>OZ002734.1:8510929-9710929 GCA_963924305.1 Polygonum maritimum
GGCTTTCAGAAGGTAGTGATTGAGTCGGATTCCAAACTTGTTGTTAACTTGCTGCAGAAAACGATCAACAAGAGTCATCCTCTTGTTAGCCTGGTTTTGCAATGCCATGGCTTTCTTAGTAGGGATTGAGAGATCTAGTTCCGGCATGTGTATCGCGAGGCGAATTCGGTTGCGGATTCCCTTGCGTCTTTAGCGTTTAGCTTTCCGATAGGTTATCATGTATTGCTTGCCCCTCCCGAGGGGATTTCTATTTTCCTGCAAAATGATGTAAGGGGTCGGGCTATCCCCCTTTTGATGACTACTTAGCCCTTTTTCTATATTAATTAAACGCCCCTCGAGGGCCCGGAGAGTGCCGCCTCTCTTTCAACCAAAAAATAATGTATCTTATGTATATTTCACGTAATTATCGTGTGTCTCATATCATCCACTCTTAAAGAGATTAAAGAATACCTTAAAAACTTACAACATCTATACGTAAATCAAAAGTAATAGAGCTATAAGGTTTATCAAGCAAGGTAAACGAAACATCGGACAACTAGGCCAATTAACTTGGCAAGCTTATCGGCTGTGGTGTATGTAGTTCGCCGAACATGGCGCAGCGCGCTTAACCAGCCAATCGTAGCACTCTGGCGAAGACTTCGACACTGATCAATGAGTCGAAAGTCTAGGTGGGAGCCTGGGTCAAGGAGATCAACGTACTTGAGTCCGATTCGGCTATAACTTGTGACAAACCCAAAATCATGAGCTATTAGCGTACTCTTTTAAGATCGACTTACATAGTACACACCACTTTTTTAGCATAACACGGTACATTTTTATTTTGGTCGAAACATAAAACGGTATATTAACACATACAAATGATACAAACACGTACGTACTCATGGGTCAAGTCTATTGCTTAGTTTCCATTAAAAAAATGGATAATTTTTACAAGTGTATATACCAAGAATGCAGTTCCAAATGACTATAGAGCCGGTCTTTCCGAATTCGGCCTCGTGCACAATGCATCCTTGAACTTCTGTAGGGCAAAATTTGCTGAGATGACCAGGATTACGAGCAAACACTTTGTAGAGTTGATCACCAGATGATTTAACTTCCATTTCACATGTCAACTTTCCTCTCAAATCGGCCTGCATCGTGTAACTTTACAAACTTAGGAAAGATCGTTCGATGTATAGAATGTGGAAACTAGAAGGATCAAGTAGAATGTATGGGAAAGTGATGAGAAATAAGCCCCTTTATATAGGATATGAGAAGGGAGCATCAACTTGCTAGCTAGGCAGCAACATTGGAGATTCAGTTAATCAATTGGTTTTCGGCTTATTGCATAGTTACATGAAGTCAAGATCATCTATAACACTCCCTACAACTCTTCATGCTCCACTTAATTATTTAATACTACAAATTGATGTTAATTTATTTTCAAAATTTATATACACATTCTAAATGATAAGTCTTGTATATTTTTACATTATAATTATTAAAAAATCATTATTAAGATTTTTCTTAAGTTAAAATTGTAAAAAAAAAAAAATTGGATTTAAAAAATAGGGACTTAAAATTTACCCCAAAACATTTGATAGCTATGAAATAGTAATCACCTATAATATTAATATATATTTTTTAATTTTTTTATCAAATTATTTTTATAAAAATAATTAAATGGAATTTAGAGAGTTGTATAGAGTGTTGAAGATCACTTCGCTTAGTATTAAGAAATTTTGTAGGGTCGAGAACCGGGTTCAAAGATCTCAAAACCTAGTTTGATTACTCGAAATATGGCGAAGTGGCTTTCCTCGATTTTGTACCAGTTTTTTTTTTTTATAAGGAAAGGAATAAGACCTGAATCGGAACACACAGGCAGAGTCTAAACACAACGGAAGGAGTTGGCGATGAAGTCAGTAGCAGCATTCGCTTCTCTAGGAACATGAGAGATAGACCAACTCTGAAAATTCCTGAGCAATCCATGAATTTCCACTTCCCACGGGCAGCTCCAGCTCCCCAGCACCGCATTGACGACTTGCAGATTGTCACCTTCAATAACCAATCGGGGAATGTCACGGTTGATGGCCTCCAAAATCCCCTGTCGGAGCACGTAAGCCTCTGAGAAAACCACAGAGCGATTACCAAGGAACCCTCCGTCATGAAAAATGGGCGCTTCAGACTCATCCCTGAAAATAAATCCAAAGTATAAATTGTTATACTTGGTAATCGCTCCAATCGGGGAATGCCACGGTTGATGGCCTCCAAAATCTTCTGTTGGAGCTATGTGGCATATGTTATTCAAAGTATAAATTTTTTTTTTTGATGGAATATTCAAAGTATAATTGGGTCTGAGTTACTTGGATATGATTCAGCCCAAGATTATCGCACAAACCAGTTAGTTTGTGCCCCCCTAGCTAAAAGATGCCAAACGTAAGGATGATGTTACGTAGCATAATATGTATGTTATTTTCACGATTGACTTAGATAGTACACAACAACATTGATCATATTTAACATAAAACATTAACGTACTCAAACGTATTAGCCTAACATATTATATATATATATATGTTATTTTCATGGCTTACAAAGTACACAAATTGATCATGTTTAACATAGAACATGAACGTCGTAACAAGCAGACACAAACAAATTAATAGAATAGATCTCTGCAACAGTGCTTTATTTATGACAAGATATTGATCGATCAAGGTGAATGACCAATACCAAGTGTTAATTAGGTTGCCCGTTTCATCCATACACATATGATCAATCATGCGCCGTTTAGGCTTTGAGATGGTGGTCCTCGATATTTTTGCTCATATCGAGTATCATTCCGAGCAAGGTGGTGGGATCAGGCACATTTTCATGAAGCTTTTCGTACTCCAAAGTCCAATTGATAAGCTCAATGTTGTTTCCAGCTTCACTCTTAACATGGAGGTGAGCTACGATTGTCTTGTAATAACTCTTGAGAAGATCTCCTTCAATTTCCCTTAAGGTTAATGTCTTGTTCGGCCCGTCCATAGATATGTTTTCCACTATTTGCTTTGAAACGCATGTTTTTCCATCTACGTACTCCCCAAAAAACAAGATTGTTAAAGTTCGATGAATCAATATTGACAGAAGAGAGATTCGCTTATACACGCATGCGCTTTAGGTCCAACAACTTAAGAAATCAGTCAAAATTGATCAATAGACAATCAAGCAAGTATGATGTTAATAAATTAAGGAGCTCATATATATATACGACCAACAAAATGACCACCCCATACATGTATCTTATAGTAATTAATGAAGTATGGGGGGTAAAATGTATACATCTGTAACTTGAACCAGTTAAAAGGATGTTTCCGAAAGACTCTTAGACGATAAGACTACAAAAATCAACAAAGCAAGGAAAGAACACAAATCAAGTATCTAGACTAAACACGTATCTGAGCAACAAATTAACCAAAAAAAAACGCAGGGAGCTTATATATAGGACCATGGGATTGATTGATTGATTAAGTTAATAGCAAGATTAATTTGATCATACTATTAGTGTAGTTCCAGAAGATGATAGAGCCCTTCTTTCCGAATTCGCCCTCGTGAAGCTCGCAGCCTTGGATATAAGCTGGGGCGATTTTGGAGATGTGATGAGGTTTGTGTGCAATGACGTCATGGAAGAGATCACCAAATGACCTTGCCTCATATTCAGCAATTAGCTTTCCCTTTAAACCCATTTTGCAAACAAAATACCTTTGTAAATGAAAATCTTGATATTTAACCTAACATGTGATAAGATAATAGGGAGTGCAAGATGGGAATGCAGTGTGCAAATTTTGGCCATTTATATAGGATTGAAGATCGGGTAAGTAAGTTTATGTGCAACTCGATTCAACCGGAGACAAAGTGGTAGCTGAAATCGACTATTTTTTTTGTTGCTTTTAGGCAGATTGAATTGTTAATTAGTAGAAAATTATAATGTGTAAAAAAAAAAAAGAATTTACAAAACATGTAATTTAATGCCGATTTGGTTCTATTTTTTTGGTCGAAACCGATTTGGTTCTATGAGTGAAGTGTATTTTTCTAAATTTAATTCATGGGAAATAATTGTCTACAATTGTATAGTATTTCATATAAACTGATTATTCATATAGCTTAAAACATAAATATATTCTTTTTGCGATATTAATTTCAAGAAATTTATTTCTTAACCAAATAAACAGTAAGCAAGGCACTATTTAAGTTCAATTATATGAGTGTCATGTATCTTTCAAGTACTAGTCCTAAGGATTGTGGAGGTCTTGGCCTGTTCATTCTGCTGCTTCACTTTTACCTTTTCCCATCAACACTATTTTGCTCTTGGATTTGGAAAACTAAGTTACCTCCTAAAATTAAAAACTTCCTCTAAAAATCTTTTGTTGACTGTCTCCCAACAATGGGTAGAATCAATCGATTTTACAACTCTGTTCCGAATTCCTGCTCTCTTTGTGATCTGCAGGATGAGAACCTCAACCATTTATTCTTTGAATGTCAATTTACAAGGAACTTGATTGCGAGATTGGGGAAACTTTTAATTTATTTTTTCACCATAACTACCTCTTATACATTTCACCGTAACATTCAGGACACATTTACAAACACCCAGTTCAGTACACCTTTTTGCTTCCTTTGGTGGTTTGTTTGGGCACGTAAAAATGCAAAAAATTTTAATCCATGAAGAATTAATCCTAAGAAATTTTCATCTGATTTAGCATTCTCATGTGCTTTAGAATGAGACTACAATAATACCTCTTATAAAAAAATATTACTAACACACCAAAAAGGAAAAATCATTTTGCATCGAAAAAGCCGTCTGCTCAATGGTCCAAGTTTAACTTTGATGCATCTAAACTTAAAATTGGAACAGCCTTTGCCGGGTTATCTTACGTTAACCATTATGGATTTATTCTTATAGTAGGACAACAACAATTACCTTCTATGTCAATAGTTCAAGTTGAAGCTTCTTCTTTGCAAGCACTACAAATATTGACTGCTCTCAAATTCACAATCTTATCATTGAAGCTGGTATAAGAAATATTCTTTCTGTTATCCTTAGCATTGTATTTTATCATTGTTTCAGAGAATCTAATACCACGGCTAATTTCCTTGCAAGAGGACACTTCAATCACCAAAGCCTGATTAGAGCCATCCCGTTGCTCTCTTCTTCTTTTACTTCATCTTGTTTATCTGAAAATCAGACAAGGTATCTGTTGAGTTAACAACCCTTGTTTAAATTCTTTAAGATCATCTGTTACGATGATTTAGGCTATTATTGTATCTTATAGATGGTCCAATTTTAACTTGTTTGAGCTACTAGCTCTTCTATCAAGAAAAATTTAATAATATGTTGTAGCAATAAATTTCCCAAATGAAATGAGACTTGCTGATTAGGATTAGTCAATACACGTGAACCAAGGTATGTTAGGACACAATATGGAACAACACATACATGACAGGATTTGGAGCGATTACTTTACGCAATAAAGTATCTCTCTAAATATATAAATCACACCGGATGAAGAACCCCAGTATCTTCCAATCTGCAACAAAATTACAGTCTACAGGCTGCAACTCTCCACCAAAAAAACCGCCTGGGAAAGAAATTACATACAAAAACGAATCATCATAAACAGAGACCCGAGAGCATCACTTTGGTCATTACTTGACATCTTTCAGCACTCCAACTTTCTCCAACTCCCCCACAAGATCTCTCAACGACGGCACCTTCATTGCCAGGGTTCTGTAAAGGCGAGAATACCGAGCTCTCGTTCCGTCTGCTGTCCTAGCAAGAGCGAGCAAGCTGAGAGCTTCTGGGAGGTTAGCAAAAACCTCCTTCATCTCCTCCAGGCTCATGTTCTCCAGAACTGATGGCCTTGGAACAACCCGAACAATCTCACCGCCTTTGGGTTCTTGAACCCGAGCATCTGCCTTGATGACCAATTCTGAATTGGAGTTGGCCCCACATTTTATGATGAATGGCGTTGTGGATCCAGTGTTGAACTGAAGCACGTTCCACTGTGAGACATTGGTTTCGCCCAGGTCTGATGATGATAGCCTTCGACCATGTGAAGGTGCAACATGGTCATCTTCTTCCCTCACAGACTGCATAATCAAACAAACCATAAGGCTACTTAAAAAAAGCTTGTTTTAAAAGGAGGGTATGGACAAAAAAACATTTGAATTATGGTTTAAAAGACATGATGATGTGGCATGATTAAAGAGCAGTTGTAGGCAGGATGGGTGCAGCTTTAATGAAAGCCATAAGATACAGATGCTTAACTAGTAAAGCCACAAATTAAGATCAAAGAGACAAAACAATGAAAGCCAGAAGAATACACCTCCACCAGATGCCGAGCCTCTGTAATTTGCTTCCATGCGCAAGGATGATCAATATCTAGAAGTGATGGCATGCGCTCTGCAAGTTCATCCAAGGATGCTAGCAGTGCTTTCTTCCTGCTTTTACTCAGTGTGTTCACAGAGGTCTGTCGTATAATATCCTATATAATGCAAAAATACTCTCGTTTGTTTGTTGGGTTTGTTGTAGAATTTGCTGCTGATCACACCATCATATAAAAGAAACTAAAGTTTCGAGAGATGAACTTCACCTTGACTTGCTTCAATATGCCATCAAGAGAAATGAGAGATGCAAGCCTTGCATCTTCAGCTGCTGTTGACGGATTCTGTATAGGCACAGCACCATTCTCCAATGCCAGTAGAGGCGAATCACTTCTCATTTGTTGCAAGATCTGATTATGCCAATCCAACGAAAAGGGAAAACACATATTATTGTTCTCTAAAGGAAAAGAGCTAGTAAACTGCAAATAAGATAGCAGTAAAATAAACTCAAGTGAAGGACAATGGCAACTCTGACATGCATTTCTTTCTTACTTTGTTTTACATTAGTAACTTAAAAGATGTCATACATTATTCTTGAACAGAACCAAAGTAAGCGTAATAATTTAAATATTAATGCTAGCTTCTAATTTTCTATTGTTTTCTTTTTTTTCCTGTACTTGTCTTTGCAAATACCAATTACTAGTTTCAAGTTTCATATATCTAGTTTAACTTAAAAGCATCAAAATGACGCTTTTTAACTAGTTTGTACTTTTTTACAGGTTAGCAAGTCATAGTTATCCTCTCTTTTCATAGAACACAAGAGTTTAAAACTAGTTTTTATTATTTGCCCATCCAAACAAGACTAGTTATTTTTTTATTTTTTTTAAAATAAGCTACAATTGTTTTATAATCTATTTTTTCAACTACCACTACAATAAAAACTTTAGCTAATTTTTAACTACATGTGCAAACACACCCTAAAGGCTTTAGGGTGTGTTTGCACATGTAAACCATTAGAGAGCATTAGCCCAATTACCTTTCTTCTCTTATGATCTACAGATTCAAGAGCTGAACGAAGTTTGGCAACCTGTGCAGAATCTTCAGCCACTTCCATGGCCAATGTACCTGCAATGTCCTGTAAAAATAGAAAACGCAAAACAGCAGACTCATCATCATCACACAATTCTCAGGCACTTGAAAGTAGCTAAAAGCAAATTTCTGTATTTTGGCATCCCTTGAATTCATCTCAGATTAGCTAAATCTTTGTCAACATCAATAAATTTGAACCTAATAATGTTTAAAGCAAGGCTGCAAACATTCTGTAATGTCAATGATTCTCTAATGTTAATGACTTTATGCGAGAGATGATCATTCTGAAATACTCCATCTGCATGCCTTTCAAGGTTCAACTACCCAAGAGCACCCAATCAATTACTGAACAATTTTCCTCTATCCTGATGCATTGGAAGAATCTGCAACCAGAACCTACTAAATAACATACTTTCAAGTGCTGCAGCTGAGATGTGTAAACAAGCTTTGTGTACTCAGATAGGAGTTGACCAAGAGCATCAGTACTAGGAGGCAGAGCAGCACCAAGTCCAGCCATCCAACCATCCATAATGGCAGTTGAAAGCAGCTCTAACTGACCAGCGGCTCCTCCTATTGCATCATCACCAACAACCGAAAGAAACTCGAAGTTCTCGGCAAGCCAAGATCTGATTTGACGTTGCAGCTCACCAGCTGGAGTATGAACAAACAGAGCAGCAAGTGCTTTATTCCCCATTGCAAAAGATTTTGCTTCTTCTGTAATTTCCCTCAGCTTGCCACCAGTCACATGTTGCCTCCAAGTTGCCTGGAATTTCGAAAAAATTGTTAAGAGCAAAATAGGCATTGCAAATGTCCGAGTGGGCAAATACTCCTCCAAATCAAACAGATGACCAAAATTATGTATTTCTTAAGTCCCATTTATCTTTACAAATTAAAAGAGATCACCAAGATAATAAACTGCATCTTCTCTAGGTCCTTTTTCTCTGAACACAAACATTTTCCTTCGAGGAGAGAATAAGAATGTCGAACGAATTCCATAACACATTATAGTGTTCATTACCTCATCAACGCCCCTTAGCTTCAAAACAACTGATGACAATTTTGACTTTCTTTCTGGCTTTATATTCACTTTGAAACCTTGGATATGTTCATCAATAAGCGCTCCTCTTGAGCCAGAATCATGGTGCACAGGAGACCTTCCAGGGCTGCTTCCGCGACTAGAACTTCTACTCCGTGCAGTATTACTTTTTTCAAGGAAACGATCTACAGGAGGAACCTAGGAAATAAAGAAAGGAGAGCATTTTCAATGTTTACGATAAATTAAAATTAGTGAAATGTGAGGAATCTGGTCTACCTTGATGGACTGCAACTCTGGTGACCGAGCCAACAATGATCTGATGTACAATATCCTGACACGGGAAACAAGCATTGTATCCATAACCCTCCTGGGTTCCATCTTGCGGATAAAAGAAAAGACAGCATCTCTAATTTCAGCCAGTATCTCATGCTCTCTTGATGCACCAGCTTTTATAACAGCAGCCAAAACCTAAATCGTTGAAACTCATTAGTTTCAAAATCAGACAAAAACATCAAGGATTATAAAATAAAACCAAGACGAAAAAGTAATTTCTGGTTGTAAGAGGACTTGAGATTCATATCTCCCATAAACACAACCCTTCGGTATGACATAATGCAGTCACCATATAATCACATTACACAGACATTCTCATTTTAAAGTCTTTAACCATATGTAAACCTATCATACCAGCATAAGAAGTTTATTAGCTCCATCAGAAATTGCAGCAAGGCCATCATATTGTTCAGGATCAAAGCCATTCAAGGAAGTGGTTAAATATTCCCCAGCTGGGGTCGTCTTCACAAGATCATTTCCAGATTTGACCAAAGCAACTGATCTTTCAGCATTCCCTGGCAGAGGAACCACTTCAGCAGAATGTCTTCTATTGTGATTACTGCCAACTCTGGCAACAAAAGAAGTGAATTAGCATATTAAGCAATTGTAGATTTTAGATCACGTTAAAGCACTAAACTGTGAACAAACTGAATGGGTTACTGGTCAATTTGAAAAATAGAAGGCAACCACATGGTACCTATCCACATCACGGGCCTGACTAGACAATTGTCCTTTAGAATGTGGACTGGAAACCTGGAAGACATTGGATAACAGAAAAATTAGAGAACCTAGGAACGTCAGAGCAAATAATCAAAATCTTTTGCTCAATCACCCAACCTAGTATTAAAGGTACCAGCTAAATCATAACACTTAAAATAGGAATCATAATTGCCAATCTATGGATGTTCTCTATAAAGTACCCACCCAAAGTGTAACGCTCATTGTACAAATCATAAATCTGCCCACCTATTGATGTTTTGTGAGAAGTACCCACCCAAATCTGCTAGGACAATGAGCGTCCCACAATTGTACAAACTACAAACAAATCTTTCATGGTGTGGTTACCTAATTCTGTACACAAGTTAAACAGGACAAAGCCAGTCGAGTTATTCCCAAATATTCTGTCTACCTAGAAGGTTATGTAAAGGGGCAACATGGAAAGTGGCAGAATGTATCCTTGAATGAAATCAATAGTGGAACTCCCCTCACTATGGCATTCTTAAATTCGTAAATCTCTACAACCTCTATTGATAGAGACCAGTCAAGGAGAATCTCACTTGATGAAACCACTCAAGCATCTCACCAAGAGGAAAATTGTCAAGAGAACTTCTCAACCTTTTTGATAATTCAATTCATAAATCAAGTCGGCTAAAAAAGAACTCTTAGGCTAACTTATATAGAGAAACTAACATGGAATACTAACAGTTACTAGAGAAAAGCTTTAACTGACTAGTAAAAGGGAACCACTATCCACTGATTGACTGACCGACTTTCCTAGACTCCACTAACCTGAATATTAGGAATAATCTGATTGATTGAAATAACAAAGTAAACTAAAATTAGTTAATCCTTAATATCTAGCATTTCTGTTGAATGTTGGGTCATGCTAGGACTGCTAGTGCGTATCATCTGTATGAAGCACTGTATCATCTTGCATTGCAGACCAATAGCATCTGGAAACAGTTTACAGAGCACCATACCTTAGCACACTCTAAATTATTCCTTTTCATCAAATAAATTGACACATAAACACAAATTGTTAGGTGATATGTCTATGAGTCATGAATAAAATTATGCCAATACACTACCTGAGAGGACCCAACAGAAGCTGATTTCTCAGTCAGCCGATCAAACAATTTTTCATTTTCTTCATGCAACCTCTGTCATAAAAAGGAAAAACAAGAAGAAGCAAATATTTACCATCAGACAACACTAAGAAAATGAAGAAGTTCATGAAGAATATTGGCATCCGTCAATTGTGAACTGTCACAGCTAAGAAAATTCAAACAACTCAATCAATTGTTAAAATTAATAGACCTCAATCAGTGCATCACGTTTTTGGAGTTCTTCTTCAAGTTTCTTTGTAACTGCAGAAGAATCTTCAGATTCTCCTTCCCTAGGACCTGATTCATTGTCACTGGATACTCTTGCTTGAGATGACCTAACTGCCTCATTCAACAGGACTTCCAACTCTGTTTCTTTGGCCTGTTTGCAAGTGATGCACTGTTAGAGGGAACCAGTCCAAACAGAAACATGCAGAAAAACTCAAAGACTACAGGATCTCGAAGCCTAATAAACTACACAGTGAATTTTAAACAGGAGATGACTATTATAACATAATACCAGCAATTTAAATAATTTCGTAAGAGCTAATACAACCTTTGTAATTTAAGTATATATTCTGAATGAAGATTTGTAGTGAACAAATATTTTAGTCAACATCTAACGTGAAAAGAGATTGATTAAGCCATAATAGGGGAAAAAATCAAGAAGGCCCCACAATATAAATAAGAAATTTTGGAATTTGAAAACTAATGGACAAAGCAGCTCGCCTACACCTGTATATACATTGACCAAGAGCATTTGCCCCATATGCCCATGTCTACTAAAAAATCTTTTTATGTGTTAGTACATTCCCAACATTCTCCCAATATAAGAAATTACATATCATGTTGTACTAAAAAAATGATAACAGCAACCTTTAAGTTCTGAATTGTTGAATCACGTTGTTGTATTTGCATTTTCTGTTCTTGCTCAACATGTAACAGCTGAGCAATCTGGTTTCTAAGTTGAGCATTCTGCTCCTTCTCTATTTTGTGTTTGTCTGTCAACATCAAGTTCTCTGACTGCATCCAAGAAAAAAACAAGTAAATCAATATAGACTAGACCATTTGTATTGCATTACTCTTCACCGACAATAAAAAGTTGACAAGAGAAGAAATGTAGAGAAATTTGATATGGTCCACACGATTAACCAACCACCATATAAATCTGAATTTGCAGTAAGCACCCTACAACGTATAGAGTTACAAGAATATTTAGGTGACTGACCACTATCTTGAACCAAATAAATGACCACATCCACACTCACTGAACATTACTACAGTGAAATTTGAGCTTAAGCAAAATTATGAAACAAGTACCTTTAGATCAGACTGCAGAGTAAATGACACTTTCCATGCCTTTTGAACTTCATTGAACAATAGAACACACTGATCATTTGCATCTTTCAGCGCCAGTTGCAGACGCAACATTTCCTTCTTCAGATCTTGAAATTCCTTCTCTTTTTCAAGCAGCTCTTTGCGTGTGTCATTTGCCTGCAAAAGTACGAAGTATCAAGCATAAACACACTTTCAACACCTCCCATAGTCCCATGGTAAAATAAAAACTCAACCAAGTAAATTTGCAAAAGTTAAATGAGATTTTTTTTTCATCTCCGCCCAAAAAGACATCTGCCAAAATATCTTGGGGATAAAAAAGCAGATGTGATTCTATGCATTCCTATCTCCCCAGGCAAAATACTTCGTTCATTTTTCTTTCTACTTTGTCATAGGCTTTAGGGGCAAAATCACATACAGATATTACTGTTGTTGATTTTCAGTTATAATCCAAGCTAAATATAGCAACCACCTCTTACTTCTGAGTACATATACTTGCAGCTTATTGAACAAAAAGTTCTGACTTCTATGAACAAAACTTCTCATATGAAGTCAAAATTCAACAGTTGATATTGACGGACATTTTCACTATACACTAAAGACTTATTGCTTGCATTAATTGGTATAGCTTTTGAGCATGCTTTAGCTAGGATAAACTTGAAACTCCCAGGCTTCAGTAAAACTCATAAATGATTACTCTCCTCGCAGCTTGTAAGCCTATCCCTACTTTGAAGACAGAAATACAGATAGATCACAATCACTAAACTATAACTGCCAATTTAAATACTTATAGTCATTAGCCAAAAAGTAAAGAATCATCCCCATACACTCACAATATCTCTCCATTTCTTAATAGTGTCCATATTTCCAAGACTTAATACAGCCCTGCGTGCTCTGGATGAAAAGTTTAGGGATGATAAAGTCTCAGAGAGGTTTGAAGCATCTGGGCGAATATTAACAATCATCAAGGTTTTGGAGTTCCCACCTGGATAAGGAAAAATGTCCAAATTAAATGCAAACAGTGAACAAGTTTAATATGTTAGCACAACAGAATAAGCTCATAGCTTATGAACACCATAATGAAGTCACCAGAAAGAATAACAACCTTGAACAGGAAAGAAGTCATAAAGCAATTTGATGGATGAGACATTCCAAAATACTTCAGCTTAGGCATTTTGGTAGCTTTGATAAAGCAAATTGATAACACTATGCTCGTTCTAAATCTTTATAAAAGGACTTTCATAGATAGTTAAGAAACACCAAGCTTTTCCAAAAAAAATTCTTCTAAGCACAAGTATCATTGTAGTTCGTTACATGGTTCCAAAGATCCAAATTGTGCAGTGTGTGAACAAGCATAACTACTACCTACAGCATATATACTATGCAATACAAATGGTCATTTAACATGAAAGTTGACACACTACTCAAGGAAAATACACAATAACAAAGCTGTCCCCTAATCTGAAGAATGGAGAGAGTTTCTTACATAAGACATGCAATATAGCAAAGGAATTACAGTTAACGAATTTAACCTTGAGTAGTTGCCACTCACCTAAGGAATCTGCCAGGATTGTGGTAAGAAACGAATTTTCATATGGAACAACATCTTTCTTTGAGGTCAACGAAGACAAAACATCTCCAAGGCTGTAGTAAAAAAAGCATCAGCATTGTGTCCACACTAAACACCCAGATAATGCAAATTATAAAAATAAACAATGCACAGAGATGCTGCTACAACATTGCTACTTGGTCATTTTCTCTTACTACATAATTATCATTTTTAATCTAAGAAAAGACCATCCTATGTTACAAAAAAGAAAAAAAAAAGTATAAGTTAGCTGGTTAGGCAGCATGGAGCCAAAGCGCCATTTATACAGAAACATTTGCACATGCATTCAGTTTCCTGAATTATTTTATCAATGCAATCAAGAATAATGATAAAATTGGCACAAATTAAAGCAGCCATAAGTATGACTTGCAATGAAACATTCTCAGCCTAACCTTCTAATTAATTACGCAAACAACCAAGTGGTGACAAATTCTAATGGGTGTAGATTCATATAGGAAGAACTGAACAACTTACACTGAAAGTGTTTGCCCAACATGTAAGAAGTCTTTTACACGCTCCCCACCATCATCATCCACCACCAAACCATCACTTCCAGCTAAATCAACCAGAGAAAGCTTGCTGTACAAGTTCTCTCCGGTTACTATGTTGCTATAAAAGATATGCACTGTTACTATCCTGGGAAGAAAAGAGAAAACATCCACAAATAAGTTCAGGGATAATAAAAAAAAATTGATTTCAAAGAGACAAGGGAACAAGTGTGAGACGCACAATGGCCTCAAAACATAAACTCTAATGGCATGTTAGGTTTTGCTTATATAAAAGAAATAGCTAAGGAAATGTATCTAATCTTATTTTACTTTATGTTTTGTTGATAAAAATGATAACCAATACCCCTTCTCCCATATTTCAAGCAAAATTTGAGCAAATTCTCTTCATCTCATTCCCTATATTAACGAGTGGTAATATACCCATTCTCTTCTACCCATATCCGTCCTCCCTCCTCTCGACTAGAAAACAAAAAGAGGACCCACACCATTCTTCAATATAAATTTGATTCATACAGTACTTTCATAACAAACGAGCCCTAAATGATTTGAATAATTTGCTCAATAAAGTCATCGTTACAAGGATTTGGCTTAGTGATACCCACCACGTAAATAGCCAAAAGTAAGCAAGGATTAGGAATTGTCATATAGGAAAACAGCAAGCATGAAACTTTGTCAGAACACTATCAATCTGTATAAATACAGGAATAAAGCACCAAGCAAGTAATTTGAAATTAATGCTACCATAATCTATACTAGAACCAGTAACACTACCAATTAATAACTGGGTTAAGCAGAAACTAGCGAGTCACATCCAGAACGTGAGAAAATCAGAAATAGAATCAGCTAACTAGAAAATGGGAATTGATTTCAGTAAACAAATCTAGATTATGCAAAGTACTGAACTATTGAAAATTGTAGTAGGGTTTGTATTAGCCTCGCATTATTTATAATTCCAGTCCTTTTTTGTTACATATAGCTTTACCCCTTTCAAAAAATAATTATACACGAAATCATGTGATAGAGGGCACAATAATTAACTTCAAGTACACCTAGAGGGTAAACAACTTCGGCTATTCGTGATTGCACTTTACCAAAAAAATACGTTTACTTTTTCAAATTAGAAAAGTAAATCCGTAAAAAAATATGTGACATGGATCAGAATCATTTGGACAAGCATCAAATAAAAAGCAAATATAGGTAGAAGATTCAAGGCTGATAGGCAACCATACAAGTGTGATACAATAAACTTGGTTGCATCACTGCCCCGACTCTGTAATGCCACTTTTAGAAGTCTGGAGAAGCCTAGAGGATTCTCAACTTTCTCAGCAAAGAGTTCAACAAACGAATCTGGTGAACCTATTCGAACCTTTGGCAGAACCTTCCCTGACTCTTTCAGCAAATCTCTTATCTATGACATGTACACCATCAATACCAAAGCAAAAATAATGTAATGAATATGTGACCAAGAACAGGAAAATGGAAAATTAGAAAAGAATCACAGGATTAAGTGGATAGTGAACAGACCTGATCATTGTAAAGCTCAAAGATTGTGACAGAGAAACTAAATCGTGAAGAAGAATTTGTATCTATGTTTGATAAGTCAAACAGCTCCTCAAAACATCGGGCATAAAGACCACGATCATGGCTGGAGCCTTCCTGGAAAACCTCAAGTTGTTAAACTAAAGCAATCCATCACAATCTATATATATATATATATATATATAAGGAAAAGAAAGAAAGTTTATCAGAATAAACAAAGAAACAAAATGCCCGTAGTTAATTATCTGAGTATGTAGCTTAATGAATGAGACTGCAGATAGTGGTCTAATGTTTCGACAAGCTTCTATTATCCATACTGTTTCACCAAGTTCTTGTATTTTGTTCTGATATGATTGAATGATGAAAAAATAAATAAAAAATAAAGCCAAACAATAATTCTTAGTATGACCTTCAGATTTAAAATAAAGGTGAGCCAAATAATCATAATTGAGGGATTTGCATGAAAAGAAATTACATATTTCCATTTATGTATTCAAATCCAGGCAGCCCTTTCACCAAACAAGATGATAGACATTATTGACTTTCAGTGCAACATGTGAGGTATCTTTAGAGAATTAAGGCGAAGCATCACACAAGCCTCAAGAAGCCTCTGATTCAGATGCCTCATGGCATATTTTCAATGAATCTAAAGCAATTTCTGAAGGAGCAATTCAAAGCACAATACACTACTGGTAAGTGCAAGTTTGTCCCTTCACAATTCAGTCACATCAATTATATCAATTGAACGGGCAAAAGATGCGGTACAGATAATTCATAATTGAACCTACAGCGTCAGCTTGAAAGGTGATACATTTTTGTTGAAGATTTTTATCAAGGAAGAAACAGACATTCATGCATTAACTCCTCACAATATGCAGATTTATTATTTTTTCACAAAAGTTAAAATAATCAAGAAATTCCATTAAAGAATATAAAGAAGCTAGGCAGATAAGGAAGGGGGGTGAGACAGACCAAGGTGTGTGTCTTCCCTGAATGGCTTTGCCCAAAAGCAAATATGGAAACATTATATCCATCCAAAGCAGACTGTACAAATGGTTGAACATCAGTGAAAAGCTCAGCTGCAAACAGAATAATCAACATGAGACCAGATGTACAAAGAGATAAAGGTCCCTCATGCCAAGCATCACATTATAGGAAAATTTCTTGCTTACCTTGTCCAACATGAGGTCCATAAACCTTGTCGAATTCAAAATCCTTCTTTGGATTTGATAAATTATCGTCACCAGTATTGACACGAATAGTAACTTCATCAGGGAATTCAACAGCAGCTGAACCTTCGTCTTCAAATAATGGTCTTGTACGGCAAAAGACCTTGACATTTCCTGCAAGGTATTGGTTGCTTTTCTAACATGATATGGAATTTCAATGAGAAAATAAGACAGGCTGGTAGATATAGAGCCACACGAAGAAAAGAAATGGGGAAAGAGTGGGAGATTAAGTCAGACAGCTCAGAAAATATTATGATTACCTTTGGCTATCAATAAATCATTGAACAACCTCTTTCTCTCATTAATCAGAGGAGAAATTCTCGCCTCAGTTTCCAGGGCTGCTTGATCTGAAGTTGATACACCAGTTAGTTCAGCAAGTTCTGCTAATTTAGGGACAAACAGAGATATAAACAATGACATCTCACAGAACTTGAAAGAAAAAAAAAACTGTTCTGGGATGCACCCATCCGAGCATTTAAACATTAGCAATTAACTCGTCAAAGGGGGATAACATCTATTACTGTCCTCAAGTCGAGCATAAAATTAAATACAACATCACTAAAATTTAATAAAACATGAACGTTTACAAAAATGTGATTTAGAATGGAATAAACATATTACCACCCCACCCCCACCCACCTCCATTTAGTTCTCTTACCTAATTTGTGCGTTTTATCAGCAAGAACTCCTAAATACCGTGTAATTCTTTCAATTTTGGCATTAGAATACTCTTGTAGATCATTGGCCTCTTGTCTCAATACAGCATAATCTTCTCTAGCAAGCTGTTGCAAAATATAGCACAGTCATCATAAAATTCTAAAGAAGAATTTAAACATACGGAACATGTGTGTGCAAAGATAAATATCTCATGTATACATTCAAATGTTTCTGAACAGATATAGAGAAATTATTAACTCATAAATAAAGATTTAAGAAGTCTCAATTTGAAGTCCAAACTTCAATTTAATTAGAAAGGAATGCCCAATCAGCAAGAAAAAGAAAATCATTATCTAATCTTCAAAGACCAGGCTTAGAACAACTTCTCAAGCAACCTGTAAGCCTTTATGCCTTGCTGGAAAACATACACCTCATCAATACTTCCATTTACAATTAGCAGTGCAAAAGAGATCCGTTGTAAAATATGGCCAGAAGAAACATTTGAATACAATAACACTTCCTAAGAATGATAACCAAGTCCACCATCCTCTTCTTTACCATGGTGTAAGCTACTACAAAAATTTAACACAAAAAAAATGCACTCGTCCTTTTGGTTGAATAACAATCCAAGTTACTTATGATCAGCTCAGCATTCAAAGCACTTGAATTTTCAATCCAAATCTAAGCTTCACATGTATCTAAAAAAAATAAAAAAAAATCTAAGCTTCACAAAATGTTATACAAATTCAAATTAAAAGATCTTCCCACATTTTTAAAGTGAACATGGAACGTATTAAACTGCATAAACCCATAAACCAAGAACCTACAAGAATGATATTCCAATGGTACTTTTTCATAACAAACATCTGCTACAAGTGCAGAACGACCTAGTAAGTCTCTATGCAAACTTACGTCCAAGTTTAAAAAAAAAAACACCATCAGGGGCTGCTTATCCTCAAACTTCACAAACATTTACTAAGGAAATGTTAGATAACTACACCATAGAGAATAACAATCAGAATCAAGGCCAAAACTATGTTACCAAAGGAACAGTAACCATGCCACCATCCTTAAGAGAAACACTATGACAAGGATGATAACAATTGGCTACCACAGAAGACAAAAAGATAACAAAATCACTAGACAATAATAACCTAGATGTTACCAGTCCATATGAGGTGCTAGGCTCAGAATTCAGAACTAGGCAACCAAAGCATACAAATTCAATGGTAATTCAGCTAGTTTACATACTTGTACAACTAATGAACTCATTGTCATCTTGACGGATCCACATTCTACATAACGGCATTAGAAGATTCTTAGATCAAATGGCCAAATGAAATGGTAAGCTTCGGTTTCAGTAAACCCTACAATTCTCAAAACTAGTAGCTGTATCTTTCCTATCCTAGATTGGAAAGCACCAACTCCTCCACACATTGAGCTCCCGAAAAAGAGAAACAATTGCAAGAGAAAGGAAAGGAGAGTGAAAAGAGACCTTGACTTTGTCCCTTAATCTTTGGAGCTTGGAGGCGAAAGCGTGCTTTGAAAGCTCCGAATGCTGGGGCGAAATCGAAGACGAAGAGATCGAGTAGCGGCGTACGAGCGGGGCCGCCGAGCGCTGATCGTCGGGCTTCTTCCCCGGCGAGAACCCTTGCACTTCCCAGTTCCACTTCCTCTGCTCCGCCATTTCTCACCCGATCAAATTCAAAATCCTCGGGAACGAGAGCTTTACGCCTCACTCACTTCTCTCCTACTGACTGCCTCTCTATTTCTGATGTTTCATATCATTACAGTACCCACCGAAACGGGATTCAATTTCAAGCGGATGAAGAAATCGACTGCGCTACACGGCGTCGTATTTGAGCAACTGGTTGGTTCAAAATAAGACACGGCCTTTGAGTTTGGGGGAACAACGCCTCTCTATCTCTTCCCGTGAAATATATGCGCTCCGTATTGGTTCACCCTTCGCCTTCAAAAATGATCTTCAATTCCGCAGGCCCAACCCACGAGAGAAACTAAAATGAAATAGGCATTTTAATATTGAGTGTACAATGAATTGGATGTCGATGGAGTGATGGCCAAGCAGCTTACAAGAGTCATCATTGGTGTGTGCTTTGCCACGTAATGTGATGTTCCTTAGAGCTGTCCCGTTGGGGACATGTTTCTATTGTCTGCCTAAAAATTAAGGTAATGGAAGGCGGTCCTATGTGAGGTGAGGGCGTATAAAACAAAAAATGTAGGTTTACGTCGTGTGTGAGAATCCAATCTTGTTACAATCTCAGTTTATTTTATCTCAGGATATATTTGTCAAATGATATAAAGTGTTGGGACACTCTTGTAATTAGTGGGAAACTTATCCCTAAGGATTCACGCATATATATTTTCTCAAACTTGTTTTTTTTTTTTTTGACAAGGTAAAAATTAGGCTCCCACCTACGAGGGATAACCTAGAGCATCCTTTCGGATGAGAACCTTGAGTTCTTGGTGGTTCGCAATGTGGTCAATAGGGAGATCGTGACCCAGCTTTGCAATTTTATCAGCCACGCCATTGAGAGCCCTATTCACATGCTTGAACTTGACTGACTCGAACCCTTGGAGAAAGGCCCAGATGTCCGAGATCAGTAGGTCAATTTGCCAAGGGCATTTTCTCGTACCCTTAGCAGCTTCGATAACTGTCAAGTTGTCACCTTCAATTTCAATATTTGTATACCCTAGTTGTTTGGCTTTCCTAACTCCATCTCGAAGCCCGAGAGCTTCAACAATCAAAATCGAGATATTACCGTACTTTTTAGCCCCCATACAGATCACTTTTGCCATGTGGTTTCTAAGAACAAATCCAGCTGAGGTTGATTCGTCATTCAATTTTGACCCATCAAAGTTAAGTTTGATAAATCCATTTTCTGGTTTTTTCCATGATGCATAATGTTTCTTTTGCTTTTGCTTTTTTTGCTGTCACTCCTCATCCTCCTCATTTTCTCAAACTTGTTTTTGGATGTAAGGAAAGCGGCAGCTTTCACTCTCTGAATCATCAATACAGCATTTATAAAGTTCCCTCTTTTACCAAACAAATGGGGTGCTTTCCTAGCTAGCTCTACTATTACATCCATTTTTGTGTCTTGATTTGCTTGGTCTTTTCATGGTATCAGGGCTAGGGTTATTCATCGGTTCAAAACCGAACCGAACCGACCAAAACCGAACCGAACCGAAACCGATATTTCTGAAATATGTGAACCGAAAACCGAACCGAATTTTTTCGGTTCAGTTCGGCTCGGTTTCGGTTTGTGCCGGTTCGGTTCACATACAAACCGAAAAAAAACCGAACTTCAAAAGTTCAACAACTGCATCTTTGAAACTAGTGACTTGTGACTCATCAATTAGTTACTAATTAGCCCTAACTAGTGACTAATCAATTAATTAGTGAAACCTACACTATACCATTCGGCCATGGATGCAAAGAGAGTCAGGTTCAAAACTTCAAGGTTCAAAATACAAGAATTCAGGAAATTGGTGTGAACGACGAACGACGGCGTGAACGACGTGAATCTGAGGCTTCAGCCGGTGTGAACGACGGCGACTCCGACTCGAGGATATTAGGGCGAAGAACGATGGCTTCGGTGAACGATGGAGCCATCCGCATGCCGTTTGGTTTTGAAAACCCACTTCACACCGAGAACGTTAGAGGATGTGGTTGGTGGGACGAGAGACCATGTATTGGTAGCTAGTAGGGCTTGAAATTCTGCTTCCATGGCTCGCCGCCATTCAGGGTACTTAAAGGCTTTGGTGAAGGATGTGGGCTCATCTGGGATGGCGACTGTAAGGGAACAGCCAGGGGTCGGCTTGCTTGGCCACGGGATAGTGCCATCTGATTGCACTAGGGGTTTGGAAATGTGGAGTTTTGACCGAGTGGTCATGGGATGTTGATTTGGCAAATTGGGGTTAAGGATTTGAGGAGATGGTGAATCGGCATTAGGTATGCAATCTGATGGTGGTAAAGAAGTTGGGCTAGAAGGTTGGGTTGGGTTGGGGGAAGTATTTGGGCTTGGGGAAGAAATGGTTGGGCTTGGAGAAGTGGAAATTGGGGAAAGTGGCGTGGGTAAAAGCGGTGGCAAAGGGGTGGGTCCATTTTGTTGTGGGAAGAGATGAGGGAGAGCTGGCAAGATGGTGAGTGAGGGTGAATATGAGGTGGAAGTGGGGGTTGGTGGAGATTGGAAGGGAAAATCAAATTCATGGAAAATCACATCACGTGAGACATAAGTGCGATGCTCCTTCCAATCATGGCATATATATCCCTTTTGATTTCCACTATAGCCCAAGAATACGGTCGGGGTGGAACGGAAGGAAAGTTTGTGGGCGTTATAAGGACGTAAGTTGGGAAAACAAAGGCACCCGAACACATGTAGGAATTGGTAGTCGGGAATTTTGTTGAAGAGTTTTTGGTAGGGAGAAATGTTGTCAAGGATGGGTGTAGGAAGACGGTTAATGAGGTAAGTGGCGGTTTCAAAGGCAAAATCCCAAAACTTGAGAGGTAAGGAGGCTTGCTTAAGCAAGGTGAGGCCGGTATCCACAATTCTTCGGTGTCGGGTTTCAATGCTACCATTTTGTTGATGGGAATAAGGACAAGTGAGACGATGGTTGATTCCCAAAGATTGAAAAAGGGGAATGAGGGGTTTGAATTCGTTGCCATTGTCGGTTTGGATATGGGAGATTTTAGTGTCAAAGAATTTGGTAGCAAAGGTGATAAAAGTGGTAACAATTTTAGTAACAAGTGTCTTGGAGTTGAAAGGAAAGAACCAAATAAACTTGGAAAAGTCATCAATAATGGCTATATAATAAACGTGGCCTTTCATTGAGATATGGTGAGCAGGACCCCATACATCCATAAACAAAAGATCCAAAGGCTTAGTAGACCGACTTGGGCTTAGGGGATGGGGAAGAGCATGTGCTTTGGCCCATGAACAAGGCTTGCATTGATTTGGGCCACATGGGCTAATTTTAATTGAACTGGGAAAGGATTGAAAAACTAAAGATGCAACTCTATCTGATGGGTGACCTAATTTCATATGCCAAAGAACGGAGGTGGGGACAGCAGCAGTGACGTGGGCTTGTGGTGGGGAAGACGAGAATTGTTCGGCGGCTGGTAGCTCGTAAAGGCCATTCCTAACGGGACCTTGAAGAAGTATTGCCTTGCTCTGGATATCCTTCACAACAAAAAAGGAATCGTGAAATTCAAAAAACATAGAGTTATCAGCACAAAATTTACGAACTGATAGAAGATTTTTGGTAATTAAAGGGGTGTGAAGAAGGTTAGAAAGTTTGAAAATACGCTGAGAGGAGTGAATGGAACCGGAGCCATGATTCTGAATCGGAATTTGAGATCCATCACCTAGGGAAACCGTGTCTGTACCATCGTACTGATAATTGTCGAGACGGAGGTTGGCCAGATCCGGGGTGAAATGGTGGGTAGCGGCGGTGTCCGGGAACCAGGAGTTGGTGGCGTTAGCTTGGAACCGCTGTGGTGGAGGCGCCTGATAGGACTGGTCGAACCGATACCAACACTGAAGCGTAGTGTGTCCGGGCTTAGCACACACTTGACAGACAGGACGGTTATCGGGCATTCCGGTGAAATTGGTGGGCCGATTTGCACGTCCGTCTGCTCGTCCGTCTTCTCCGGTCGGGTTGGTTGGCCGGTTTCCACGACCGCGTCCACGACCACGGTAGTTGGGGTTTCCTCTGCCTCTGTTGGCGTTGGAAAAGTTGGCTTCAGGGGATTTGGTGGTGGTGTTGACAGAGATAGAGTTGTGGAGATTTTTGGTTTGGTGAGTAAGGCGGGACTCATGAACTAAAAGGTGAGAAAAGATTTGCTTTGGAGTGGGTAAGATGGGTTGAGTAGACAAGGAGGTGATGACCGACTCGTAGTCGGAGCTCAATCCGGCTAGAAGGTAGGTTGAAAATTCGATGTCTGAAATACTCTGGCCGGCGGCGGCGAGCATGCTGGACAAAGTTCTCGCCTTGTTGAAGAACTCCGAGATGGATTCCGAACCCTTTTTGAGTGAGGCTAACTGAAGACGGGTATGAACGATCTGGGCACTAGATTGAGCGGCATACAAATCATGTAGATTTTTCCAGATCTCAGCTGAAGTGTTGCATTCTATGACTTGGGCAAGAACGGCTTCGGTAAGAGAGGAGGTGAGGATGGCAACGACGAGCTCGTCCTTGGTTTGCCAGGTTGCAAAGCCTTCTGCAGCAGCGGGTGGGCATGGAAGCGAGCCATCAACATAGGTGAAGAGGCCATGAGCCTTGAGGTATGGCATAACCTGGGCTTTCCAAAGAGGAAAGTTGTCTTTGGACAACTTCACAGTAATGAAGGAGGAGAAAGAAGGTAAATGGGTATTGTTTGATAAGGCTAGAGCCATGTTTGGTCTCGGTGGAGATTTTTAGGGTTTTGGATAGGCTTTGATTTTTGGGTTTTTTTTTTTGAGTTTGTTAGATGAAGAAGGAGGAGATGGAGCTAGCTGGACAGAGTTCCTTTTGGGTGCTCTGATACCATGATGGAACAGAGAGATTTTGGAATTGTATGAATCCACCTTGATTTCATTGATTTGGATGTGTACAATATATATAGACAGCTATGCTCAATTATCTAGTGCCATGTGTCTATCTTACTGAATATTCTAGAATTACATAATATTGGATTAGCTATATGTATTATTCACTAGTAGCGACGTACTGAAACCGGCGTGAACGACGAACCTTCTAATACTCCAGTCGACTCCTCGAGGCTCTTAACAACAGTCGGTGACCCGGCGTGAACGACGGCGGCGAGAGGGCGACGGGCCGACGGCGTCAGCGGGCGAGCGAGAGAGCTTGGATTGGGGGAAGTTGGGGCTGGCGGCTGCTGGTGTGTGGGAGACTAGAGAACTTAGGTTAGGTTTTTAGCCTTCAACCGAATGAAGAAACAAAAGAAGGCTTTGGGCCTTTGGTTTAGGCAAAACTACAAAAGCAAACAGCCCAGCCCACTACATAAAAAAAATCAAAACTTATTTTTTTAAAATTCGGTTTAAACCAAACCGAACCGATAATAAACCGAACCGAAACCGATATTTCTGAAATCAGTGGACCGAAAACCGAACCGAATCTTTTCGATTTCGGTTCGGGTCGGTTCGGTTCGGTCGGTTCGGCTAAAATCTTCGGTTTTGGTCGGTTCATGAACAGCCCTAATCAGGGCCATGGCTGATTCAGTGACCTCACAAGATGGCAACAACACATCAAATCCAAACAATTTTTCCATCCCTTCTTTGGTAACAGCAAATGAAACAGGTGAGTTATTTCTTCACCACTCGGACCACCCCACCTATGTTTTATCAACCAGTTTGCTTAATGAGAGGAATTATAACCATTGGAAAAGATATGTTGAAGTGTCATTAAAGGCCAAAAACAAGTTGAGAATGGTGAATGGAACCTACCCAAGACTTGAACCCACTTCCCCCTTGTATGGACAGTGGGAGAGGGTAAACAATATGGTTATATCCTGGCTTTTGCATTCAGTAGAAAAGGAAATAGCAGAGTCAGTTTTGTATTGCAAAACAGCATCTCAGATTTGGAGTGACCTTCAGTCTAGGTTTGGACGCTCCAATAGGACTAGGGTCTATCAGGTTCAAAGGGAACTGAACTCTTTATCTCAAGGAACCATGTGTGTTTCTTCTTATTATACAAAAATGAAAAAGCTTTGGGATGAATACGGTTTGTTGCTTGAAGATAATGTGTGCAGCTGTGGATCCAGTAGTGGCGTCATCAAAATCATGGAGGATCAACATGTCATTCAGCTTCTCATGGGACTCAATGAGAGTTACAACACTGTGAGGCATCTTGATGTTTAGTCCACCACCTAATCTCAGTGAAGTGTATCAAATAATTCTGCAAGAAGAAGATCAGAGGCGGATAAGAAACATCAGCAAAACTGAGACAGATTCAACAACTTTTGCACCACAAAAATCAGGAAACAAGGAAATGCAAAAGGGCAGCTCGAGATATTGTGATCACTGCAAGATTGGTGGGCATACAACAGATAAATGCTAGAAGATTCACGGATACCCGCAAAAGTCGGGGGATGGAAATGCAAACTTCTGTGATTTTTGTAAGATTCCAGGCCACACTATAGAAAAATGCTGGAAAGTAAGCAAAGGCAATGAGAATACCTCCAGACCAGCTCAGACTGAGAGCAAATTTTCTGTAATCATTGCAAGAATCCTGGCCATACTATAGATAGATGTTGGAAGTTGCATGGATATCCACCAGGGAGAGGAGGAAAATTAGCTGCTCAAGCCTCATCATCCAACACAACTCAAAATTCTGGAAACTAAATTAGCTTGACACAGCAACAGATTAGCCAGCTGATCAACATGCTCAACAATCATTCTACAAGTGAGACAAACAACCATGCTGCGTTTTTGGCAAGTAAAACGTTCTCTCTCTTTTCAAGTGGTAATAATTCTCTTTGGATCCTTGATAGTGGTGCCTCAGACCACATTACACCTAACCTATCTCTCTTTCATTCATATGATATTGTTGTCAAACCTATAAATATCACTCTTCCTAATGGTAAAACTGCTAAAGTCCAGCACAGTGGAACAATCAACCTTTCCCCATCCATAATTCTTCATAATGTCCTACATGTGACAGATTTTCAATATAATCTTCTCTCTGTCCATAAACTTGCCACAAATTCTTCTTCTAATATAATCTTTACTCTTGATTTATGCATGATTCAGGACCCTTTGATGAGCAAACCTATGGTGATTGGGCATGAATCCAATGGCCTCTACATAGCTGACAGCCCATCTTCTTCTCAACAAAGCCTTTTACCTTCTTCCCTTTCAAAAACAAAGGACAACAGTAGTTTATTTAAGAGTTGTAATGCTTCAGTTTGCAAATTGAGTCCTGAATTATGGCATTGCCGTTTTGGTCATGTTCCCTTTCATCAATTACAGTATATTTTGCCATCTATTGTTATTGTCAAATCTGACTTTATATGCCAAATCTGTCCCAAAGCTAAACAACACAGATAACCTTTTCCTATAAGTTCCATTGTTGCTTCACTTCCATTTCAATTAATACACATTGACACATGGGGACCCTACAAACAACCTACATATGATGGCTTTCTTTATTTTCTCACCATTGTTGACGATCATACTCGATGTACATGGACATACCTCATGACAGCTAAAAGCCAAGCCTTTCTTTTGTTACAAAATTTTGTTAAAATGATTCAACATCAGTTTCATGCCAATGTCAAGACTATTCGGTCTGACAATGCCCCTGAGTTCTGTGGTTCCCAAGCCCAATCTTATTACCAATCTAATGGCATATTGCACCAAACCTCTTGTGTAGACACACCTCAACAAAATGGTGTAGTTGAAAGAAAACATAAACACCTCTTGGAAGTTGCCCGAGCCCTTTACTTTCAATCCAAATTACCTCTACCTTTTTGGGGCGACTATCTTCTTACCTCAATATACCTCATTAACAGAACACCTCTTCCTTCCCTTCAAAATCAATCACCTTATGAAATTTTGTTTAAAAGAAAACCAGACTTTGCACACCTGCGCACTTTTGGTTGTCTGTGTTATGCCAGTACACTAAAACATGGTCGAGACAAGTTTCAACCACGAGCTAAACCATGTATATTCATTGGATACCCCTTTGGCAAGAAAGCTTACAAGGTTTATGATATTGAATCCAAAACTACATTTCACACCAGAGATGTTATTTTCCATGAAAATCACTTTCCATATCATTTTTCCCATCCTTCATCTAATCCTTCACCATTACCTTCTCTCCAACAAGACTTTCCTACCACAATTTTTCTTCCCCACCACACTGATTTTTCCAGCCCGTCAGAAATAGAATCCTTCATTCCTGACCAAAGCTCACTCAACCACATATCTCCTCCACCTTCACCTCCTTCCGCTGACCACAATAACCCACCTTCACCACCTCCAAGAAGATCCACCAGAGTGTCAAAAACACCCTCATACCTTTCTGACTTTGTTTGTTCCTACAACTCTTCTAATTCTGGTGTGACTAATTTTACTCACCTTCCATCTTCTCATCATGCCTTTGTATCTCATGTCATCTCCTATTCTGAACCAAACACTTATTCCCAAGCTATTAAGGATCCAAATTGGATTAATGCTATGAGAAAAGAGATTGATGCTTTGCAAGCTAACAACACATGGTCTTTAGTCTCTTTACCTACAGGTAAACACCCGGTGGGATGTAAATGGGTGTTCAGAGTTAAGCTTAAAGCTGATGGATCCTTAAAACGCTACAAAGCAAGACTTGTTGCCAAAGGATTTACACAACAAGAGGGTATAGATTTCCATGAAACCTTTTCACCCGTTGTCAAGATGACAACCATTCGCACCATCATTGCTCTAGCAGGTGCAAGACACTGGCCCTTGTTCCAATTGGATGTTAACAATGCGTTTTTGCATGGTGATCTCCAAGAAGAAGTGTATATGACTATGCCTGAAGGCATACCTAATCCTGGAAACCAAGTATGCAAATTACACAAGTCCATTTATGGACTGAAACAAGCATCTCGCCAATTGTTCCATAAACTCACCAGTTCTCTGTTGCTTCTTGGTTTTCAGCAATCCAAAAACGATTACAGTTTATTTATTAAACGTGATCAGGCTCATATTACAATTGTTGTAGTATATGTTGATGATCTTCTTGTTACAGGCTCAGATTCTGACTGTATTGACCAGCTTAAGAGATTCCTTGACAGCAAATTAAGCATCAAAGATCTGGGAATTTTACATTATTTTCTTGGCTTAGAAGTCAGTTATCTCAATTCTGGAATAGCCCTCACTCAGCACAAGTTCAGCAAAGATCTTCTTACCAATGTTGGCTTTCTCAATGCTTCACCGGTAGCATCTCCTCTTCCACACAATGTCAAATTGAATGCAACAGATGGTGATCCTCTTGAAAATCCATCCTATTATAGACAACTTGTTGGAAAGTTAAATTTTCTAACACATACAAGACCTGATCTAAGTTTTGCTATTCAAACATTAAGCCAATTCATGCAAGCACCACGCACATCTCATCTTCAGGCCATTCAGCACACACTTCGCTATCTGGCTGGCACATCAGGACAAGAAATACTTCTTAATGGCTTTGACAGACCTCGTTTAACAGCTTATTCAGACTCAGACTGGGCTTCTTGTCAAGTCACAAGACGATCGGTTAGTGGTTATTTAATCCTTCTTGGCAATTCTCCTATATGTTGGAAATCCAAGAAACAATCTACAGTGAGTAGAAGCTCCTCTGAGGTAGAATACAGGGCTCTAGCACATGCTGCAGCAGAAATTACATGGCTTGTCAAACTTCTTCAAGAACTTGGTGTCTCCATTATCAAACCTGTTGAAATCTGTTGTGACAACCGCTCCGCAATCCAAATTGCTCAAAATCCAGTCTTCCATGAAAGAATGAAGCATATTGAAATTGACGTTCACTTCACAAGGGACAAAATTCTTGAGGGGCTTCTTGAGCTTAAGTTTGTTCCCTCATCTTCTTAGGTTGCTGATGTTCTCACTAAGATATTGCCTTCTAATCGTCAAAATCATCTACTGTCCAAGCTGGGGATGCTTTCACACCCTCCAGCTTGAGGGGGGGTGTTACAACCTCAGTTTATTTTATCTCAGGAAATATTTGTCAAATGATATAAAGTGTTGGGACACTCTTGTAATCAGTGGGAAACTTATCCCTAGGGATCCACGCATATATATTCTCTCAAACTTGTTTTTTGATGTAAGGAAAGCGGCAGCTTTCACTCTCTGAATCATCAATACAACATTTACAAAGTTCCCTCTTTTACCACACAAATGGGTTGCTTTCCTAGCTAGCTCTACTATTACATCCATTTTTGTGTCTTGATTTGCTTGGTCTTTTCACTTACACACAAAAGGTGTAATCGTTAGATGGCTGACACATGACATAATAAAGGAGGGGGGAAAAAGGCAAAAAAGAGGATGAAATAGTGAGCGGGATATATTAGCGGGATTAAGAGGGGTAGGAAAAATAATTATGTTTTTATCCTTACAGGTTAAAAAGCTGACCACAAAGCAAAATGTCAACGGCGTCGGTGGGAGATGTAACCGGTAGTAGAAAGTTGAAATGTCCTACGGGCACTGATCCTTCTATTCAAAGTTTCGTTTCTCCTGTTGAATGTAGTTTCTCCCGAAGCTCGCTAAAGTGAAGGTTATTCAGCAGTGTAAGCAAGTCACTCTTAACCCTATAGTGAATTCAGATGTGCTGTGCTAGGAGCTAATAAAACTCATGTAGCTCATTTAACTCAATACGCTACTGGTGCTTATTTTGTTCCCAATCTATGAAAGAAGAGTGGAATTCCCCGGAAGAACATTCGCCGAACGGGACTGTAAATCTTAGTTCTCGAAAGCGAGTGAATCGGTCTTCCTTATAGCTCTTTCCTCCCTTTGGTTGTGTTTAACCGTCTTTCAAGAGGTATAACACAAAGAAAGGGTGGTCAAGCTAAATGCGTCTTCTATATTGTACCTCATCGCCCATTAAAGGTATGTCCGTCATAAATTTTGTACGAATTGGCGCGCAATAGCTGATATTTATCGATCACGCTGCAAAGTAAAGTTTGTGTTGCAATTAAATACAAACAGTTGTGCACTTAATGGTTAGACATTGGTCGGGAACTGAGTTATCGTTGTCAAAAGAGTTGTGAAGTTTGGTAGAAAAGTAAATGCTACTGATGGTTAAAATCGCAGTGGATATCGATTTGGAGATGTAGTCTTGTTACTAGGTGAATCTTTGCATTGAATGTAGATTGATTGAGTGAATTGAATTTGATTGTGTTCCTGTTGAAGAGGGATATGGTCTTAATGTTGGATTTGAAGGACTTGTAGTTATAAGCTTTATTGTACAATGTGTAGTTTCCGGCTGTGTTAGAGTGCATTTTAGCATGAATGGATATGAGTAGGTGTATTTAAGTAATGTGAGGTGAACAGAGTTTCCATTGAGCTAGATGAAATATGTGAGATGGATTTTGAGTACATCTTATTCATGGAATGATGCAATGTAATGGCAATAGAGACGTGGAATGTTAGATGGTAGATGCAAAATCGGTCATATGTGTTTAACTTATTATCAAACAAGTATTACATTCGGATGTTGAAAAAATAAATTGCATTTAGTTCCTTAAAAAATTGTTAAAACATAATTTTTTATGTGATTGTAATTCGTGAAATTGAAAAATAACAAGTTTTTCGGCTAAAAAAAGGTGTGTAAGTTGCTTGGGTAAAGTGTGCATTGCAAGAGTTATGTCTGATTGGACTTTGGTTTGTACTATTGTGTCCCACTATGTTAGGACGATGTTAGGGACATCGGTCATTAACACCGAATCAACGATTTTCCGTCCCTAGTTTTGATAATTACAAACTCCATGTTATCTAATGTGTTTGTCCAAGTGTTACTCCCGAGAACGCTTCTAGGGACTCTCACCATATGAAAAGGACAACAAGTGATTGTCGTCCCGAGACCATAGGGATGCCTAGGACTTCAGTGATTAAACGAACAAGAACGAGTTTCCTGTGAGATAGGGAAGTCATCCCTATCGAGAAGGAAATCAGCGCTAAAACTCCAAAAGTTCAAATTCAAACAAAATCAAGGCTTCCTAACAAAGGTGACATAATCCGCATTCCGCATTTCCTCAAAAGCTTCAGATGTCAGAGACAAATTGCATGCTTCCAAGACGTCTCTTTCGACAAACTCATCCCAAGGACCACGTGGAAGCTTCCCAGTACAAAAAGAGCTTTTTTAAAGATAATATTTAGTAAACAAATTGCTTAATTTCAAAGGTATTAAAAAAATATCAACCTCTAACAAACTAAATATCTAGTAGGTAGATATCTATCTTGTGCAAAAAATTACTAGGAAATTATAAGGAAACAAATAACTAGTTAAAATGTATAACTATTAGTTAGAAACAAATATCTAGTAGGTAGATATCTATCTTGTACGTGGCCGGATTGCTCTGAAAGATATAAGAGCATATGCAATGGTTTTTGTGGATTGTTCCTCCTGTTTGGGGAGAAGCAGGTACTATTTGAGGAGGTGCAAGACATAGAAGGTGCAGTTCGGGCTTTTTGTGCAACCATTCAAATAAATAGCACCTTCTATGTGTGGGCCCTACGTGTGAATTTGCAAAGTGTGCAAATATGAAATGAAAAAGTAACTGAAATACGTAGTCTTTCTTTCCCACTTGTGTGGGCTCCACCAATGAAAAGAAGCAGTTGTCATCAATTACATGTGTGGGCTCCACCAAATGACAAAAGCAACCCAAAGAGCAAACTTTGCTTGAGCAGCTGCTCAGCCAGTCAAAGGGCAGTCTTCTCTCCTCCATTCCACTGCTGCACCTTCAATTTTTTCTTGCTTCTTCTATTTAAGTGATTGGCCCACATATTGCTCTCTTGCTCCTCCTAAATTTGATACCGGTGCATATGCTCTAATATCAATTAAAAGATCTACGCGTCTGGAAGCTATAAATTTAAAGCATGAGGTGTTAATAAGGATAAAGCAATTCACGCTAAAAAAAAAAGAATAAAGCAATTCTGGCTCAAAAATAAATAAAAATAAAGCAATTCAAGATCAACTTGCACACATAACTACCCTTCCCTAAAATTGTAAGTTCAAATCTATGATTGTGTACATAACTTGATTTTTGTTCAAAAGATTGTGTGCGTAACTAACCTTTACTAAATTCCAACTAAAAAAAACCTTTCACATATATTATTAGTTTGTTCGATAAGCTCATATGCATATAATTTTGCTAATTAATTAACATATTCCTTACTCATGTGTACTAATTTCTGTTTAGGAAATAGATTTTCAGTATGGATAGAAGTTGGATTGTGGGCAAGTCGGGTGTCGAAGGAGTATGTGAATGGAGTTGACAATTTTATAACTCAAGCAATTAAGCATTTTGGGAGAGGTGGTAAAATACCCTGCCCGTGTATAAATTATGGAAATATTATGCGAGTTGAGATTGATATGGTAAAAGAACATTTAATCATGGTTGGAATTGATAGAAGTTACACTCGATGGATATGGCATGGAGAGATAGATAACGTTGGTTCAAAGAATAGTAGAGATGCTATGGTTGATGAGGATTATGAGGATAATATATTAGAAGATATGATACAGGATGCCCCTGACTCCGTAAACAATCCAGTAGATGAATTTGATTGCATGTTCAGTGGTGCAAGAAAACCATTGTATAATGGTTGCAAAAAATTTACAGGATTATCCGTTGTGTTAAAACTATCTATTACTATATACTAAAGCGGAAGCACATTCCGCCACCATATTGCGCCACATCACCCCTTATTTAAAAAGGTTAGCTTATTAAATCTTGAATTTATCATAATGTTATGCATGCTTAATTAAGATATTAGTTTTATCTTAAAAATTTGAGTTGTTTAATTAATTATTCTATCCAGCTATATAAATCTCTATCTTATCATTATATTATACCCTTTTCATCAATACATAGATCTATCATAAACTTTTTATTTTAAAAAATATTTTTTTTAAAAATAATATATAAATCATAATCATAATATTTTGCCCATTTAATTAAATAGCATATTATCTATAAAATGGTTTTCATAATTTTATTATGCCATTTTTTAAAATCATCAATGGTAGCTGGTAGGATGTTCTACCACTATATTTAAGAAAAATATTCATTCTATTAAAAAAATATATTACATACATTTTTTACTATCATATCATATAAAAAATCTCAATAAAAAATTATATGTTATATTTGCCATAAATATATTGCCAATATTACATATTGATTACGCTTTAGAAAGAAAGAAAAGTTTCTTAATTAAGATAATGATTTGTTATCATTTTTATTACATATTTACATATTTTTTAGTTAATTATATTTTCAGAAAATAATAAAATATATATGAGATGATTTGGTTTTCTATTTTATCTTATTAAATATCATCTATATCTTTAAGATAATAATATACTAATATGATTTCTTATTTAAAGTTATTGATTTTATTAAATAAGTTACTTTATGCAATTTAATTTAAATACCAAAAGATTTGTATCAATTTTGAATAAAATGTGATAATGGATCTTATCTTATGTCATTCTTCCTTAATTATTTAAATACATGTTTATGTATGTATAAAAAGTAAAAATATAAATAAGATATATTCGATGATATATAAAAATTATGTCATTTTATAATCTAAAAAATAAGTGTCATTTGAAAATGAAGTATGCATATGATAATATTTATAATTATTATATTAAATTTACACACAAAGTGATAAATAAATAAATAACATCCCTGTACAAGGTACGGGTTATCTGCTAGTATAACATAAAAGCGGGTAATGGGTGGAGTGACATAAGCTTTACTTATTTGTTAGAGCTTTTGAAAGATATTCTTCAAGATGATAATATATTGTTACAAGTTCATTTTAATACTAAAAAAATTGTAAAAATAAATATATTCTCAAAAGTTCACTTTAATATTAATAAAATATTTTAAATGTAACAAGTCTTGGGTTGACCCACAAACCCACAGGTTTAATCCGACTAAACCCACAACTCGCAAACTTTTAAAAAAATCGACCCACGACCTGACCTATGATATACGTGTCAAGTCGCTGCGGATCACGGACGGACCCAACCCGTTGAACACTCCTTCCTTAGTGGCCGTTCCGTTGCGCACACCATTTTTTAATGTTCGCACACCGCGATCCGCACAAGTTAAACCCGGTTTAACGTGAACCATGTGCGGATGGAAAAGCCGCACATGCTAGGATGAGTGGTTCAGAAATAAAATGACCCATTTGTGCGGATCCTGGATCCGCACAAGTTGGCCACCCAAGACCGCCCAACAAAACATGGTGGGCCCACACCTGGGAGGGTGAAAGTGTCCCTCTTGTGCGGCATAAGGAGCCGCACATATCTAGGGTTCTAATCTTGTGCGGATTTGGGATCCGCACAAGAGCTGCCGTGATCCGCGCCGCGTATTTAATCCTGTACGACGTACGATAATTCACATATCGAGAGAAGCGATAATTCACACATATCGAGAGAGGATAATTCACACATATCGAGAGGCGATATTGAATTCGAGTTTTCATTGAAATGTCGACATCAAGTAGCGATAGTACAGAAACGTCATCCTACAACGGATCGTCGTATTCGTCGGGGTCAACGGATTCTTTCGTTGGGAATGTTTCTCAACTCGGCATCGAACCGGTTCATGGACATTAAATTCAAGAATTTATATGTCGTCATAAGGTTTAAATTTCATTTTATCTTAGTTTATATATTCCCGTATTTATTTGTTCATAGGTTTATCCGTCTAGTGAACATTTTGATCACACAAAGGTTGATTTCTCTTCGCACTTTACGCCTGATGTGAATTTTAATACAATGAACGAGTTGAGAGATTGGGCCCGAAAGATAGGGCTTGGTCTATCGATGTTCACAACAACGAGGTCGTCGAAGCCCAATAAGATAATTCTGCAGTGTACACGGTCGGGAAACTATAGATCAGGGAGAAAGAAGTCTGATCAAGAGAGTGAGAAATCAGAGAAAGAGGAGGAGGATGACCCTAATAATCTTACGAAGAAGGTAGAATGTCCATTCGAGTTGCATGGGGTGTTAAGGAAAAGAAATTCATACACACGTGATAGATGGGCATTGTCGGTGATTAGAGGATTCCATAACCATGAGCTTCCTCCGGATTTAAAAGGGGTTAGGGGTGCCTATCGTATTACTCCACAGAAGCAAGAAGTTATAATTCAGGATAGCGCGTCAGGTCAAAAGCCGAAGACCATCTATACCAAGCTTATCGATCGCAATCCCGAATCGTTGTTGTCAAGGAGACAAATTTACAATTTCAAAGCGGCTCAAAGGAGGAAGTCAATGGGGCGATTGAATGTGACGCAATATTCACTCTCGTGGTTGAAGGAGAGGAGATACTTCACCGACACAATGTGCAAGCCGCGAAAAGATGGGGAGTTGGCATTGAGGGCATTGTTTATTAGTCATCCGGACTCACGACATTTGTTGAGGATGTTTCCGAATGTCGTTATCATGGATTCCACGTACAAGACCAGTAGGTATGTTATAAATCTACTTATATGTACATACGTTTGAATTGGTTAAGTAATCATTTATTTAATGAACGTGTCTGTTGTCCCCGTTTTTTTAGGTACGGATGGCCTTTGTTGGAGTTTGTAGGGTTCACATCCACAAACTTGACATATTGTATTGCTCTGGTTTTTATGAGAAAGGAGAAGTCTGATTACTACACATGGCCACTAGAGAGATTGAGGTTATTATTCGGCGACAAAAAACCCAGATGTATCATGTCGGATAGAGAGCTTGGAGCGCTGAAGGCGAAGAAGAAGATCTTTCCTCATGTACCACACTTGTTGTGCCAAGTACACGTGTCTCGGAACGTGAGGGCGTATGCAAAATTGCAAGGTATAAACGCCGAGCGGTTCGCTAGTAGCGTTCGTAGAGTTATGCGGGCACACTCCGAGGAAGATTACAAGACTCGACTAGCTTATTTTTGAGAGAAATGGAACGCCAAAGAAGGTGGAGGTTTGGTGGAATACGTTGAGAAGACATGGTTCACTCCTCATAAGGAGAAGCTAGTGAGTGCGTGGTCCGAGCATATTCTTCATTTTGCCACGAGAACTACTAACCGGTAACGTTTCCATCCTATCACGTTTCTTTTATCTTGTTTACACCAAATGTTTTGTTACATATGCGTATATTTTATCTTATATGGTTGAGGGGCAACATTCTATGCTAAAAGACATGTTACAATCTTCTGTTGGAGGCTTCGACACGATCATGCAACACATTGACAACATGTTCACGGTGCAATTTCGTGATATCCAAGAGGAGATGGGAAGGAGTAGGTCGGGAGCACCGGTTAAGATAGTAGATGGTCCTGAGTGGTTGAAGACTTTCTTCAGACGCATAGTTGGAAGGTGCTTGAGACAATGTCTTCAGTTGCTATTAAAAGAAGCTTACAAGGCGAAGAAAGAGGAGGTTTCCGAGAAAGAGAGTGTTGGATCGTTAGTACTGAGGGACGTCCTTTACTTTGGTAAAGGCGTCCTTAGGTTAGGCGTCCCTACGAGGAGTAAGGGCGTCCTTGAGTAATGCAGCGGAAATTAAGTACTAAACAGGTAAGTAATGAACGCAGTGAATTATAGAGGAACCACTCAAGACCAAGTAGTCCTTGAGTGTAAACCTCTACCTCCTTGGAGGATTTTTGAATAGTTCTTTCCTTTATATTGAACGTCCTTACAGTTGTACTGGCGAGTCTTTACAGTTCTCTGGCACTTAGCTTTTCCCTAAGTCCACTAGTAAAGGACTCCTCTAAGCCTACAACTTAAGCGAGTTCAATCTATCAAAGGACTCTATTCCTACGTTCTGCAGAACTTCGCAGAACTCTCTTTCTCTTTTTTTTTGGATTTTCTCTTACAAACTGTTTTTGTGATTTGGTTACAAGTCTCACTCGATCTAACACAAGTTCTAGTACTGTTCTTGAGTTCTTGAGTTAGTTCTTCGTGTTCTTGAGTGAGTCGCTTTCTCTCTGATTCTCTCTGAATATTCCTGAAAGCGTTGGCGTCACAATAAATGCCTTGGGGCTATTTATAGGACTTGGGGAAGGGCGTCATTTCTCTGGGACGATCATGCCCTTCGTGGACGTGGCTACAGGATCTTCCTCCACGTAGTAGGGCGGTGATGAGGAAGCTTCCTGTATCCAGCTGTGTATGATGAACTCCGCTACAGGATCGGCCGCCACGTGTTGATGGACTCTGCAACAGGATCGTCCGCCACGTAGTGTTGGACTCCGCTACAGGATCGGTCTCCACGTGTCCTTGGATGATCAAACATTGTCGAGTGATGTCATGCTGTCGGCTAGTGAGTAAGGACTCCTTTCTTGCGTTCCTACTTGCTTGGGACTCCGTCCTTGCTCAAGTAGTCTCTAGATGGTCCTTACTTCCTGTTAGCTAGCGTCCCTGAGCTTATGGGACGCCCATACACACTTGTTGTCCTTTTGATCACTGGCGTTCCTGAACACTTGGACAACTTTATTAGAATCAAAGTGAGTTTGTCATATCAAAACTAAGGGACGGTTGTGTGGAACACTAACAAGTACGCAAGCGTTCTTGATAGCGTCCCAACAGAGAGTCATCGTGACCGTTGGTTGAGTACATCCATGGGATTGCCTACACCCCAGAGGATCAGGGTGTACATCGAAGAAAACATGCCGTTGAAACCCGAAGAAATAGATGAATTTTGGTTTCAAATAAGATGGGAAGGTTGGGAGCCGTGTTTGCCCGATGACGGAATTCCAGTCTCATCGGAGAACCTAATATTGGGACGATTTATGTCCAAGTGGCAACAAGGCACCATTTCGAAGGAGACTATCTTCAAGGTCGCCCAAAAGGTCTTGGAGTGCAAAGACCCCCGGTCGGCTTGTTTGCAAGAACCTCCATCCGGTGAGACCGAAAAGGGAAGGCCAAAGGGGAGTGAGAAAAAGACTAGTACTAAGAGGGGAAAGACCTGGGAGGAGCACGCTGATGACGAGTCGAGGATGAGGAAGCGGAAAATGACGAATGCGGAGAAGAAGAAGGAAAAGGAAGATGAGAAGAAGAGGAAGGAGGAAGAGAAGAAGAAGAGGATTGAGGAGAAGAAGAAGAGTATTGAGGAGAAGAGGAAGAAAACTGATGGGGTATAGTCCGGATCGGATGATATCAAAATTTAAATTTATAAACCGAACCCCAATTGTAGTATAAGGGTAGGGTGTCGAACACTCGGGAGTTCGTGTGTTGAGTGTACCAAAAAGACTAAAAAGAGGTAAAAGAAAGGCAAAAACAAGGAAAATCAAAAGGGACAACCCGGACCGACACTGGTCACTTCAGTCCGAGGTTGGATCGAGGAGAATTTGGCCAGGACCGACACAGACAACGTCGGGCCCGATGTACTGGGTAACTCGATTAGGCAAAAATAGTAGATCGGTCTTGGGTTTTTGGGTTCCTACCCTAACTAGACTTGGGTGATTCCACCCCAATTCAGCCAATAAGTGATGATCCTTGTGAGATCGAGGTTGTTAGCCTTCGATCCCTCCACTCTACACATCAACCATGGGAGGCTTTCACTCTCCCTTCGATGCTAGGTCAAGTGTTGGGTTTGAGACCACTTTCGCTAACTCTTACCAATCACAAGCCCTAGATCCCTTGCTTTCACTAAAGGATTGAAGCTCATGTAGAGAGGATTCCTAGATCAAGCACTCAAGGCTATGGAATTGGGGGTTCACACCCAATCCTAGCTAGGGGTTTCCCCCATAGCCCAAGACTATGGAATCTACATGAAGTAAGAGTAAAAAGCAATCAAAAGGCAAAACAAGCAAATCTCAATCATCAAACTCAAATCCAACTCAAATTACATTCAAATCCAAAATGGTTCACAAGATCCAAGTCTCAAATCTACTAAACAAAAGCAAAACAAGTTCAAACTCACTAAATCTCTCTAGCTCTCCACCGATTTCCTCCTTGCTCTCCTCCTTTCTCCTCCTTGCTCTCCAAGTCTTCCTTGAGCCTTTGACAGTGATTAGATGTGGATTGTTGTTAGTCCCCCCCCCTTCTCTCTCTAATCATCCTCTAATTATCCTCCTCTCTTGATTGGGGACCAAGGAATTCCAAATTAGAAGAAGGGCAAAAGTGGTAGATCACAATAATATGCCTTGGAGCCCAATCCTAATCTTGCCGACTTGGACCGATACGCATAGACCTCGGGCTCGACGTTGGGAACGTCGGTCCGAGCCTCTGAAATGCTTAACTCGGGCCCGACTCTTTGGTACATCGATCTAGGGCCTCGGTCCTCTTCTTTCCTTGGTTTTCCTTGAGCTCCTCCTCGTTCTTTGCATGGCTCTTCCGCTCCTTAGCTTGGCTCCTCCTTAGAAATTCTTCCAAAACATCCTCAAATGTGCCATTTTACCTACAAAACACAACAAACTCGCATAGTCTCCGAATCTCATAGAAAATCGGGAACTAAGCTAAAAAGGACAAAACTAACAAAGAAAAGAACAAAAGACACATATTTACAAGAGAAATGAACTACTAAAACACCACCAAAATGAGAGACATCAGAATACCCCATACTTAAACTTGCTTGTCCTCAAGCAATAACAATGTAAGGAAGACCGAAGCACAATCTTCAAGTAAAGCCTCATATGAAAAACACAAGTAAGAACAAATGATAGACATGCTAGCAAGATTACGTCATCACACATGATCAAGTGTTCAAGGAATAAAGTCTAATGCAACAAAGCCTCACTTTAGGTATGTAGAAATATGTATCACTCATCATGTGTTTAGGCTTAGCAATGAACACTCAAACTCAAAATTCATGCAAGTAAAGACTTTACCATTGAAGCTAATATCACCAATTCCTCCGCCTAGAGATGCCTATTACAATGCACACAAAGAATATGAACTTGGCTCAATGGAGGTCCTCAAAGAGGTTCCATTCGGCCGGGTTGTAATGGGGCTTTTGGTGTTTCTCAAGGTGGGAATCATTTTGGTCTTGTGGTGCTTACAATGGGGATTGAACTTTCTAGTCTCTCACCAACTTCACCAATTTATTCCAATTTTCAACTTCACTCATCCCAAAAGACTTTGATTTTTCTTCTTCTTTTCAACTTTCAACACACAACTTTCACTAAACATTCCACTTCATCTTTGCACTACACTTTTTGTTGGATTTTTCTCACTTTTTCCACTAGGATTGACTTGCACTATAACTCGGGCCCGATGTGCACTTTAACTCGGTCGGTGCCCTTTTCTTACACTTAAGCAATTTGCTTTCAATCCACTACTTTTTCCAACTTTTCTTTCTTTCTTTACAACAAAGATGCACTACCCACTTGGTTTATAACTCCATTTCTTGCCCTTCACCAAAGAGAATCTCAACTCTCCAAATATTCTTCCAAACCTCTCACTAAAGTCCAATCCCATAATGGTCAAGTCATATAGGCTAGGAATCATATTTTTGAGGAGTTTCAAACAAAGGTCTAAGGCTAAAACGGGGCTACAAACAACGGTTTTTCTTCAAGGTAGGATAAGGAAAATTTTGTGACTAAATGAAATAAAGTTCAAATCAATGTGACAATGCATAGAACAAATCTCATATTGGTCTTGGAAAATAGATAAACACCTCAATAGCAAGTTTTACTAAGCATGCATGAGCTATTCACACAAGAAAATGAGGGATATGCAATATGAACAAACATCCCTAAAATGGCCAAAAATCATCTCACAAGGTTCACTCAAGCTTAGTTGCATCAAAACTCATCCAAGAACTCATGTGCTCAATAAAAACATGCAAGACATCTCATCACATTAAAATCAACATCACTTAGAGGCTAAACTATCCAAAAATATGCAAAGGACTTTACATGCTCACATCATCATTAGCCTTCATATGGACATCTAATATGGGAATTCCTAGTCCAAAAACAAAATCTTTTCTTGTCTTTTTCACACAATTTTCGAATTTTTATGATTTTTGCAAAAATTTTTCTCAAACCAAACAAAAGACACTCATCCATTCATGCCATCGAATTCAATCATCATTCATGCATCATATCATGCCACTATCCCAGAAGGAAACATCCCTTAACACACATACACAAGACAAACAACCTACACATGAAACTATGAGCTACTAACCCACCCCATACTTAAAATTTTGATGTCCTCATCAAAAGAAATCAAAACTCAAAAGTAAAAGAGAAGAGTCAAGAGAGCTCACAATTTCTTATTCTTGAATGGCATGTTGAGGCTTAATTTGGAGGGTGTCCTCGGTGGCGTCCCCTTTGGAGCCGTGCTTGCCGCTCTCTCTCGTACACATGGGCGTGGAAAGGGTCTTGACTTGGCGGTTGAAGTTGTGGTGCGGGGCGCGTCCATTGGTCATCACGGGAAGAGAAGTTCCCGGTCATCCATTCGTTGAAACTCTCTTGAACGCTCCATCTTTGGTCCTTGACCGCTCTCAAGTCATCCACATCACGTCTAGTGTAAGCAATGTTGCGGTTTACTTCTTCAAATTGGGCTTGGAAGTCTTCTTGATGGTGAGAAAGTTGTTGATGTTGGCAGTTGAGGTTTTGTTGTTGAAGGTTGATTTGGTGCGCCTCTTGTAGCATGCTAGATTGTTGGAGTTGAAGGTGAGCCAATTGGTTGGCTAGGAAGTTCATATCTACCGATTGTTGAGGTTCGGGGAAGACCATCCCGAGCCCGTATCATTGGGCATACCCTTCTTTCCCTCCATAGCTTGGTGGCTCTTGCCTTGCTCCACTTCCCTCACCCCTCTCGAAATGGCTCGGAACCGGATCGGGCAAGTAGGTGTCGGACCGACGTTGATGGACGTCGGGCCCGAGGTGGCTTGCATCTCGGTCTAAAAGAGTTGGGGCTTGATCGGTGAGCAAATTGTGGTATCCGCCATCTTCTTCTTCTTCTTGAGGTAAGTCAACATCCATGGCATCTCTCCTTGCAAACTCATATTGGTTGGGCTCTTCTTCTTCGGTATCCGGAGAAGATTGAGGGGTAGTGAAACGAATATGTTGTGCTCGTCTTCTACACTCAAGTGTCCCCTCCGGCTCTCCATAAGGATTCTCCTTGCCCGCCCATACTTGGAACCAATTGTAATAGCTTGTGAGGTCAAAGAGGCGTGGCCCCAAAGGAATGTGCACCTTGTCGAAGTTGGAGTGGGGCGCTAGATAGGTGGTGGCACCGGTCACTTGCTTCTCCTTGATGATGTTGGATTTCTTGAAATACTTAAGGTCCATGAACTCTACACCATTTGGGGCCGGCGTGTAGGTAGATAAATCCACCTCAAGACGATGAGCCAATCGGGCTATCATGCCTCCAAAATAGATCCATGAGGAACTTTGGAAATCCCTCACCATCTTCACCCATTCCCATGTGAGGTTCATTGGCTTATCATTGTGGAACAACATCTCATAGAGCAACATGGCCTCTTCCTTCATTGGCTTGCTCAACTCGTGCCTAGCAAAGATGGCACACCCCAAAGCTCGGATCATGACTCGAAAGAGTGGACTTGCTATCTCATTTGTTGATGCGCCTTTCCTCATCTCACTTCTTCCGGCTACATACTTCCAAAGATAGTCCACCTTCTCGTTGTCCACAAAAGCGTCATCTCTCGGAAAAGGGAACCCAAGGTAGGTAGCCAAATTCCGGAGAGAGAGCTCTTGCAACTCGTTGCCCATTTGGAAGGAGATCATGCCCTCACTATCAACTCCTTCAATAAAAGCTGTAAAATACACAAAGTAAATGAACATGATTACGTACATCCTCCGGTCGGTACGAGTCGAGGATCCTGCGATAGTAGAGCAATCTCTCGTCCTTCTGCAAGCTCGTGCGGTCAATAAGATACCGAGATGCTCTCCTCTCATCCTCATCTGCGCCTAGCCTAGTGTTCGGGTTGCCGGGGAAATAGATGAAATACGTCCATATCCACATCTAAGACAACCTGGGAAAGAAATGATATTACTTCACTTGATGTGGTGTTCTATGAATCCAAAATCAAATAAAAAAGAGAATACCTGGAGCAAATAAGTGCAACCCGCCATCTGCATGACCCCGCGACGTGAAGCCTCTCCGAGGTTACGGTACAGGAATGCCAACGTGCCAGTCCCCCAAGCAGTCTCAGCAACCCGTCCATTGTCGTCGAATAGAGGCAACATCCGAGTGCGTATGTGGTTCGTGGATAAATCCACGAACAAGCTAGCGGACATAACATGCCACAGAAAACCAACAGCTATACTCTCTGGATTGTCGCGATCTGCAATCATGCACATCACATGATGAAGGAACTCTTTATTGTGGATCCGACCCTTCTTTACAAACTTGGTCATGTCCTCAACTTTGCGCGGTAACCGTACGTTCGTCTCACAGCCGAATAAGTACTCAAACATGTCCTTGCACTCCTCAGCTGTGAACGAATGCGCAACCTCGTGTCCCTCGATCGGCAGTCCCAGTAGAATGGCGACATCATGCAGTGTAATAGTGATCTCACCCCAATGGAAGTGAAAACTGCTTGTCTCCGGGTGCCAGTGCTCAACAAAGGCAGACACGAGGGAGTGGTCAACCTTGCCAAAATCAAAGTCTAGTAGTCTACTCAATCCAGTCTGGCGAATGATCCACAACCATGAACCCTCCGCAACATCACCCTCTAGCTGACGTATGTGTGTCCTCCATCTAGCAAGCTCAGTGGGTCGGGACTGACACCTCAATCGCTTAACAAGATCAGGGTTCCCCCAAATAGCATGTCCGATGTGTGTAGTAAAATCAACTAAAACGAAGCTATCACTCAGCCCATATAGGTCATCCTCAGCCTGCTCAGCAGGATCGGTATCTGTCGGCTCAGGAGCTGCGGCCTCAGCAGGAGCAGTATCAGTCAACTGAGGAGAAGCAGGAGGAGCAGTATCAGACTCAACATGCAACTCGTCCAAATGAGTCTGCGTCAGATCGGGGATTTGAGAGTCGGTGTATGCACACTGGTAAGACGACGGCTGAGCGAGCGACGGATCTGAGACTACGCTATCTATACCCCCTACTGACAACTCCTCAACTCGCCTCTTTCGACCAGAAGCCGTAACTAGTCGACTATCGACGTGTCTACCAGTCAGTGAAGACTCTCTAATCTGTGCAACTATCGCCTGATATTTAAAATAATTAAATAAGATTATTTAATGTAATTTATCCAATTTTGTCCGAATTCTCTAACCAATACCTAATTCCTAATTTCTAATTACGTTGTTTTTTAATTTATATTTTCACAATTTCTATAACCTATTATTGTTAGTTAAATGATAAATTATATTGATAAATTATGCGTATGCTTATACGCGTGATTGCCTATTAGTTATATTTTCTAATCAAGTGTATGTCTAATATTGTGTTTTTTTTAATAATAATATTGTGTTTTTAATTGGTAAATTATAATCCTCTAATCAAGTGTTTGTCTATACTAAATAGAATGCTAAATTAATACACAAAATATTATAAACGTTAAATTAACTAAATAAAATGCTAAATTAACATACAAATTTTAAAAACGCTACATTGATTAGATAACATGCTAAATTACAATACTAAATATTAAAATTATCCATTAATTAAATAACATGTTAAATTAACACACAAATATTAAAAAAAGATAAATTAACTAAATAAAATGCTAAATTAACCTACAAACTATTAACAACGCTACATAAATAGCAAGCTAAATTAATATACGAAATATTAAACATGCTAAAATAATTAAATAAAATGACATGTTTTGTTTTCAGTGAATGAATAAAATGACATGTTAACAAACCATATATTAAAAAACATAAAAAATATTAAAAAAGAATTACCTCCTCGGTCGGTCTCCTCGGAGCCGCCACTAGAGCTGCTGCAACTTCCGCCGGGTCCTGCTCCTCCGCCCTACCAACCACCGCTGCTGCCGCCGGTGATGCTTCCACAGACCTTCCTCCTCCGCCCGCCATTCTCGCTCTCGCGTCCTCCTCTGCCCGACCATCCTCCTCCGCCCGACATTCCTCCTCCACCCGACCTTCCTCCTCCCCCCGACCAACCACCGTTGCCGCCGCCAGAGAGGCTTCCGCGGACCTTCCTCCTCCGCCCGCCATGCTTGCTCGAGCGTCCTCCGCCCGAAGTTCGTCCGCCGCTTGAGGTTCCTCCTCCGCCCGAACTATTTCCTCCGCCCGACCTTCCCCCGTCGAATGCACAACGGCCGCCGTCGTCCCCGTCGACTGCTCGACCGGTATGGAATCGCTCGGTTCTTGAGCGGAACCCGAAGCCGTCGACAAATCTACCTTCTTCGAATCCATATGAGGTGTGACCAAATTGAAATTTGCTTGGGAATGAAAGAATTGGGATTAAAAACAAACGATTTTGAGAATGGGGTTGAAGACGAATTGTGCGGCGTAAAACGAATTGGGGGCAGTATATAACCTAGATTGAACATGAAATTCAAATTGGAGATCCGCACAAGGTAAATATTTTCTTACAAATTTCACATGGGCCACCACTCCACTAGGCCCAATCCAGGTAAGGTTTTGAGTTTTTTTAAATACACCTTGTGTGGATCCCCGATCCGCACAAAGTGTATTTTGAAATGAATTGCAGGTCTTCCGAAATTCGCTTTTTAAATAATTGTTGCTATATTGTGCGGATATCTTGTGCGGTTCGTTTACGCGCACAAGATAGCACCGGTTCAGTTGTGCGGTTTTCCTATCTGCAATAAAAATCGGATTTATCCATACTGTATGTGCGGATCCGTAATGCGTACAAGAAAACCCGGTTTTTTCCTAAAAACCTTGTACGGATCACGGATCCGCACAAGTTGATGTGCGAAAATGAAAAAACGGTGTGCGCAAATCTTGCCCGTAAAACGTAAACGCTGAAACACTTTTGCAATGGACGGACCCAACCCGTGAACACCCCTTCCTTAAAACGTAAACGCTGAAACACTTTTGTAATCTTTTCGTTCACTTAGGTTAGGAGTACTCCTACAGGGCCTAATTCATTCATTCACCCACCCACCTTCTATTCCTGTAAAACCTCTTTGGAATTTTGCAAATCCACGGGTACAGATTCAAATTCGATTCTCTTCTGTGGGTTGTCCATGAATTCCTCTCTTCTACCCTTCATTTTCATCTCTCCCCTCTTTCTGGGTCACTTCATTTTCTACTTTTCTTGCGCTGATTCCCTTCCCCCATCATTCAATTCATTCACTATTTCCAGTTTTAATTATCCACAAACCAAGCTCAGGCCGTTCGATTGGCGATACATAAGAGGTTGCTACTTTCTAATCTCAAGACTACCACTTCCAACTTGTCTTTTTCCATGCTGAATTGCTATCGCGATCATGAGTTTCCCACTGGTTTATCATGCTTTTGATTCTGTCTTCTTGCTTGTCCATTTTTGTAGTTCTTGCAGGAGAACTATCTTTCCTTAGCTGTGGCATAGTATAGTACTTTGCAGCTCACTTAGTATTTCTGTTGACCGAAGTCAAATTATTTTAATCAATTTAATTGACTAGGGATCAATCTGTGGGTCTTTATCATCTGTACCTTATAACATCTGGGTCAACTGTTCATCCTAATATCTAGCTCGCCAGGGACCAAAGCTTACAACTGTGTAGCTGTTGATTTTTGTTAATTGACCAGGTACCAGTGGTTGGAACAATTTGCAACATACCTTTGATCTATTATGTTGGGGATGTAATTTGGATACAAGAATTATTCTTTCTTCCTTTTAAAAAAAATATTTTATATTCAATGGCAACATTATTAGGAAAGTCCACATTTATGGTGGTTCAATGCAGTAGCATTCTGCTGCTGGTCTTAGATGATACATTTAGGGGCTTTAGATATAGGAATTATTTTGCTTAGTTTCCCCTTAACAAGTCCAAATGATGTGAGTGAACCCATGTCCATATAGTTTTTCAGGAGATGTTGTATTACACGATGTTCTTACCCTGCTACTTAGATCAATCTTGTATTGCTGAAGGTTCTACTATTGAGTTGGCTGGTGTTTTGAGTTAGTCAAGTAAAAGAAAAGCAAGATAATGTCTTTGATATGTCCTTCTTTCTCCTGAATAACAGACCAATTGTGTCATGATTTTATCCTCATTGCATATTTAATCAAACCTCTTTTTGTGAATGGTCCTCCTTAATTCATGGATTTGATTTTGTATACAATCTACGACCCTCCTGCTCTAATCTATGAATTTATAAGTTCAACAACTTAGATAGGCTCACCCAAGGACTATTAAGGTTGAAGTCAACGAGAAGTGTTGGTGGTTGTGTCACTCATTATTTTCCATTTATGTCATATTGCAGTGGATATACCACAATGGTTCTCTTCAGTGTCTGTAGATTTGGAGTCAGATGTAGACGTTGTAAGTATCTTCTTTGACAATTATTGTTTTCAAATCTTCTAATTGGGAAAAAAAAGTATATCTTCTCCCTTAGTTTAAGTAATCTCTGGCGATAATAAACTTGCAGCCCCTCTTACTCTTTGTCATGTTTGGGGATGATGTAGATATGTAATTTATAGAGGAAAAATGTTAGCTGTAATGCTGTCCAGGTCGAATTTCCATATTTTTATGGTGCAAAATTGTTTGCAGGACACCGGACATGTTTCAAGGATTTCCAAGAGTGCGTTGCGTCTCTTATGTCTGCGATATGGTGGTCTTCCACTACCTGATTTGTCAAACAGTTCATTTAATAATTTGGGTAAAGTCTTAGAATTCACCTATAAGTTATCAATTTAGCAGCTATTATTTTTGTCAAATTAAGCAAATGAACTCAAGGTTCCTGTGATAGACTTATTGCTTTTGGCTTGAGAGTTATTTTGCATTTCTTGTTGTTCTAAGTTCAGTATTAATGAAAGTGATCTTCTCGTAATGCAGTTTTAGAACCGATCTCAAACAAATCTATAGGAGAAATTAGTGGCCTCCAAAATGGGGAGCGTTGCTATACTATGCAGCGAATAATAAAAGTCGAGCTGACGAATGAGCAGGTAGATATTTCTCATTTGCCTATTCTAGTCATAATCCTATTCTAGCAGCTAAAAATCTAGCATGGGTTGTAATGCAGATATTTCCTGGAGTATGGTATTTAGGAATCTTCAATGGACTTGGAGCTATGAGGACACAGTCAAAAATGGTAAGTTTGGGGGAAAAAAATAAAAATTCGAGCACAATTTACTAACTTCAAAAGCTATAGCCTGTAAAAATTAGCATTACCATGTGACTTCTTTGTATGACTGTTATTAACATGTTAAAGTATTCACCTGATTAACGTGCCTACATATTTACACCGATGTATTACTTCTGGCGTTTGGTAATAAGTGGATTGATAATATAGTAAGATCATTGCACGACACTTTTCAAACGAAAAATATAGGTGCTTTTTATTTTTTGTATCATGCTTTTTTTATTATTCTGAGTAATTATATTTTCTCTATTATTTGATTTTCACTGACAAAAATATGTAGCATATTGTTTATAAGAGAATGTCAAATTAATAGATATAATATGTTACCAAAAATCTGCAGATTAATCGAGGGAGTGCATACTCTTTTTCAGCTAATATTAGTGTGGAGGGGTGCACATCCCCAAACCTGTGGGGGCCATTTTGTAACCAGACCATCGAATCACTTTCATGTGCTCAATCGTTCACAAAAACTTCTTTAGAATCTACTTCAGTGGCTAAGGCGCAAAATCAAACAGCAGAGTACATAATTCCCTGTAAAATTTCTGCAGAAGAGTCATGTCTGGAAGAGAATGAGAAAAACATTTACACAATGGAAATCGTTGGGCTGGTACAGGAACTAATCATCCATGCTGCAGGCGTGAAGCTCAATGGGACCTTATCTTTGAATGGGGCTAAAAATTCTAGTGACCTTGAGCTGATGTGCTATGCTCGCTTTGGAGCGATGCCTTCTATGCTGATGCATGATTATGCTGCTGATATAAACAAAATGCCTCTAATTATTCAATTCCCTAAGGTTGGAAGCTGGTATATTATTGTTGCACCTGGTAATGCAACAAAGTTGTTTGACAAAGATCATGATATTAGTGGAAAAATATGTTACTCCCTGGATTGGCAAGTAGTTCAGTGTCCGGAGGGAAAAGTGGGATTCAACTGCAGTTGGGAAAGATACAAAGTTCAGGTCAGATTATGAATCCATCCCTATAATCATGATAGGTTGTTTTATACTTTAGGAAATGGAAAATCCCTTAAATTCTGCATCTTAGTTATATATTAAAATTTGCGGATTGTAGTAGTTATAATGATGTTAGACACCATACTTGATTGGACTATAAATTGTAATGCTTTGTTATTTCATGTTGATGTTTGGCTTTTTGGATATATGGTAAAACCTTAACCAAAAATTGTATACTGACAAGACGACAACGATTCTATGCAGACAGTTCTCCGTAAAAACCCACCAGCCCCTTTTGAATGTTACTACATTCCTATTGGTAAAGAGTTGTCTCTCACCTCTGCAAATTTTCCTCTTGAGCCTCTTCTGAGCAACTCTTCTATAAGAAACCTGTCTCGAGTTGCCTGGACCTATTTCGCACTGGACATTCCTCCCGGTGCATCTGGAGGCAATATGCATGTCCGCTTATCTGCAGATAAGGAGATAAATTATGAGATATATGCTAGATATGGTGGGCTACCATCTCATGATATTTGGGACTATTTCTATGCAAGCAAGAGGAACAACAGTGGTGGATCATCGTATTTTATGGTAAAAAATTCAAGTAAGGAGGTTGTTGACTTTTATATATTATTTATCAGAGAAGGGACCTGGAATTTCGGTATAAAGCACCCAGATTCCAGCCATTCGGCATCAAATGGTCAGACTGAATTGTCCATTGCTCTTGAAAGGTGCCCTAATAAGTGTTCTTCACCTCACGGTTCATGTGCCAACTTTATGGATGAAAGTGGTTTAGCTGTATACAGGTCTATCTGAGTACATTTCCCTCTTATTTATACAATCATTTCATCCTCCAAAGTAATGAACTGTTAATTATACTGCTACAGCTGCTAAATTTTGCTATCTGACTTTTTCTGTTTCATTTATTTAACCCTGCAGCTACTGTTCTTGTGATCGAACCCATGGTGGATTTGATTGCAGTGTTGAAATTATATCTCATACAGGTAAATCTGTTGATATTCTATGGACTGTTGAATCCTTGTACTAAAACAAGATGATATCACAAGGGAAAAAACCCATGATCTAGAGTCTTATGCTGATGTCTAAGAATTATACACGAGACTTACAATATTTTCAGGGCACATTTGGCAGTCAATTTCTCTTATTGCATCAAACGCAGCTGCCATACTTCCAGCATATTGGGCTCTACGACAAAGGGTGAGTTAATCATTTCAAACTACAACTTTTAGAACAGCCAAAACAAATCAAATTTAGTCTGCAATATTTCTGTAGTTTTACTTTTTTGAAATATTTGCCCATACTGTCCTTAAGCTCTCCATTTTTGGAGATATTATTAGGAATTCCTTTCCATTATTTCACTTGCTCGCCCCGCTGTGTTTTTCTATAACAGGCATTTCCAGAGTGGGTGATCTATACAAGCAGTGGTATCTCAAGTGGACTTTATCATGCTTGTGACGTAGGCACCTGGTGTGCATTAAATTTCCGTGTTTTACAGGTGAGAAACTTGGACTTCTTTAAAATAACGAAAATCTGAAGCAACTTCATTTGATTAATCTCGTCCGTGCTTTTTTATACTTGAATGACAGTTTATGGATTTCTGGCTTTCTTTTATGGCTGTGGTGAGCACATTCGTGTATTTGGCTGCCATAGACGAAGCTTCAAGGAGAACGATTCATGCAGCAGTCTCAATCCTCACAGCCCTGATGGCCATCAGTGGTGCGACCAGGTTGGAAATCAAGTATTCCAAGTAATACAGGTCTGATAACGGGTGAAATCAAATGCCTATTGCTTTAACTTATGTAGCTTTGCAGGTCAGCAAACATATATCTTGTGATTGCTATTGGAGCCACTGGATTGCTCGTTGGTTGGTTAATTGAGCTCTTCACAAAATATAGGTCTATGTCCTTCTCTACCGTATCCTGTTTCAGCATTGCACAAGGGTAAGTCTGTTATCTAGCAAAGCTGTGTTAGGCCAGGCATTTTGATAGAAGCATAAATTATTAGGGTTCTTTTTCCTTTTTATGGTTAATTAATTTGATTTTCGATATTCTGACTTGTTCCAAGGCACTTTCTCATTTTCTCCATGATCTTTTCCATCACCTTAATTATAATCATCGTGCTGTAGGAGTTACTGATTGATGAACTAATTTACATACTTTGAGGATTCCTTAAAATAGAATGCTTCAATTTAGATGTACTATCCTTTTAGTTTTCATTTTTAGGGTTCTAACCCATTTTAACTTTTATTTGAAAAGTATCCATTTATTTTGAAGTTCGCATCATATATTTAATGTTACACCCTGCACAAATATTGTCATCATTTTCGTTTCCCGAAGGTAAGCCATCATAGATTCATTGCACAATGGTTTGAATAAATTGCTAAAACACTTCCACTGGGGATTCGTAATAGGAGTTACCTAGTGATGAAATGAATGACTGATTGTGAGGATAACTTAGAAGTGGCTGAATTGTGAGATGTTTTGTTTTAGATTTTCTTCCCATTAATTTTTCATTCTTAGGGTTCTTAATCAATTTGTGCTTGAAAAATTTTCCTTTATTTCTGAAGTTGTCATTGTGTGTATTCAGTAACACGGTTATCCTCTTCCTATATTCCTTTGCAGAAGGCAAGCCATCATAAATTCATTGCGCAATGGTTTGAAGAAATTTTTAAAACGCTTTCACTGGGGATTTGTAGTAGCTGGCCTTCTTGCTGTTACTCTGGCTGCTGTGAGCTGGACATTCGAAACGAGTAGGAGCTATTGGCTTTGGCACAGGTCAAAACATAGTTGCTTTATTGATTCCCTTCTTTCCCCCTTTCTAGTGCCTGGTTTTCTAAAACTCTTTCTGTTATTGTTTTGCAATGCTGTGCAGCATTTGGCACGTGAGCATATATACGGCTTCATTCCTCTTCCTCTGCTCAAAAGTTGCCACTGAAAACACCGAGACCGAGAGACCTTCTGGATCACAAATCAGAAACTATGACCTTGCTAGCCTGGATCCACCTGGTGGTGGTGTTTAATAGATAAAGTATGTAGTGCAACTGTGCAAGCTCCATCTAATAGAGAGAGAGATGTCATTTTTCCATGGTGGTAGGGGATAGTGAATCTATAAATTTTTGTATCAATCACTGAAATGTACATATAAGTTTGACTGATAGGAAAGGCAAGAAAAACTGTGTTCATAGGATAGAACAGCACCTAGTTAATGTCCATAGCCTTCTTTTTGCAGTAAATTGTTCAAGGGTGGGTTCTATACTTAATTACAGCGTAAGAACAAAGAAGCAATTCCAGAAATGATGGGAATGACCACAACTTCCCCAGCCAGAAAGCCCCTAAAAACAAGAAAAAGAAAGACATGTATTCTGTCATTCTAACTACTACACTTTTGTATTGGTTCTGATAAATGCAATCGACGGAAGGAAAGGGTAAACATGCTTGTATGCTGTCACTCTTCTGTTACTGAACTACTCCTGGAGTGAGAAAGTGCAAATAGTTCTCTGTACTCCTTACGTATACTCCATAGTATCTCTGCACACCTCTTCATGCTTGGCCTGCCATTTCTCTGTGGCGCCAGACACTGCACTGCGAGCTGAAGAATCTTCTCAAGTGCCCAGTTATTCGCAGTGTTCCTCTCGAGCCTAGGATCCAGGACCGAAATTGCATTCCCCTCGATGAACTTATTCACAGCCTGCATCCATAGTTTATCATCCAAATCAGCAAACCATAGAAATCATCAACAGATAAAAGACCTGCCAATCCATTAGGCAACTCTATATAGTCATAGTTTTGAGATTATTTCAAGCTCAGATTGCTAGCTTTCAGAGTCGTGTCGTTTGGCTTCTACAATGTTTATGACAGAATAGTTATTACCCATTTTGCAGTCACGCGCTCCTTCAACTCCTTGTTAGATTCGATAGCACGCCTTCCTGTGACGAGTTCCACCAGCAATGCACCAAAGGAGTAAACATCGCTTTTATCGGTCAGCTGGTACGTCTTGATGTATTCTGGGTCCAAGTACCCGGCCGTGCCTTTAACTTGTGTAGACACATGAGTAGCATCGGAGTCTCTATCAGCTGCCAACCTCGCAAACCCAAAGTCTGCCACCTTTGCTCGACGGCTGTTTGTGAGGAGGATGTTGGATGACTTTATATCCCTATGGATGATTGGATGATCTGTCCACAGTAAACACAAGTTGTTTGAGCATTGGGCTGAAAATGTAGTGTTTTGAGAGATTTTCCCGGCCACTCCGGGGTATGCAAGAAACCTGTGTATGTGTGAAGATAAGTAATGGCGTGCGCCACGTCGATAGCAATGTCAAGCCTCACAGACAAGTCAAGAAGATCCCCTCTTTTACCTGCATAAAGGACTAGTCAATCTCTGCACATACGAAAGTCGGTGATCTCAAGGTATCACTCGTTCCTAACCCCATTCTTAACCAAACATAAAGATAGGTTTCACTCATTCACAAGCTCATTCCTTATACCCAAGACATAGAATCAAACAAGCCCTCAATAGCTTAGGCATGTGAATAGTCGCTCACCGTCCAAGTGCTCCCTAAGATTCCCATTGGGAACGTATTCGACCACGAGAATCTTTTCATCCCCCTCCTCCAAGAATCCATGGAGCTGGACCAGATTCAAATGCTCCACCTGCTTTAGCGTCTGGATCTCACGCTGATACTCGATTCCCATGTGACTATCATGCGCACCCTACAACTCAAAACAATGATCAAATCCATGTACTGATTCAATTCTCAAGAGTGGGAAAGAGGCCTGGTTACAGAGTTTTTGAACCTTCTTAGCTCGCTTGACCGCCACCACAGAGCCGTCGTGTAGGGTTCCTTTGTAGACGGTGCCAAAACCGCCCTGCCCAATCTTGAGAGAAGGGGAGAAGTTCCTTGTGGCCTTGTAGATCTCTTCCATGGTAAATTTCACATCGTCGTCGGCAGCCTCTCTTGTCGGTGTTGACCTGTAGGAGTGCATGGTTCTGACTCGAATTAACGTACTCCCACCATTTTTACCAGAGCCCGCTCGAACTCCTGAGAAATCAGAGACAACAAATCGCTCTTTTGAATGACCAAAACAACACGTGGGACATGGGAAACACATGAATTTTATGTTACCCGGAAACTTCAACCGGGTGGCATTACCCGTTTTCGACGCCCGAAAACACAGAAACTTAGAAACTCAAACCACGAAAATCGTTTTTATACTAAAAACATAAAATTCATGCGTTTCCCCGTTTCTGTTTCATTTCCCTTTCCCGTTCCCGTTTCCGTTTCCATGTAACATAGCGGAAAACGAAATTGCCTGATCAAACCTTTTTTAGACCGGCGTTCACCAGTAGTAGGCAAATCTGCAGCTAGTTTGCTCTGGCGTGATCTGTGGGAGACGGATTCGTTCTCCGGCGGGGTGAAGCAGGCGACGAAAGCTCCGGCGACCGATCTGGCGGCGGAGCGGACGAGAGAGGATGATCGTCGGGAGGAGTTGATGGACAGCGATCCGTCCTTCGTCTTCCGGTGATGGCCGTCGGCGTGCCGAGGAGGCAGCCGCCGATTTTGGGCGTTCATGAGAGAGTGAAGGTGAAGTGTAAAGAGGTTGAAAATGGCGGGTTGTTCACTCAGAAGGGGCGGAGAATTTCCAAAAAGTAGTTGGGACGGATTGGGCTGGCATTTATTTTCAAAATTTAATCATTTGAGATTTTTTTTGCGATAATAATCATTAGGATTTTTTTATATAATAAAAGTGCGTGGTGTGGTGTGGTGTGGGTCGAGTGTTTGACATTGGGTCACCATTGGAGCGAGTCATTGTCTTTCTCAATTAGATTTGATATATTGAGGTGTACTCTCAAGGTTGGTGTTCTTGAGATTTTTAATAACTATGTCTATATCATCATATTGTGTAAAACAAAAGCTTAGTATGATGTAGTGGTATTTTTGTCTTTATTTATTCGATGAGATTAATTGAGTACTTGCTCGTTGAGTTTAGAGGTGTTAGGTTTTCATTCCTTAATCAATACTTCATTCTCCTTTCCAATTGTTGAACGTCTCATATGTGATGTTGTCTTGATTGACTAAAATATAATTTGTAGGATTTTATACACATTTGATTTTTATTTTTAACGTTTTTATAGAAATAAATATAACGATTTTACAAATTCTCCTATTTACTAGCCATCTACGTCTTGCACGAACCGGTACTTTGATATTAGTTTGTTTTTTCATTCTATGTTTATGTCTATAGTTTCGTCGATTAATACCTTGATATAAAAATATACAAGATGTCTTCGTTTTAATAATTCGTTAAACGATGTTATCCATCTGTATGCTTCATATGAGGGGTTGTTCAAATATAAATCACTGTAGTTATAATCAAACAATTTACATAATATACAGTATATATTAATATATACAGATAACGTATTAATAATGACATGAAAATATAATTTGATCATCAAAAAAAAAGTATTTATTGTCAAAAAATGCAAAAATACAGACGTACAATGAAACCAAGACGGATATCAGTGCAACGAATTTGTAGTCTAGTTATTAGAGCACATTTAGTGATTGACCAAAAAAATTGGTCATCAAAATAAAATAATGGTAACTTATCTCTTTATTTTATTTTTGCTTTTTTTTAGTTTTATTTTTCTCTTTTCAAGTACACTTGTCATGCTACTATGCAAAGACCAAAGTTGGATTTTGGTCATGGCCATCTTCTCTCTCTTCACTTTCCATCTTTTTTTACTTTTTTTAATATTTTTTTTTATTGTATGACTATAATTTTGGTCTATCATTGTATATCCTCTTATCACTCGACCCGACCTAAATTGACAGTATAAGACGAACTAATAATCGAAATAAAGGTCTTTTAACACTGTACATGCGCAAGTGAAATTAGCACATCAAGTTAGAGTGGGTTTAGTCGTTTAGAGCAACAGTCGGGAAGTCATTATCGGAAGGTGGTAAGGGCTCAATATCTAAGGAAAAGTGGAGTTATTAGGAAACAATTTGTTGGATTTTCGTGTCAATGGAAATGGATGGATGATCGATAGTCAGTATCACTCAGTTACAGCACATCTGGATTTTCAAACTCTAGATTTTAAGCTACTCAAACAAACCTCACCAAATCAAATGATGTACAAAAGGCCTGGGTTTCGTTCATGTCATTCACTAATTGGTGGCCTGGCCTTAATTACTAGCAACTTAAGGTTTGAAGACTCACTAAGAAATTACGAAGAAGTTGCCCGTTGAGATATACTAAATGGTATGTCAAGATAACAATTAACTAGTGTACCTAAACTCACCGAAGTGGACAAATCAACTAGCTAGTTACGTACATGATATTCCAGACTCCTTCCTTGACTACTACAACAGCTTCATTAATTCATCCCCCTCATCAAGGATGTCTGTAAACCCGGATGCCTGGACTCCGGAAATATTATTTCTCCTGAAGGAGTTTAGTAAAATCATCCGAAAGGATGATCTAGGCTGGCCCTACTTTAGAATGGGAGCCTAATGTTTACCTTATGAAAAAAAAAAAAAAACTAGCTAGTTACGTACGGTTTTAAACAAAGTAGGATACACGGTAGGATATCAACGTGTATTTATTACTTAACTAGCTTAATCTGGCATACTCCCTCCGTTTCAAAATACATGACCATTTGGACATTGCACATATATTAAGAAAAAAATGTTATTCCTATATTACCCATATCAAATGTAGAGTTAATCATTTGTTTAGAGAAATATGAAAAAGTGTAATGATTATGATAAAGATAATTATTAGGGGTATAAATGGAAAGAGATGAGTAAAAAATGTGAAATTGACAGGTATTATGAAACAAGAAAAAGTGTCCAAATGGTCATGTATTTTGAAACGGAGGGAGTACAATGTATGACTATCTTATAAATATTCAAATTATTTTGAATGCATTATATTATTAAATTTATATGCATTAATTCTATTGACTAATAAAATGCACTATGATAGTACGATTACATTTTAATTCAAATTAATTTGTTTTTGTCATATAAATTTTAATCGTAGTATCTATCATAACTATATACTAAATCGAAATTAACGTGGAGGCTCGAAATTCTCCGGCTTTAATATATAGTATAGATACTCCCTCCGTCCTCATCACTAAATAATATTCTTTTTAAAATATATTTTTCGTAGTTATTAAGAAAATGATAGAGTTGTATTAGGTAAGGAAAAAGGTAGATTATAGACGAAAATGGGTAACTAGCTTATTTGGGTTTCTTTATGGGGCACTTACACCATGGACAAATTTAATGTACTAACTAGTCGATTTTCCGAAAATGCTCCTAGTAAAAAAAAAAAAATATACGCATGCCACTGAAAATCTTGTCACAAATCCCGTCACTAAAATTCATGTTATCAGAAATCCTGTCACCGTTCATCCTGTCACCACCCTCCCATTTTCGTCCGTGTAATGTCCCGCCCATCCAAAACCAAATTTATCATATCTTGTCATAAGACTTGTCACCATGTAGAAAAAGCTTATCACCATATACAAACAACTTGTCACCATGCACAAAAAGTTGTCACCATGCATAAACAACTTGTCACCTTGTATAAAAAGTTGTTACCAACAGAACTAGTATCATCCAAATTGCAATTAAACTTGTCACCACTTACAAAACATATTTTCAGAAATTACTATTAAGCCTATGCGGGATTTGAACTCACATTACTGTGTGTTAAGCACGTGACTCTACCATTTGAGCTAATAGACCATGATTAAAATAAATATATGAATAAATGAAACTCATAAAAGCATCATAAAGCCACTTGTCACAAACAAAACCCATAAGCAAAAAACTTGTCATGGCTAAAACCCATAAACAAAAAACCCGTCACCAACAAAACAACCCGTCACCATGTACAAAACCCATAAAATCACCATAAACCCACTTGTCACCAATAAGAGCCATAAGCAAAAAACTTGTCACCATCTAAACCCATAAACAAAAAAACCCGTCACTAACAAAACAACCTGTCAACTCGTACAATACCCATAAAAACAACTTGTCACTATGTACAAAACCCATAAAAACACCATAAACCCGCTTGTCATCAACAAAACCTATAAGCAAAAACTTTGTAACCACCCAAACCCATAAACAAAAAACCCGTCACCATCAAACCCCATAAACCCAGCTTGTCATCGACAAAACCCATAAATAAAAAACATATCACTGAAGCGAATCCCGCTTATTTACCCATGGTGGTGGGCGGTGGAAGACGGTAGAAGGGCGGTGTCGGCGCCTACGTTTGGAGATCTAGAATCTCTAGATCTAGATCTAGATCTATCCCCACTGACGCCGCCCTTGAGTCTACTGTCTCTTTCTTCGTCTTCTACGCCACCGCTCGCCACCACCACTGGCCATCGCTGGCCACCGCCGACGACTAGATCTGGAGGAAGAAAACAAGAGGGAGAGACGGGAGAGCCGCCACCGCTTGCCACCGCACCTTGTTGGCCATCGCCGCCGCCAACGACCGGATTTGGAGGAAGAACAATGAGGGAGAGTGGGGAGAGAAGAGAAAGAAAGGAGGAAGAGAAAGAGAGGGATGAAGAGTGGGAAATGAAGGAAGAGAGAAAAGAGAAAGAAAAAGAAAAAAGTGGGTGAGGGTTTTTTATAGCGACTAGGTAGTGATTTTAATTTAAATGGGGGTTAGGTAGTGTTTAAATGTGGGCAAAGTGGACTCCTTACCTTCTTCTCTCTAGATTATATATGTAAAAGTTAAAATTAAATAAGGGAAGCTTTGTAATTTAATGGAGTTAAAAAAAATAAAAAGAGATAAAGTAGAAGGAAAATTTGAATATTGAGTGCGAAAAAGAGATTGAACAAGGGTAACATTGTTAGAAAGATTGATATAAAAAAGGACAAACATTTTGAGACAATAAAAATGAAAAGAGGACAAACATAAATGGACAGAGGGAGTAGTTGATTGCTTGTACCTTGTACGGGTGATGTGCATGATTATTTTGTGTATTTAGATGGGGGTATAGCATACTTTTAGTGGCGTTTTAGCCTTATCCGCAATCCCGTCATACCTCTTGATTTGGAGCCATATACTATTGAAGATCATGAGAGTCAAGAAGGGGTGGACCAATCTGAAAAGATCAAGAACATTCATAAGGAAACTGAACTCCAATTGGAGAGGCGAACAATGCAATATGCACACCAAACCAACAAAGTTCCACAAAGAGATGATTTTTGAGCATGGTGACCTTGTATGTGTTCATTTGATAAAGGAGAGGTTTCCTTTGCTTAGAAACTCCAAGCTTAAGCCGAGAAGTGATGAACCATTCCAGGTTTTGGAGTGTATCAATGACAATGCATACAAACTCAATCTTCCAACGAATTATGGCGTTCATGAGGTATTTAATGTTGCCGATCTTGTTCCTTTCTTTTCTTGTGATGATGATGACGTACAAAAGCAAGGTTCATGGATGAAGCCTTTTCTAGGAGGGGAGGATGATGTGGTTCCATCACCTCATGTGGAGCAAGACACCGAGGAGCAACGTACCGAGGAAGAAGAACTTGAATCCATGAAGCATGGTGTAGGTGAGCCTCGCACAAGCAAGGCTAGCGACACTTGACCTTTTATTGGGCGCATCACTCAAGCCTAAGCTCGAGCCTTACAAGACCAACTCAAAGAGGGACTAATTTCTCATGAGATGCCAAGCAAGATAGTTGATGACATGTGTACCCTTTTGATGGTGCAAGGTTTTTGGATTCTCTTTGATTCTGGGCCTTATTCTTTGAAGGACATTTTGTGATACTTCAAGAAATTTGGGACAGTTTCTAAACTAGTTTAAGGTTCCGGGAATTCATGTGGGGTACGCCCTCATTAGTGTAAAAGCTATCTTAGAGCCTATGTTTAGGAAAGCTTGAATTTGGAGAACACTCATGTCTTTCGGTTCTTTCTTTTGCTTGTCGTTTGATTACTTGTTCTAAGAATCAAGAGTCGGTGCTCCCTAGGCTTGGTTTTGAAATCAAGTGGGTTTTAGATTTTTGTGAGATTCGTTCTTGGTGAGTCGTATCCACGAAAGAGTTTCACACTAGTTTGCATCCCTTTGCGTCTTCAATCACACATTCCATGTCCCCCATTAAAGGACTCCAAAGCCAAATCAAGATCAAGGAAGGTGTACCTTGCACCGCTCATATGCAAAATAGAACAATCCTCTTTTCAGGTGGAGTGTGGTACAAGATTATGAGATTCAATTCTTGTATACAGGAGAGCTTTGTAATAGCACAAAAAATCAATAGAGTAAGCCCAAGTGCTCTTAATGTGACAAAGTTAGAAGCTCGGAAGAGTGTGGTTTTTCTTGAAGTAAACTAGTTGGTTTGTGAAGATGTCCAAAATATATCGTTTGTCAAAATTTTGGTATAGCATTTTTCTTGTTGTTTTTTATTCTGCCACATGTTTATGTCTAGGTCGCTGACACTAAAGGTGTCAACGACATTCAGGTACTAACGATCCTACACATACTTTGATAATAATATACACCCAAGGAGAGTAAATAGTCTATAAGCGTATATTTCATGTCCCAATTTAGAAAATTTTATCCTTAGTTAGTTTAGTCAACTTGTTTTATGAAATTAGGCTTAGAAGTCTTCATTATTCAATTCATTTTTAGCAAACCTACAACTTCATGGGGTGTTATTGGAACCGTACTTGAGATAAAAAATTGGTAGACCAATCCAATCTATTGCCTCTAAATGTCCTTAATCATTTAGCTTGTTGATGTCTTCATATTTGGTGGTGTTTTAGTATGTGTTTTACTTTGTAGTTTTGATCCTTTTTTCCCCTCTTTTCTTGTATGTTTTGTTCCTTTTTATGTTAGTAACCCTATTTATATGATTCGGGAACTATGCGAGTTTTGTTTGTGTTTTGTAGGATTTTGGCAAAGAACCAAGGATCTTCTTGGAGGTGGATTGAAGCATGGAGCAAACCATGAGTTAAAGGAGGAAGAGAAGGACCAAGCCATGAAGAAACAAGAGGAAAAGCAAAGAAGAAGAGGTGGCACGAGGTGTGGACCGAGTTGGAGCCAAGTCAATCAAGCAAATGAGAGCGTTACCCTTGGACCGACTTACCCAGCAAGTCGGGCCCGAGGTGGGTCCCGTGTCGGTCCGACTCGATTTGTGGCTTGGGCACCAAGGCAATGATGATCGCTCTTCCACATTTCCCCTTATCTATAAAGCCCCTTTTGTTCTCTTAATTGGGGGGTCCGCTTTGGCCTACACACATACAATTTCTCAAGACAACACTTTGAGGAGGAAGAAGAGAAGAGAGAAGAGGGAGATCGGGTAAGGAGGAAGAAATTCTAGGTTGGATTGTCTAGTTTTAGCTTGATTTTGGTTTGTACTCTTTGGATTTGGCAATTTGGCCTTGTGATTGTGGATTGATCTTGTGATTGTTGATGAAACTTACTTTGGATTTGAGTATGATAATGATGATTGTGATGATTTGTGATTTTGTTGCTTGCCACATGGAGTAGATCTCCTTGATCTTGGGTAATGGGGGAATAATCTAGTTAGATTGAGCTAGAAACCCCATTTCCATAAGCCTTGAGTGCTTGATCTTGGAACCCACTCTACATAGAGCTACAATCCCTTGTGAAAGTTGGGGATCAAGGCTTGTGATTGGCGAAGTAACGAAAGTGAAAAGCATCCATCACGAGACCTTGCATCGAAGGGGAAAGCAAATCGACCCCATGTTCGATGTGTAGAGTGGTTTGGACGAAGTGAAAACCTCTCGATTCAGCCTAGATCATCACTTATTGCTTGAATTGGGGTGAAAAAGGCTCAATTTACTAGAGAAGGAACCCAAAGCCCAAGATCTAATCCCATCATTTGAGTTCGACTTTCCCAAGAAACTCAGTCCCGACTTCCAGTGTGTCGGACCCGACTTCCATTTCCCAGCTAACTCGGGCCCGTCGTGACATTAAGTCGGTCCTGGTTGCTTCTTCTCGTTTTCCTTTGTTTTTGTTCTCTTTTCTCGTTTCCTAGTGCTGTGGCACATCAATCGAATAGATTTACCCAGTTTTCGACACTCACCACATACTACATTGGGGTCGGGTTCAAATTTATCTCTAGACCCTCGCGTTTGAGAGCGATCACTTGTTCATTTTTTATGCATATCTTTGTCTTATTAGCTATGCAGGTATTAATATATAACTTTACATGTTCAATTGCGAGAAATGAAAATGTTTATTTTAGCTTAGGCAATGATTACAAGTCAAATGATAATGACATAGAACATGATCCTATTTGTTCTATAGTATACTTGAATGAAATTTGATGTTATGGTACTCTAAACTCTATTTTGACACTAAAGTTAGCCCTATTATACTACTCATGAATATTGATCAAAGTTTAAGATTATGTGATGCTACCAAAGTATTAATCATTGGGCTTTGAATGTAGCTTTAATTATGCATCTAGCATTCTATTTCATTCTAGTTTTAGAGGACACAATAACTCTATATTTCTTCTAGTTTTAAAGGTGACAATTCACTTTGATTTTTTACTTTTATATGACTATAAATGAATGTTAAGGGAATTCGCTTTCTGAAGTAGGCTTATATGTTCATTGACTAGGTCTTACTCACGATCAACTTTACACTACAATATTGTTACTATCAAGATAGAGTTGAAGCTTTTACAATGTGATTTTGTAGATAAACCATACACTAACAAAGTAACAATCCTAATGTTATTTAGAACGCATTTTTATAAAACTTGAGAGGTGCAAGGTTATAGATTTAATATACTTCAAATTTATGTCTAAAGTTAAAACATCAATTCCTTCACCATGTTGTGAAATCATTCCCACAAAGTCATTATTACTAACAATTTCCTAATTTGAATTCTGCATGTTGTAAAATCAAATTCCAACCAATTGGAGTTGGTTAAAGACAAGATTAAACAAATTTCCTTATCTAAATTTGGGTTGAAGCACTTTTGCCGACTCAAATTAGGGTTGGTGTCATTGGAATTTGATCTAGATTTAGGGTTAGTATGAGTTTGAGATGTCGTGAGGTGAGATTTAAAATCAAGACAAGATTAGATGTAAGGGTGGTATGTAATAAGAAGTTGCGAACATCGAGTGAATTTTATTCGTCTTTATGTGCCACTATCAGAAAATGTGGGGGTAACAACGATGACATACTCATCAAGCCTAGTATGAACTCCATAGGTTTGGCTTCAACCACTAATTTCTCATCCAACGTGTCTAAGGCTTTACCAATAGAAAAAAGAATAATTTGGATTTTAGAGTTTTGTAGAAAGATGGCGGTTTTTGTGTGGTTGGGGTATAAAGATGTGGTGGTGCACGACCAAATGTGTGACTGTTGATGGTTTGACAACTAGAGGGGGGGTAGCAACTTACAAGTTTGACTAGCATTTAGCAAAAAAAAAATAAAAAAAACAAGAATAAAATTTGTAAAAAAAAAGCAAAAGAAAAAAAGGACAAGAAATTAAAATTGAAAAAAAAATAGAACATGTAATGGAGATTGTTCTTCCACTCACCCAAGAGAAGATTGATGTTCATGCATTAGAACACATTGAGACATAGTTGCTCAATACAACAATTGGTTTTAGTATGAAGGTTTAATAGAATATTTTTGTAAGAGCGAGTCTTTATTTGAAGAAAAAGTTCAAGTACATAAATATCTTGATATTTTCAACCTTAGAATATTTATTTTAATAGACTTTCATGCAACTGTTGATCATTAACTAGTAATGAAAAAATATTAGGACGTGTTTGAGCTTTGGATAGACTCTTTAAAATTTTACATGAAATTAATTCTTATGGCATGGATTTTAAATTTTTTTTTCACTATATACAAGTTAAAATTCATAAATTCTTGATTTGTTGATATAGGAGGATAGATTATCAAAATTCATGAATCTAGGGACTCTAATGTGATATACTACATGTTAAAAAAGGTACAAGATGAATTTGTTGTATGAATGGTATCATGTATGACGGTGGATATTTTGTGGAGTCCACTTGAGATTGATACTAACTCTCCCTTGCTTTGCCTCTTCCAAGGACAAACTATCTTTATACTCACCTTCCATTATAACTCTACTCAATGTCACTGTGCATCGTCCCATGTAATCCTGTAACATTGAATACAATTGATAATTTGTGAATATTGCACTTTTATCCCTATGAAAATGTTTTAATGCATTATGTCAAACGAAACAAGGACTTGCCTTGCCAAATGTGTCATGATCCCAAATTTCCAACATGAGCAAGTCATGAAGTCCATTTTCCACAAGGAAATCAAATGTTTGATTCCAAACGGGTTCTAAGTTATCATTCACAACCTGGCAATGAGATGAAGATGAGTTAGTCACCTCATCATAAAAGATGAATGAATGAACAACATTTAAGAACAATAGATACTCAATTACCCTGGTTTTGTTAATTGTTTCAGATTTCTTCATTTTGACAACAACATACGGATCTGCTTTACCCATTATATCAGTTGGAGCCAAGTCTTCTGCGGAAATCACAGTGACAGAAAGGACTCCTCTAACAATTTCTCCACTTTTCCTTAGTCCATTTTCATAGGCTTCCATTTGTTCTATACCCGTGTTAAGAACTTTCTCTAAGGAAGTTAGAGAATCATTTGGGGCAAATGATTTTTCTTAAGCCATTTTCAATTAAAATTGGGAAAATGCATATGATCCAAGCGTACCTACAAGTGAATGGGTGAACATATTAAAAAAAAAAGTTAATGGCTTTCCTTAGTGAATATTGGAAAGCATCATAGAAATGCTACAAATAACGATTTTCTTATTTTGTCCAACTTTTTTCCTTATACTACTATTTTTGTTAAAAACATCAATGACCTTATTTACTCAATGGATGTAATTGTTTTGATGAATTTTAGATGCTCATATTTAGGTAAAAAGCACTTCTGACCTCACCCCAAAATTTTGTTATCTCTCTACATTCAAATCTTTCATTAATTTTCAACCGCACATCTTTGACTTTAACATTCTCATTATTTTAACATAGAATAGAGCACAACCTAAAAAATTAAGAAGCCTCCGTCCCTTGATCAAAGTATCCCTTAACTATAAAGTTTTGAGTCGATTTATCTTCTACTATAAATCCGAGTGCTAATTCCAAATAGATTCAATGATTTGATCTTGAGAAATCAAGGGCAATAAACTTAGGGGGCATTTGGTAATTCAAATATGAGGGTAAGAGGTATGGTGTTGAGTAATGAAAATCACATATTTTGTATTTGCTTGACATTTTTTAGGTTTCATACCAGTGCCTCATATCGATCCGATATGAGTTTTTGGTAGCCTACTACCCTATAAGGTATGGGTGGAATCAACAGAAAAAGAGGTAAATTCACCCCCTAAAAGCACTTTCCCAAACACCCTTTATTAGGTATGAGTTCCTAATCTCATACCTACTCAACCTCATACCTTCATCCATTCATAAACCAAAATTTATAGTAAACACCCTCTTATCAGTTTTTATTTAGCTACTCCAATCTTATCTCTTATAACTAATATAACCGTTGTGATATACTTATTATACACATAAATAATTAAAACAATTAGATAAAAAATATTCCTTTCTGAAAAGGTATCCATACTACTAAGACCCTAACTTGTAGCTATTTATATTGTTTTTTGGAAATGGCGAATAAAATTCAAAAGGGTAAAATTAAAACCTACAAAAGCTTCCAAGATCAACTAGGATCTCGTTAATTTCCAACAGTGATAAAGCTATGAATGTTGCAGCCATAAAAGGTTTACAAAAATGGAATTCAAATGAGGAAAATAGCTTATAATAAAGGTCATTATAATGAAAATCATAGGTACATAGGGTTGTTCATCAGGCCAAAACCGATCCGACTCGAAGAAAGCCGAACTGAATCCAACCGAAAACGATAATTGGAATTTTGGGAACCGAAAACCGAACCAGAGTAGCTCGGTTCGGTTCTATTTTGTTTTTTTTGTTCGGGTTCGGCTTTAAACCGAAATGAACCGATTTTTTTTTATATATGCACCACCAGCACTCCCGGACTGGTAAAGAAGACTCATCTTTTCAGAATTTCCTAGACCAACAAAGTGAATGTAGATAGTCAAACTGTAAAGAAGACTCATCTTTTCAATAAACTTGTAGAGAAGTAGCTCAACTAGTTGTTGATTGTGTTATCACTTGGTTGAATACTCATCCAATTCATTATTTTTTGGAGGACATCTTGAGAGAAGCGACCAGAAAACTATTTGTGATTGGCCCATTGACTTATTATGGTAGAAAGTTGAATCCCAATTCCTTTGTAATGGCCTTGGTCTTGTTGCTCTCTTCAATCACCTTGATCGTACAAAAGAAGTTCCAACAGTCTATGGGCTTCCAAAGGACATAACCTCCATTGCTCAAGCGATACATCTTTAGTTGAGTTTCTAGAGTCATCCCACTGAAAATGCTATTGCAAGCATCATAAAGCTCTATATGTATCCCCTAAGCAGAGAGGTCATGCAATTGTTCTTAGCACCTCTCAAAGTACTCATGATAAGGTTCATCTTGAAATTGACAGAACTTAAACGCAAACATTAGTATATACAAGTGTAGACCTAACAAAGTCAATAAAAATATTAAGGCTAAAATTAAACCAAAGTTCCCCTGCAATGGCGCCAAAATTTGACTCGCCTAGGTCGTTATGCCAAGATTAAAGATAAATAACCCTAATACAAGCTAATGTTGCGAGTAAGTCGGGGTCATACCCAAGAGAACTTCCAGCTTCTCGTATTAATAATTTTACTAACTAAAGATAACAAGGGGAGATCAAGAGAGATTTTAAACTAAACTACACTAAGAAACAAATAACAAATAAGCAAACAAACAATTACTTAGGAAACAAGTTTATTCAAAAGATCTACTTTGAAACAATCATCCATTAATTCCATTTATTCCTATGGTTAATTCCTATCCTGATCTTATTTAATTGTATGTCCACGGTCTAGGCAAATCTTAATACTGATAGAGGATGCTCAAATCAATATTAGCATTGCAAATAAGAATATGTAGGATACATGTAAAAAAATCAAGCTACGAGTCAAATGCAAAAACATATAGTTAAAACTCTTCATTAAATCCCTAGTCCATGGTCCTAGGAAATCAAGTTGTTTTCACAAAACAGGTTTGTCTACGGTCCAAACCCAGATCCAACAATATAAAATCAATCAATTCAACAAGTTAGCTATTTCCTACTCATTCATTTCTCTATCCTTAAGCAATTGCCATTAATGCAACTCTTTGCATGGAATTTTATTTTTCTCCTTTATACTTGTCCACCAGCTCACGTTGACTACATCAACTTAGAAGTTACCATAATCTACCTTACATACAATCGCTTTATAGAAAAAAGTGAATATCAACGCCTACACATGTATAATTTACATATTATTTTTCTCAAACACCATAAAAAATTAGTATAGAGAATAAGACACAAATAAGAGCCAACCACTAGCTAAAAACAACAAATAATCCTAATACTACTTGTTAAAACCATGGCAATAACAACACAATCACAAAAATAAGAACAACAACATCAATAAGGATAACAACAAACATGAAAATAACAACATCATCAATAGCAATAACTACAATAACACTAACAACAGTGACAACGACAACGACAACAACAACAACAACAACGATGACGATGATGACGACGACAACGACGACGACAACGACGACGACGACGACGACGACGACGACGACGACAACAACAACAACAACAACAACATCATTTTGGTTAAGTTGTTGCTCAGATAAGTGTTTAATTTAGTTACTTGCATGAATTGTATGCTTCCCGTGCTTTGTTGATTTTTGTAGTCTTGTCTTCTATGACTCTCTCGGAAACACCCTCTTGCCTCGTTTAAGATACAAATGCGTACATTTTAATCCCCCCATACTCCATTATTTTAGGATACATGTATGGAGTGGTCATTTTGTTGGTCGTATATATGAACTCCTCCGTTTATTAACAACGTGCTTATATAGTTCATATGTAATCAGTTTTAATTTGTATGTTGTTGGTCCCTAGTTCATATGTAATCAGTTTTAATTTGTATGTTGTTGGTCCCTTTCTATTGTCTGTTGATCTACTATTTTAGAGCTTAGAACATATACTTATTTTGTTGGATCTACCGCGCATGTGTGCATAATCGAATCTCCCTTATGTAAATATTGATTTATCGAACTTTAACAATCTCGTTTCTTGAGGGGCGTGTAGATGGAAAAGCATGTGTCTCAAAGCAAGTAGTGGAAAACATATCTAGGGACGGGGTGAACAAGACATTAACCTTAAGGGAAATTGAGGGTGATCTTCTGAACGATTACAAGACATTTGTAGCCCACCTCCATGTCAAGGTTGAAGTTGGAAACAACGAACTTATCAAGTGGACTCTGGACTATGAAAAGCTTTGTGATGATGGTCCTCATCCCACAACCTTGCTCGATATGATGCTCAATGTGAGCAACAACATTGAGGACCACCATCTCATCAAGGCCTAAGCGTATGATTTGATCATACCTATATGCAAGAAACGGGCAACTTAGTTAACACTTGGTATTGGTCATTCACCTAATTGATCAATATCTTGTGATAAATAAAGCACCGTTTTCCAACTATATATGTAATAAGTTTGTTTGTGTCTGCTTGTTCTTGTTTATGTATGAGTTACTAATGTGTTATGTCATTCTACCCAAAAAAAAATATTATAACGTGTTATGTTAAATATGATTGATGTTGTTGTGTACTACTAGCTTCCACATTACGTTGATATATTAGTACTCTATTTGTTTCGCAGTGTACGGGTTTTTAAGTTTAAATCTCATTTCATAATATAAGTTCATTTTCATACAGTTAGTGCCAAAATTTACCAAAAAATAAAACATTACTTTGACTTGTCTAGTTTCAATCAATAATTTAGACCGGCCAACGAGAAAGGTAGAAACGTACTCATTGAAACAAGAAAATATCAAACAGAAATAATATCTACTACTTCCTCCATCCTAAAACGTTTGTCTATAAAGTATAATTGACACGGTAATTAATATGAAGTTGAAAAGTTGAATAATTAGGGTAATATATAAGAACAAAAGTTAAAAAAGTGATACAGTTGATGAGAAAGGTAGATAATTGAGGGTAATATATAAGATTGGATGAGGGTAGCTTTGTAATTTTATAGGAAAAAATGATAAAGGAGATGGAAAAGTTGAGTAATGGGGGTAATATATGAGATTGAATAAGGTAATATGGTAAGAAAATGTGATATAAATGGAAAGTTGGAAAGATGGATAAACTTTTTTGGGACAACCGAAATGGAAAGATGGACAAACTTATGGGTCGAAGGGAGTATAATATAATATGAAGCAAAACTCAAGTCTTTGTTAAAATTTTGCCACGACATCCACGTTGAATAAATTAATACCTAGTAATTTTTTTTGTTTAGTATTCTAAAAAATAATAAATTTTTTTTGTTTAGTATTCTAAAAAATAATAATTTATATTCACTTGATATCTTACCCAATTTTTGATATCCTACCTAATTTTGATATCTTAAGAAAATATGATTTCCATCTAAATAGTTAACACCTTTTCATAAAAGATAAGAAAGATTAATTAATCTTTTAATGGAGATTCTAGATAATTAATTAAAATAATAGATTCTATAATTTAAATTTAAAAAAAAATAATTAAAAGACATATATGGGACCCTACATATATAGGTTAATAAGTTCGAATTTAAGTATATCGGGTTTGAATTGTATATTATCAAGTTAAAACAGGTTTGAGTCAAAATCCGATCAAATTGGGTTTATATCCACATTAGTACATTACCCATACATGGTACAAGATTTGTACTAGTTAATTAACTTCAAACACATCTAAAATCTAAACCCATTATCATTATTTTTTTCCATTCTGTCTTATAAAGTATATGGAATTAAAAGAAGAAAACTTATATTACAAACAGAAACGGAAAAAATATTAATTATACTAATGAATCAGTATAAAACTTAAATAATGTACGAGTAATATGAATATAAGAAAATGTTAAATCTAAATACGACAAATTTTGACGCGAGCTTGTCTTTGATCGAGCATGTACAACCAAAAACTAATTGTCAATTGTCACATCTCAAACCCAAAAACAATTAAAGATATGTAACGAAAATGACTTCACCCAACTCAAAAATCAATGTATTTAAGCCGTCCTAATTGAAAATGACTTGACCTATGTTAGATTTTGTGGGCGAATCAACTAGAGACGTGTTCTTTCAAAACATCGCCTCCATGCAAGACACGGGTCCTAATCAGCTAGATTGAACTAAAGTGGGCAGCCTTGTTGAGCACCCAATCGGCTAAGAACAAAGGACTCCTTTGTTCTTAGCCGGTTGGGTGCTCAACAAGGCTGATGTGCCGTGATGAGAAATACGGTTGACACCAGCCGAAACACGCAAAGGAAAGAAAGTGGTCGGGTTAGTCTTGTGACAGGCTAAGCAAATGGGGTTTTGATAATGGTTCATTTGTGGTCGAACCCAGTTACTAGCATCGAACTCCGAATAAAAGCTGGTCGATGATCTAGCAACCAAAGTACTTCCCACGGACGAGGAAAACGATGAGATGCAACGAAAAGGATTAGGACACCACACGAATATGGTTCCTTAGAAGCTTGATCGATTTGTTGGGAACGTTTATTATTCACACAAAGATTTTGAAAAAGCCTCCGTCGACTAACTGCATCCACGACCAACCTCACCGCATATGCGAATTCAGATTGGAAAGAGGACCGTCATTAGCCGGAAGCAAGAATGGTTTTCCAAGTTGTACTAACCATCCTGGTTCATTAATTACGTGCACTAGTACTTGTCTTATTAGTGTCAAAACTTCACACTTCACGTTAATAATTGTTACTTCTTTATCGACACTAGTCGAGATATAACGAACAATGATTTCCGTGGATTTGAAGAACGCACTAGCTAGGTGCAACGTCCCTCATGCACAATTGAGGAGACATGGTCATGACAAACATTAGGGTATAGGGCCATCCTAATGCAGTTATAAAGAGGTGTTCTGAGTACCGAAGGCTCCACCCCTATTTCTATCCTAAGTCCATAACCAACCACTACGAGGCTAACAACAAACAAAGTCACTGCGAGGCTAACAACAAGGCCACGTACAATGCCAACATTGATCGAACCTAAGTCCATACTAGCGTAGCCTAGCAATAATAACTACGCGAATAACAATGTCGTTAATACTAGGAAATAAAGCAACAACCTAGTTCATTTTAATTTCACACAATTAGTTCCCAACAAATTGATAAAAACGAACATGCTAAAACTGAACCAAACCACTTGCCTCAGATATGACGTTTGACTACGGTTGACTCACGAAGGAAAGGTTAACGACGATAGCTCGAATCTTCGTTAATCGAACAATACCGGAAAGGAGATAAATCAAAATAAACTTTAATACTATAATAAGTTCATTATACTATAGCATATACTATATAAATTTCACCATTATTTTCTAAGCATGATTTATAAGTATTACCTTAGAAATTATAACCATCATTCTCAAATTTTATAATTCCTCATATTATATAGACTTTTAATGAAAATAATAATGAAATTAAATTTATTTTTATCATAGAAAAAGTCTATATAATTCTATATTCATATAATCCAAGTATAACTATATATGCTAATTATAATTTCCATAATAGTTTACGAAAAACTTTATTATCTATATTAATTTAATTTAAATAAATTAATAAATTTATTAACCAAAACCGAAGGTCGGTCAGGCCGTGTCGAGCCCGACCGATTACACGGGCTGCAATGCGCAACCAACCCCCCCAAAACCAAGAAAAAACAGAGTGGAACGACCTGACTTCCCAGAGATTTCTGGGCAGATTCCAACAACGGTTTGACGAGGTGGCTGGAGATCTGGAAACTAGGAAACAAGACTAAGAGGATGGTAGTGACGGATCGGCATTTCGTGGTTGGACGAAGGAGAACGAGGCCGTCGAAGTCGGCTCGTCGCCAGCAGAGGACAACAGCGTTTTCGGCTTTTCCGGCGACTTCGGACCGATTCAAGAGCGTTTTGTGACGGGTTTTATGAGAGATTTTGCTTCTAGAATGTGGATGTGTTGAATACATGCTTCAACCCCCTTTTATAGTCGCAATTTCGACTTCGAATATTCGATTTTTCGTCCGTTTTCCAAGAGCATTAGATAATGTCGTCTTCAATTCGATGCTATCGAATACACATCGTCTCTTACTCGAATTCATCTCATTGAATGTAATCCTTATCATCCCACGTCACTTGTGAATCAAGAATCGTTCTTATCCCTTTATGAGTCGATCGAATTTGGCCGGAAATCGAGCCAAATACATAAACCCTAACCGATAACTACACTTGAATTCGTGGTTAATTGGCTAATTAATTCCTCCAATTAATTGAGGGGTATTGAAGTGCTCGAAGAGGAGAATCCAATGCCACTAACGACATCCATTTTCACGGAGAAACGAATAAGATATGGCCGATTGAAGATTGGGTATATTTTGGGCTGAGTTGGAGAAGAAGATGTTAGGTTTTACAGGATTAGCCCAATACTTCCGAAAAGTTGCAGTTATGCCCTTATAACATAAATGCTTATTAAATTGTACACTTCACTAGGATAGAGCTTATATTATAATTTATGACATAATAATTATCTTAAATATATATATGTACAAGATTGGATCAATATTTTCAAACCCTAGGGCTTTCGAGAGCGCTTGACGTCTGTTTTCTGGCGGTGCTTCTGGGCGTTTTTCTGGCCTCTCTCCGGCGATCGGTCGTGAGAGCTAGGGTTTCCCGTAGTCTCGTGCGGGTGCCACCGTATTGGGTAAGTGCAGGATCGGTTTTTTCGAGTTCCAAGTATGGCGACTGGGAGAAACAAGGATCTCCATCTGACAGAGGCGGAGTGTGTAGAGATCGAGGGAAGTGGGAGTGCTGATGGGGCTGAGCATGAAAGGGAATCGTTGACGTTGGTGGGGAAGTTGTTAACGGGTAGGCCCTTTAATGCTTTTGCTCTGAATAATACCATGAAGGGGGCATGGCGGCTGCGTAATGGATTTGTATTCAGAGAGTTACGAAACAACTTGTTCCTCTTTAAGTTTACTGCAAAGGAGGACAAGGAGAGGGTTCTTTCGGGAGGGCCATGGAAGTTTGATAAGGCGTTGCTCGTCTTGAAGGAGCCGGGGAACGAGCAACCCTCAAAATTGGTGTTGGAGAGAACCTCTTTCTGGATTCGGGTGTATGACGTTCCTTCTGAGGCCATGAAGAAGGAAACTGCTAGGGCGCTAGGGCAAGTTTTCGGTGGTGTAGAGGAGATTGATGATGAGGATATGCTCCTATGTGCCAAATTCATTCGGATGAGGGTCTCGGTTGATGTGACAAAGCCTTTGCGGAGGGGTTTAATGTTGCGGTTTAAGGGGAAGAGAATGTGGCTCGATATAAAATACGAACGCTTGCCAAATTTTTGTTACACTTGTGGAAGGCTGGGTCATGTGGAGGTTGATTGTGATGATGAGGGTGTCAAGGATTTGCATGGGGAGTATGGGGATTGGCTTAGGGCGTCGCCTTTGCGACAACCACAGCCGAGAGACCTTGCGGAGCGTGAGAGGGAAAGAGCAATCCTTCAGGGCAAGCTGGAAAAGAAGAAGGGAGCTGATAGTAGTAGTGGGAGCACTAGAAGGTCGTTGCTGGAACTACTGGATAAGGCGGACGAGGAGGAAGGGGAGGGTAGTGCAATAGGGGATGCCTTGGCTCAGGAGGTAGGGCAACAGGTGGGACGTCTTTCTCTAACAGATAAGGAGGCCGAGAGGGAGGTAAATCCTGCTCCAAAGGTGGCTGCAGTAGAAGAGGAAGGGAGTGTTGAAAGTGGTAGCGTGGACGGGAAGGTAGGGCAGGCCGGTAGTGAGGGGGGAGTAAATGAAAGGGATAGGGCTTTAAATGACAGAATAACTGATAAGGGGAAAGATAAGGTGGGGTCTCAGTTTTTGGAGGCAAAGACCAATAAGAAGAAGAAGAATGGCTGGAAGAGTAGGGCTAGAGGGGAAGGAGGGAATAGTCAGGCGGAAGAAGGAAACTCTAGAAAACGAAAATTTGAGGTTCCTATGGAGATTGATGACCTGATGAATGGTAGTAAGAGACAAATTATATCGGCGAGGGGGATTGAAGATCTCCCTTGCCGGGATCAATGTTTTCTAAGCAACAATTGCCGGGGATTGGGGAAGGCCCGGGCAATTGTCAGGCTCACTAATTTAGTGAGTCGGGAGGCCCCAAATGTGATTTTCCTCATAGAAACGCGCTGTGACCATAGGAAATTGGAGGAGTTAAGAATAAAGTTGGGAATGGAAGGGTGTTTTACTGTTGATAATGTTGGAAAGTCGGGTGGTTTGTGCCTTTTGTGGGACGGCTGTGTGGATGTGAGGATTAGGAGTTATACTCGACATCATATAGATGCTGATATGGTGCTCAAATCAGAGGCGAAGGAGTGGCATTTACCGGGTTTTTATGGATGGACAAGGAGGGATGAAAAACACCATTCATGGACCCTTCTTCGTAGGTTGGCAGAAGATCAGCATGATGCTTGGATTTGTGTGGGGGACTTTAATCAAATCTTGCGGAGAGAGGAGAAAGAGGGAGTTGTGGAGCCGAATTGGGGGGAGATGATGGAGTTCAGTAGATGCATGGATGACTGCGGTTGGAGGGAGCTGAGTTGGATGGGACCAAATTTCACTTGGGATAATGGTAGGAATGGGGAGGATTTTATACGGGAGAAACTGGACAGGGGTTTGGCTAATGACGCTTGGTTTGGTATGTTCCTGAACTGTAGTGTTCGACGCCTTGACAGGTGTGGGTCGGACCATGTCCCAATTATGGTGGAATTCTTTAGTAGAGGAGATAGTGACGAGGTGAGTGCGAAGGGCCCTAGACCTTTTAGGTTTGAGGCTATGTGGTTACAACATGAAGGTTATGAGCTAGTGGTTCGAAATTGTTAGGCAAATCCGAGGCTGAATGGTGAGGGAGTTTTGGGTAAATTGGCGAAGCGTGCAAGGGAGCTCAAGGAATGGGATAGAGAAGAATTTGGCAATATAAGCTCTAAGCTGAAGGCGGTCAGAGAGGATTTGAGAAGATTACAAAAGGAGGGCATGAGGGGTGAATGGGTGCATAGGCGAAGGGTGTTGGAGAATTTGGAAAGTGAGTTGATGGCCAAGGAGGAGGTTATGTGGTACCAACGTGCCAAAGCAAACGAGCTAAGGTGGGGAGATCGTAATTCCGGTTTCTTTCATAAGAAAGCAAATGGAAGGAGGAGGAGGAATAAAATCCATCGGTTGGTGGATGATCAAGGGGTGGAGTGGTGTGGCCGCAGTGGAATGGCGAAGGTGGCGGTCGACTATTTCCTGGAACTCTTTAAATCCGATCCTTGCACTCTACCGAATTCGGCTCCTCAAGGGCTCTCGCCTATTCTGACGACTTCGGATAATCTGATGCTTTTGCGCCCGTTCACTGGTGAAGAGGTACGTCTTGCTCTTTTATTCAATGCACCCTACGAAATCGCCGGGTCCTGACGGTATGCCAGCTTTGTTTTTTCAAAAACACTGGGATATTGTCGGGCAAGAAGTGATCTCGTTTGTCCTACGTTTGCTTGGCGGGGCTCCTTTCCCGGATCGATTTAATCACACTTTTATCTCCCTTATTCCAAAGGTTTCTAACCCTTTCCGTATGAAGGATCTTCGTCCTATCAGCTTGTGCAACGTTTTGTATAAAATTGTGTCCAAGGTGTTGGCGAACAGGTTGAAGGTGGTGTTGGACAAAGTGGTTTCGGAAACTCAAAGTGCTTTTGTGCCTGGAAGATTGATTACAGATAATGTGTTAGCAGCCTTTGAAGTCTTCCATTACAAGAAAAACAAGTCAAAGGGGAAGAAGGGTTTTATGGCACTCAAGCTGGATATGTCCAAGGCCTATGATTGAGTGGAGTGGCGGTATCTTGAGGAGTGTATGAGGATGCTGGGCTTTGATGAGAGGTGGGTTTTGCTGATTATGAGATGTGTGTCTAATGTTTCCTTCTCAGTCCTTATTGAAGGTAGACCGACGTGCGAGTTCTCTCCGACTAGGGGTTTGAGGCAGGGAGATCCTTTATCTCCTTATCTCTTTCTTCTGGTTGCGGAAGGTTTTTCTACCATCATTCGGGAGCGGGAGAGAAACGGTCTTCTTCGGGGGATTCGTATCGCTAGATCAGCCCCGGTGGTCTCTCACTTGTTCTTTGCTAATGATAGTATTTTGTTTACTCAGGCTTCTTGTCAACAAGCGCATGAAATAGTTAATATCCTCCAGCGTTATGGAGCAGGGTCGGGTCAACAAGTCAATCTAAGTAAGTCCGAAGTCTCTTTCAGCAAGAATGTGGAGTCTGGTCTACGGGAGTCTCTTCAAGTGATTTTGAATGTCCCTGAAGTTGATAAACATGAAAGATACCTTGGTTTACCTACGATGGTGGGTCGATCAAAGAAGGTGATATTTGGCAGCTTGAAAGACCGTATCTGGAAGAAGGTGAAGGGGTGGAAAGCAGGTTTTCTTTCTCGTGCTGGTAAGGAAGTGTTGATAAAGTCGGTTGTTCAAGCTCTCCCGACTTACGCTATGTCGTGTTTCCTGCTACCGACTAGTCTGTGCCATGAGATGGAGCAACTTATGTGTAACTTCTTGTGGGGAGGTGATGGGCGTTCAAGGTAAATACATTGGATGAGCTGGAACAGGCTGTGCAAACCAAAGAGTATGGGAGGGTTAGGGTTCCGAAACCTACATTCCTTCAACCTTGCTTTGCTTGCAAGGCAGGGGTGGAGACTTATAAACGACCCTACGTCCCTTACCGCTCGGTTACTTAAGGCGAGATACTATCCCCGGTCTGATTTTATGGCGGCAAAGCTAGGTTTCAAGCCGAGCTATTGTTGGAGAAGTATTTTCAATGCTCGGGAGGTCTTGGAAAAGGGTTGCTACTGGGAAGTGGGGAATGGGAATGATATCCGGGTGTGGAGGGATAAATGGTTGCCGAGGCCGAGATCTTTTAGGCCCCTGGGGAATTTTTGTGGGAGTTCGCCTGATTTGAGGGTGTGTGATCTGATCGATTGGGATAATAGGCGGTGGAAGGAGGACGTGATTTTTGCTATTATGTTGCCGTATGATGTGGAGTGGGTGTTGAATATTCATCTAGTGGATGTATGTGTGCAGGATCGTCTTGTGTGGTTTTACTCCCCGGATGGCGCTTATTCGGTAAAGTCGGGATATAAGCTGCTTGAACAAGGTATTTGTGAGGCTGCAGGTGGGGGTGAGCAGGCTGATTTGTCGAGCATTACGACAGTGTGGAAAAAGGTGTGGAAGCTTGGGGTTTTGCCAAGGGTCAAGTCGTTTGTGTGGCGTGCAGGGAACCATTTGTTACCTTGTTTGAGCAATCTGAATTTCAGGGGTGTGGTGGATGATTCTCGTTGTTACTTTTGCGGGAAGGAGGAGACAGTGATGCATGCTCTGAGGGAATGTATTCTGCCGGTTGAGGTTTGGGAGCATTTTCTGACTCTGGCAACGTTGGGAGAGCGGTCTCGATCGTTCTTGGACTGGGTTGCTCTGGTTGTTGAGCTTCCTGCAGAGGAGAGGGCGTTGTGGGCTCTTCTCTGTTGGAGGTTATGGAAAGCTCGAAATGAGGCAATTTTTGCGGACCAACGAAGGGCGGTAGATGAGGTTATTCAGGACTGCTTAGCTTTGCAGGAGGAGGGGACATGTCTTATGGCTTGTAGTGCTGGTGGGGTGGAGCAACGGGTGAGGTGCGGGGAGGTATGGCAGCCACCCCCTCGTAATTGGATCAAAATCAATGTTGATGCTTCGGAGTCATCGCAAGGGATGAGGTTGGGGGAATTGTGTTTGTAGGGGCCAAGCGAATTCAGGATGGGTCCTCGGTTGAACTTGCAGAGCTGGAGGCGGCTAGGTGGGGAGTGGAGTTGGGGTTGTCAAATGTGATTGTGGAATCCGATTCGAGCTCGATGATCAGGTATGCAAGAGGTCATAAAATCCCTTCTAATGTGTTTGGGACAGTCTTGGCCTTGATGTTGGAGAGGAGCTTGGAGTTTACCAACTGTGAATGGAATCAAGTCCGAACAAGTGCTAATGGAGTGGCAGACTGGCCGAGTAAATGGAGACCAAGTTCTCCTTTCTTTGTTTCAAATTCCTTTTCGTTTCCTTTGGACTTTTATTGTGTATTGGAGTGTGATCTTGGATTAATATAATTGCTTTTTCCGCTCAAAATATATATATATGTATATTTTAATATAATATAGCTTATAATAATTTAAATAATTATTAAGATGATTTTATAATCGTAACACTTATGCTACCATAACATTATTCATAAAGTTCATTTAACCTCAAGTTCCAACACAATTTATATTATTAGCAAGGGTTATCATTTTTAATGAATATTAATAACAATTTGTTATTAATATTTTCGATAAAAAGGTAAAATTACCTTTTTACCCTTATGAAAAGAGAGGGTTATTACAACGAGTTCAATATTCAATATTATATGGGTTCATTTTTTTTAAGTATTAGTTCAATTTTTTGTTCTATAAGTTGAACTTTTATATCTTTGAGTTCATTTTTATATAATTCAATTTTTACAAAAATAAATTTGTTTTAGTTTAATATTTTATTAATTCAAAAATATTTTTTTCCTATAAAATAACAAATGTAATATATAAATAAAAAACTTAAAATATAAAAATATAAACATATAAAAATATAAAAATATAAAAAATATCTTTCTTCACAAAAAATGATTATAACCTTGAAATGTGGTAGTTCAATTTTTACAACAAAAGTGTTCAATTTATTATGTTAAAAGTTCAATTACATGTACACGGTATATTAGAAGTTCAATTTTGTAATTTGTACGGGTTCAATTTTTGTACAATAAGTTCAATTTTTTTTTTCTTATTGTTAGTTCAATTTTTATTACTGTAAGTTCAATTTTTATATTATTCGATTTTTTCGAAAATGAGAATAAATGAAAATTAATCTAAAAATAGAAAAAAATATTTTTTTTGAATATTTGAAAAAAATAAAAAAATATGGACCATCTATTATATAGTAAGGAGGTAAATCCAATGAATGGGGTTACTCCTTACCATAAGGGGTTGTCCATACCATAAGAGTAGTGCACTAGTCCTCACCGAACTTAACTACCGACTAAATGTATACATTTGATCAATATGCCCATGAACCTATCCCATCTACCGGCTAAATGTATACATTTATGTCATTGGAAGATACAGGGGACTCATATAATTGAACTTAAATAGTATTTGGAAGATACACGGGACTCGTATAATTGAACTTAAGAAGATACACGGGCCTCATATAATTGAACTTAAATAGTACTTGGAAGATACATCGGATCCATATAATTGAACTTAAATAGTGCCTTGCTTACTGTTGATTTGGTTAAGAAATAAATTCCTTGAAATTAATATCGCAAAAAGAATATATATGTTATAAGTGTTGAAGTCCGAAAACACCGATTGCAATATAACGCGATGAGAGCACAAGGTTAACAACTCAACCGAGTCAACTGACGAAGAGATGAAGAGTATGTGGACGCGCTGAAGGTAGTGTTTAAGGATGCTTTCGTATTAATTGTGGGATTACAACAGTAGACAGATATTCTCTTATCGCGTTTAGGTGTATCGGGTTACAACAGTGATCTTAGCTCGAGATCTAGTGCGTGTGGTTCGCGAGGTTTTTTCTTGATCCTCGCTCTGGCGCATTGAGTCCGCTATTTATAGTGGAGGTTCGGGCTGGGCTGGAGCGGGATGCCAATGTGGGACGGGTGTAACCCAGGTACGTGTCGCTGTATTGTTGGTTCCTGGGGCGGCAGCCGCGGGGCTGGCCAATCAAGGGCCGGGATGGGACGTTGCCGCCCACCGCTCGCCTGATGGGACGTTGCCGCCCTCCCACTTGCGTGGATGGGACGGAGCGATGAGCGCGGTGGGCACAACCTCCGGGACCGGGCCTCCGCCCCGCAGGGAGTCTGCCTTGTAAGGGACCGTTTTACCCGGACAGTGGTGTATTGGATCGCGATGGCCGCATAATTTAGGGCTTGACTGCCACCTTGAGAAGTCTATACTTGGTCATATTTCGTTTTGGTGGGGTAACTTACCGCGTTGACGGTTCCGGGTATCAACACAACCCCATGGACCGGGACTCGATGCCTTTTTGAGGACGGGTCCAAAAAAGTACCTTGAACCCGAAACGCGGTGATCGGGACGCGCGACCAAGCGAGGACGAGAGGACGGGGAGTGCGGCGAAGGGAGGTGTTGGGCCGGACTGCCTGGTGGGCCGCTTGCGAGCATTCGGCCCATTTGAAAAACGGCCTGGGAACGTTGAGTTCAAAAGAGCAGAAACCGCTCCGGTTTCTTTCATTCCGCCATTTCACCTTCCAAATCCGCCCCTTTTCGCTCTCTTTCGTTCTCGTCCCCTCCAGTCTGCAACTGCAACCGCTGCTGCCGTTGACGCCATCGCCCTCGCCCGCAGCCGCCTCCACCTCTCCTTCTTCCGGTATGTTCTCCTTTCCCTCCCTCCCCTTCTTCCTTCTCCTTCGCCGTTTTTATTCTTCTAGGTTTTGTGGGTTTTTTCGGGCGGGGGGGGGGGGGGGTTTCTTTTTGGGAAATGCCCTAGTTTTAGTGGTGGCACCGCCGCCTGGAAACTGGTGGCGCTCAGGATAGCCTTCGCCGAGAGAACGCCCCGGCGGGGGGTGGGTTTAGGGCCTTTCGAGACCGCCGGGTTGAGGAGGGCGTCGCCACGCTGCCCACCAGACCCGGCCTGGACCGGGCCGGCGGTGTTTGTTTTCGGGTGATCTGGGCGGCGAAGTGGGGAAAGAAACCCCCTTTGGGGAGGCGAAACGCCGTGGGAAGACGAAGCGTCTTGAGAGGTCGGAGAAAACACGCTTAGCGTGACGTCCCGTCAGCGTCCCATCGCCCTGGCCTTTTCCTGGAGATGCGTGCCGAGGAAGGCGGAATGTTCTCCTGACACACATCTCGTGCGCCCCGAGGCCTTCCGTTCCGACCAGACTTCTCGCCCTATTGCGAAACGACACCTGCCCGGGGTTGGGGTACCGCGCTTATTGCTTTTTCTTTTGCTTTTGGCACCTGATCGCCTATGAGCATCGTCGTTATTGTGTATCTTATCGCGCTATGTGTCTCTTCATGCTTGTTTCTTCCCATGTACATTATCTCTTTTTTCCTTCCTCCAGGAGCCTCTTTGCCTCCGTGCCCTGGATTTGGGGTTTTCCAGCGACTCCTGCCCTTCAGGCGTAGATCGCGGTGATAGGGTAGCGAACTGGGACGACTTCTACGCCCCTGACCCCTCGTTTGAGTGGCGAGAGATGTCCGCCAGTGATTCTCAGAACGACTATCGCGAGCCCTCCGGTTTAAGCCAGAGCGATCCCGCAACAGTATCTGCCGCCCGCACAAAGAGTGAGTCGTCCTCGCGATCCATGGCGCGTTGCAAACCCTACGACCCCCATGACGGGGCCGTTGACGATGAGGCGTCCACCTCTGGGACCGCGAGGAGCTTCCCGTCGCGGTACATAATGAGTGTTAGGGCGGAAGTACCTCGCTTCCGCCAGACGAGGCCCTTGCGCATGGCGGACTATGAGAACCCGACGACACTGGCCAGGGGTTGCGCCTCCATCCTCACTCTCGAGGAGCTGGATGAGATCGCGACGGGATACCCCTGGCCAGCGGGGGTAGAGCTCCTGCTACCCGAGGATGGGGGTAACAGTTATGCCGCCTATGAGGCGGGCCATGTGGTTTACACGGTGAGTCTTTTCGCGGGTTTCAGGATCCCGCTGCCAAAGTACGTTTCTCAATTTCTGTTTGATCTTGAGCTTGCCCCTGCCTCGATGGCTCCCAACTGCTGGAGCTACATCGCGGCCTACCACCTGAGGTGCCTGGAGCTGAAGTATCCCCCCTCCGCGGGGCATTTGCAACAGATACTTACAATCAAAGCGGATACTAGGGGCATCGTGAATTTCAGTCTCACGCACTCCAATCTTATCATCACTCCTTCCAACGTCGGCTCGCGGTGGAAGGAGAAATGGTTCATCGTGCACGATTTTCAGGGCGACGTCATGCTTTGCCCCCTAATCGCCGATAGGTACCGCCCCCACAAACGCAAACGCGGTGCCTCGAAGCAGGCATCCGCGGCGAAGAAGGCCTTTGCCGCGCCTTCTAAAAGGGAACAGAGCGTCTGGCTAACGCAGGAACGCCTAGAGCGCGCGGGCCTCAGTCTGAGGCCGGCGCCGCCCCGGGTGGTCGAGGTATCCTCATCGGCCACCGCGTCCCTGGTGCCCGAACGCGAGGGTATTCTTGTTTTTTCTTTGAGACGATTTTATTTCGATGCTTGCTTTGCTAGTGCTTTGAACGCGTTTAGTCTAAACGTTCGTGACTTGTTTCTGCAGATATGGATGTATTCGACGTTCTTACCGGCACATCCGCCGCGACGGCCTCTGGCGCACCTACTACCGCCAAGCCCGGGGGCCAGAAGGGGGTCGCCGCAAAGGGCACGCCCGGCCCGAAGGGGAAGGATCCCCCAGCAGACAAGGGCAATCGCGTGCCGGGAGACGCCTCAAAGCGCAAAGGTGAGGGGGACGTGGGCCACGCCGAGGGCGTGGCGACCAAGAGGTCTAAGCGGGACTTGGCCCGCGTCGAGGACCAACCTCCTGAGCCCATCGCGAACGGTCCTACCCAGATCACGACGGGCGCCGGGAGTCGCCGCCATTGGTCCCGAAGGGCCGAGGTGGCGGGTTTCGCCTGCTCCGGGCCGGCGTGGGGCACCTTCAACGAGGGCCAGTACTCCTACGAGGAGGAGAGGGAATGGTTCGGCACCCTCAATGCGGCGGAGATCGGGGGGGAGTGCATGAAGTACGGCCATATGGTATGTGACCCCCTTCGCTTATTGGTGCCAACCTTTTATATCCTTTACTCGTACTAGTAATATGCTTTTATTTGCAGGTTAACGCGTGGCTGACCTACCTCCCCGACCGTTTGTGCGTTGCGGAGGCCAATTTGGAGGAGGCGACCAAGGCCAAGGAGGCGGCCGAAACGACCCTCGTGGAGGTCCGCGCGCAAGCGGAGCTGGACGCCTCAGAGCTTGAAGCGGTCAAAGCCCAACTTGCCGCGATCAAGAAGGAGGCGGCGGGGCTCAAGGCAACGTGTGCGAAGCAGCGGCGTCAATTTGAGGAGGCCCAGACCATGGCCGAGAACGCGGTTCCCGAGTTCCTCAAATCGCAAGAGTACATGGACCGTCGCGTTGATGATGCGAGAATGGTCCAAGCTCTTAGTGCAGTCACCGCGGCCCTCCAATATGTTGAGAGGTATAAGGTGAAGTACTTTGCCCCCGACCTTAAGCACAAGATGGGAGTTGTTTGGGAGGACGGGGTGGCGAAGCCACCGCCAGGCGTCGTGCAAGACAACGCGGAGGAAACTGACGCCCCGCACGCCAACGCTGAACTTCCTACCGCCGAGGTCGAAAAGGACAAAGCCCCCGAGGACCCTCCCGCCTCCGAGGCCGCGGTCGATGCCCCCGAGGCCTGAAGCCCTTCCCTGCAAAGTCCGAAGATTCGCTTGTTGCTTTTTGTTTTTTGTTTTTGCTTGAACTGGTATTCTACCTGGCCCTTGGGGCCCAAACAATGTTTGTTGCCACGATGCGGCTGTAACTGTACCTGATCTTGACGTGAAGTAGGCGTCCTAACTTCTTTTGCCGCCCCGCGGCCTTGTGATTATTTATTCTCCGTTCGCTTCCTCTAATCTTTTTGAACCTGGTTCTCGGAAGACTCGCCGTACCCAACCCCATGCCAAGCTAGATGCTAGGACCGCGCTTGACACTAGGTTAATGTAACTCGATTTTTGAAAACTTCGCCGTACCCAACCCCAGGCCAAGCTATGTGCTAGGACCGCGCTTGACACTAGGTTAATGTAACTCGATTTTTGAAAACTTCGCCGTACCCAACCCCATGCCAAGCTAGGTGCTAGGACCGCGCTTGACACTAGGTTAATGTAACTCGATTTTTGAAAACTTCGCCGTACCCAACCCCATGCCAAGCTAGGTGCTAGGACCACGCTTGACACTAGGTTAATGTAACTCGATTTTTGTCCGTGACTTGTGAAGTTTTTGATGTATTTTAAGGCTTTGTGCGACTACGAGGGGCATAATCCAACCTCGAGCACGTTTAAGCGCATCGCGCGCGTTTAGCGGACAATCCCAAGCGAGGACGGCAACTTGGGTTTCCCTAACGACTGGAGTCTTGATGTTTTAAGGCTTTATGCAACTACGAGGGGCATAACCCAACTCGAGTGCGCCTATGCGCATCGCGCGCGTTTAGCGGACAACCCCAAGCGAGGACGGCAACTTGGGTTTCTCTAACGACTGGAGTCTTGATGTTTTAAGGCTTTATGCAACTACGAGGGGCATAACCCAACTCGAGTGCGCCTATGTGCATCGCGCGCGTTAGCGGACAACCCCAAGCGAGGACGGCAACTCAGGTTTCCCTAACGTCTGTGGAGTTTTGATGTTTTAAGGCTTTATGCAACTACGAGGGGTATAACCCAACTCGAGTGCGCCTATGCGCATCGCGCGCGTTAGCGGACAATCCCGAGCGAGGACGGCAACTCGGGTTTCCCTAACGTCTGTGGAGTTTTGATGTTTTAAGGCTTTATGCAACTATGAGGGGTATAACCCAACTCGAGTGCGCCTATGCGCATCGCGCGCGTTAGCGGACAACCCCGAGCGAGGACGGCAACTCGGGCTTTCCGTAACGATAGTGGAGTTTTGATGTTTTAAGGCTTTATGCAACTACGAGGGGTATAACCCAACTCGAGTGCGCCTATGCGCATCGCGCGCGTTAGCGGACAACCCCGAGCGAGGATGGCAACTCGGGTTTCCCTAACGATAGATTCATCATTTGGACAGTGCACGATAGTTGTCTCGTTTTATTCACATAAAAACAGGTAGGATCAGGACATTACAACTGACCGCCACGCGGTGATAACCCTAGCTTATTTACACATAATACTTCTTGAGGCGTGCCTCATTCCATGTCTTGGCGAGAGTTTGTCTCGTCGTTGGATCCGTGAGTTTGAAGGCCCCCGGGACAACCTCCTTGGAGAGGCGGTAAGGTCCCTCCCACTTCGCGTCAAGCTTGCCCCCGTCGGCCCTTCGGAGGGCTAGATCGCCCTCCTTGAGGCCGCGGGGCTTGAACCTCTTGTTGTAGTACGCCGCGGTCCTTCTCTTGTACTCGACCGATCGCAGCTCCGCCGCCTCTCGGCGTTCATCGCGAAGGTACATTTCCACTTTGAGAGCCTCATTGTTGGTGAACTGGTCGTACCCCGCGTCGCGCTCTGTGGGTAGCATGGACTCGACGGGCACGACGCCGTCACTGCCGTAAGCCATCGCGAAAGGCGTTTCACCCGTTGCCCTTCTCGGCGTGGTGCGATTTGTCCATAAAACAAGAGGCAACAGTTCGGCCCATCGGCCCTGAACGCCATCCAGCCGTCGCCGGAGGTCATCGAGTATCCTCGCGTTGACGTTTTCCACCAACCCATTGGACTGAGGATGCGCCACCGAAGAAAACCTCAACTCAATGCTCAAGCTTGCGCAAAAGTCCCGCGTTTCTTCGCTGTCAAACTGGGGGCCGTGGTCTGTCATTATCGCGACCGGGACGCCGAAACGGCACACTACATTCTTCCAGAGAAAGCCACAGACCTTCGCGCTTGTGATTCGGGCCATGGCCTCGGCCTCCACCCATTTCGTGTAATAATCGACTAGGACCAGGATGAACTGCACCTGCCCGGCGGCTTTAGGGAAATGACCAAGGATGTCCATGCCCCACATCGCGAACGGGTAGGCCGGCTGGATGCCGCGCAGCTCTCGCGCCGGAGCGTGCTGGATGTTTTCGTAGCGTTGGCACTTGTCACACTTCTGCACGTATGCCGCCGCATCGCGGCGCAAGGTAGGCCAATAGACCCCCATCCGGACTATTTTGTGGACAAGCGTCCGCCAGCCCGGATGGCCTCCACATATGCCCTCATGCACCTCCTCGAGGACCTCGAAGACGGTGGCCTCGTCTACGCAGAGCAGGTTGGGCTCCGCGTAGCCGCGGCGATACAACTTGTCGCCTTCAATGCAGAACCGCGCGGCTTTGAGCTTGAGTTTGCGCGCGCTCATGGCATCGTCCTGGGGCAACTCCCCGGTTTGGATATATCGGACTATGGGAGCCATCCACCCCTCCGTGGCCAGCGCGAACACCGCCTGAGTCACACCGCGCTGCATCTTCCTCTCGATTACGACCTTGTTGCCGACCTCAGGCGGGAGGGCTGAACCCAACTTGGCCAGTGCGTCGGCCTTGGCATTTGCCGCACGCGTTATAGACTCGATGGCAAAAGACTCGAGGCAGGCGATCAACGCCTTGACCTTGGCGCGATATTGAGGCAGAAAACCCGTGGTGCACTCGTACTGGCCACCGACCTGTCGCGCGACAAGCTCAGAATCTGTGAAAACCCTTATTCTCCGCGCGCCCACCAGTAGGGCCATCTCAATTCCCGCGATCACTGCCTCATACTCGGCCTCGTTGTTGGTTGCTTCAAAGCCGAAGTTGAGGGCATGTTCGGACGCGTAGGAGGGTCCCTCCAGGACCACCCCCGCGCCCGACCCTAGGTCGCAGTGCGAGCCGTCAACAAAAACCTTCCACTCGTCGGGGCTCTCGTCCGTGTCGGGGAAGGTGACCTCCACCACGAAGTCCGCAAGGGCCTGCGCCTTGATCGCGGTCCGCGGGTGGTATGAGATGTCAAATTCTGACAACTCGACCGCCCACTTGGTCATTCTTCCTGACAGCGCGGGCTGATGCAGGATTTGGCGCAAAGGGAGGTCCGAGAGGACCTGGATGGGGTGCGCCTGGAAGTAGGGGCGCAACTTTCTTGCCGCCACCACAACGGCCAGAGACATCTTCTCCACGGGTGAGTATCGTTGTTCTGCCGGCTGAAGCACCCTGCTGGTGAAGTACACCGGGTAACTGAAATCGCGGGTGAGGACCGCGCTGACAGTATGCTGGCTCACGGCAATATACAACTGCAAATCCTCTCCCGGGACGGGCGGGGAGAGTGTTGGAAGATTGGCGAGGTAGACCTTTAGAGCCTGGAACGCGCCCTCCATCTCCTCTGTCCAGGTGAAGGTGGTGGTGCTCTTGAGACAAGAGAAGAAAGGGAGAGCGCGGTCCGACAACCTGGAGCAGAATCGGCCAAGATAATTTACCGCCCCCGCCAGTCGCTGGACTTCGTTGCGCGAAGCCGGTGAGCGCAGCCCTAACACCGCGGCGACCTTAGCGGGATTGACGTCTATGCCCCTCGCGCTGATCATGAATCCGAAGAACTTCCCCGATTTCACCCAGAAGACGCATTTTTTCGGGTTTAGGCTCATTCGGTGGGCGCGCAGGGTTTGGAAAACCTCGGCCAGATCAGCCAGGTGCTCCTGCGCGCTGTGGCTCTTGACCACGATGTCGTCGACGTAGGCCGAGACACTGCGCTTCAGCTGCTTCCGGAAGACATGATCCACCAGGCGTTTGAAAGTGGCCCCCGCGTTCTTCAAACCGAAGGGCATCACCCTGTAACAGAAAGTGCCGCGTTGAGTGATGAACGCGGTGGACTCCTGGTCCAGAGGGTCCATGGCTATCTGATTGTAGCCGGAATAGGCGTCGAGGAAACTCAGCGCGGTGTGACCGGCGGTGGAGTCGACTAGATCATCAATGGAGGGGAGGGGGTAGCTGTCCTTGGGGCAGGCTTTGTTGAGGTCCTTGAAGTCGACACACATCCGCCACTTCCCGCTGGACTTCTTCACCAACACGACATTGGAGAGCCAAGTAGGATACTTGACCTCGCGGATGAAGTTGGCGCGCAGGAGCTTCTCAACCTCCTCATTTGCCGCGCTGGCGCGCTCCTCGTTGGTCTTTCGACGTCTTTGACAGATGGGTCGGGACCCCGGGCTCACACGAAGCGAGTGGAGTGCCACCTCGGGAGGGACGCCCTTCAGGTCCGTCGCCGTCCACGCGAACACATCGCGAGAACGGGCCAGGAGATTCTGCAGGCTTTCGGCGTCCGCGCCGGTCATACAGTCCCCGACAAATAGTTTCCCGGCTGCGTCGGGGAAGGGAGTGACGGCGACCTTCTCGAAGTCACCGAGGGGCTCGCGCTCACGCTCCTGTCGTACGTCCAACTCCGCGCTGGCCCCACCCGTGATCACATACGCGGCAGGGCGAGCGCGGGTTGACGCCTCATAGCACTTTCGTGCCTCAATCTGCTGGCCATGGGCGACACCGACCCGGTCCTCTACGGGAAACTTCAAGACTAGGTGATAGATGGACGCGACAGCCTGGAACTTCATCAACGAAGTCCGTCCCATTATCGCGTTGTATATGGAAGGGAGCCGGACGACAGTGAACTCGATGGGCTCAGTCCGGCGGGCGTCCTTACCGTCCCCCAGGGTCATGTCCAGAGTGACCAACCCTGCGACGTCGAACTCGTTGCCGGAGAAGCATGTGAGCTTCCCGGCGTAAGGCATGAGCATGGCGGGGGAGATGCCAAGCTGTGCGAACGCGTCGTAGTATAGGATGTCCACCGACGCTCCCGTATCCACCATGATCCTCTTGACTATCTTAGTGGCGATAACCGCGTGCACGACCAGAGGGTCTGTGTGCGGAGTGATGAGCTCGCGGGAATCGCCGGATCGGAAGGTGATGTCAGCATGAGGGATTCCCGACGCGCCCAAACTGTTGATGGAGCCGCCGGAGGTCGTAGCGCGAGCATAACGCTTCCTTTCCCCACCGCTAGATCCCGCGAGGGTGGAACCCCCAGCGATGGTGTTGATGTAGAGGTTGGGATCGTTTTGGTCGACCCCCCCTCTCGCGGGCGCGGAACCGGCCAACGTATTGGCCTGTGCCGGTTGTCCACCGTCGTTGCCAGGCCCGAGGGCCGTGGTGTTAGCCCTGGTGTACAGGTCGTTGTTGTGCGGACCGTTGCCACCGCGGTTGGTGCGCGGCCCGCGGTATCCCTGATACCCGCGGCCACGACGGCCTCCACCACGGTTATGGCCGCCGCGCTGCCCACCCTGAGGCTTCGTTGGTGTGGTGGATACGGTGAGGGCCTCCGGGGTGGTTTTGGCCTTTCCCTTTCCGCGATCCTGCGTGGGTCGCCCTGCCGCGTCCTCCGCGAAGACGCGCTTGGGGATGGCATTGCAGGCGTCCTCATAGGAGTGCAGGGTTTTACCACACATCTTGACCTTGAAGGTTCCGTCTCGGAGGTTGTGGATTAACATATCGCGGGCGGAGGTGTCGTTTAGTTGAGGCACCTCCGATGCCGCGTTGACGAACCGGATGAAGAAGGCTGCCAGGGTCTCCTCCTCGCCTTGTGTCACGCCCATGAGATCCTTCGTCGTCTTCATGCGCGTTCGCGACCCGCTAAAGTGGGACATGAACCGCCGCGTTAGATCCTTGAAAGACGTGATGGAGCCCACGGGGAGGTTTGTGAACCACCTCATCCCGGCGGTCTTAAGGGTGGAGGGAAAGACCCGGCAGTACATGGCGTCATTGTAGGTGTTGAACGTCATGTGGGCGAAAAACTGCCGGGCGTGCTCTCCCGGGTCCTTCGTGCCGTCGAACTGCAGCGCGGCCGACGGCTTCTGGAAACCTTTTGGCATGGGTTCCTCTTGGATGAAGTCCGCGAAGGGGCTGCCGTAGGTGGTGCCGCGATCGTCCACCATCAGGTTGCTTCGGGAGCCGGAGCGTGTGGATTGAGGTCGAGAGGCGGAGCGCCCTCGCGACATGCTCATGTCCTCGCTCGAGCTCCCTGGAGGCGGGGTGTGGTATGCCTGGCCCGGCCCGTAACCCGCGGCGTAAGCGGGTACATATGGCTGGTGGGGCATCGGGTAAGCACCTTGGCCGTGCTGCATGGGATACGCACCTTGGTCGTAGTGGTACGCGGGGGCGTAGCCTTGGAAGTGGGGGTTGGGAGGTGACAACGCGTTGGGAGCGTCCTGCTCCACCTCCTGTCCCGTCGAACTCCCGTTGGTGGTGGAGTATTCCTCCACGTAGGGTTCTTGCGCGGGTGCGTACTCTTGGAAGTACTGCGCATGGACATACCCCTGGAACGGGGCCTGTGGCAGGAAACCCTGCTGGAAACCGGGGTTACAGCATGGCCTGTGGTTGTTGCATGGGCGGTGACCCGTAATACCACGAAGGCGGCGGCTGCATCCCGAAGGCCGCGCCGTCAGCGTAGTAAGCGTTGTTGCTGTTAGTGTCCATGACTCTACGTCGGTTGAAGCGGTGCCTGCTTAGTTTGAGGAACCTCCCCACAGACGGCGCCAATGTTGAAGTCCGAAAACACCGATTGCAATATAACGCGATGAGAGCACAAGGTTAACAACTCAACCGAGTCAACTGACGAAGAGATGAAGAGTATGTGGACGCGATGAAGGTAGTGTTTAAGGATGCTTTCGTATTAATTGTGGGATTACAACAGTAGACAGATATTCTCTTATCGCGTTTGGGTGTATCGGGTTACAACAGTGATCTTAGCTCGACATCTAGTGCGTGTGGTTCGCGAGGTTTTTTCTTGATCCCCGCTCTGGCGCATTGAGTCCGCTATTTATAGTGGAGGTTCGGGCTGGGCTGGAGCGGGATGCCGATGTGGGACGGGTGCCGCCCAGGTACGTGTCGCTGTATGGTTGGTTCCTGGGGCGGCAGCCGCGGGGCTGGCCAATCAAGGGCCGGGATGGGACGTTGCCGCCCACCGCTCGCCTGATGGGACGTTGCCGCCCTCCCACTTGCGTGGATGGGACGGGGCGATGAGCGTGGTGGGCACAACCTCCGGGACCGGGCCTCTGCCCCGCAGGGAGTCTGCCTTGTAAGGGACCGTTTTACCCGGACAGTGGTGTATTGGATCGCGATGGCCGCATAATTTTGGGCGTGACTGCCACCTTGAGAAGTCTATACTTGGTCATATTTCGTTTTGGTGGGGTACCTTACCGCGTTGACGGTTCTGGGTATCAACAATAAGTTATATGAATTCTCATTTTATATGAAGTACTATACAATTCTAGACAATTATTTCACATGAATTAAATTTAGAAATATACACTTCACTCATTGAACCAAATGAGCATTAAATTAAATTTTTTGCAAATTTTTTTGAAAAAGAATTATAACTTTCTAAAGTTTATTAATATAAAAAATGGACTAATTAACAATTCAATCCGTCTAAAAGCAATAAAAAAATTGTCGATTTCAGCTACCACTTTATCTCCCGATCAATCAAGTTGCACATAAACTTACGTACCCGATCTTCAATTGTATAAACGGCCAAAATTCGCACATTGCATTCCCATCTTGCACTCCCTATTATCTCATCACACATTAGCTCAACTATTAAGATTTTCATTTACAAAGGTATTTTGCTTGCAATATGGGTTTGAAGGGAAAGCTAATTGCTGAATATGAGGCAAGGTCATCTGGTGATCTCTTCCATGACCTCATTACAAACAAACCTCATCACATCTCCAAAATCACCCCGGCTCATATCCAAGGTTGCGAGCTTCACCAGGGTGAATTCGGAAAGAATGGCTCTATCATCTTCTGGAACTACACTAATAGTATGATCAAATCAATCTTGCTATTAACTTATTTAAATAATCCCATGGTTCTATATATAAGCTCCGTGCGTTTTTTGTTAATTTGTTCCTCAGATATGTGTTTAGTTTAGACATTTGAATTGTGTGCTTTCCGTGTGTGTTGATTTTTGTAGTCTGAGTCTTTCGGAAACATCATCTTAACTTGTTCAAGTTATAGATGTGTACGTTTAACCCCCTATACTCCATTACTATAGGATACATGTATAGGGCGGTTGTACGTTTTGTTGGTCGTAAATAAATTATATTTTTATCTTTGATACTAAATCAATTTATATTTATTAAATTTTACTTAATTATATATTTTCATATTCCTATTGACTCAGATATTATCTCTCATAAGTGTGGTACTAAAAATTTCATTGTGGTACTACAAATCTGAAAATATAAAAAAAATAATATTTTCACATACTAAAATTTTCATTATATGTTTTTACTTATTAATATCTTATTTATAACTAAAATAAGTTTAAAATATAAAGTGTGAGTCATTGTCATACATGGCACGACGGGTACACCTAGTTAAGGTTAGAAATCGTGCTCGGAAAAATTAAATGTTTGCTTTCACATGCTACGTCGACCTTCAAAAATCAAAACCATAACTTCACGTAAGACACTGCACGGTTTTTGTTAAGCTCGCCCACCTACTTTTTTGTCGATTAATTTAATTGATACATTTAAATTATAAACCTAACCCATCTACCCATAGTCCCACACATGTAGTACTTGAAAGGTACGTGACAAGTGCCCTGCTCACTGTTTACTTGTTTGACAAATAAATTCCTACGGTAAAAATTAAATCGGAAAAGGCCACTAATTATATACTCAGTAGTACTATGGGTCTGTTTGGATAGCCAATTATAATGCATTATAATGTATTATGGATTGTTTAATGTATTAAATAATTAAAATGTGTTTGGATGAAAATGATTTGTTGAATTATTCTTTCACCTATCTTCTTCCTTAACCACTGTAACTTCACAACAACCACCCTCACCACTACATCTTGACAGGGGAAGGAAGGTGAAGGGGTATATCGCATATAATGTAAACACATTTTAGCCATAATATATTACTTCAATAAATTCATTTAATGCAAATTAAACTTTAAAGCAAAATAATGCAAAATAAAACATAATGCAATTTAATGCATGTCTATCCAAACAAACCCTATGTTGCAAGGTATATGACTTCTTACTTTCAATTTAATGCAATTCTAGACAACTATTTCGTATGATTAAGTTCTTGAAAGTTACACTTCACATGTAGAACCGAACGAACCCTAAATTTTATTTTCACATCTATTGAATCACCTCTTCAATGGGTTTGAGCAGATTCAGATTGACCGATTTTGGTTTTTTCCTTAATCCATTGATTTTCGGGTCAAATTTTAAATCATAATTTTTTTTTTTTATAGATTCAGGTTAATTTTATTGGTCAGCTCGAATTTAACAACTCCTTGTGAGGTGAAATTAAATTTGAAACAAATCATAATTTAATAAATTATCTTTTCCACTACTCTCATGATTACATTATAAAGTGTTCAGAGTTGATGCCCTCCTTGTTGGAGATTTACAATCCCACAAATTAAAAACCGCTCAGACTATCTATCTATTTATTGGGTTGAACAAAAAAATCAATGAAGTATACTTATCAATGTTACATTCATTACAGTGTACTGGGTAATTGATCAGAATATCAGATAGATCTAAGTTATATCTTGTATTGTTCAAATAGATTGATGTGGTCCAACAATCATTGATATATATGCTAAGCCACGTGCTTTCTAAGTTTCAAGTACTTTTCATTGATAATTAATAGTTTGCTGGATATGTCCCAATCTTGGAAATACTTCCTCCGTCCCAGAAAGTTAGTCCAAAAGGACGGAATTCTCGTAGATTAAGAAAAATGGAATAAAATGGGTGAAAATGTGGATAGTATAGGTAAAAAGTGGGATTATGTAGGGATAATTTTGTAATTTTGTAGAGAAAAGTGATAAAGTTGATGGGAAGGTTGGATAGTGAAGGGTAATATATGAGATTAGGTAAGGATAATTTTGTAATTTTGTAGGGAAAAGTGATAAAGTTGGTGATAAAGTTGGATAATGGGGGTAATATGTGAAATTGAGTGAGGGTATTATTGTAATAAAAATAGATATAAATGGAAAGAAATGAAGATGGACAAACTTTTTGGGACGCCCAAAAAGAAATACGAGACAAACTTTCTGGGACGGAGGGAGTACATGATAAGGGACTTGATTGATTGAACTTAATTATTGCTTAATCTCTCACTCACTATCTCCCTCTCTAAGACACCCGGCCCACACAAAGGAAAGTCATTAATGATCTTGTTGCTTATTTTTAGGGTTGAGCAAAGTTCGGTTCGAAATAGAAATTTTGAGCAATACTATTCGATTTAAAAAATTCACAAATTTCAGTCATCTAACCATCGTTGAATCTATCATTGTTCACAATACACCCAATGCTAGGGGAAGCCCTCGACAACCGCAATGATCTATTGGGAATCACCCTAATAGGGAGTACGAGGGCAATCTCCAACAACATCAGGGGTACAAGGAACTTTCACTCAGTCTTCATAATAATAAATTTTGTTACTCTATCATGAATGTACCTAACACAATGTTAGTGAACCATGTAAATGTCTGTGTCGTTTTTTCTTTTTACCGTTCTAGTTTCAATCTTATTACAACGCGCCACTTTGTATCAAGTCATATATATGTCTGAATGCTAAAAGAACTATCCCAAGTCACTCCACCGATCATTATCCAAACAACAAATCCATGGATATAATAACATAAACCAATTGTCCTAAGGAAGGGACTTAGAGCGACTAGAACAACTTACTCTGATACCATATTAAAATTCGTAGATCAATTGATATATGTCCGTATGTAATATCCTAGTGAATAAGACGAGCAAACATATATTAATTATAAGCTAGATTAACTAATCCACTATAAATAAAGAATTGCTCACAATCTTATTCCAACAACCTATTTGATTGCCACCAACAAGTCCACAAGTCCCACACCTCTTGGTCGACCGAGTTGCATATGCGCACTTACTCACCTTCAATTCTTCTATATAAATGGGCCAAGTTTCCACGTTGTAATCCATCCCGCTCTCTCTATCATCTCGTTTTATAATCTCCAAGGTTATTCATTTTCATTACAATAAGTAGTTTGTTTGCAAATGGGTTTGAAGGGAAAGTTGATTGCTGAATATGAGGCAAGGTCCTCTGGAGATCTCTTCCATGACCTCATGGTAAACAAACCTCATCACATCTCCAAAATCTCTCCTACTAATGTCCAAAGCTGTGAGCTTCATGAGGGCGAATTCGGAAAGAACGGCTCTATCATCTTCTGGAACTACACTGATAGTATGTACAAGTAGTTCGATATGTTAGTAACTTAATTAATTCCGGTCCTATACAAGCTCAATCGTTTTATAAGCTATAAGTATATGCACTATGGAGCTAGGGTTTGTTTATGCAACATTTTCGTATTTAGATTCGTTTAACTGTATTTGTTGTTTTAGAGTTTTCAGATAATTAATTAAGAGTAAGTTATGAGTTTTATTATTAGTTATTGTATTTATTTATCTACTTGACCTCCACATTTTTTTTAATTTTTTTGAGCACATACCCCTTGCTTGTTGGTTCTAAAGGATGACATATATTTATATTAAATAGGTGATAAAATCAAGAAAAAAATAAAGATATGGAGTCTAATTAATATTTTTCTTATACTAACGAATCGCTCATGACGCGATGGCTTATGTTGCTATAGATGGAAAAGCAGCCGTCGCAAAGGAAATAGTGGAAAATATATGTATGGACGGGGAGAACAAGACATTAACCTTGAGGGTAATTGATGGAGATCTTCTCAAGAGTTACAAGACATTCGCAGTCCACCTTCATGTCAAGACTGGAGCCGGAAACACAAGCCTTATCAATTGGACTCTAGACTATGAAAAGCTTAGTGAAGATGTGCCTCATCCCACAACCCTTCTTGAAATGATACTCAGTGCGAGCAAGGACATGGAGGAGCACCATCTCAAATCCTAAACCTACAATTTGAAATATCGTACGTATGTGCATGAAGCGGGAAACCTAATTAACACTCGGTATTGGTCAATCATTTACCTTGATCGATCAATATCTTGTCATAAATAAAGCACCGTTTTCTGATCGAGATATTTATGTAAGTTTGTTTGTGTGTTTGCTTGTTCTCGTTTAGGTACGGGTACGTTAATGTTCTATGTTAAATATGAGCAATGTTGCTGTGTACGTACTATGTAAGTTGATCGTGAACAATAAAATATTATGCTACGTAATATCATCCTTAAGTACCATGTAATTTGTAACATCGATCATCCTTATATAAGTTTCATCCTTAGGTATCTTCTAGCTAGCTAGTGGGCGCACATGTTTTTTTTTGTTGAGGACACTACCTTTTGAGGTTTAAACGTTTGATTAGTTGCTTGAAGGCAATGGTTGTGTACGAGCTAACTGATTTTGGTCGGTCTACAAGCTTCAATCACGACCAGAGAAAATTTCAAATTTGCGTAATGCTACCGTGTCCACAATTCATACTATAGTAACTTACTTTTGGGTGGCTCATTAATTGATCCACAATTCATATCCAAAATTATTAACTAGGTAGAAGATCGAAGTCCCATTTCGAGGTAGATTTGAGATCTCTTCCATGTCCACTACAAATTAATGGATAATATCCATCAATATTCATGACGTTGAGCCTACTCAACTACGTCCATGCCGCCATTTCAGCGATTAGCTTGAACGAAGCCCAAAATATATGCAGGCGTCCAATCACCTTTTGAAATTCAAAATTTAAGTAAGCATTTTACAATAATTTTTATGTGCTAGGATAATATGTACATTACAATAAGAAAATATCATAATATAAATAAGAATAAAAATTGAAATATTTTGTTTAATAATTGTTGATGCGAGAAAAAAATAGGCTCACAAAAAAAATTTGATAAATTTGGCATAGTTAATTAGAAAAAAAAAGATTTAGCTTTTTACTGTAAAAAAATCTAAAACACCTAACACTTAATCGATCTTGGTTAAACAAAAAAAAAATCAAATTATCAATCCAAGGGAAAAAGTTTTTGGATCAAATCAATCCATGGAAAAATTCACGTAGTAAGTTTGTTTTTTCTTTCTAATTTGGTAGAAGTCATATATAGTTGATGAATTATTTTTCTTTAATTCAAGTGGGGGCCTAGCTTGTTGAGCACCAAGACTAAGTGGCACGGTGATATCGCTTAGAGCACGTCTATTCGGGGGGATTGTTTCTCCTCTTCTTTTTTTTTACCCATTTTTTATTAAAAATGTGCATCCTCTTGGATGTAGGTTGAAAGGGAGAATCCTCTCTTGAGAGAGGAATGTGGTGAATTGCATTCCTCTCTATATTCACTCAATCAAAATTTGACATGTGTCTTTTGTCTATCAATTACATTCATCAATTTCATTACTCCCTCCGTTAACAAATACATGTCGTTTTAGAGTTTTTCTAAAAAATTAAGAATTTAAATGATTTGACTTTAACACCCTCAATCTTAGGAAGATCTTTTATTTTCTAGTATAAATTTAAGTAATTGTTTTAAATTAGTGGGGATAATATTGGAAAAATGATGTTAAAATATCTAAAATGACAAGTATTTCTTAACAACGCAATCAACCTAAAATGACAAGTATTTATTAACGGAGGGAGTACAATTTAGCATTAACAAATTACAAATAAAAATATTTTTTAAAAAAAATTCTTACAATTTGTTTTGTCTATAATCAATTATATACTTCTAAACCTGAAGCAGTTAAGGGCAGTTTCGTCAATAAGAATTTTTAAACCGCCCATCCTATTTTTAATCAAGTGATTAATTATGACAAATTTCTATCCATTCATATCTATCCATAATACAAATTTCTATATCCATAATACAAATTTCTATCCATTCATATCTATACATAATTAATACAAATTTCTATCCATTCATATCTATACATAATTAATATATCTATTCTATTTTTCATTAAGTGATTAATTATGACAAATTTCTATCTATTCATATCTATACATAATATATCTTGATATCCTATAGCCTCTATATATACATATGAAACACAAACGCGTAATTCATACATGCCCAGTAGCCTCTGCGTCTTGATCTTCTATAGCTCTGTTATTGGCCTTCTCCACAGGTACGGTAGTCCTATTTGTTTATTGATCACGTAATTAATTGATGGCCTAATCCTTCTCTACTTTCTTTTTTTTTGGCCTAATCCTTCTCTACTTTCTGATCGTAACTATTGGATTTATTAAGATTGGGAGTCTATTAATATTTGTACGTAGTATGACAAGGTTAGATTAATATATGAAGTGAATATAATTTGGTGTACGTAGTATGACAAGGTAGTGTTATTTGCTACTATTACGTTTAAACAAATATTTTTGTGTTATTAACAATATTGAAAACATATCTTTCTGTTACGTACATATGTTTTTTTTACGTACATATTTTTACATATCTTTTCGAATGTATATGTTTTGAATGTCCAGGGGTTGATTTGTTTATTTTTGAAGGAACATTGCATCAACTATCAATGGCTACTTCTATGAATTTTATTGGTGATCTTGATATAAAAAAGAAGACAAATTGGAAGTTACGTGTTCGGTGTATTCATATGTGGAATGCTATCAATTTTCGCGATAACAATCGGATTGTTGGCAAAGAGATGATCTTCGTAGATGAGAAGGTTTTATTTATTTCCTCGAATTCTTTAGTTTGGAAATAGTTTTATTTTTCTTGGGTATGATCATTATTAATTTTTTTTTTTGGGTTTTTCAGGGAGATAAAATTAATGCTTTTATGTACACAACAGTTGCTGGCAGATTTTCACATATTGAAGAGGGTGAAGTTTTCTTAATATCAAACTTTTCCCTAATCAAAGTTACCACCACTGGGTTTAGATACACACATCTTCCTCACAAAATCATGTTTTACAAGAGTACAAATGTCAAACCAATACACCACAATTCTATTCCACGGACTTCTTTTTCCTTTGTTGATTTTGATCAAATCATCAAAAAATCTCTCGATGTTGATTACTTAATTGGTAAGTAATTTGTTTTTTTGAATGATTTTTTAAATAAAAATTAAGTATTTTTTAGGTTCTCATTGTTTTTTATCTATTACAGATGTCATTGGACAATTAGTAGGAATTGGAAGTGTTGTTGAATCTACCGTGGAAGGTGACTCTTCCATGCATAAGAGGCTAGATATCAACATACAAAACTTAAGGTACTTTTAGTATATAAGGTCATTCCTATTTTGCTCTACAAGCATAAATTTTACGTTGGATTTAATCTTATGTTATTGTCTACTTTTTATTTCATATAGGAACGAGGTCATCATATGTACTTTGTGGGACACCTATATCGATCAATTTCTTCCTTATATTGGTACTACAATTGATAACCCCGTCATTGTTCTAATACAATTTGCAAGAATACAAAAACTCAAAGGTAATATTTAAAAAATATAAGCATAATAAATTATTTTATTATTATTTATTATATTTAACATGTTTTATTTTGTTTATATAGGTCTTGATAGATTGGTCAATGCTCGTGGTCCTACTAGAATTTTTATTGATGACCCTCTTATATCGGAGATCGTTGAATTTAAAGCTAGGTAAAATCTTATTAATTAAAATTTTGATGGTTATTAATTTATGTTTCATTAATTTTAAATTTAATTTTTAATTGTAGCCTTATCAAGACTACGGATCCATCTGATCTCAAGAAGATTACTCCAATATCAAGCGGACCTGCTCCTATACAATTTTTGGATGTTAAACTTTGGAAAACAATTGATGAGATATTTGACATCAATGAGGTATTTATAAGCGGTTAACTATATCTTCCTCAACTATTAATTTTTTTGAAAACGTTTATTGTATTCACTTTTTTATATCTAATTAATAAAAGTTAATCAAGTTAATTTTTGATATGTTTTCAGAAATGCTACTGTGTTACTATTGGTACTGTAGAAGATATTGATGATAGTTTTGGATGGTACTACAATTCATGCAAACAATGCAAGAAGAAAGTCAAACAAGATGGTGGTGAATTTTGGTGCAACGGTTGCAATCGTGCTGTCAAATACGTGATTCCAAGGTACATATAATATTTATAATTCATATTGATATATTTATAATATATATATATATGTTACATATTATTCTAAATAATTTATAATTACAGGTTTAAAGTTACTTTGATTGTTAATGACGGGACAACCGTGGCATCATTTGTTATATTTGATAAAGATGTTCAAAAATGGGCTGGAAAATCTATAACAACACTTTTAGACTCTATCTCTAAGGTAAATATTTAATTTTTGATTTTGTTATCATTCATTTGAGTATATACTATTATTTCTGTACGTATACATGCATTTACGGTTGCATGTAAAGTCAAGTCATCCTTATACTTGGAAAAACGTAATCTTTTATCTCAATTTTTCTTTTGAGCACCCAAATATTTTTTTCTTATTTGCATTCACACGTAATTTTTTTTCCTGTAACATAGTTTTCATTATCTCAATTTTTTTTGAGCACCCAAATATTTTTTTCTTATTTGCATTCACACGTAATCTTTTTTTCCTTAATCTTTTTTTTCTTTTTTGAACGTAATACATCTGTTAACATAGTTTGTTAAGATTACATTTTTTAAAATTAGGGAGCATCTTATATATATGGATAATAATATTGTTATTTCTTAACAAAATCTTATATTTTTCAATCAAAAACAAAATCTTATTAAAGATAACCATATCTTATATTCATTATTAGATATTATATTTACAGAATATGTATAAGATTTTGTTAAGATTACTGTTATTCAATTATTTTCTTTGTATAATATATTCCTATATTTTTTTATTTGTTATTACAGGATGATAATAGTAGAGAAGTACCACAAGAAATAAAGCTGTTTATAGGAAAAACCTTTTTATTTAGATTGGAGATCGATGACTATATTTTGGAAAAAGCTGAAGGCCCGAAAGCATTCACTGTTTCAGGGTTGACCGACGATCAGAAGATGATAGACGAAATGAGACACTTAATATCCCCTTCAATGGTACGTATTAAACATTCACAACATTTATATTATGTTGCCATAATGTAAAGTTCTAAACGTATATACTTGCTATAATATAACTATGCATTGATAAGTTTTTTTATAACAGTCCAATGCAGAATCATCTTCTCCTAAAGCAGACTTGGAGCCGAATTCAATCTCATCATCTAAGCGTCCTTATGAAGTCATCAACGTCGAAGATCAACCAAAAGATAAAAGTGATGGCCAAATTTCAAAATCCCGTAGAAAAGTTATCAAGGGAACAAATAGCTAGAGTACTATGATTTTATGTTATTTTCTTTTAAGGTTGTTATTTTGTGATTGATATTTCTTTTACCAGATTTTTTTTTTTTGAACCTCTTTTACCAGTTGTTGATTAGTAAACTATACTATTTATCTCATTGAGTAATTTTAATTATATTTTTATCTGGAAAATATGTATAGTGCATATCTAATTTGACCAAAAATAAATTAGTTGCCAATCATATCTAATTAGTTGCCTTAGTATCCATATTATCAAAGCATATCTCCTTTCAATAAAAAAAGGATAGACCCTAACCAACCAACCATAACTCAAAATAATACAATGACATTAATAAATAGAATATATGATAGACCATAACCTAATTAATATATTCAATGGGCTAAAATAATTTAATACATACCACATATACAATGATATTATATCCGAATATATCATTATATTTGTAAAAGTGATATTATATTGGTTTATAATTTAATATATCCAGTGGGTAAGGTATTTTAATTAGGCTTATAAGATCTTACATAGTTGCCTTAGTATCCATGACATTAACTCATAATATGTATAGATTATAATATGATCAATACGTAAAACGTAACATAATAAACATGTTTATATTTTTGGATGCGTATACTTTTTCTGGCTAATAAACATGTTTATATTTTTTATCCATATATAAAACGTAACCTAAATATATTGATACTGTATAAGATTTTGTACATAGTACATAATATACGCACGTACTGACATACATATGAAACGTTAGGGTTAATAAATGTGCATGTGAATTATGCTGTGAAACTTAGATAGTACGTAAGTATACGTACGTCACACGTACAATAAATGCAATAAATGTCGTATAAAGGTTGACGTTCGACAACATATGCAGGCTGACCTTCGGCAAGGACCCGGAAACCCTCTCCGTCGGCCTCCTAGAGAACCCATTTGCAGTGGCGTTCGACTCAGCAACCGAAACCACCCTCCAGAGGCTACTCTACCTGGGCTTCCTATGGCGGATCAAGAAGTTCTTCAAGCTTGGGATCGAGAAAAGGCTTATGACAAGCCTCGGGATAGTGGAGCGCTACATGACCGAAGCCCTCGACGCCCGCAAGGAGAATCCCTCCGACGACCTCCTCTCACGATTCATGATCAAGCGTGACGTCACATGATATTATATTACGTAATTAATATTAGTAATTAAAGGTTTCAATTTCATTGATTAGGCTTTATTTCATTGATTCAAGTACGATGTGGCGCCGTTGCCTCGGCCATTAGTACGTTCAATATTGATAAGCGTTTTTTTTATGTTTATTTGTAAGGTATTGGCTGTTGTTATCAAATGTATGTAGTATAGCAAGAAGTATTACGTATATTTTAACAAAATCTTATAATTTTCAACCAAAAACAAAATCTTAAAGATATAACCATATCTTATTAAAGGTAACCATATCTTATATTCATATTAGATATTATATTTACACATACATAGAGCCCTACATCTAATTAAAGATTTAACCATATCTTATAGTCATTATTAGATAGATATTATTTTTACACGTACTAGCTATAGGTTTCAAATTCTTCTATATTACTCCGTACATAGAGCAATCTAAGGTTTTGTTTCAATTTCTTTTACATATTTACACGTACATAGAGCTATAGGTTTCAATTTCTTCTATATTACTCCATACATAGAGCTAAGGTTTCAATTTCTTCTATATTACTCCGTTTATTGAAACGTTTATGTAGTAATACTGCTTCTAAAATAATACCTTATTCATAGGCGTACTACTAAAAATTCTAGAAAAAACAGAGAATGAATACAATGAACAAAAAGCGGAAACGGGATACAGCTCAAGCTCCAAGTTCACCTATAAGATCAAGTGCAAGAGATAACCCTAATTGTAAGTCCATCTTTAATTTTATGTTAAATCTACTATACTGATAGATTAATACTCAATTATTATTACACAAAATCAACTACAATTATGCCGTGCATGTATTGGGATGGTCTATTAGTTGTGCTATTGATTAATACTTAACTATGCCATAGTACCAAGATCACAGTTTGTTCATCTATGAATTGTGCTATTGATGATGCTCCTCCTACTAATTGGATTATCCATTACTATATATTTATTATTATATTTTTTTTTCCTTCCTATTTCTCAGCATCTACAATTTTTGGACCCTCATCTTCCAATCAAGATCATGTAACCTCAACCCTTACTATTCATATTTAGATGATCACACATCTAATGCAGGTACGTTAAAGTACAATTTTTTTGGTAAAATAAGTAAGTTAAAGTACAATTGAATAATACAATTTTGTCATTACAAGTACTATCAATGCCATAACAAATACTAATATCATCTCTATCTTAGATTCAAATGAAGACAACGATTATCTAGATTCTGAACGTGATGATGACGATTTTCTAGAATCAAGTGATGACCAACCTCCAGTAATGCAAGATTATGATGGTACAAATTCCCTCCTCTTTAATCGATACTCATATCACATATAACCATTAGCTTATATAGTTTTATCTTATTAGGGTATTGGGATATCGGTGATCCGACATGGCTATGTAAACATTGTGGAGCAATGATGTGGTACGAAGAGAGATCTATAAAAAGCAGAAACAAGAAGAAACCGTTTTCTTCTAAAGAGCAACCAAAGAAAACAATATTTTCACAATGTTGCTTAAAAGGAAAGGTTCAGTTGCCGTTTCTGAAAAACCCTCCACCATTGCTTGATTATTTGCTCAAAGCGAGTGATACACAAGGAAAAAATTTCACAGAAAATATTCGTGGATATAACATGATGTTTTCATTTACATCATTGGGGGGAAAATTTAAGCAAGTTGAATCCGGAAGAGGACCAATTGCTTATAGATTACATGGTCAAAACTGTCATTTAATAGGAAGCTTGATGCCTCCAGATGGTGAATCTCCAAAATTCTGCCAACTTTATATTCATGATACTGAGAATGAGGAAAACAATCGCATTCATGCTCTCAAGTAAGTTTATCCCTTTATTTATTTACTCTTGGGTCCTATTTGTTTGCTTATAGTTTGAACACTCTTTTTCATTAATCATTGAACTCCCAAATCCAATAAATATAGTATATAATATTAGTAGTGTTTTTAGCGCTAACTCAAATTCAATTTTGTATTTAACTTTTTACTATTTGTGCAGTTCAAAGGGGAATAGTCCCTATAAATCTGAAATTGTTTCGGCTTTGAAGGCTATGATTGATACCCACAATCCTCATGCTAAAGCATTCAGAATGGCAAGGGATATTTTCAGCCAAAATTCATATGCAGATGTTACAATGAAGCTTTTGCACTCAAGGGAAACTGATGCTAGGACATACAATTTGCCTACAACATCGGAAGTAGCAGCACTTATAGTTGGTGATGTTGACAGTGCGGTTGATCATAGAGATATAGTTCTCCATAAACAATCAGGCGGATTGAAAAGAATAAATGAGTTGCATGCTTCATATCTACCCCTCCAATATCCGTTGCTGTTTCCATATGGTGAGGATGGGTTTAGAATCAATACTCTCTTAAGTAATGTTGGAGATGTTTCGAAGCGTAAGAGGATAAGGTTGAGTATGCGTGAGTTTTTTGGATTTCGAATTCATGAACGCCCTTTCGAATCGAAAACTCTTTTTCGTTCAAGAAGGTTGTTCCAACAGTTCTTAGTTGATGCCTACACTATGGTTGAATCTGATAGGATCAACTATCTTCGAACACATCAAAAACAACTGAGATCACATATGTACAAAAGTTTAATTAAGGCATCAACTGAAGGGAACAATGATGCATCCTATACAGGAAAGCGTATAGTTCTACCTTCTTCTTTTACTGGAGGTGCTAGATACATGATACAAATGTATCAGGATTCAATGGCTACTTGCAATATTTTTGGCTATCCCAAGTACTTTTTAACCTTTACATGCAACCCTCAATGGCCAAAGATCACAAGATTTGTTCAAGAAAGAGGTCTTCGATACGAAGATCGTCCAGACATAGTATGTAGAGTATTCAAGATCAAGCTCGACGACATGATCAAAACATTGAGAGAGAAAAAGTGGTTTGGAACAATAAAATCAGGTTGGTTATCCTTTAATCGAATAAACTCCTATAAGTTTATGCAATTTATATTTTAGACTCTTTTCCAACATCTGTGCTAATTCTTTTATATTATATATAGTATTATGCTACCTCTTGAATATTTAATAGTGAATAAATATATATTGTACGATACATTGAGCATTCATATAATTTTACTATATAGGTGTGCAAATCTACTATATAATAATACTATGTGACTAACCATTATTTAATCTAAATTTCAGTGCTATACACTATTGAGTTTCAAAAGAGGGGATTGCCACATGCTCATATTGTATTATTTGTGGACAATAAGGATAGTTCTTCTACGATCGAAGAAATTGATAAAATCATTTCCGCAGAGATTCCAGATCCTATCAATGATACTGATCTATATAACATAGTGTCAGATCTTATGATACATGGGCCATGTGGATCCAATAATAATCAGGCTCCGTGTATGCACAACGGGAAATGCAAGAAGCACTACCCGAAAAGCTTTGTACAGCACACAACAGTGGATGAAGACGGTTTCCCGATCTATAGGAGACGAAGAAATGACCGTACAATACTTAAAGGGACAACTGAAATGGATAATCGACATGTCGTTCCATATAACAGAGATTTATTGCTCCGATATAATGCTCATATCAACGTAGAAAGGTGCAACCAAGCTATGTCCATCAAGTATTTGTTCAAGTATATAAGCACGGGTCATGATCGCGTAACCATGACATTATCTAATCCAAATCCATCTACTCAATCCGTTGATAGTGTTGATGAAATCATAGAGTACTTTAATTGCAGGTACGTAGATACAACTTATTCATTTGGAATATACCTTATTTTATTAAACCTATTTATATGAACCCAATATAATTAAGATTTTATAATAAGCATGCAACAATAGTACCATATTATAACATACTCTATCCAGATGAAAGTACAAACTTGGTAGCTACGTAATTGGTTAGGCAAGTTGATCAATTAATGTGAGTAATTAGATAGTACAATTTTTTTTTATTTGTAACATACTCTATCCACTAAAAATCCAAATTAAGAGAGATTAGATTAACCTACAAATATATATGATTCTATGGGAAACGTAATCTTATATATGGACAAGGTAGGTAAATACAATTGTAAGTCCGTATATAAAACGTAACCTAAATATATTGATATAAGATTTTGTTAAGATTTAGACCCAAATTTTTTTTGGTAAGATTACGCTTTTTTATTAGGTAGTATCTTAGACTATTATATATAGTAGTAAAAAGATTTTGTTAAGATTATGTTTTTTTTTTGTCAAGATTATGTTTTATTTATTTATTTTTAGAGAACGGAGTTATGTTTGTTAATAACCTTATTTAAGCAATTATTGTTTTCCTCCCTTTTGTCTATAGTAAACTATCTTCAACGTAATAAAAAGATAATGAAACAAAATCAAATTCTCTTTCTTATATGATCATTACAAACATATATGGTTGATTGAAGATAAAAAAAAAAATTTGACTGGTCAATTTGAAGAGAGCAGTGTACATTTACGTATATATATAGATACAACTAACATGAATACATATTTCTAAGCAAAACATTAATTATCAATATTATAATATGCAATTATAAGACAGGCTAAATATCATTAAATATAATTACTCATTTGTATTTGGCAGATATGTGTCTTCATGCGAAGCGGTTTGGCGTCTTTTGTGCTTTGACATTTATTTTCGCACTACACCAATACAAAGGTTGAACTTCCATCTCGAGGGTGAGCAAAATGTTATTTTCGACGATGATGATGTTATTGATGATGTCGTCGACAAGGTTGGTGCTAAAAGATCCATGTTTGAGGCTTGGATGGACTACAATAAAAATCATACGGAAGCAAGACATTTGACGTATCGTCAATTTCCAGAAAAATATACATGGTCAGTACAGAAAAATACATGGCAAAAGAGAAAAAATAATAGACCATCATATGGCAGAATTTACAATGCTTACCCGGAAGCGGTGAAAGATATTATCTAAGAATTTTATTAAATAGGGTAAGAGGTCCAACATCCTATGATGATATTAGGACAATCGATGGTACTATTCATCCTACATTCAAAGATGCATGCTTCGCCTTGGGACTACTAGATGATGAAAGAGAGTATATTGATGGCATAAAAGATGCAAGCTCTTGGGCCACTGCACCTTACCTTAGACATTTATTTGTTATGCTATTGATCTCCGGCAGTATGTCTAGACCCGAATATGTTTGGGCAAACACATGGAAAGAATTATCTGATGATATTCTTGCTTCCAAGAAAAGAAGTCTACAAAATGAAGGTACGTTTTTCCATTATATTAATAGTCATAGCATATACGTATATCACAATTATGTCAATTTGAATGTATATGATTCATTGCTAAAAAAAATTTATATGATATACATATTGTATAATACATGTTACATGTAACGTATATAATTGACTCCTTTAGGTTTAAAATTGTGAGTATTGATTTTCTAAATTTGGTTGCAACTTTGAATAATCAAATTGTTGGAGAAAAAAAAATAATTTTCCAATGCGTGAATTTCATGCCAAGACACTTGGAGTAACTAACGTCATTCATAAATAAACTTTATTTAACGGTTCAGTATTTTTCTTTTCTTATTGTCCATTGTGCTATTTTATTTAACGTAATTACAAAATTATTGGTTTTATATATTTACAAGCCTACGACTTAGTGAGGAGCAATTGCAAAATTATGCCGTTGCTGAGATTGAAAAACTCCTACAACAAAATGGTGGAGCTCTAGAAAATTACCCATCAATGCCTTCGCCTGATCAGAGCTTGGTTTCAGACGGTCTTAATAAGCTTATTCAAGATGAGCTTCAATATGATAGGAAAAAAATGCTTGATGAGCATGAGGACTTAATTTCAAAATTTACAGATGAACAAAAAGGTGTGTATGATGAAATTATGCAAGCAGTTGATGGAAACCGTGGAGGTGTTTTCTTTTTATATGGATACGGTGGCACGGGAAAAACTTTCATATGGAGATCTCTTTCTACTACAATTCGCTCTAGAGGAGAAATTGTTATTAATGTTGCTTCCAGCGGAATTGCTTCCCTTCTTATTCCTGGTGGTAGAACAGCTCATTCGCGCTTTCAAATACCTATTCAGGTGCATGAAGAATCTACATGTCACATAATACCAGGTACGGACTTAGGTGGATTGATATCAAAGGCAAAGCTTATAATATGGGATGAAGCCCCAATGGTTAATAAATATGCCTTTGAAGCGCTGGACAGAAGTTTAAGAGATGTTATGCGGTCTTCAAATCCAAACAGCTATGAACAACCGTTTGGGGGGAAAGTTGTAGTGTTCGGTGGAGATTTTAGGCAAATTTTGCCTGTTGTGCCCAGAGGAAACAGACAAGATATTGTGTATGCTGCAATCAATTCTTCTTACTTATGGAAGTATTGCAAAGTACTAAGACTGACTAGAAACATGAGGTTGCAGCATGGATCTACAGATTCAGAAGTTCTTGAGGCAAAGAACTTTTCAGAATGGATATTGAGAGTTGGGGATGGGATAGAAGGCGGTCCTAATGACGGTGAAGCAACAATTGAGATACCTTCCGATCTACTAATCACTGAAACCACCAATCCGATTGCAACTATTGTAGAAACTGTATATCCATCTTTTACTGGTGTTACAAATCCTCAAAAATACTTCCAAGAGAGGGCTATTCTTGCACCAACTCATGATGTCGTTCGTCAGGTAAATGATTACATGTTATCTCAGCTTCCTGGAGAAGAAAAGGTATACCTTAGCTCAGATAGTATTTGCAAGTCTGAAGATAACGGTGCAGATCATGGCCCAGTTTATTCGGTGGAATACCTAAATTCAATCCAATGTTCTGGTGTGCCAAACCATGTGTTGAGACTGAAAGTAGGTGTTCCTGTTATGCTAATCAGGAATATTGATCAATCTTCAGGATTATGTAATGGTACAAGGTTGTTAATCACAAAGCTTGATAATCATGTGATTGGAGCAAAGATACTTTCAGGAATCAAAGCCGGGGACGATGTTCTTATACCTCGCATGTTGCTTACACCATCAGATACTAAATATCCATTCCGGTTTCAAAGGAAGCAGTTCCCTTTGATAGTTTGCTTTGCTATGACCATTAACAAAAGCCAAGGGCAATCGCTTTCTCAAGTAGGTCTATATCTTCCTAGACCGGTATTCTCACATGGTCAGCTATATGTTGCAGTATCCAGAGTTACCACGAAGATACCACGAAGAAAGGATTGAAGATTTTAATATGCGACTCAGAAGGTCGACCGCAAAATACAACTACGAATGTTGTATATAAAGAAGTCTTTCAGAACTTAATATCTTCAGGTATAAATTCATTATATTTGCATTTTATACACAAATAATAACATACATAATCCAATATTATGAATTCTCTATATCCAATTTCGTGATTAATTTTATAAATAATATTATTATTCTCATTTCTTGTGATTTAGGGACCCTCATGGAAGGCCAACAACAATATTCAAGTGATTGACAAGCTTCATGATTGATTTTGACCTATAACCTCTTTGAAGCAAAATAACATGTCCAAAAACTTTATCTTTTTTTCATTTTAGATGGAAAACTTAAATGTTGTAACCAACATTTTTTACATATTATGTGCTACTGTTATACTTCATCTTGAATAATGATTTAATATTTAATACTATACTCTAAAAAATTTTAAATAAAACATTTACACAAAAATAAATATCTATCAATTTTAATTACAAAGACCCCCGGGCAGGGCCCGGGTCATAAACTAGTTTGAACCTAATATTGTATACATTTTTCATCTATCAACTACATTCATTTATTTTCATTACAATTAAGCATTAACAAATTACAAACAAAAATATTAAAAGTTGAATTTTAAAAAAAAGAAAAAGAAATTACAACTTTTTCTGTCTATAAATTGAACCTAATATTGCATACCTTTTTCATCTACCAACTACAATCATTTAATTTCATTACAACTAAGCATTAATAGATTACAAATAAAAATATTAAAAGTTGACATTTAAAATGTTGTTATTTATGCTTAATTTTTCAAATTTTAATTATTAGTAGTAATCAATTTATATTGTCATAAGTAATATATATTGTTTATTGAATGTTAAATTAACTTATTAATTAATTAAAATTATAATGAGTGAATAAATCATAAAATGATGATATGAATATATGGTAAGATATATGTGTAAAAAAGTTGGAAGAGAGGAGAAGAAATGATTCTCATTATTATGGGTGAAAATAGAATAAGGGGAAGAGAAAGAGGAAAGAGTGATTTAAAATATAAGATAAGTGAGGTGTCAAAAGAAAGTAAGCAAAGAGAAATTGAAGAGAAGATTACCTCTCCCTTGGATGCACATGCTCTTACACATTCTATATTACAATGAATGGCCTTGAATTGGTCCATCATTTAGTGCACACCGCAAATCCAAGACTATATATCACCATGCCAGTTACTATATATATATATATATCTATATATATATCATGCTAGGTCGGCAAGCCTGATAATCAACTAGCCCAAATCACTCCATCACTGTCCAATTAATTAAACAACCGACAAACGTTCAATCATGTCCACAAAATCAAGAAAGAGAGCTAGATGAAACCGACTCTGATACCATTTTAAATTCCAATAATAAACCAAGTAAGATACGCCTTACGTGTACACATGCACATGCATGCAATAGGCTAGTACATAAGCCATGTAAATCCATTTTAAAATTGATTGACAGAAATCTTACTCCAACAAACTATTGGATTGCCACCAACAAGTCCATAATTCCCACTTAATTGTCTCCCGGTCGATCGAGTACTTACCTTCGATTAATTCGTCTATATAAACGGGCCAAATTTGCACATTGAATTCTCATCATAGCTCTTAGGATCGCACAAGTTAGATCAGAAGGAACAGTTCCTTAGACAACGTAATAATAGACAAGCAGGCAGTTAATAGGTTGACAGAAACTTAAAACATGCAATGGAACGGTAACAGACAAGTTTCTTATAGAGGAGCCTCTATCAGACCAACTAGTCTGATCAAGAAATTAACACTCTACCTCCATTGGACGATTTTTGAATGTTTTTCCCTTGATATTATTAATAGAAGTTTTACAGATCGTCTAGATATGGTATAACATTAGTAGTTCCCAACAGTTTTTCCTAACTCTAGAACTTTCATCTTAACTCTCTTCCCTAAACCTAGTAACAACTCTACTCGAATAACACAAGCAAAAGCAAACCTCACTCAGACGAACCAAGCTGTCTCTCCAGCGACTGGACTCGTCTTCCTTCCTTCCTTCATTGAGAACGTCTTTCTCAACTTTTCCGATCACCGTTCTTCCTTGGACGCCGATCACCTTCTTCTTTCTCTCTTCTCAGTTTGTAGGGAGTTTTTATGCGTTGAAGGCTTAAGTGAACAGTGAAATATTGTTCACTATTTATAGGCCTTTTGGGAGGCCTTCCTTTTTTTGCTTTCCCAAAGTGTAATTCCTTTTTGGGAGAATGGCAATTCACTTCATCATCTTTTGGATAGCTTTCACGTGTCACTTTCATTTCTCTTTGTGCTTTTGTGGGTTTTCTTCTTTTGGATTAATGACACGGTAGTCCTTTTGGTTGAGACTCAAATGCCCTTGATTTTACACGGCCAATTGCGAGAATGTCATTCCTAACTTGTTGCCCAAGCTTGTTACGTCAGCTCTCTTTTAGCTATCATGCACTCGCTCTTAGCTGTCAGCCTATCATCCATTGATACCGTACATTTCATGCACTAATGAAATTGTTCCAAACATATTTCCTTAAACACTTATTTACACAAGTTAGCTCAAACAAGTTTGTCTATCATCAAAACCAAAGATAACATGGTTCCTTATGATGTTTCCATCATTTTGCTACATCGTTCTCTTCCTTAACGTGGTAGCTACTTACTTTCTCTATTATCTTGTTACATATTATTCTCTAAGGTCATTCATTTTCGTTTAGGCAAGTAATTCGCTTGCAAAATGGGTTTGAAGCGAAAGTTGATTGCTGAATTTGAGGCAAGGTCATCCGGAAACCTCTTCCATGAACTCATTGCAAACAAGCCTCATCACATCTCCAAAGTCTCTCCTGCACATATCCAAGGTTGCGGGTTTCACGAGGGCGAATTCGGAAAGAATGGCTCTATCATGGTCTAGAACTACACTATGAGTACGTTCAAATCGATTATTTGGTTTTTAACTTAATTCATGATCTTATATATATCGATCATTTTATTAACTTAATTCATATGTGATCATGTACGTTGCGATTTTTGTCTCAATAGAGATGGAAAAGCAATCGTCTCCAAGAAAGTAATGGAAAATATAAGCATGGACGGGGCGAACAAGACATTAACCTTGGTGAAAATTGAAAGAGATCTACTGAAGAGTTACAAGACATTTTCCCTCCGCCTCAATGTCAAGGCCGAACCCGGAAACGTTGAGCTTATCAATTGGACAATAGACTACGAAAAACTTCATGAAGATGTGCCTCATCGCACAGCCTATCCTAAAATGGTACTCAATGCGAGCAAAGACATCGATAAAGACATCCTCAAAGCCTAAATCTACCATTTGATCGATCATACGTACGAACGTATATGCATGAAACGGGCAACTTAATCAATTAAGACTTGGTATTGGTTATTTAAATAACTTGGTTAATATCTTGTCATAAATAAAGCATCGTTTCTAGGATATATGTTTGTGATCGAGTTTGTTTGTGTCTTCTTTCTATGTATGCGTTGACGTGTTGTGTACTACTCTTTCTGTTCCTTCATTTAAAGCTTTATACAAATACCGGGGAAATGTAAAAAAATGGGTAATTTAAAGAGTTTAGTGAGGATAATATAGTAAACGAAGAAGCAAAGGAGGAATAAAAAAAGTACTTCGTATAATTTGAAAGATTTGATGAGAGAAATATAGTAAAATGAGGGATAAAAATGGAGTAATTTAGATGATTTGATAAAGGTGAAATAGTAAAAAGAGAAAAAAAAAATGATAAAAAGTGGTTAATTTGGAGATTTTGGTTAGAATAGTTTGGTAAATTTATTTATCCAAAAATGAAAAAAATGAAAGAGAAAGATCTGTTTGAGACGGTGGAAAACGAAAATAAGATGCAAGACATAAACTTACTACAGGTAGGGCTGTGCAAAATCCGGTCCGGACCGGCACGGACCGGGACTGCACCGGGAGGTTCCCGGTCCGGTCCCCGGTCCATGATATTGGAGGTTCCCGGTCCCGGTCCGGTCCGAATTTTTAAAAAAAAAAAATAAAAAATAAATTTAAATAAAAATTATATTATTTTAATGTTATATAATTTATTTTTAATATTTAAGTTTCATATTTATATTATATAATTAATAATAATATATTTTTCATTAATCATATATGATTTCTTTAACTATATTATAATTTTTATATATAAAAAAAATATTTTTTTTAAAATAAGAATCCGGTCCAGGACCGTACCGGGACCGGAACGGACCGGATTTTCCCGGTCCGGTCCGGTCCAGTCTGGTCGTGGACCGGTGCCCAGCCCTAACTACAGGGTATGTTTTCTATTGTTCGGTTGCCCACTGGTTCACCAGAGCTTCGTCTTGGCTACATCCAGCTCGACCTGGGTCGCGCACCTGGCTTTGGTGGGTGAGTCTGCCAAAGGGAATTTTTTGACATCCACTAGAGTTGAAAACCAGACTTCGTGGATGTGGAGCAGACCGCTTACCACCTGAGCCAACTCCCTTTGGTTACAGGATATGTTTTCTATGTACTTTGGGATTTGAACTAATAATGGGGATTTGGCTTCCCTACGTAGACGTACGTCGGTACATGGATATACGTGCAATTTTAGATTCTTCATTTCATAAAGTAATACTAATGGGTACGGAGTACGGAGTAGTTTATTTTGAATATTGATTAATTGATTCGTAGAAGTGAGCAATTTTAGATTTATAATTTTTGTCCGACGATTTTGTGTACATGGGCTTTGGACAAGCAAAAATGGAGTAAATAGGCTACAAGGAAAAACAATGAGGTCCCATAGGCTTTTTTCCAATTTTGCCCCTACCTTTTTTTCAAAATTATAGGATGCCGTCATCATATGTCATTAATGACGTCAGCACCCCTTATCACCCATCAAGCGTTGACCCATGTTGACCGGCGTTGACCGGCGTTGGCCGGCTTTGACCGGCGTTAGCCGGCGTGGCATTAGTGATGACAAGTGACGTGTCATCAGATGACAAGCTACTTGTCATCAGTCCACGTACAAAAAACTTGTCATCAGTGATGACCAGTTTAGATAAAACTCACCACTCACGACCTCAACTTGTCATCTGATGACAAGTTGAGGTAAAACCCATCATTCACGTAAAAAACATGTCATCAGGTGATGACGAGTTCAGAAATTGACCTATGTGGGATTTGAACCCACATTATTGTGCATCAAGCACATTGCTCTACCATTTGAGCTAATAGGCCATAATTATAAGTAATATATATACAAATCTAACATACCCAAACCCATAAAATCATCCAAAAAACATTAAAACAGACATGTCATCACCCCCAGATCCGTAAAACAACTTGTCATCACCAAAACACATTAAAAAGGACTTGTCATCGCCAAAACCCATAAAAACGAACTTGTCATCACCCAGAACCATAAAAACAACTTGTCATCACCCTAAATCATAAAATCGTCCCAAAAACACTAAAATGAACTTGTCATCCAAAAAACCCACAAACTCAAAACCCCTATACCCACAACAAAACTTGTCATCACTTAAATCCAAAACACAAAGTTGTCATCCAAAAAATCCAAAAACATATCCAAACCCATAAAATCATTCAAAAACCCTTAAAACAAACTTGTCATCACTAAACCCACAAACTTGTCATCCAAAAAACCTAAACCCACAAACAAAACTTGTCATCACTTGTCATCACTCAAAAACCCTAAACTCAACTTGTCATCCAAAAAACCCACAAACTCAAAAACCCTAAACCCACAAACAAAACTTGTCATCACTTAAGTCCGAAAAGTAAACTTGTCATCTAAAAAATCCAAAACCCTCAAAAATCCAAAAACCCAAAAATCCCAAAAATCCAACCGGTTGGATCCGGCTGGTACGAGCCCGGATCCGGCTAGATCCGGCTCGTTCGAGGCCGGATCCGGCTAGATCCGGCTCGTTCGAGGCCGGATCCGGCTAGATCCGGCTTGTTCGAGCCTAGATCTGGCTCGTTCGAGCTCGTTCGAGGCCGGATCCGGCTAGATCCGGCTCGTTCGAGGCCGGATCCGGCTAGATCCGGCTCGTTCGAGGCCGGATCCGGCTAGATCCGGCTTGTTCGAGCCTAGATCTGGCTCGTTCGAGCCTAGATCCGGCTACGAGCCCAGATCTGGCTAGATCCGGCTCGTTCGAGCCTAGATCTGGCTCGTAGGAGCCCGGATCTGGCTCGTAGGAGCCCGGATTTGGCTCCAACGAGCCCGGATCTAGGAGAGAGGAGAGAATGGAAAGAGAGAGAGAGAGAGAGAGAGAGAGAGAGAGAGAGAGAGAGAGAGAGAGAGAGAGAGAGAGAGAGATGGGGGGACGAACCTGAGGGCGGCGCGACGACGGCGACGGAGAGGGAGGGCGGGCGGGCGAAGGCGGTGACGCAGAGGGAGGGCGGGCGGGCGACGGCGGCGACACAGAGGGAGGGCGGGCGGGCGACGGCGGCGTCGTAGAGGGAGGGCGGGCGGCATGAGGAGAGGGAGAGGAAAGAAAATGGAGAGGAGAGGGAGGAGGAGAGAGTTTGGAGAGGAGAGAGTTTGGAGAGGAGAGAGGAAGGAGAGAAAAAATGAGGAGGAGAGAGAGAAAGTGGGTAAAATTTTGGGGTTTTATAGGGGAAAAAAAACCTATGTAGTTCATTAATTTTTTGGGGAGGTTAGTCTCTCCAAATTCACCCCAAAACAACCCCCCCCCCACCCCAATCCCTCTTTTTGTCCACTTTCTTTTTCCGTCGTTCTGAAATGTTTGTCCACTTTTTTTTATATTAATAACTTTCTTCCAATCTTACCCTTATTCAATCTTTAAATTTACCCTCATTATCCAACTTTTCCATCTATTTTATCTCTTTTCAACTTTTTTCCACTACAAAGTTACAAAAGTAAGTACCCCTATTCAATCATATCTCTTACCTACTTTATTCTACTTTTTCATTTTCCAATACCACTTTTTTATCTTTCATTAAAAACCGCAAACATCGTCCTTTTGGACAAACATTATGGGACGGAGAGAGTATTACTTTAGGTGTATTTTTTTTATGATTACAAAGTGATAATTGTATAGTTTTTCAGATATGTTTAGAGACAGTCTCTTAATTTTATGAAAGTTTAACAACTTCAATAATAATTAAAACAAACAATTTAATATTATGAAAGTTTAGAAAGCATGCTCGGAAATATTAAATAAATACCAGGATTGTGTAGTTAGGAATGATGTTAAACGTATAAATAAATTTAAATGAATAGAAATTTAAATTTTAAAACGAATATTCTACTTTTATTTCTTTTAATGATTAGAAATAACAATTTTTTTTCAAATCAATGCACTTATCTAAGAGTAGGTTTGAGAGTTAAAACACAAATTCATGGATATATGAAAGACAACGAGCCTACTCAACTACCTCCTCAGGAACGGATCTAGGGGTGGGTTAGGGTATGCTCTAACCCACCCTAAAAATCTAATATATATTTAATAGAAAGGAAAAATATACATTACTAACACTAGCTAGTTCAAGCGGTTGACCGAGTGCATACATAAGTGGGCAAGGTTACACGAGTTTGAATCTGGTCAACCTCATCCGCCAATTCTTTTCTTTTTCAATCCTTCGGCTTTGTTCTACCCGTTTTTTTTTTATAAAAAAATTCCCATCTTTTTGCTAATTGTACTTTTAACATCACATTTTGTTTAATTTTAATTTTTATCCTATATTTTGTTTAATTTTTTATCTACACTAGAACTTAGCCCAACCTGCAGAAGTTTAGGGTTGGCTCCGTCCTCGTACCTCCTTATCCTTATTGTTGGTGAGGTGTAGGAAATTAATTGGGTTGGCTCATCTCGATAACTAGTTGTATTTTGTTGGAATTTAATTGTCAATTTAGTCTATTCTTAAAGTAGTATTTATAACTTCTTTTTTTTTGGTCAAAAGTATTTATATGAATAATAACCCGTGTTTATATCCGCAAATTTACTCATAGACAGACCTAGGGGGGGACATTGCCCCTTGTTTGGTAATATATCTTTCGAGTTTTAACTTAAATATGGAAAATTTTAAATCATAAAACAAGAAAATAAATTAATTTGAATAATTGATGGCAAAATATCTATCAGATATAGGTAAGAAAGAGTGATTTTTTTTCTTCTGAAGACGAATGCCCAATAATGTATTAACTAGCTTAACCTGTCGTGCCATGCACGACTCTTTCACTTAAAAATGTTAAAATAAAATTATATGTTTATATGGAAAATATTATATAAGTTTTATTATATGAACATGTTTTTGAAGTTCATATAACCCAAAAAATATATATAAGACATAATATGTTCACTCATTTGTATATTTTTATAAAACCTGATTATAAGAATATAAATTGATATTTTACTTACAATTTATATCATATATTCATAAGGACTATCATAAATGTAAATATAATTAAAAAAATCATCAATTGATAAATTGATCACGTTTGTAAAAATTTAATAGAAATTGTCAAAAACCACAAATTTACTTGTATTAAAGAAATAAGTTGAATCCAATATTCATAGAACAAATTGCTTTTTTCTCAAAACAACGATTTTTTTTTGGGTTGAGAACAATGCCTCAGTTATTTTTGTTGAGACAGATTAATGTTTATATAGATGCAATTTTAAAGATAGATAATATGGATAGATATATTAGGATAATATGGATAGATAATATGCAAATATGGTTGAATCTACAACAAATTTGGTTGAATCTACGAAAACTTGTAGAAGACCATGTAAAATTTTAAAAATTATTTACGTAGCAAAAGTAAAAGATATTGAAAATTTTCGTACTATATTTTAAGGATAGATATTGTATATGATTTTGCGTACTATATTTTCGGTTAGATATTGTATGGATACGTACTATATTTTATCTGTAGATATTGTGTATGGATAGATAATGTATATGGTTTATTTACATACTATATTTTCGGCTAGATATTGTATGGATAGATATTGTGGATAAGGTAATTAATTAAAAGATTGAAAATTTACATAGCAAAATTATGGTAGTTAATTAAAAGACTTTAAAAATTATTTTGGTTAAATATCTGGTGGGGCCAGAATCAACGTGGTGGCTCGAAAACTGTCAGCTTTTATAATATAATATACTAGTTTAATCCCCGTACCATGTATATATAATGTGATTACAAACCCAATTTAATATAGATATGATTTAGTAAAGATTATTATTTAATAAAGATTAAGATAAAATTGGAAAATACAATTATGAGTTTTTCATTTTTTTTATAACTTTGAAAAAGTCCGAATTTTAAGAAAAATAAATAATTATACTATATCTATATTCCCTTTTTTTTACGATAAAGATCATGTTTTATTAAATAATAATGTACATATATGTATATATTAGATAGATCTTCCTATATAAGATAGATCTTCATAGGTGTTATATCTTTCTATATGTTTTTTATAATTATCAAATCATATATATTTATCTCTCTATTGTGATTAGTGTTTTTTTATATACGTAAGGGCCCGGTTGATTATTTCAATAAAGATATGACACGTGGCGCAATTTTCTATGAAGACTTTGTCTCCGCTTTATACTATAGACAGTATAGATGTGCACTCACTTTGTCTCGGCAAGCAGTTAAATCGGTTTGTTTTTGGCTTCACTTATCTGTTGTAAATTTTTAATGAAAAGTACAAAAACAATTCACCCATTTTACACTTCTTAATCTTAAAAGGAAATGTATGAATTCTTTTGAAAACAATTTAGATCTCAAAAATCAATAAGATTGGCAAATTTCTTTTTTTTTTTTTTTCTAAAATGAAGTTCTTATAGAAAAACAGGTATGTTGTGACAATGTTGCACCATTAACTAGCTTCATAAGGGATTCCATGCCACCAAATAATTCGAACAATAAAAGTTAGGTCCTCAATTGATTACCACAACTTTATAATGGTACAATCTTTTGGTGGTCACGACACGGACTTTTTCTATTCTTTGCTCTTATATTCCTTCTTATCATAATTAAAGTTTTTATTCTATATTCATCTAAACCAAACAAATAATTTAAGAAATCATATAAACAGTATACTTTGTATATTGACACCTTCACTAGGTAAACATGTATCTCAACGTTTTAACATCTGCATCCATTCTAATGAATAAGCATAAAAACTTTGTCAGTTATGTTTATATGATATTTCCAAGGGTTTTTCTATATTATGAACTATAATCAGCTACTAATGGAAAGATTTGGTAAATCTTAAATTTTGGGTTTTTTAATCTTTGTTGTGACGGATTCACTATTTTCATTTTAGGGTTTTAGTTTCTATATTTAGTATGCTTAAAGTGTGCCCTTACGGCACATAATAGAAGAACCATATATATTTATAATAACATTGTCAAACAGACTATCTATGTAGCACAAAAAAAACACTGAAGACTTCACAGTTTGACTAGATGTTCGAACTTCGAAGGCAGCGCTTATGTTTGTTTCTCTTATGCATATATATAATGTCAATCTATATGATTTTCAAGCATGTCCAATGTCATTATTGAATATATGTGCATATGAATGGCAAACTTAATGGATACGTGCACTTTGTAACCTAATTCCAATACCAAATAATCTAAAAAAGTAATCGATTCCAAACTTTTTAGGCCTAAAATAGCGTTATTCTTATTTGACCAAAAAAAAAGCTATTGATATTCTTATCTCATGATTCTTATCCTATCAATTCAAGTAGAGATTCGATTAGCTTAATTAGTAACGCTGATTTTAAAAGTAAGGTTTTTATATCGACACATTATAAATGTCTTAAATATAGAAATTAAACTATGAAGAGGAAATAGTGAACCTGACAAAGAAAACTAAAATTTCGGAGTTAATTTGTCAAATCTTTCTAATATTATATATCTTCTCATAATTTGTTTATAGTGTGTCCTTGGGTTAAAAAAAAACTGATGATCAATAACGTACATTGGTGTATCAGGTTTGGGGAGAGATCCAATCAAATAATATTTCGATGAAATAAAAAAAGAGTCAATATCTAATTTATAAGTGCATGTCTCCAATATTGCTGCCTAGCTAGCTGTAGTTTATGCCTCCTCTGAATATTCTATATAAAGGGGCCAATTGCTCATCATTTTCGCATACATTTGAGTGATCTTTAATTTCCTAATTAAGTTGATTTGCAAAATGCAAGCAGATTTGAGAGGAAAGTTGACAACTGAAATTGAAGTTAGGTCATGTGGAGATCGCTTCTACAAACTCTGGGCTTGTAACCCTGGTCTATTCTCCAAGATTTGCCCTTCGGAAATTCAAGGCTGCAAGGTGCGAGAGGGCGAATTCGGAAAGAATGGCTCTGTGATCGTTTGGAACTACGTTCATGGTACGTGCTCATGTACCAATATTGTACTTATATGTGCTCATGTAACAATATTGTACTTAAACCGTTTGCATCTGTCATTTGTTGGTGTAGACGGAGAAGCTTGTGTGACAAAAGAGGTGTTGGAGAATGTGGATTTGGAGCAGAGAAAGATAACATATAGAGTGATCGAGGGGGATCTTCTGAATAACCACAGATCCTTCTCAACCCACCTTCAAGTCACGCCTAAAGGCGACAACGTCTGCCTTGTTAGGTGGTCGTGCGAGTATGAAAAGCTTAGCGAAGATCTGCCCGATCCTACTAGCTTTGTCGACCTTCTGGTCAAGATGACCAAAGATACCGAAGTTCATCTCAAAAACTAGACGCTGATCGAGTATGCCTGGATCGATTTGATGATCGATCGACTGGGATCATATATGTATATGGGAGCTCTGGATTCTCATAGCTAAATAAGTTTACATCTTGCATGGCGACTTCTACGTACTAAGAATTGAATAAGTCTGCTTTCACAGAGCAGTTTGTACTTTGCACTTGTTTTTATGTTAGTGTGTTTCTCTATGTATTCTATGCGATGCTATCCCTAGGAAAAATGATTTGTATGCTGTATGCATGCGTATTTGTAACGGAAGCACGTATGTATAATTGTTGATCAACGACATATAAGTCTTGTGGGGCGTAATAGTTATGGCGATTACGAGAGTACTTCATCTTCCGATCGAGTTGCTAAGAAAAAGGAAAATCATGCACTACTATTATCAAACTTGACAATAAATTAGATCGATCTATTCAGCCAACCAACCATATCGAAAATAACTTGACCCTTTTGAATTGATTGCAACCAACAAGTCATTAATTAACTCATACTTTTTGATTTGCTCCCCATCGAGTTGCTACTCATATACTTCACCTTCAGTGCTATATAAAAAAGCCACATTTGCTCATTGCATTCCCATCCAAAAGTTTCCTAAGGTCATTCATCTTCATTTTTGAAAACTACTAAATTGTGTGTTTGTTTGCGAGATGGGTTTGAAGGGAAAACTGATAGCAGAGTTCGAAGCAAGGTTATCTAGAGATCTCTTCCATGAACTCATTGCGAAGAAGCCTCACCATATCTCCAAAATCTCTCTGGCTCATTGATGTCATGCTTTTTAGTTAGATTTCTTAGGTAGTTTTCTAGTTTCTTTTGCATGTTTTCCTTTGTGTTTGTGTGTTTTGCATAAGATTTCGACTCTCTTTCGAGAGTTGGAGTCGTTTATTTGTTGTTTCGTGTTTTGTAGGTATTTGGAGTGTTTAGGAGAAGTTTTCGAGCTATTTGGAGCATCCTAGGAGGTGGTGTTGTGTGGTGGTTTTCAAGTGTCAAGTAGTGAAGTCGAGTGGAGCTTTTCAAGGATTTGAATGATGGATCTTCAAGCCAAAAAGTGTCTCAAAAGAAGCTACAAGAAGTCTAAAAGGAACCCAAGAAACATCGAAAAAGAAACCCCAAAAGAAGGTTAGGCAATGGAGCAAGTTTGAGCGAATTGCAAAGAAAACAAGGTCCTGTCGGAGGTCGGCCGCGACCCCCCCTAGGTCGGCCGCGACCCCCCTCAGCACGACCTGCCCATGGTCGGCCCGTGCGAATCCTTGCCGCCCAAGTAATGCTTTTTGCGGGAATTTTGAAATTCGAAAAGGGGGACAAAGTGGCAGACTTGGCAGCCTTTAAAGTTGACTTTTTTTACTTCTATTTAAGCGGCTTTTGGGCTCCTTTTCTAGTTAGCTTTTGAGAGGAGAGAAGGAGGCTTGTGTGGGAAGCTTAGGGTAGAGAGGGGGCTCTCTCACTCTCCCTCTTGGAGAGGAGGGAAGTGGGTGGGCATGGAGGAGGAGAGGAGGAAGATGGAAGACGAAGGTTTTTGTAGGCTGAAGTTGTGGAGTTTGCAAGGCTTGTAAGTTTGGATCTTTGTTTAATTTAAGTTGTTTTCGATTATGTCTCCCTCTTCTCTTTTGTTGTTTGTGTGTTCGATTATGTGTGAGTAGTCTTCTTGCTAGGTGTGGGGTGAAACCCACCATGAAAGTGCATTTGAGACCTTGATGTCTAGATCCTTGCTTGATTTGTAATTTCTGCCCCTAAATCCCGCTTGCATGCTTAAAACCCTTGACGAAAGTTGGGGTATGTTCTTGTTTGCAAACTAACTGAAAGATTATCTTGTGAATTCGGGACTATCCGGGTCAAGACGAAAGTTAAAGCCCTAGAAAACAAGTTGGATTGCATCTTAAACACCTTCATGGAAATCGAGGTTTTGATGTGTTCTTTGTGACGAAAGTCACCCATGAGATTATGAGTTAAGTTGGTCTTTTATCATTGTTTGAATGCATGCTCGTGTTGTGGTGAATCCCTACCCCTAGTTGTCTTTTCATATTTTTACAAACGCATTTCCATGCCCAGAAAGGTCGGCCCCGACCTGCAACTGGTCGGCTGCGACCCCCATCAGTAGGTGTTTGTAGTGTGTTTTTAGGTTCTGTCGGAGGTCGGCCGCGACCTCCCTCAAAACGTGTGATTTGTGTTTGTTTTCTTGTTTTGCTTTGTTTTTGGCTTTGTTTTCGTAGTTTGATTGCTAGACTAAAGATCTACTAACTCCCGTCGACGATCCTGACTTCGCTATACTCAGCGGGGTCTTGACAAATTTATTTGTTAAGGTTAACCCTCTCAACACTCATGTTCAAGGTTGCGACCTTCATGAGGGCGAATTCGGAAAGAACGGGTCCATCGTCTTTTGGAACTACACTAATAGTACGTGCAAATTAATATCCTCTTAACATTATTCAATTCATGTTAGTTCATTGTATTTAACTAGGGTTTTCGATTTTGAGCCTAGTTGTGACAACCACTGAAGTAAACTACTCTTTCATTTATCAAATTGTTTTAAGACAGACTCTTAATGTCATATAAGTTGGGTTACGGATGTACACATGTCCCGTATGACTTACCCACCAAAGTATATTCGACCATATTTAGTGGCTAGGTTGAGCTCGATTCGGTTTACAATCTTAAAACTAGATGGTATTATGATCAAGTGATTTTGTTTTTAAATATAGATGGAAAAGCATGTGTCTCAAAGATGGTGTTGGAGAATTTGGATGAGGTGAACAAGACAATAACTTATAAGGAAATTGAAGGAGATCTTCTAAAGAGTTACATGACATTCTCAGTCCACCTCCATGTCAAAACCGGAGCTGGCAACACTAGCCTTATCAATTGGACTTTAGAGTACAAAAAGCTTAATGAAGATGTGCCTCATCCCACTACCCTGCTCGAAGTCGCGATCGATGTGATAAAAAACATCGAGGATCACCATCTCAAAGCTTAAACGATGTTCACGACGAGCAGCACTTGGATCGATCGATCTACTTGGTACTGTGTTTTAAATAAATCATCGTCTCAGAGAGACCTATATGGCTATATACAATGTATGTTTATGTACTTCTTCTTGTGTATGGGTGTGAAATTATAAAGAATAACTTTGTTGGTACGAACAATGTATGATTTGGTATTTAAGAAATTATAAAGAATAATGTCATTTGCTTGTCTAAATGAAGAGTGGTTTTGTATTCATTAAGGCAACAACGAGTTTAATGTTTCTCTTACAATATTATCGTGCATTTCTCTGTATTCATCTTGAGCTTGACAAATTGGGCAAGTAAAGACTTCAGTTGGGAAGATTTTGTGTTCGTAGACAACTTTATTGTTTCAAAATTATTTGAGTTAGATTATTCAATAGTCTAGAGTTACAGGTTAAGAAAGTACTCTACCCAACTACATAAGCACAACTGAGATTGGATCATATTGGTTTTCAAGTTGACTTGCAGATATCATCACACTTTGACAGTTTTACACAAAAAAAAAACAAGGACAACAGTTCCAAATATTAAGCACTCTACAAAAAATAAGTGCTTATTAAGGTCTCAAAAAGAAGGGCAAATGAATGAAACAGGCAGTTGCTAGGCGGTGGTTTTTTGAATTGACAAAAATAATGTCATAGAACCACATACCCACATCATTGGGAGAGAAAATCCGCTCCTAGCTGATAATTGGATGATCATTTGGGCTAAATTTGTTTCAAAAGAAAGATTTACTAACATTGTCAATCTCTTTTAAAACACCTTGAGGCACCAGAAAGCTCGCATTAGGTACTTGATTTTACTCAAAAGACAGGACTGGATATGAACCCATCCTGCTTGTGATATGAAGTTAGCTTTCCATTGGGACAGTTGTTTTTTAAGATTAGAGATTGTATCCAAAAACATAGAATTTTGTACTCTTCCTTTTAAAATTGGAGTACTAAGGTAATTTTCCATAGAGGATGTGATCTGAATGTTGAGGATACTTGCCAACGCGCCAAAAGTAAGCTGAGAAATATAGGCAGAGGTTTGAAGTGAGCTTTTGTTATAGTTAATTGATAAACCCGACATTGACGTGAATTTGTTGAGTAGATTTTTAATGAATTCCATATTCGGGATTAGTGCATTAGCAAAGATAATTGCATCATAATGCAAAACTTAAGAAAATTACACAATACCTTTTTTTGTTAGTTAGATTCCAACATGATTAGAGTTAGAGGTGGATTTTTGAACTATTCTAGATATATATATATATATATATTCCATACATAAAACAAAAATGAAGGGTGCAATTGGGTCACCCTAACGGATACCACAACGAGGTAGAAATTCAGAGTTCATTGAGTTTTGTAATAAAAAAGACGTCTCTCACAACTTTTCAGCCCCAAGGACTCCTCAACAAAACAATGTTGTGGAAAGAAAGAATAGAACTTTAGAGGGCATGGCTAGAACGGTGATGCTAGAGAGTGGCGGCCCCAAGCACTTCTGGGCTGAAGCCATCTCTACAGTTGCTTATATCCTAAACAAAGCCATGACCCATCCCCTGTTGAAGAAAATGTCTTTTGAGCTCATAAATGGAATAAAGCCCAACGTAGCTCATTTAAGGACGTTTGATTGTAAATGTTTCGCCTACAACAACAAGGACAATCAGGGAAAGTTTGATGCTAAGAGTGATGAAGGAATCTTCCTGGGCTATTCTCCTCAAAGTAAAGCCTACAGAGTATTCAACAAAAGGACTTCAAAGATTGAGGAAAGTATTCATGTTTACTATAAGGAGGAACTTGCTCTAAACAAAGTTCCAAGTTTTAGGGAACGCATCTTCTCACCTCCTTCTAAGGACACAGAAAATGAGGAAGATGATGATATTCCAAAGAAGAGTTACAGGGATTACGTTGGTAGCACTTCCGGTCAAAATGCAAACAATGATGGGAACGCAACAAGATATAGAGATGAAGTACCCCTTGAAGTTCCCAGGACTGATGAAGAACGCTCACAGACTTGATCTCTCAATCAAGGATATAAAGGAGAGAATGAAGAGTCAAGTTTTCAAGAGGAACACAAAGAAAATGTGGACATTCCAACTCAAGGGGAGCACATTGAATTAAAAACAAGGGAAAACTCATAAGATAAGTGTGACGATCTTGAGTGCAACACTGGAGCAGGGGATGCCAGGTAAAGAACGCCCCAACTTATCAGAGATCATCTAGTTGAGTAGATCATTTCATCTCGAGAGCAAGAAGTCTAGACCAGATTATCTGCGAACAAATCAAGTGAAGAGAATCAATCTTTTTGTGCTTTCACTGTCTTTGTCTTTATGATAGAGCAAAGAGCATTAAGGAAGCACTTAAGAATGCTGACAGGATCCTTGCCATACAAGAAGAGCTTAAACAGTTTTAGAGAAACAAAGTCTAGAAGCTCATTCCTCACCCAAAGAATAAGAATGTATAGGGACGCGTTGCGTGTTTCGCAACAAGTTAGATGGAGTGTTGGATCGTTAGTAGTTAGAAAGTTATAAGTCCTTTTGCAGCAGAATACTTAAGTAGAGTAAAAATGCAGATAATAAACAAGTAAGGACGGGCATAATGATTTATAGAGAAATCCCACTTAGACTAAGTAGTCTAAATTGGTAAATCTCTACCTCCGAAGAGGATTTTGAATGATTTCCCCTTTATTTGTATTAAATGATTTCTCTCCCTATAGTTTATTAGTGAAATTCTTCTATGTCCTAGCTTCGTAACTTAACACTCAAATAGCAAGACACAAGGAAATCAAACCTCACATGTTTCACAGTCCCTTTGGAAACACTACACTCGTTATAAATAGTTTTTGGTTTGATTTGGACTTCTTCTTCGATCTGACGCTCTCTCTCACTCTTGTTCTTGAGTTGTTCTTCGTGTTCTTGAAAACTCTCGAGAGTATGTGGAAGAAGTCATCTCACAGTAAATACAAGTGCTTGTATTTATAGTGGGCGAGATTGGGTTCCTATCCTAGGACCCTTTTAGCCTTTTGGCGTCCTCGGAGATAGGATTAGAGATGTTCCACCTTGTCGTACAGCGTTGTCTTCATCCAAAAGTCATCTTTTGCTAGGAGCTTCCACGTGTTATCTCGGGATGAGTTGGAAAAGCATCATATGTTTAAAAACCATTTTAATTCAGACTTAATTTTTCTATAGCTTTACATGTACTTCATATATATTTTCTAAAAAATAAACTATTAAAAATACCTATAATAATATTAATATGTATGCATTTTATAAAATAATAATATATCCACGTCCAGACAAAAAATTCTGAGTTTAGACCGGACCGGACTGGAACCCAGAATCCATGTAAAAGGACCGGGACCAGACCGGTACTTACATCCAGCTTTTCCGATCTGGTCCGGTCCAGTTTGCTGTCCGGTCTAAAAGTGCACAGCCTGAGCAAATTTAAAATGAATACTTTTTTGAATGTGACAATGATTCAGTGGATGTGTTGAGTTTGATGATTGATTGTGGAGTGTGCGGAATTGGCTTTCCAAGGCGGCGTAGGGACAGCTGAGTCCGGAATTGAGAATGGAAACTGATTTTGTGTTACGTCGAGGAATTTGGGAGATTATCTTGTCTCTTCTCCCTATTATATTGATCCCTACAGAAATTATTGAACCGTTGTTGTATCTTTCCTGTGAATCATTTCAGAGTCAACTTTTCCTCTTCTCAGACAGTAGAATTAGAATCATTTTGGAGTTGCATTCCTATTTGTACAGAATTCAGAGCATTGCCCACTGGTGAGAAGTAAAAAAAGCACACCAGTGATTAGCAGAGTATTTATACCAAACAATGCTCTAAAACAAATCACATTCACTAAAATGGTGTCCATATCCGGTGTGGGCGTTAGAGCATTGCTCTCCTTAAGACCCGACCGGTAGGTTCGACGTAGGCTAATTTCACTTGTCCTTTTCATCCTCCACAGAAGCAGGAATTCCCCTCCCATTTCCACTTGAGCTCTGATTTGCAGCTCCTTCCTTTGCCTCAACAGGCAGAGGCATATCTTGGTGCTCATCATGAATTGGGAGAGTTCTTTTGGAACCTTCCAAGGCAACCTCAAGAAAGATGTTCTCTTCCAGTGAAGGGCCCGCCTTTGTAGGCTTCTCATCCTGTTTAAACTGAGGACTTGCTGAAGAAGGTCCATTTGCTTTTTCAGCACTAGATTCTAACGGATTGGAGCCGTCAGCCTTGGTGCTTTGCACCGCTTCACCTTGGCCTGGCTTTTTGTCTGAATTAGTATTTGAAGTTTTTATCACTATATCTCCAACCTTGGTGTCCTTGTCGGCATTTGAAGGTTCGCCTTTGGTGCCACGGTTTAATTTCTCTTTACTCTTAGATTCAGATGTTGATTGCATGGACCGAGGAGGTTTTACCTTTTCTTCTCCATTAATCTTGTTTGACGGTTCAATTAGCAAGAAAGGACGACTTGAAGGTGCTCCACCGCGAGAAAACGGCATGTTGTCCATGTCTACATCACTGTTTACTCTCTGAATAGAGCGGATTGGAGTAGCAAGTCGAGCCCCGTGATGACTGATGACTCTGAGAAGATCTAACAGTACAGCTTCCTGTAACCAAAACAAAATCCACATTTGTATCTGATACTGCCTTTCTTCTAATGGAGGCCATTGTCTTGCTACTATGTATGCATATTATATGAAAATTATTAAACACACTAACCAATTTGTCAAAAAACACAAACTGGTGTGTTACTAATTTTAAGCAAGTTCTTTAAAAAAAACGTAAAAGTTCATGTCAAGAGATTGCTTTCATTACCTTGACGCAAAGGTATTCCTCATGGTGTGAGGTCTTCACAAAACAGGACACCAAAATCTGTAACAAATAATGAGTTAAGAGGAAAAGAAACAACAGGCAACAAGAACGAAGCTGCTAATCAAACAAAAAATGTATAAAATATGGTTAAGCCATCTTCCCATGATCTCTTGTGAGCTCAATGATCATTACTGTTGGAAACTCCCAAAAATCATTTCCATTCAATTCTATATGTGGTAAGATACTTACTAAAAGAGCTTGATTTTCAGGATCAACATTGTCCAAAAATACTCGTCTGTGCAGCTTTTGCTGCTCTACTTGAGGATTCTTGGCCAATACCTTGCGCATATCAGCAACAATATTCTGCAGATGAAGCAGGTGCATAAAAATAATCAGAAGGAAGGCATCTGAATACGTTTACCATGGTTGCAGAGATATGAAGACTACTCACATTAATCTTATTGACATCTAAATGACTAACTGCAAGATGGGTTTTGATACGCCAATGAGTTTTTTGACTGAGATTTCTCACAACGTTCACTGTAAACTTGTGATTTGGGATATGAACTGCTTCACGATCTTCACCTCTTATAATTGTTGGCGACCACCATCCAATATGCTATACTCAAAGACAGATATAATCGCATATGCATCACAATGAAACAAAGTAATACAACAAAGTAGAATTCTGGTATATGGTGTTTCAATTTCATGTAGGCTAAAATTCTGCATTTACTCATGGGAGAAATCTTTTGACTGAGCATCCGCATATAATCACTCAGTTAAGTAATCATTGTCGTCTTAGAGTGTGATTGGCGGTAAGAAATGATTGTCGTTTTACATATATGTCTCGTATTTTTTACAATATTGAGCTCCCAATAATAAATGACTATGTAGATTATTTAAAGATCTTCTACTAATTAATTAAGTTTAGAAAGTTGTTTACGTAAATTCAAATGCTTTCTTAACTTGTCCTAACAGACCTAAAATGATAATGATTAATTAATGGGTGGAGTAACAATTTTGCTTCCAAGCTTCTTATTAGCAATAGCACATTTTAAAAGAACAGCTAACCTCAACAAACCCAGATACTTCATAGCCTTCAATCCTGGTTTGAATCCACTCATTCATCATAAAAGGTCTTGTGGCATGGATCATTGCACTTGAAAGGAAATTTGTGAATATCTGGCATTAGATGTAACAAAAAAAGTAATTCACAAATCATGCATATTATTTCACAGCTTGGGCATGAAATTCTAGATTGAAGAAAGATTCACTGAGATAGCAATGTACCTCGCGACCTGCAAGTGTGAGTAAAACTGTCCCGAGACCTCCAGCAGTGAGCAATTTCTGGGTAGAGAAACCTAGTAACTCCATAAATAATGAAGCCGCAGCAACCCATACTAGAGTATAAACAGCTTTCCCAGCAAAATGGAATACCATCTGCAAAGTAGACAAGTTTGCCAGTAAATGACAGTCAATAGGGAAAAGATATTTCAATGCTTTTCATTTAAGAAAACAATAACAGGAAACAGAATCAATGTGAAGGAAAATATATAGAATTGTCCTATAAGAGCAACGAAAAAACTGGCAAGAGTAAGAACAGACTGGGTGTCTTCAGCCAATATGCATGCCAATGACCAAAGACAGGACGAGAACCTACAGGCTAGTTGGGGTCAAGTCCATCTAGATGACAACCTTTAAGCTTCTAGAGTATTGCACAGAATCTTGACATTGTCATCAAAAAAAAATATTCCATGCTCAAAAGTGTTTCTGAAGTATTATATATACTGCTTAAGAATATTATATGTACTGAAGCATACATTTCCGTCATTAGAGGGGTCTGATGTCTGGACGAAGAATTTCTGAGCCTGTTGAATTGCACTGCATTAAGAATTAACCACGTAAGAAAAATTTAATTGAAGATGTAATTGATAAGATTAAAAATATTAGGGAAAACAATTGCAGTGATGCTGTGATGGAGAAGGCAAGATAATCAAATCAATACATAATGAACTCTGCTTCTAAGGCAACCAAAAGACGGGCAAGCAGAGCGAATTTTTGTTTTTGTTTTACCCACAAAATAGTATCTCTGCAAGCATCAATTCTTAATATAACATAAACAAAGCCACCTCATACAGTAGAAAATGCATACCATGATAAGCAATAGGCAAATGATAGCACTGTTGACAACGATCTCACAAAGGTTAAAAGCCGTTGCTTAACAAGATGGCTAGCTTCAGTTGGCATAACAACTGGATCCAGTGTTCTGTAACAGAAAAATTTCAGCATTAAAAATGCATCAAGCAAACACAGTTTTTACTCACAGGTGAAATAACAAGCAAGGAATCAGCTTGATTTCACTGAAAAGAGCATGTTATTAAAGCAATTACCTGCAGATGAGCATTACTCCTGTCCAGAGAAGAGCAGGTTGAAGGTAGGAGGTCAAAACATAATTAGTAGTACTTTTCCTCCAATTGTTGTCATTCTTCTGCACGTTTAAATTAGTTAAGAACCCGTTGAAAACGGTTGTAAATAACTACCTACTGCAGTATCCACACTTGCCCACATTTGTGTACACCAAAATCAATAGTCATGCCTGCCCCACCCACCAGCCGATTTGCACAAAAGAAGAGATAAATTTGACACCAATGTGAAATAATTACAAGTATAAGCTCAATTTAAGAGTATTGAATGATATGTATAACGAAAAAGACTCGAGAACAATGTTCATCCACTTTTTGTGTATGGGCATGGATGTCATCTTATGCCTTAGAAACTTCATGTCTGCAGAAGCAGAAAGTTGGCTTACATGTAGAAAGAAATTTCTGCTGCTTCGTAAAACCGGACCTAATCCCCAAAGTGTAAATACGACAACACCAACTGCAGCAAATAGCTTGATAATGGAAGGGCTCCCTTGCAGAAAACTACAAGCCCTATTAAAACACAACATAACAAAAACATGAACAAAACAGGCAATAAAGCAGATCATACACTGTGTTCATCATGAATCAGAACCAACATGCTATCACAACAATAATCTAATAAAGCAGAACCCATTAAAATGTTTTTTTCATTTTGGTCAGATAGCCTATTGACATAGGACAGGAGCTTAAAGTAACATGCAGGTCGAGATGAAAGGCAATTAACATTCAGAAAAAAACATCATTATGGCAGTTCCTATCCTAGAAAATGGTTCCTCTTCGAGAAATCTGTATCCAGGCACTCATTTATTCTGAAGACCACTTCCTGATGAATTGATGACTAAAATGCACGACATATTCTAGACTTCTCATATTTAGCTTTAGCAGCTTGGTTTGTATTCCAATTAGGTCATCAGGTCATTTTGTTATTACCAAAGAAACATAATGGAATAATTCACTGTTAAGAACCACTCAAGGAGGATTGCTCCAGGCAAAACCACTGAGCACAAGAATCTCATACTTAGGCAACAAGTCTGAATAATATTGATAAATGGATAACATTTCTGAGTGCCTTACAACTGACCCTAACATGGATTTGAATAGCAAAATACTCACCTCTGGACTGAGATAATTAATGCCTAAGACCTCTACTGATTGAGATAAAATCAGGGATTGATTTATGCAAATCAGAGACTGACTTTTGAAAATAGTAAACTTATTCTCATTGCTAAAATTAAGGATTCTATCCTGCTGACTCATGACATAGATAAGATTTACCAATAATGACATAGTATAAAAAGTAAAAAGGAAGGAGAAATTATTGGGATCGTATCATTCACACATCTAGTCTTCTTGATGGTAAGAAACAACCAGTGAGCTACAAAGAATCAAATTAATCAATGAGCATGCCAGGTTGTAGAAGCAGGCTAAAACTGTAGGTAGAATAATTAGAAGGCTACCTTGTCACTGCAGTTGTAACAGTCTTCGTGGAAGAGTTTGTAATATTTGATCCTGATAGAAGGGAAGAACAACGAAGTGAAGCATTGCGTCGGAGAGAGATGGAGCATATTTGTGCCTTTAAGCTCTCTGAGAGATGAATAGTAAGCAAATCCCGTCTCTGTATATGTAAGAAATGAAGAAAGCTTGCAATAATCAGACTATTAAGAATAGGTTTAACCATGAATGACTGCCAGCCTTGAGAAATTGAGGTTAATACCAAAACTCGTTAAGAGAAAAATATACAAAGTGATCAGCTAGTGTTACAAAAAGAAAATTGCAATTCCAGATGATGAGCATGACTAATTGTAGATATATGAAATCTCCAATGGCCAAAATGTAGCTAACAATTTGCAGTTTACTTCACAGGAAATGTAATTCCCTTGGACATAGCCCTCGTATGTTATGTTCATTAATTAACTTCCTATGTTTACCAAACAAGGGGTACATTCATTAACTTCCAAAAATAACAAAAACATCCTTGAAAATGAAAGCCTTATTCATCAATAAACAAAGGAGTTGCAAAAGTTCGGTATCTACAAGACAGAAACATACCGAAGTTAGAGAAGATAAATTGGCAGCCGGCAAATGCAATTTCACTCTACGAAAGCAACACTGCCAAACAAAACATAGGTAATTAAAACAGATATCATAAAGATTAAACAAAATCCCAGACTCAAATTGAAGGCATTAAAGAAATTGCATAATTTCCCACCTGGTGCTGTTTACCATACTTCTGGGTCCTGGAAATTCCCAATTCTGAGGTAAACTGCAATAAGCCCGTCAGAGCCATACTTGGACGGAGTTATAACCACTTAATCCTAAACATTAATGAAAGCCATAATCATTATCTCCGAGATAAACTAAAGCAAATGGATGACCTCCGCACAGAGTTAATTTAGCACGCCATAGATGTTCAATACTGCGAATAACCAAAATCCACTACTAAAGACTAAAGTAGATAGACAGTAGGACAAGTACACAGATAGGCAGTAAAAATGCGGACGCAAATTAGCCCCAAAGGAAGAGAAATGAGCAATTGATCGGGAGAAACCCTAGACCGATTTCACCGCCCCAGCAACGGACATTGAACAAAGTAGGGCTCAAATAAGACAACGAATCGGAAGTGTGGAAGAAGAAGGAGATTCTTACCCAGGAGAGCAGCATATTATTTCCCCTGTTCCAAGCGCAAATTAAAGAAAGGAGAGGGGAAGAAAGGAGAAGAGTCAAAACTCAGAGTGCACTCGGCCGGCGCAGTGGTCCCGCTGAGTCCCTTCATCCTAATAATAACACGCGAATAACGTGTAGGGTGTGGGATGACTGTGCATCCCGTCCAGACCGGGTCCGACTCCATGGACCGGATTTTATTTTTTATATAATGGTTTTAAATTAATATCTTTTCTAGTTTTTAATATTAAAATCATTTTTTTATAGATTTTATTTTTTAATAGGTTTTTATGTAATTTATATATGTTTTATAAATAAAACTATTAAAGATAACCTACAATAACAATAATTGAAAATAACTATTACATTAAGTTGGAAGGGAGTCTAGAGACAAGCTGAGCTCCCACACCTTTCTGATGCAAAAACTTAATCTATGAAAAATGAAAGCACCGCTCCTGACATTGTTAGAGTGACTAATGGAAACAGACTTAATGCGCGAAAGCAGGTCCAGAGCCTCTTTATCAAATTCCCCAAATGTAGAGAAAGCAAAAGGTATAAACTTGTATCCATTCTCCTCACATTTGGCGACATACTTCTTCCTTTTTCTTTCCACGGCGTTGTGTAAGGCCACCCCAGCACTCGCACCTCCACCAGCAAAGGGAGAGACACCAGTCACATCCACACAAGCATCCTTACCCGGATGCCAATTAAAGAGTAAAAGGTCTGCGGGCCTAAGATCTTGCCCATTCTCCGAGAGGAAACCCATAGGCGCCTCTTTGCGCACTGCGATTCCAACTTTGGAGCATATGTCAACTAGAATATCACGCACCAAATTATGCCTGAACTTGACCCCCACCTCACTAGAACAGTGGACAGCATGGTCCCCCCATTTGTCCATCCTGGGGGCGTTACAACTTGGACAAATACTACCATCAGTAAACAAAGGTATCATAAGTCTGTAACTCAAAACAGAACGAAACTGACGATGGTTCATCCGTTGTCCCAAGCCATCAATTGGAATAGTGAACAAAAAATCCTGTGCATGGGGAGCACGAACACAGCTAAGAACGGCAACCTCCCTTGAGCCTAACCTGAACTCATCAACGAGATTCTTCTCAATGACACCAAAGTAGCACCTTGCCAGAGTTTTCATCATTTGGGGGGCAGGAGAGACAGTGGTGAAAGAGACAGCATCAACGTTGCAAAAGGTATTGAAATCAGTAAGAGCTTGTTGAAAGGAAGAGCCAGGAGAAACTATACCCGTACTTGACAGAATTTAGGCCTGAAGGGTGCTCATCTGAAGCCGAGATGCAAGGAAAGCATAATACATAACATCCTCAGCAACAAAGATGCCAAGACCACCCTCCTTGATGGGGAGTGTGGCCAAACGCCATTGCCAATCTCCAAAACCCGGCCCTGAAGCAGCGACAACCTTCTCCAAGGACAGGCGTAAAGCGTGGTCAAACCGAACTTGGGCATCCTTGAAAGACACAGGAGAGCAAGTTATCAAAGCATAAGACAGCTTCACAACTCCAGCACAATTACGAAGGAGAAGGAGCTCACATTGGGGGTCATTAAGTCGATTGACCGCCTCAATTAAAGCAATAGATTTAGAAACCCTCTTCAAGGACAGGTACCTACAATAATAATAATATGTATATATTTATAAAGTAATAATATATTTCGGTCCGGACAGAAAACTTCAGTTTTTGGAACTATTAAAATCCGAAAAGAGTGAGCCTGAATAACAAGAAAAAATGTTATTCAATTGACAATGTAGGATTTCCTTATTGAAATGTGCGCTCTTTTACAAATGGAGTTTTTGTGGGATTTTGGTGTTTACAAATACTCTGCTTTGGGATACTGAGATCTCAACACGATATTCACTGCTAGAATATTACTTATAATCCAAGGTCAGGTATTCACATAAGTTACCGTGTAGGTGAAAATGGATACGGTATATCACGTGACAAAGAAGGGGGACAAGCTCAACCGTGAAGTCATCCGTGGAATTGAAGCAAAAGCACGACAAGTGAGCCCAACTGTGAATTTACCCATGGAATTGAAGCAAAAGCCCCACGTGGACTCCAAAATTTCATTATTCTTCTGATACAGCTTTGACAAGTCATTTCTAAGCACATGTTTCTTTTTTATAGTACAACTATTTTCAACGTTCAACTAATTGATTGTGTTCATTTCTTCACTCTTTTTGAAGTGACAAATTAAAAGCATTGCAAGTCATTTCCTACACATTATTTTGAACATAATATAATATATTTACCCTCTTGTATGTTTATAGTAATTTATAAGGTATATATTTTACTCATTTATAAAATGGGAGTAAAGAATCTCACTGTCGGTAAAGTCATATCATCTCAGACTTGGTAAATTTTATTCGTTGAATATCCATCCTTATTGAGATGCTCTCCTTGCTTATATTTCAAGAAGCTGAAAACCCTCCAAGTATCATAACTCTGAGCTTCACTTCTACTATTACAACTCATTTGTTTTCTTTCCTACTTCAATCTTCTCCAATCCTCTTCCATTTGAAAGGTACGTAGTAAAATTAGAAGTATTTTATAATTGTTATTAATTATCTTTATTCGATTTCCACTCCAAAGCTATATTATGTAGTATTGTTATATAACTGCTACTAATTAATTACTAATATGTATTTTATATTCCTTGGGTCACATTAGTTATTCTTCCAAATCTTATAATGCTTATATATATGACAATCTTTTCATGTTGAATCAATTAAAGCCATTAAAAGTAACTTTGGATAATAACTATTAATTTTTTTTGGTGGTGTGTAATTAGGTTTCCTTTATTATGAATTAGTTAATTAAAAATAAATTAATAGTAATATTAATACTTCATTCAAAGAGAGATGATACACTCTCAGAATTAAATAAATTAGTGTAGTATCTTCTTTGCTGTAATCTACTTTTAATACTACTCTTACCGAGAAAAAAGAGACAATACTTTGAATACACTCTCAAAATTAAGATAAAACATTTCAATCCACGACCCCCTTTTTTTGTTCAATAATAAGGACACATCTTCTAGAAATATTGGCATTTGTTTTTCATGAGTATAATAATAAATTATATATATATTGATTTTTACATTTAGACATATAAGCATGCACTATATTACCATGATATATTTTAATCATCTTACTATACCATTTCATATTGCTGATATGTTTGCAGAGTAACGAATACAAACTCAATGGATCGAAGTTGGATGTACTATATAACAACCTCCAAATAAATGGTGGTTGGAGTGATGAATTCTATGTTGGGGTCAATACATTTATAAATTTTGCATTATCAAATGCAACTGGAAGTGAGATTCGATGTCCATGCTTTACTTGCGCTAATCAGTGGTATCTAGATCCAGAAATTGTTAGGGGGCATTTATACCGAAAGGGCTTCACACAAGGTTATTTTAGTTGGATATGTCATGGGGAGTCTTGCTTTGAACCCGATTCGAGCTCTATTCCAACCAGCTCTCATGGCATTAATCATTTTCCAATGAGACAAGAATATAACAATCTATATCCCCAAAAAAGGATGATTTTTGATGTAGTTGGTCCGAATTTCATTCCATTTTGGGCTAAAAATAGCAATCCTACTCCACATCAATTTGTCAATGATATTATTGTCAAGTAACCCTTATATTGACCCCAATGCAATGGGCATTCATGAAGAAATGATAAATGAAAGTTGGGATGAGCAAATAGCCTTATTAGAGAAATTTTATGATGTTTAGAAAAGCTTGTGATTCGCCGATTGTGAAGAGGAAACTAAGTTGTCTTCTATTTCAGGATTACTTACAATCAAATCCGAGTTCAATATCTTTGAAAACAATTACAACAGTATCTTTGAGTGGGTAGGAAATATGTTGCCTCAGGATCATACATTTCCTATGTTTGAAAACAATTTCGTGCTTTCTAACAATTACAACAGTATCTTTGAGTGGGTAGGAAATATGTTGCCTCAGGAGTAATACTAGTCTTACTCTAGAACAGTTATCAGATTTGAATGATTATTTCCCCAAAAAAAAAATTTGACTGATTATACGATCGTAATCAGACCTCATATATTACCGTACGATCCTGATGCGAATGACCCTTACTCTGGAACCACATTAAAGGTTATGACGCTCAGCAAAATATAAAGATAAAAGAGAGAGCATGTCAAAATCAGTAACCGTCAAAAATAGAGAAATTAAAATGGCTATTCATGAATCAAACTATTGGTGTGCATATCAAGCAACCCAAACATGGGCTGTATAAGAACTAGAATGACAGATCATGTTTTTTCAACAAGGTAGTGTTGTAACTCGTAACCTAAGAACTATATGAACAACCATCTCCACGTATGACATATCATAACTCATAAGCATTAAGGTGGCAAAGCCTAGCATAAAACAGTAATGCCTCTAGTTTGCCACTGGAAGTATACCAACACCACTACAAATATTCTCTAATGTTGTTTTACTAGGGTTGGCTACGGATATCACACGAAAGGCTTTTTCACCGTCTTTCTGTTATGCAATCTAACCTTTTCTTCACTTCTTGGCAGCATCGTCTTCTGGGAGTCTCACGCCCATAAGCCCTAGCAAGTTAGAAGCAGGGCCGGGAAGTCCTTGTTGTGATGAAAAGGAATCAAGAAGGCTCTTCACCAGGTTCACATCTACATCCACTGGAGTGAAATCTGCATCCATCTCTTCGGTAACATTGGAAGTTACCCCCTGGTTGTTTGTGATAACCCAAAGTTAGTCATTAATTACAGCGGAATGTTTACAACCATCACAAAACAAAGGAAGACACACAGCAGATCTGAAATTGTTTCAAAATCATCAAAGATGCACCAACAGAGATAAAAGTAAGCACCTCATCCTTGGTTGAAGATTGATCACTGGCACGGATAAAGCTTTTCTTCAGAGTGCTGCCCTTTAGTTCTTCATTTAGAACGTCAGAATATGTCTCCATAAAAGTTCCTCCATCACGCTCCGTAGAGTCTGGAAGCTCGTCTGTGTCACTCCCATCTTCCGAATCATCTGAAAAGTTCATAACACACACCTGTTTAGTCGTATATAGACTATAGAGCACATATCCTAAAACAATGACAATGAGCAACCCCATCATTTACCAAGTTGACATTACAAAATAACAGTTTTATCAAGTAAACGTGTTGATTAGGATTCAACTAACATTTCTGCCAGTTTAGAAAGCAACAGATCTGCACCCAATTGGAAAACATTCTGATCTATTGGACAAGCCAGTTAAGAGTTCAGGCCAACGGACTACAGAATAATTCTTTTCAAAATCCTCCTCCTATATATGTTAGCAAGTTACAGCACTAGAACTTTCAGGACCAATATTTCATATGATACACATACCAAAATCCATGTCGGAGGAGGAACCATCTTCAGAACCAACAACAGCTTCATCACCTTCTCCATTAGACACCCTCATTGCAGATTCCATGTCTTTCATAAACTGATCTACATCAAAGTCCACACTCGGAAGGTTCCTTCAAGCAGAAAACAACATATATCACAAACATAACCAGATCACATAAATCATCCACACAAGGCAAACAGAGATGTCAAAGCTCAGAAAAAGGTTGAGCAATCACAAAAATTCTCATTGAAAATTAATTGTCACTGGAATACACTGTCTAGCACTAACCTGTCCTCAGGAACTTCTGCACCCTGGTAACTCGACACCTTTTGCACAAACGCTTGCATGGTATTTGAAATGTCTTTAAGATCAATATCACCCTCATCCGCAGTTGATGAAACACCAGTTGCTTTGTCTTTCCCTTTATCCTTCCTCTTGCGCTTCTCCTCATACATCTCAAACTCCTTTTGCCTTTCTATCATAACAGCATTCAACTCATCTTCTCCACCATAAAGCCAGGAGTCATCATCAGATGGACGAACTTCCTGACCCTCAAAATCATCGGCAGAATGCGGCATACTAAGAATCTCATCTATGCGCCTCACTGGAGCACTTAACATCTCACTAGACAGGCAACAAAACGCATGAGTAACAACAATTGACAGAAACTGGTGACTTCAGAATAAGAACAACACTCATTCATCACAATTACCTGGATTTTTGGTGCAAGGAGCTCTTCCTGTAATACTCGTCAGCAGTGGCCATCAACCTCTTATACTCTTTAGAGCCGGGCATCAAATCTTGAAAGTAGCCGCTCCTCTCCAAGCTCTCCTTGAAAGCGTCCCAAGTGCTTCCTCTACCTTCGTCCCCAGCCTTCTTCCGCTGTTGATACATCATCTCGAACCCACTAGCAATCTTCATTCCCAACTCAGCTTCCACATGGTGGCGGGAATCAGCGCGACCGGGCATGGGATAGCACTTGGGGGCCTGAAACTTCTGCTGAACCAACTGAGCGTACATGGCCCTCGACATCCTAGCGGAGACCAACACAAGCCCCTCCTCGGGGCAGAAGCGGCTCATCTCTGCCGCAAATCTCATAGTGTCAATATCCCGATCGTAGAAAGCCTCGACGGCGAGGGAAATCAAGCAGGGCTCGTGCTTGAGAGCTTGCGCCACCCGTAGCGGAACCCTAACCCTAACGTGGTGGGTGTTCTTGAGGGCCCGCTCCGGGTAGTTGGCAACGCGGGTCTTGACGGCGGATTGGATGGAGGCGGAGGCACGGGTTTCGGAAGGGTGGGAGATTAGGAAGGAGAGGGCGTCGGGGAGGGAGGGGGTTGAAGGGAATCGGCGGCGGGGGACGATGTGGAGATCGCCGTTGCGGAGGAAGACGCGGTTGGCGGAGGTGAGCGGGTCGAGCCAGCGCGGGAGGTGGTAGGCGGACTCGATGAGGAGGAAGTCGCCGTCGGAGTCCCAGACGCGGGCGGAGAGGAAGGGGAAGGAGCGGGTGAGGTGGAGGAGGAGGAAGACCACGAACCACTCGTCGTCGAGGTTGTCGCCGAAGCGGAGCTTGCCGTGGAGGTGGGGGACGGGGAAGGGGGTCAGGGTGAAGGGCTGGTGTTGCCAGATGTAGGGGGTTGTGAAGGGGGAGAGGGACTCCATGAGCTGAAGGTGGAGGGAGAGGAGTTGCGACGTCAGGTCGGCGCCTGAGTTTGATGGGGAGACTGCGAAGTCGGGATAGACTGCGTAGAAGACGGTGTCTTCTGAGAGGCTGCTGCGGGTGTGGGAGAAGGGGTCGCCGGGTTCTGAATCCATTGTTGCTCTGCTCCGGGGTGAAGGGTTTCTTTCACAAGCAGGTTACACAGGTTTCTAGTACTTCCGACGCATTCTAGTGTATTATAATGCCATTCGGCCTCCCTCCTCGATTCTTCTAGCGGAATAACGACTGAAACGGTCCACATTTTTCTTCACCAAGCTCACCCTAGTCCTCTCCCTACGTGGGGCGCTTTGGATGTACCAAATCGAAACCTTTCTCCAATGACCTCCGGTTTGGCTCCGAATGGTTTCCGCAATCGGATCTTGGTTTGGATTTCAATCCAGTTTTTTTAATTAAATGGTAAACAACGACCGCGTTTCAGAGCCAGGATCGCAGTTTCTCAAGTCGTGGTTGTATTTATAACTAGCCGTTAAAAACCTAACGGCTAGTTTACCGCGACTGCGGTTTATCTCATAAGAGACTTTTTGCGGATAGTTTTAAAAATAAAAAACAAATTCGGGGTGTAATTAAAGGGCTTGAGTTTAATAAATTAAGTTGTCTTACATATCCTCTCAGGGTTATAGAGGAATCAAAGTCCTCGTAGTTCTCTTACCTTCATACGAAACCCTACTTACCTCTAAGTTGAACCGACGGAAGGAGTGCGACTTCCCATGGTTGTTGTGTCATTGTCGTCGGAATTAACATTCATGCAATCTATAGTTAGTTTTCTTCTACCCACCCTCTTCTAATCATGCACACAAACTCAAGCTTCTAAAGAGTCGGGCTTTAGGTTGGATCTCTTGAAACCCTTGTATTAATTCTAACAAGAACCAATCCAATTCATCAAGAGGCTCATCTTAATACAATCCCACGCAATCAAGGACGTATCCTAGAAGCAGGAGAAAGGTGCATTGTGAATGCCTACGAACACCAATTCTTTACGAGGCCGACATAACATAAGGGTAACCAAGCCAAACTCAAGACCGATCCCTCATCTAGGGCACTCAAACCCTCCCTAGAAGAACTCCTCTCAAGGATAACAATCTAATTTTCCAAAGCCAAAAACTAACTAGGAATATGGGGGATTGAATTTAGGTCAGTTGAAACTGTTAATATATCTCTCCAATTGAAACTATTGTGGAAGATTTTGAGTGAGCCTACTAACATGTGGTCTCAAATAATAACTGAGAAGTACATTAGCCCTACTGTCATCATGAGCTATAAGAAGGGCCCCAACCTATCTTGGCAGTTCAGCCGCCTACTACAGCTACGAGACATTTTCCAGAAAGGCATGAGGTGGCAGCTTGGGCTTGTCAAAACATCCGTTGTTGGACTGACCTTTGGGTCGCCGATGCACCCCTGCTATCCTATTTCGATGGACACAATATCAACACTCTTGTCTATGAGTCGATTGAAGTTTTTTGAAATGAATCGAACAATGAATCATGCCAAATAATATAGTGGACCGGATTTCTGACATCCACACTCCGATATCAAACACCCAAGATAGAATTATTTGGACCCCAGCCCCGAATGGTGCCTTTACGGTCAAGTCAGCAACGAAGCTCTTAAACCAACAAGAACTACGTCACATATTTGATGGTGCATGGATCTAGCATCTCAAGATCCCGGCCAAAATCAAGTCATTCCTACGGAAAGCATGTTTGGATGGCTTACCGACCACTGAAAGACTTAATCAACATTTTCATAAGGTCTGCAGCCAATGTTGCCCGTGTGATGAGGCAAAAGACGATACTAACCTCCTTTTTTTCCATTGTCCCTTCACCACTTCGTTAATGGCGGAAATAGAACAAAAGTTTCGGGTGTCGATCCCTGATCTCATACTTTACAATGACTTTGTAACTGACCTACAACAGACCCAAGTGTAAAGTGACCATTTTGATCTCTTATACTTCACTTGGTGGCAAATTTGGACACTACGAAACTCCAAAATCTTTTGTAGCACTACTATGATGGACCCGATGTCTCTGAGCAATATCATCTTTAGGACTTACACCAGTTGGAAAGCTTCAATAGACAAGCCAAGGGAAAATGCCAAGACCTCCCACACCAAACCACTCTTTTGGGTTAAGCCATAGCCAGGTTGGACAAAAATAAATTTTGATGCCTTAACAAGACCGGACGGAAGCTCTCACACCTCTTTTGTTTTTCGCTCTGCAGGAGATGAGGTGCTTTCTTTGTGTAAACAGCCTTGTCGTGCGTAGAATACTCTGGAAACAGAGGCGCTTGCACTTCTTTAAGCTATATGGCGGGCTGCATCTCTTCACTTGGACAAAATTGTTATCGAAGGTGATCACCTAACAATCATCAATAACCTAAAACATGTTTAGAACATCCCTTGGGAAATTACACCTATTATCCAAGACATCAGTTTCACCCTCCGAAATTTCTCAAAAGTCAAGATATACCACTGTTTTAGAGAATGTGATCAAGTAGCAGATTTTTTGGCTGAAAAACCAATCCCATATCATTTCTTGGACCACTACAACAGGTTCATCGACCACCACTCAGAATATGCAAGTCCCTCAAACTCGGAACCCGAAGTTCGGACCTCTCTTCCCTCCTGAAAGAGTTTAGTGCAATCATCCGGAAGGATGATCTAAGTTGGCCCTATTTTAGAAGGGGAACCTAAGGTTACCTTTTTCAAAAAAAAACTAACTAGGAATAAAACGAACCTATGCTATGTACATATTAAGCAAACCTATAAAGATATGTTTGAAAGGGCCCAAATTAAACCACATTGGCCCAAATATAAGCCCAAATACAAAACAACACTTAAACACATAAAGCAATCTAGTTCGGCTCTCGTTGGACGCATATGCTTGTTATCAGTGTTTCATTGTAGAAGCTCCTTAGATAATCTTTTATCATCTTATTGGTATGGAGAACACTTCAATCTCTTATAAATTATCGTGGTATTACACATATACTATGACATCCTCTTTAATTGTATATAAAAGACCATGAAAATTTACATACCCCCTCCTTTCGGTTCTATTGTCCTTTTGGATTTTGACACATTTATTAAAAAAATTTAATTGTATGAAAATACCCTTAGTTAAATGCTTACTTTTTTGCATTGAAAATTACAAATGAGACAAATTTAGTTAACTTTTTCATTAAATATAAGGATCAAAATGGGAAACTTTGGCCAAAATATGCAAAAGGATAAGTTTTTATAAAGAAATTTTTGAATTGGATTCATCAAATAGAACCAAACAGAGGGAGTATGTTAATTTCTCCAATTATGCTAACTTTTATTTGTTTCTTCATTACTTATTCTAGGTACTTGCAAAATTGGATTCATCAAATATTCATGAGTAAATAACAATGTATGTCACACTATTTCTAATTAAAAAAAATATTTGTATAAATTCTAACATGTGCAATGTGTGGGGGTTAATAACTTAGTTTAATTAATTAAAGGATACATCATACATCTTATCTTAACAAATTGTAAACCCCCGCGGCCTATGTCAAACAAATGCTCTCCTCTTATAAAGTTTGTTCAATTTTTTTGGCTTATATGCTTTATGCAATGGTAGTTAGTTGTTGAGTAATGATTTACACGATCCACATCTTTCCCAAGCATGTATCTAATTTTTTTTGGTGCTAGTCTTTTAGCTTCTCCCACCCAAGGTGTCCGTAATTTAAAAGGGTTTTTTTACCATTTGTATAAATGGCATTTCAGTTTCACGTGATATTTGAGCTTCTCTATAGTGTAATTCCATAAAAATAACATCCGAATACATGGGGTCTGCATACATCTGAGCTTCTCACCTTCTGAAATCTCTCATTAGTATAAAATAATGTGACATGAAGGACCTATTAGCCCCCATCTAAGCTTCCAGTTTTTCAACCAATAAATTAAACGCCTACATTTAAGCACTCCTCGCATCCGCTTCAATCTTTCCAACCCTTCTCGAAGCTTCTGATTCGGCCTATTTTGTATGGGTTAACTCTTGTATTTTAGGGCTATATTGAGTGTGTTTAGGTTAGAGTTGTGCGTAATTGTAATATCTAGGCTGAAGACACAAGAATGCAAGATTCAAGAGTTTTAAGGCGTTTTGAGCTGTCTGCATGACACCTCTTGCTTGCAAAGGCCATATCTGGAGCTACAATGGTCGGATTGAGCTGATTCCGGTGCCATTGGAAAGCTAACTCGAAGAGCTTCAATTCATATTTTTACGCCAAAGTCAGATTCCAAGCCGAAGATGGTCAAAATAGCCTCCGACGTGACGCTAATGATTTTGTTGCGAAAGCGCGGGCGCGGTGGAGACGAGGCGACCGCGGTAATGCCGGATCCGAGACGGGCCGAAGATCTATTTTCTTTTCTTCTTCTTATCTTTCCTCTTTCCTTTTCTATCTTTTCTCCTTTCCTAATTAGATTAGGGGAGAAAGTTCCCTAGGTCTATATAAGGAGGAGCCTCCTTAGGTTTTAGGTATCTTCTATCTTCTTTCTCATCACCGATTCTCTCAAATTGATTCTCTTTTTAGTTTAGTTATGGAGAGTTAGTCTCCTTGGGTTTGTTCAAGGGAGAAGCTCTGATGTATGAACTCGTGAGGTTTTGGTAATTGATTTCTATCCTTTGGTTTATATTAATTCTCTTGTGCTTCATATCATGAATGTTGATTGATTTTGCATGTCTAGCCAACTTGTTTAATAGATTGATGTTCTACTGTTGGATTAGGTTTAGACCGTGGACAAAACTAATCTGTGAAAACAACTTAACCTAGACTTGTTGTCTATGCAACTAGGATTAAGAAGAGAATTGATTGTTTTATCTTGCAATTGACTCGTAGCTTGATTGTTTGATATTATATCCTGCATATCCTTGTTCTCTATGCTAATTCTAGGTTAAGCGTCCTTGCCTAGGGTTATAGAATTGCTTGGACCGTGGACTTGTGATTGTTAATGATCAGGATAGGAATTAACCATAGGTGTGAATGAAGTCAATGAATGAATCTATGATCGAATGATTATATTAGAGTGGATCTTTTGAATGAACTTGTTTCCCTTATTTGATTGTTTGTTTGTTATTTGTTTTCCTAGAGTAGTTTAGTTTAGATTTCTCTCTTCAATCCCCCTTATCTTTAGTTGATAGATTGATTAATACTAGAAACCATAGTTTTCTTGGGTTCGACCCCTTACTTACATACTATACTAGTTTGTAGTTTGGGTTATTTATCTTTGATCTTGGCACGACGACTTTAGCCGAGTCAGCTTCTCTACTCTTAATATCTTCGCAATTGACCACTTTTCCTCCTCCTACGCATTTGTTTCAGGTTTGATGGCGGAGCTTTATGATTTGTCTATGGTGATTTTGGACAGAGAGCAGGGATTTAGAGATGAGTGATACATGTTCAAAATCTCCCTTGCAACCGTTCTCTCGTTGGAGTCCTTCTCGCACCATCAAAGGGAATACGGTGATAAATCTGACAGGGGTTCACCCATCGGCGAGGTACCATCGATGAGACCTCGTATTTCCAATCTAAGGGGATTTGAAGCAATAAAATACTATTTAAGAATTTGAAAAAACTTATAAATACTACTTAAAAATACAAACTCTTATACTAAATCAAATGTCTTTTTTGAGTTTGTTGTGGAATCAAATTTTGTGCATGGGTCAATGTCTCAATCAAAGATTTTCTTGGTTGAATTTTGTGTGTAAGCTTGACTTTTGTATATTACTGGACTTATAGTTGTGTTAGTTGTTATATTATATTATAAACTTAGGTGGTATCCTAATTTATTCTCTTCATTAATTATGGTTACTACATTACTTGTATAATTTATATTGGGAAAAATCACTTGAAATAATCCCAAGTATCAACTTTCAACCAATAATAATCCCAAGTTTAAAAATTACCGCCGACAATACGAACTATCGCAATATTAACCCGAAACGATACGGAACAATTTTCCGGCATATTTTCCGGTCAGATTGATGATGTGGCAGTCGGAAATCTTAGATGGAAAATGCATCAGTTTTTTTTTTTGTGTGTGTGCCATGTCATTATAAGATGACATATCATCGTTACTTATCAAAAAAAGGTAATCCAGAAAACCAAGCATCAACTCTAAATTAATCCAACAAAACCAAACATATCATCGTCGTCTCCGACTTGGACATACCAAATAAGAAATTTAACATAAACCCAAGCAAAAAAATCAAACTATTTTCATCAAAAAAAAATGAAACTAACACCAGCAGAACTGTAGAACAACGAAGGAGAAGAACAAATCAATATCAATTGCGAAATCCATTGAGACGCAAACTTCTTCAACCCATCGTCCTCGCTGACACTTCACCAAGCCCGCGACATCTTTTGCGAACGCCAGATCTGAGGTGGTGGGATTCCAGATCTGAATTGGCGGATGTCAAATCCGGGCACACCAGTATTGGCTTCCAAGCCCTATATGCGGGGACAAAAGAGGAACCCATCCTCTCTGTCAATGTCGTCACCGACCTTTCAACGGGCAATTGGGAACACTAGATCCGAGGCGAGCGGAATGCATCAATGAACCTTTCAGAACGGGTTGAATTTCCAATTCAACGAGATGTTGTATATGAGCACTGATGTGGAAATGCTTTTGGACACCTAGACTATGATGAAACTGGAGAATGATGAGGTCAATTGATTAATTAGGGTTCTTAGGGTTTCAAATTGTTGTTTATTGTACTTGAAATGTGGTTTCAAATTATTGTAGCGCATTGCCAAGACTCAAATCGTTGGAGGGAGACGATTCTAGATCCGGTAATTTCGCTATCTTCTGGTGAAATTTTCCGGGGCCAGTGGTGTTTGTCTACCATGGCCGTCCCTCCAAAGCTTCTGCTTGTTAATATAATTATGAGTTCCATCTTGTGTTCTCTTGATCGAAAAAAAATCTGGTGGAGGCCATCAGTGTGCTATTTTAGTACTGATGATGTTAATCTTCCTTCTCCTCTTTTCACTGTTGTAGCAAACGATTTGAAGGTTTTTAATGCAGCTATATGTGTTCATCAAAAAAAAAAATCTGGTGTTCTATCGGTGCTCTAGTGGTGTTAGTTTGATTTTATATTTTGTTTTTGTTTATGTTGGTACTGAGTTGATGTTTAATTTTCTTGGATTAGTTTTTTCTTTCACAATTAATTATGATGTCATTTTATAATGACATGGCACAAAAAAAAATACAAAAATATGTGTAATTGCCATGTAAGATTTCTGGCCGCCACATCATCAATCTCACCGGAAAATATATCGGAAAATTGTTTCGTATCGTTTCGGGTTAATATTGCGATAGTTCGTATTGTCCGTAGTAATTTTTAAACTTGGGATTATTATTGGTTGAAAGTCGATACTTGGGATTATTTTAAGTCATTTTTCCTTTATATTGTGAAGAATAAAGATAAAAACTCTAACATAGCATAGTGGTAATCTACTATAATATAGTATAAAGCATAACCCAAGTCTTTGTTAAAATTTGTGTCATGTCATCCACCCTGAATATAATAATAATTTTTTTAATTGTATCTTTTAAAAATTGTATATATATATATTCACTTGATATCTTATCAAACTTTCGATAATTTTTATATCTTACCTCTTTTTGCTATCTTGAGAAAATACAATTTTCATTTAAATTATTAAAGTGTTTTTCATTTTTGGTAAAAGAGAATTTTTAATCTTTTATTAAGATTCTAAATAATTAATTAAAATAACAGATTCCATAATTTAAAATTTTAAAAAATAAAATACATATATAGTGCAATCGGTTCATATTTGAGCTTGTCGGGTTTGAGTTATACATACATTATCTAGGCAAACATAGACTCGGGCGAAAATTCGTTCTCGAATCAATTAAGTGGAGTTTATATAAACACATTACCCCTACATGTACGGGATTTATACTAGTTGCATTTATTAACAAATCCATAAGTCATGGGTTTTACTCTCCTTAACATAAATTTTTTTATTCTTTTTTTTCACTATAGAAAATCTTACATAATCTCTTAAATTGATCTCAAATAATTTTCCAATAATAAAGTACGACCATACATTAAATTGTTTTCCACTTTAGAAAATCTTACTTAATGGCTTAGAGCGATTTCAAATTAATTTGCCAATAATAAAGTACGGCTAATAATGAAATAATATTAGCATTTTGTGATATTGAAATGCAATAAATATCTAATAACCTATGGTTTCACAAATAAGTTGTCTATATGCTAACACTAGTATTTCCGGCCCGTGCCTACGGCACGGGGCTGCGCTCTTGGTGTACGGGCGTAATGCAGTTTGGTGTATATGTAGAAATACATTTGATAGAATTACCGAGAGTTTGTTGGCATATATAAGTAATAAAGTATGTGTCGGTGCAAGAAATCAGGTCATGTTTAGAATTGTGGTTTTTAATTGTTATTTTGAACAGACTTATTGTTGCAATGTAAATGTGAACTCATATAAAGAATAGAAGCCAATGGATTGTGAGAAGTTACCTACACCACATTTGCTTAGTTTATCATATAGTATTGTTTTTGGTCAATAAAATGGACTACTCCATTATTGTTGGCAGAGAGTGCTAAAAAGATACTAACCTTAACGGATTAATATGTTGTAACAAATTGTAGAGATTCCCGCCCAAGAAGGAAGATGTAGTAATTAATTGTTTTTTGTTATTTTTTGTGTTGAAGTGTAATAATTAATTGTCATATAAGGATTCAGATAGAAGACAAAAAAACACATCCGGTACCTTGTATCTAGGAATGGCTATATACATGGTAACAAAAAAACTGATTCAAGTCAAGCGAAATTGAACTCATTTGCCAAAAATCAAGAGAAAGCAAGACAAAAAAGCTAACCTCTCGTCCATTCCGTAGCCTAAACCGATCGTCGTAACTCTCCACTTTCTTGTGCTCGTCTTTCTTCGTCTGCAACCTTCTGCATAATAATATAAAAAAAGTCTTTGATGTTGAGGCATTCCTGCTATATGAGCTGTAATGGGAACACTTAATGTTGAGACAAAAGTCTTTGAGGAGCGTCAAGGCATTCCTGCTATATCAGCTGTAATGGGAACACTTAGACTTCCCTTCCCTGGCATAGTCTTTGATGTTGTCCATTGTGCTCGTTGTAGAGTTCCATGGCATATAGAAGGTAATCATAAATCAACCTTCATAATATCATGTGGTGTTCTTAATGGTTGAGTCAAGCTCAATGATTGTTTTGTGGTGCATATTGATATGTATTGGAAACTTTGAACCAGGAGTTAACTTTTTTCAAACAAATGTATGATAGGTGGAAAGGTTTTTTTTTTGGTTTTTGGTGAGAGGTGGAAAGCTTCTTTTGGAACTGAATCGTGTGCTTCGGCCTGGTGGTTTCTTCATCTGGTCTGCTATTCCTATTTATCTGAAGCTGGATGAAGATAAAGAAATATGGGCAGGTGTGTGCATGTCTGTTATTTGTCATTGTCCAGTTTCTTTATTGCCTTCTTAAACGCTAATTCTTTCTTTAATCTACAGTCATGTCCCAGCTGATAAAATCAATGTGCTGGGAACTTGTTGCAAGGGAAAGAGATCCAGTGAATAAAGTAGGTGTGGTAATATTTAGGAAACCATCTAACAACACTTGCTATGAGCAGAGTAACTGAGTAAGATAGGACAAAGCATCAAAGTACATTCTAGGTGCTTTTCTTTTCCAAGGATGATATCAGCAAAACGTGTACACACAAAACATATCTTTTCCCTCTTACTTTCATTCCCCACTCTACTTGAATAAACAACACAACTTTAACCAAACAACTTGTAATTTGCCTGAGAAAGGGCCACATAACGGGCTAGTCCCCAAGCAGCCTCCTTTACGGCGAGTGCTGAAGTTCCTGGGAGAATGGCTCAATTTTCATGTGAGTTGTTTCAATTATTGCCTCCTTCTCATATAAGGTAGTCTAGCAGGCAAATCATATTACATAACATTAACACATGAAAGGGAAAAAATAGAGAAAGATCTAAAAGGCAAAATAAAAGACAACAAACCTGAGCATTGCCGTCCTAATTGACATCAACATACTCGATTAAACCATCACATAAAAAATCGTTGAAAGTGCGTACTCCATCCTACACAAATTGAATTTACAATTAGGTACTCATGACATATCAATTTAGGCAAACTATATGTCACATATACCAAAAGCTCTTTGAGATGGTGTTCTTTAATCCTTTACATGCCTTCTTTTTGAACTCGGATCTGGGCAGCTCGAAGCACTAAGTCATGCCATGAGTAGCGGGAGGGTCGAGCAGTTGGTGGCGCCTCTCTCGGCGCAGGTTAGCCCCGAAGACCTTGAACCTGCAATCACGAAAAGTAGTAAGAGCTGTTTTGGGCCCTAACCAGACGGACAATAATAGACTAATATTTACATGAATGAATGAAACATAGAAATCAGTAAAAAAAATGCAGTAAAAATAAATGTATGATTTGGTTTGCCCAATTCAATTCAGTGTGCAGAACCGTAATTCTTTTTTCCCTATGTATCAACTCTAGCATACCGTCTGATAGAAGAGGTCTTGATCTAATCCGGATCCTTTACAGTCCCTAGCTCAGGTACTCATGAATCCTCCTCATACATTGGTCTGAATAATATTGGTCGATCAGCCCATCAAAGATTTGTCCAACTGTCTGTATCTTGATATAATGTTCTACTTGTCATTGATCTAGGTGTGGCAGAGAGATTGTCAGCCTCGTTGTCAATTCTCATTTTGACTCTCCCCTGAAATAGTAAATTTAACATCGGTAATTAGCATTCAATTGAAGCTCTATAACAATCAAACTTGTTAAAAAAACATCAGCACATCATAAACATCATAAACAGAATACAATCTCGCTATATCAAACAGGGAAGTGTGATCCATACATTAGACTAATATTCAAATGAATGAAACATAGAAATCAGTAAAATATGTAGTAAAAATAAATGAATGATTTGGTTTGCCTAAATCCGAGTGATACCTCCAACGCTCCGCTGCCTGCCTATCCGTCGGAAGAATCGCCGAATCGATCGCTGGCGCCAACAAAACCCTACCGGGTCCTCCGTCTCCGCGTTAATCTTGCTTTGAGTGAATAGCAGTTGCCCTATCATTGTTCTTCGCATCTGCAATTCCACATGGAAAAATTGAGCGATAGAACCGGACCATAGCCCTTGAATTTTTCAAAGCAATTAGCACCAAATATCAAAAAAACATAGTTTCTTCAGTTGATCTGGGATCCAATATAAAGCGATGTGAGATTCTCGAAACTTTGGAATTGGAAGTCCCCTCCTGAGCGCTGATGTCAGCGAGTCCAAGAAGAGGTCTGGCCGCCACTGCTGACTCCATATCGCCGGTCTCTAACGAACTTACCGGCGCACGCTCTCGCCACCGACATTGTCGCCGTGGATGATTAAGTTGTCGGCTATGGGACCAGTGGAAACGGTGTCCGACGGGGTTCCGTAAAGAGGAGGAGGATGGTGAGGATAAGGGGGAGAGAGAATCTGAAATCCATTGTTGAGAGAAATGGGAACGAAGGAGAAATCGGGAGGAAGGGGGTTGGAGAAATCAATTTAATTGCACCAAGTGATCGAACGTTTTTGCATTGGGGGGAAGGGCAAAGGTTTCTGGTTTAATGGGGTTTACGGTTTACCAGTATAATTTATAGGTATTTGGACGAATGTGCTTAAATGGCAAGAAGCCATTATGCTTAAGCATATTAACCATGCTTACGTTTTTTTTTTTTTTTGTAGGAGATATGATTTAAATGGGCTCTTTTAACTTTAGTGTAACATATGGAACTTGAATGGGCTTAATTGAATTGGATAATTTTTCTTTTTCTTATTTAGGGTACTAAGAATCCCATGTGTATTTATTACACTTTGTTATGAAATGAAAACTATACAAATTTGTATAAAATGCTTAGCATTCATTACGCTCCAAATCCTTTCTTTATAGGTTTATTGATGATAGTTGTTATACTCTTATTATATAATGTTATAATAGAATGTTTTTTTATCATAGGTGCCTAAGGTATGTTATATAAGAACGCTACATAGCATTGATTTCTAATCATGACGCTTCTTCTTTTAGGGCCATTCTAGCTAAGTAGAAGAGATTAGGTGTAACACCCCAATAGTTTATAAGGGATTGAGGTGCTCCCCATTCCAACAAGAGATCTTTTTGTTTAATGGTTCGAGAGGTCAAAAAAACTATGAAGTTAAACATGGTGGGGCGAGAGTAGTACCTGGACTGGTGACCTCCTAGGAAGTCCTCGGATTAGCATGGGATAATGCTTCTAGGACCTCGGGCCTCACAAATGGTGTACCACCCCTATTTTGAAACCATAGGTGTTACCGCCAATGATCTCGGATTTTACCATCCATAGTTACCCAAGGCTATATGTACATTACACGATCTTTGGAAATACAACATTAATTTATATTACAACAAAATGGCTCATAGGTTAATACACTTAAGAAATCATCCAACAACATGAAGTAAAATCGTTCGGGACAATGTTGTAAAATAGAAAGCGGCCGATTTATAATGGCAATCCAAATATATAATTATTAATCAACGTGTGAGACCCATATTGTCCAAAATATTAAAATGGTCTTTGAAATCTTATTTCAATATCTAAAAGATACACGCATTTTGAAAAGAAAGTAGACATATGATAATAATTGTACTTATTATAGTGAATTGATATATAAGATAATAAAAAACAAAAAGCACCCTCGTACAAGGTGTGGGTCATTTGTTAGTATACTTCTAAACTTGAAGCAGTTAAGAGCACTTTTGTCATTAAGATTTTATACACCATCCACCCTATTTTTAATAAGTACTAATTTTCTATCCACTATAAGTAATAGATTTAATATATTTCAATATAATATCCATATAGTAATTTCCATCTTTATTTTAAAATAAAAAAATAAATCAATAGGTAAATATCTATACGTATTATATCTTTATGTAGCAAAAGATCCATCTTTATGTACCGAAAGAATAAGTTAATTTAACTTATTTATATAATATACGTATATGTAATACGTAGTATATCTTTATGTAGCACATGATCCAGTCATACCAAATATCCATCTCCAAAAGATTTTTTTTTTTCTATACAAAGTATGTATGTAATATGTATATAATTTTTCCTATTCATATATGAAATAGGCAAAAATTCATATAGATAAGTTGTAGCTAGCCTATTTATATACATCTTCATTATATGTCAATTGGTCTATCACAATAATACTTTGATGGTTTTTACATTTTTTTATTTAAAAGAGTTTTTGGATAAACACCGGGTCATTCTCGAGATTAATGTCATCATATTCGAGTTTGCTCTACATAGGTTCATATATATCACTAAGTCTAACCAATTAACTGATTCTAAATGTTGCAATTTTCACAATACTTATCGAATTCAAATAAATTATGTATTTAATTTATTATACTTTTATCGCATGTAATTGATAATTTTAAATTTTATTTCAAAAACCCCCGAGCAAGGCTTGGGCTCTAACTAGTTTATTTGTAATTATTTTGACGTCTAAAACATCTTTTTTGTTACATGGTGCATTATTTTACTTATTTAGTTGTTTTAGTGGTATCTATTTTATGTTGATAACTCTAATGTTATGTCACTTACAACATTCTCTTTCATTTCATATAGTCACAATTAAAATCAGGTAGAGTTTAATATCATAACTCCTTTTCGGTGCATCAAAATATTAAATAGAATTTTATCATAATCCCGTGCATGGCACAAGGATTACACTAGTTAAAACAATAGTACATGTTAGAAGAAAGAAGACAAATTGCACCGCACCCAACTTGCAAGGACGTGAAGGTGTTGATACCATCGGTGAATTAGCTTGATTCGTATACAAGAAAATCTTTTCCCATTTCCAAAACGCGCACTAATTGTAGTAGTTTCACACTTTCACGTGGGTACGTACCCCCTTTTCACTAGTATCAACGTATTTTAATTTGATATATGTTTCCCATGGTAAAGTTGGGCAGCTTGCTTACGTTTTTAAAATCATTTTACTCGGCATTAAGCAAGCGTTGGTGTAGTATATATTATACATGTACACTAGGGGCTAGGACGTACAAGGTGTTAAATATAAACAAAGATCGAGATCGAGTTAGAAAGAAATGTATGCATCAACTACAGGAGATAAATTTGGATACTCGGCCACTCCCATGAACATAATCAATGCTCAAGGGCAACCCTATACTAATGTTCAAGGCGTCATCAGGAATCCATGGTCGACTGCGCTGTGCCACTGCTGCGACGATCCTGCCAATTGCGTCATCACTTGCCTTTGTCCTTGCATCACTTTTGGCCAGATTGCTGAGATTGTTAATCAAGGCCAAATCCATAAGCCCTATCATTACCCTTTTCCCTTCTACATCTATAGTTATTTGATATATATATATATATATTCTATTGATACATTTGTTTTGGTCGATTATACTATTAATACATTAGTTTATAGATATACACTAGACAATTATGATCCATTAGATACAAACCTAATAAATGAAGTAGATTTAATTTTAAAATTTCAAAGAGAGAAAATCAACATACTTCCATAATTATAGAAAACCGAAAAATAGTTATTTATATGCACAATTATAGTACACTATATGCATGATTATTATATGTTATATGCATGTTATTATATTGACAATGTATGTACAACAAAATATATGCATAATTATATATTGCGCTGGTGCAACTCTATACTTGTCCATTATTTATCATTATAATAGTTGTTTTATATATATATATAATGAATGATTAGCACTAGCGCAGCTTGTGGAGTAAGCGGAGGAATATATGGTGTGCTGCTAGGGACAGGATTAGCGTGCCTATACTCGTGCGTGTACAGATCACGGTTACGTGCACAGTATAACTTGGCGGAAGCACCCACCGCGGATTGCTTGGTGCACTTCTGTTGCGAGCCTTGTGCGCTTTGTCAGGAGCATCGCGAGCTCAAGAGTCGTGGATTCGATATGAGTATCGGTAGGTTCCATCTCAATCTACTTAATCCATATATGCATGATCGAGTATTAATCTCCAATTCCAAATTGGTAGGCAAGGCTTCGCCTAGCAACACAACCCTTGTATTGCTCTCTCTATGTATGTACATATCTTCTAGTTAGTTAGTTAATTAATTGATAGTTATAACTTATATTTTGCGAGGCGATTAATGAAGGCTGGCAGGCAAATATGGAGAGGAGAAACCGACCGTCTGTGATAACAGTGGCTCCTCCCATGGGAGTAATGCATCGCTAGCTAGCAACCTAGCTCACCTGTATCCATGCAATGAGTTTCTTCCTCTTTTATTCGATCAATGTCAAATGTAGGATCTTCATCTTTTTATCCGCCCTACCTCCCACCTGTAGTTGCTACGTACGATTCGCACAATGCTTTTACTGTACAAGAACCTATGAATTTATTATTGCACTTGAGCGCCTAGAATTTTGTTAGAACTTTTGGATTGACTGGTTCTACTTTGTTTAATCTGTCTCCAAATTAGTTGTCATGGACGAACATTGAAACCCATCTTTAAATTTCGTATTTGAAAAATAAACATTAATTTATTTATTTTTTTTGGTTGAAATAAACATTAATTTATTTGTTTTTTTTTTTTGATAGAAGAGCTACTAGCTCATACAGGCAAACATTAGGCTACCAGAGTATTACATGGCCAGCCTAAATCATCACAACGGATGATCTTAAAAAAATTCATCAGCCCGGGTTGTTGACTCAACAACCCTTTAAGCTGGATTACAGATAAAGAATGAAAGAGGTCTAAAGAAGATGTAGAGGAACTAGAAATAACTGAATTTAAAAGACTAAGATTGACTTGTCTCTTAGCAAGAAAATCGGCCGCTTGATTGCACTCCCTGAAACAATGTAAAAAAACCACATGAGGAAGATGCGAAAGAAGGTGTCTGATGTCATTTATAATGGATAGAATTTCCCATGGAATTTTCCAAAGACGTTTTAAAGAATTGATAACCGTTAGGTTATCACCTTCAATAATTAGTTTAGTACCAGGTTGCAGGTTTATACTTTGAAGTGCAATAAGCAAGGCTGAAGCTTCGGATTGAATAATTGATAAGTGTAAAAGCTCAGATCTTCCACAATTTAAAATGTGTCCAAGTTCATTTCGAAGGATGAAACCAGCAAAAGAGGGTCCATTTCCGAATTTGGAAGCATCAAAATTTAGTTTAACAAATTGAGGTGGTGGTTTTTTCCATATTCCATATTTTTTCCGATGGGGTCTATTGGTTATTTTAGGATGGGTCACAAGTTTGACGCTATCCCATTCAAGAGATTGCGAAAATGCTAATTCAGAGGGAAGCTTAGAAGGGTTAATTCTAGAAGGGTCAAATAATTTAGCGTTTCTATGGGCCCAAATAAACCACCAAAGAAAGCAGAGTGGTTTGCTATTTTGATTTTGCTTGAGAGTAGTTTGGATGTTAGATAGGAACGTATCTGTAGTAGTAAGTTGAAAAGAGTAGTTTAATAATTTCTCAAGACGGGCGATCATGAGCCGAGTGAAAGAGCATTCAAAGAAGAGATGATTTAAATTTTCATCAAACTGGTCACATAGTGAGCAGCGGTTAGGAACACAATTAACAAAACGGTTAAGTCTATCCGTAGTTGGGAGGCAGTCTGCACAAGATTTCCACAGAAAATTCTGAACTTTCGGTGGAAGTTTTGTTTTCCAAATCCAAGAAACGTTGTCATTCGGTGTTGAATTTGGAGAGGAAATTAGAGTGGAAGCAGAATGAACCGAGAAATTACCGTCAGTAGCAGGAAGCCAAATAAGACGATCCACTGCATTGGTAACTGGAATTCTTAACTGAGAGATAGTATTAACAATTTAGGTGGGAGGATTAGATTTAACGCGGTCAAATTCCCATTAATTTATTTGTTATTATGAGGTTGGATCATGTTGGTTATGCGTCATCAAAAGTGCTATGATTTTACTACTATTTTACATTTTCGATTTTACCCAATGTTATTCTTTCAATTAGCTTTTGATGCTTCATATATATTAACTAGTTTAACCCCCGTACCATGTACGGGTAATGTGATTATAAATCCAATTTAATATAGATATATAACGCCAATGTTTCGTTAAAAATATAGGATCATATATTTTGATCGGGTTAGTTTTTTTTACCAATAGTAAATCAACTCATAATATAAATAAGTTAGATTTGTTCCAAAATTATTTTACGATATAGATCATGTTTTATTAAATAATAATATTTATTAGAAGATTACAACTAATTTTTGGATAATATTTATCAGAAGATTACAACTAATTCTTGGTAAGCGATAATTCATAATTTTAGATACGTTTTAAGCAATTTTTATAAGATAAAATTATATGAGATACTAACTACCTAATTTATGTTCTTTACAAATTATCATATCTTATATATTTATCTTTTTATTGTGATTAGTGTTTTTTTTATACGTAAGGGCCCGGTTGATTATTTTATTGAAGATATGACACGTGGCGCAATTTTCTGTGAAGATTTTGTCTCCACTCTATAGACAGTATAGATAAGATGTCAAACTAGATGTAATCCAAAGCGGTTGAGGTTTTTAGTATTGAAATCTAACTGAGATTAACCCGAATTCCATTAATTTGATCCTGATTGGATTGAAAAGCAAAATTCGTTGGGTCAAAATTTGACTTATTATTTTTGTATAATACATACAATCAGGGGCGGAGCGGGGAGGGGTCCTGGGGGGTCCGGTGACCCCTCAACTCGCCGGAGATTTGAGTAGCATATGAAGGGTATTGAAGGGTCAAGCCGGTGTAGAGCTGCTGCGAACGTGAAGAAACCAGGGAACGGCGCCGGCAAGAACTAGGTTGAAGATGGGTCCATTTTTTTTTTATTTTGAAAAAGGTCCAAAACGACGTCGTTTTGATTGTTTTTTTAAAACACACCAAAACGACGTCGTTTTGGTTAATGGAAAAGAAAAGTAAACTCCAATTTTGCCTTGGGGATTGACGAAGCTTCTGTAACTCCAAATCTCCAATTGCCGCCGAGTCCCGCCGACTGCTCGACTCCAATTGCAAAGCCTCGCACACATCGCCGTTCGCCGTCGTCAGTCACCACTCCGGCCAACCAAGCCCCCTGCCCGGTCTTCCAAAATTCCACGTTGCCGGCACGCCCAAATTGGCCCAATCCCAATTGGCAATTGATAGTTCGGTTTCTATCAAGTGCATATTGTTTTGAATCTCTGTACAGTACTTGATAGTTGATACTATGTTAAATTGATATTTTTCTTAACTTTTACGATGAATTGGCAATTGATAATTTTTACGCCCAAATAACTTAGGATCATGAACTTAAAAAGCTTTTTAATTTAGTATTTTGGAATAGATTCATTTAGTTTGATATCCGATCTAATAATTATATTTGTTGATTGTTTTAATGGTACCCCGTGTAGACTGCGATGGACAAATTTGTGATTAGGGATAAAAGACCATCCGTTCCAAGTATTGAGCCTCTATCTATCAATACCGAGTCTCATAGTGTTGATGCAAATCTTATTTAATTTGTGACCCCTCTATCAAAAAGCTCTGGCTCCGCCACTGCATACAATGTATTGTTGATGTCATAATATATCTCATTATTAAAAAAAAGAAGATAAAGTTAATATTTTATAATAAAATATTAATTATTATTATTATTATTATTATTATTATTATTATTATCTAATTATAATGTTATTTTAATAATTATAAAATTCAACATTCTTTATTAATTGAACTAATCATTACCCACACGAATGACACGATGACCTGCCATAACCATGTCCAATTTATGCCTTTACTTGATTAAACCTATCTTGTTACAATCAAAACTTAACCGATCCAACCTAGTTGACTTAGGCTTATAAAAAAATACATCTTACGTACATAAAATTTGAGATTATCATGTTTTACTATTAGATGTAGCCTTACTAGCCACTCTTGATTCTCTATTATATATACAGCAAACAAAATGCCTCTATACGACATTCATGTTCACTTAAATTTATTTATCAAACACCTAGACATCCCCATGTTGATGTAGAATCACACGTGAAATTTTTTTGAAGGCTTCATTCTGGATCGTGGGGGATAATCAGAGAGGGAGTCTCTCACATTGGCTGAATCATTATTAACAAACAAGACTTTTAATTCCAATGCCCTAAACACAACCCTAAGAGGTGCATGGCATTTGTGTCATTGCTTCGTCTTCATAGAACTTCATAATAACTTGTTTCTCTTCAAGTTTGCGAACAAAGTCGATAAGGAAAAAGTTATGGCCAGGGACCCTTGGACGTCTGATACATTGTTGCTATCACTGAATGATGCGGGGAACGAGCAACCTTCAAGGATAGTGACTGATCGGACCTCCTTTTGGGTATAAAGTAATACACGTGGAAACAACTAATGCAATAGGGTTGATGTTTGAGTGAGCAGAGGAGATAAATAATGATCAAGAGATGTTGATATGTGCTAAGTTCATAAGGATGAAGGTCTTAATGGATATAAAAAAAAAAGTCTTTGACTAGGAGGAAAAAGAATGTGGTTTGAGATGAAGTACGATAGGCTTTCGAATTTTTGTTAGACATGTGGAAGGTTGGAGCACGTTAAAATGGATTATGATGATGAGGGTGCAAAATCGCTGCATGGGGAATGTGGGGATTGGCTTCGGGCCACTGCTTTGAAAGCACCTCAAACAAGAGAATTGATTGAGAGAGAACATGAAAGATTGATTCGTAAGGGCAAGATGGAGAAAAAGGATGGATCGTTGGCGTCTTCTATCAAAAGTAAGGTAAGAATATCTCTACTAGAGTTGCTAGAGGTGGCACAATATCATAAGGAGGAGGAGAGTTGTACATGAGAAAGTAAGGCATCTCTAGAGGTGGGTGAGAGCAGTGGCGGAGCCAGAGATAATGGAAAGAGGGGGCGGAAACGTAAAGGGTCCCCCCTAGGTAAGAATTAACAAATAAAATGATATGCTAATTTATTGTTTTATATAATCAATTTTAATATATAAAATAATAGGGTTGTAATTATTTATATGTTTGTATAAAGGAAAGTAAAATATTGAGTATGTAAAATTAAATTCTTGTATATAGAGTAATAGTAAAAATATATAAAAACAATCAATAATACTAAAAATCATTTGATATGTTTTTTCTATTGATCAAGTGAAGTCTAATAGAGAGACTTTTAAGTGGGGCTGGAAAAAAATTAGAAAAACTAATTATAAATATATTATTGTGGGGGCCACAGAAAAATAAATGATGAGAAAATGAGATCTTATTTGACAGGAAGAGGATTCGAACGCGGAGGGCAAGCAGCTAAAAAATGAAATGTACCGCTGGGATGAGGAGTTTTTCAGTGGTTTTCATAAAACTTTATGCTATAAGTACATACACAGGGAGCATGAAAGAGGGGGCGACCGCCCCTCATTCGCCCTCCCCCCCCCCCCCCCTCGCTCCGCCGTTTGGTGAGAGAGTCAATGCTTTCACTATAAGAGACAAGGAAGAGAAAGGTCCGGTGGAGAAGGCAGAGAATAGAGACAAAGATAATAGTGGTGAAGAAGGGGTGAATAGGAAGGATGTCGTGATTTTCAAGCTAGGGCAAAAGGAAGCTAAGGAGAGAGGGAAAGCAATGTTAGTAGATCGAGGAGGAGGGGAACCTGAAAAGGGAAAAGAAGAAAGAAGTTATAGAAGGAGAAAAGACTAGTAATACTGAACTAGAGGAGATGAAAAACAAAGATACCTGGAAGAAGATAGCTAGGAAAAAAGATAATGGGGAGATTGTTTGACATGAAACGATAATAAGAGGAAAAACGATCCTATGCAGATTGATAGTGTCGAAGGAAGTAAGAAGAAATTGATGATATCAGCGAGAGAGACGGGAGGTCCCTCTTGCCGGGAGCAATGGGTACGCTAAGTTACAATTGTTGGGGATTGGGGACAAACCGAGCAATTGCGAGACTCACTAATCTAGTGAGAAGCGAGACCTCGGATGTGATGTTTCTTATGGAAACATGATGTGACCGTAAGAAAATGGAAGAAATTTGGTTGAAAATAAAGTATGCAGCATGCTTTACGGTTGATTGTTTGGGCAAATTTGGAGGTTTGTGTTTACTGTGGAGTGATTATGTGAGCGTTAAGGTGAGGTCTTATACAAGACACCATGTTGATGCAGATGTGGAGCACAAAAAAGAGCGTAAGAGCTACAGATTCATTGGTTTTTATTGCTGGCCATAGAGAGAGGAAAAGTTTCATTCTTGGGATCTTCTTAGGAGGCTTGTGGAAGATGATCCTAGTGCTTGGCTGTGCATGATAAATTTCAACCAAATCTTACATAGGGATGAGAAGGATGGAGGGTGGAATTGAATTAGAGCAATATGCTGGACTTCAGCCAAGCTGTGGAGGTTTGTGGTTTTCGTGAAATTGAGTGGAAAAGGGTGAAGTTCACTTAGCATAATGGAAGGAGGGGGGTGAATTTATTCAGTAGAAACTCGACTCATGTTTTTCTAATGAGAAGTGGAGTGAGTTATTCCCTACTGGGTATGTTCGTCATCTTGAATGCTTTGAGTCGGATCACTTAATTACCTATTCTTTTGGAAAAAAGAGTGATTTTTCATTTCTGTTTCATGTGTGTCTATTGAGTTTTTCTAAGTATTGATAACAAATTTTCAAATAATGGATATGAAGTGTTAAGTACTTTTGATGGTGTGCAATAGTGTTTTTCAATGATAATTAGATAACCTTTTAACATATTAGTTTCAAATATGTAATGGTTTCTCTCTTTAAATCTTTTTCAACTATTTACACGAACTTATTCATTACAAATAAAAAGAATTTTTTTCATTTATGTCTCAAATATTTTTCTACATATTGATAATACTTTTTCATATACAACATATACAAATTTCATTGCATTGTGTATTCGAATAGAGTTCGATTAATGCCAAATGAATTATAGAGTTTTGTTGTTTTTGTTACACAGTTTAATATATGGAATTAAGTTGTTAGAAGTGTCTTGTAATATGTTATTCATACGTGTGTACCTTGCTATTCATAATATGTGTAAATTGTTGTCCAGGTATATGGGTTATATGCATTTAGATGGGGTATCTTATTATGCATAAACTATTATTCATTTATGTGTGTTTTGTTATGTAGTTATTTAAGAATGGCGACAAAGTACATATAGATGAAGTTCGAAGACATTGACAATGTTTTTTTTTCATAGCAGTGTACATTCCAAATAATAGATATGATGTTATTTAAATCAATTGTAGTATTTATTAGAGATGTAACAATCGTTATCTTTGTCCTATTCAATGTATTTCATTTACATATTCAATATTCATATAAGATTCTTATTTTCATCGTACCCATCTAATTATTCAACCGATAAAGAATTGGTTTTCACGGTAAGACAAATAATTATTCAACCTAAATAAAGTAAACTATAAAACATGTCCAACAAAGTTATTCAAACGTTGACTAGTAGATTATCCGTATTCCATGGTATTCCATGATTTTCTAGTGATTTTGTATTTTTACGTAGAATTATTTATTTTTTCTAAAAATCTTCTCATCTTTATCAATTTCTGAATCAATGCAACTGCCATATTTGAGAAAAGAAGAACATGAATTGTTTTTTCACGATACCTTAACTTTAGTAACTTCCTAATTTGTCTAGAATTTTACCCATAACCGTATTTTTATCGGTTTCTCTTCCCAATTTGCCTCACCTCAAATCTCTATAATTCAGAAAATTTCCAATTAAGAAGCCACGATCTAATAATCCCCTCCCCCACTAATTTCATTCTATTATGCACCCTACTTATCTACCGTTGATTGAGAATGATTTAACGCCCCCTATTGTAAAGCATGTTGCACCTCAATACATATCTCATCTTAGCATCCCTCTTATAATATTATATATTTTTTGAGGATCAAATGATAATAAATTATCAGAAAAATAACAAAAAATTATTATAATAATGATTTATTAAAGTAGGTGAATTCCAAATAATCTAACAGAGTTTACCTTATCTAATAGGACGAATCAGTGGCAGAGCCAAAGAAATCTCAATGGGGGGTCACATTGTCCAATTACGGAATAAAGGCGATTATTATTGTTATAGTTTTTCGATTTTGTGCCCTAAAAGCACACTCTAAACATACTAGATATAGAAACTAAAACCCAAAAATGGAAATAGTGAACCCGTTACAAACAATAAAAAATCCAAAATTTAAGATTGACTAAATCTTTCCATTAGTAGCTTCTTATAATGTGTCGTCAAGGCACATAATAGATAAATTATTATTATTATATGAGTCTACTAGCTTAGAAAATAACATTGTTTTAAAATTCCTAATCCACTCACCAAACCTTATATATCTCTTATATTAATTACTTATTAACTAACGTATTAACGAAACTCAATTACTTAAATGTAGTCTCACCAAAATAAATATGCTCTTCGCTAAATCGCCTCGCATTGCACACGCGCCATTGGTCCCACGCAAGTGGTTCTGCACTTCATCAAATCCTAGCTTCTGGTCTTCACCCGCTCCCGCGGCTCACACACCGCACTTGCGGTTCTTCAGCAGTAGCAATTCTTCACTCGTGACCTTGTCTCGAAAACTCTTGTAACTTGAATCCTTGTGTCTTCAGTCTTGATATTACAATTAAGCACAAACACTAACCTAAACACACTCAATATAGCCCTAAAATACAAGAGTTAACCTATACTAAATAGAATATATCACTCTTCATCTTCTAAAGGGTAGACGAGCTCTTCAACATCCAATGTTCAAAGTCTTACTTTGATGAATTCCTTTGAATCTTGATGCGTCCTATGGTAACAAAACACACCAGGCAAACATGTAAAAACAAGGAGGGTAGAAGGGTTAGTATAAAATAGCCTAGGAAGTGGGGAGGACGATTGGTTCTAAAGTAAAAGGGATGAACCCAATGAACCAAACTTCGAATAGCTAACGACTGGGGGCTTCGTTATTAGTAGGTATAACAAGTAGAGTCGAAGAATACAAGTTCCAACTTCATGGAACATATAATGGTGGTAATGTCTTGAAATTTCTAAGAGAAGACATGCTATCTTTCGATAGTAAGCTAAGAATGTCGAATGCTCTCCTTGCATTCAATTTTGAGGTGCCTACTAAGGATTGATTTCGTGTCACTAATAATTAAGAGTAATTGTTAAGTTCCACTAACTAGATGAATCAAAGTGCAATAAGCACTATTCATATGATGCATACGAGGCTTAAACAACGTCATAATAACTTTGTTAGACAATGTGGTACTCGTCGAGCAACTAGAGTATCCTAAATTTGTTGAATTCACAAAGCAAGAGAGGGCTAAAATCGCCATTTGCACCGAGGTGTTAGGGAAAAAACATCCTAATCGGAAAAAAATAAGGACCGAGACCGTCATTGAAATATCAATATGTTAGGGAAAAAACATCGTAACTGGTCGAAGCATGCAGGGCTGGGCGCCATGGGGATCATTTGATAACTACCAATATGTAAAGAAAACACACTCTAACCGGTAGATGAATACAAGGACTGATATCATCCTATAAGTACCAATATGCTGGGGGAAAACATCACAACCAGTAAAATTAATACGAGGACTGACATCGTCTTATAAATACCGATATGTTAGGATAAAAACATCGTAACGTGTAAAAGAATATCAGGATTGACATCCTCTCATGAGTACTGATGTGTTAGGAAAAGAATATGAGAAAACATAGGGTATGAATATAGGGTATTGTCGGTACCGATTGATCGTACTACGGCATTAAATTTGTACAAATACAGAAAATCACGTTTTAAGCCTTTTTGAATTTTGACTATCCAATTTTGTTTGTTGCAGGTAATGACGAACCCTGCAATCACGGTATGTTTGTCGATTTTTTACTCTTAAAGAAAGTGTACGACCCGTCATATGTTTTTTTTTTTAATAGATGTAAAGCCAGCATTTAGGCAGGCAACTGTACCCAAGTACTGGATAAACTGAGGTAACATTCCAATTTAGGAAAACTGTACTGAGATAACATTCCAATTTAGGAAAAAATTCCAATCATAGTAAAACAGCTGCACTGCTACGATAAACCCAGAACAAAATTTCAAGTCATAACAGACGGGAAAAACTGGAGTCCATAACAAGAAAAACCAGTTGTTTTTGGTTTTCCCAAGACGCCCATAGGAAACTGGCCTGACATGTTTGTCAGAACAACTAGTGCCTCCCATGAAAGCCCCCTTTGTTCCTTGCAATGAAGCCATTCTTGGGCTTTGGTATCTCGTGAATGTCCATCACTTGGATTGTTCTTTGCTTTTTGGCTTCACAAAGGAAGGAACAAAACCAGCACGGCAAATATAATCAGAATATGAGAAAGCCTAAAGCCTAAGAAGTGACACAATGAAAATGCAAACCATTTTGAGCTTCTTGGTAGTTCTCTTGAAGCCTCTTTCTTGCAGATGCCAGCCTCTCTATGTCTATGTTAACTTCTTTCTGCTTCTGCATTTATCCTTATGTCAAGTTGTGAGCAACACAAGATGTGCAGATTCCAACACTAACAGTGACTAAACCTAATTGTTTACAAGATACATTCGAGAATAAGAATTCAGGGTGGCCGACTATATATCTATATATAGTAGGTAGAATTCTAGGGCAATACCGAAAAACATATCAACCTAGGTTGCTGAGGTTGTACCCAGTAAAAATAGCCACTTGGCATAAACTTGAAAATTTTAGGATTTGCACTCATTTGAAGAAAACCAGATAAAATAGCTGCATTCAGAATTCAATCAGTTAGCCGTTGCCCTTCATTCAGTAATACAGGGTTTATTTCGAAGGACCTCTTTATTATTTATAATGCTATGCCAAACGGAGAGCTACATACATTTGGTGGGGGGGCACAGGATTGAGAAGAGCCCTGGGTTGGCTTAGGCTTCATAGCAGGTTCTCTTCGAGACGGAGCTGTTTTGAGCTTGCTTTCTTGCTCAAAACTGATCCGGTTTTGATCTGCAAAATGATAAGGTCAAATCAGCATAGGTCAACACTAGTTAAACATAACCCAAACAGATTCATGTGATCTCTCTTAGAAAAATTTGGATGCTTACTCTGTGGACTTGGGGAGTATACAAAATCAGGAGTCTGGGAAAAGGAAAATAAAGACAAAAATCACATTTACTTTGAGTTTTCCAGAAAGCAGTTAAGGTGTAAAGATAAAAAAAAGCATATAATTACACCTGGTATAGACTGTTCTGCTGATCCCTTGATGCGTATTGCTGAGGCGAATCGCCATCAGCTGAAACCCAATGGAAAATGGATTACAATAAAGAAACAAAGCTCACCCCTCAAAATATCATAGTTGGAGGAGTGCAGTTTGAAGAAGAATGAAAAGGGGCAGAAAGAGAGACCAATCAAGGCAGATGATTGGAGTTGGCCATCACGAGGCGCGTTGTTTGATATAACCCATTCATCAACTAACTCTTTCCATTTTCTGTCAAGAAAGAAGGGAGACATTTGTTAACAGATACCAGCCATCTGTTGGAACTATCAAACAATAAGAGCTTGCTCGAACCTGACAAGTAATTTCACCAATCTCCTCACATCGTCGGACGGGTGCTTCCTCAATCGGTTAACATGCCTTCCGATGTCAGTATCCTTAGACGAACGGGGAGGAATGTGTGGTTAGTTAAAGAAAAAGCTTTCACGAAAGAAAAAACAATCATGATTATTACAGTGTTCTAAAAAATGGTCTAGACGGCCACCTAGGCACTAGACGGTGGCACAGCGTCCCGAATAGCCCCTAGGAGGATGGCTAGCGGCTAAGCAGTGTCTAGCCGTCTAGGCGCTAGGCCCCTTCCCACCGCCCAACCCGCTTAGCAATTTTTAGAACACTGATCATTATTAGTAGTAGTAGTAGTAGTCTAACCTGGAGAGCTCTGAATGTGATGTCCATATCGGCAAGGGTTTGCAGGAGATTAAGCAGCGAATCTTCAGTCTAGAGACATAACACAAGGGAATTCAATTCAACAACAACAATATGGATGGTTATCGGCAGTGTTCTAATAAATGCTAGTCGGCCTCTAGGCGGAGAGGGGTCGCCTAAGCAGCCGATACGGTTGCCTAGACGGACACCCAGACACCGCCAGCGTCTAAACGAGACCTAGAAGGGATTTTTAGAACAATGATAGAGGTCGACCAACCTGATCGGGATCATGAATCTGTTGTCTAATTTCAAGAATCCTGGCTTTCTCATCGTCGACGGACAATTCAGGCGAATCGCGCTGAACAGCGTGCACGGGGCTGCTCTCTTGTTCGTTACAGAGGTCCGCCGGCCGGCTATCGAGGCTGCAGTTCCGGCACACCGGAGCCAAGTTCGCGTAGAGTTTGGCAATGATTTTGTCTCTCCGGTCGCTCAGTTCTCGCCCGTAGTCGACCGAGGCCACGGTCACGGCCGCGTCGATGAGTGTCCATATGTCCACGCCAGTACTTTCCAACACCGAACGAAAATCGTCCAAATTCATGGCAGATCTAATATTGAAAAACCCACTCTATTCAAAATCAGATTATTTACATAGATGATGCCATGTACGGATCGGGAATAAATCCACCCAGTCAGGATAAGATCTGACCTTTGGGGTTTGCCCGCAAGGATGAATAAACCGCCCGCGCCGTATTCAGGCTTCAGAATCTATAGGCGGCTTCGGACGTCATTGACATTGTAACAGCACACGGGAACGCATCGGTGGTGTGTGTGCGGTCCGTATAGCAAGGGGATTGGGTGAAAATTACACACGCACGCCCTCAATTTGAGTCTTTGAGCAAAACCACGCCAACCTTCTCTTCCCACAAAATTGAACCCGTAACAAGTTTTCGTACCCTTCTCGTCTTAAGGGCTCATTTGGTATCTATATCTCAAATATTAGATATGGGGTATGAGTATAGAGAGTTAGGTTCCGGTGAGCACTCTCTTGTGGTAAGAACAACCCCTTACGGTAAGGAGTAACCTCATCCATTGGATTTACCTCCTTACCTTATAATGAATGGTCCATATTATTTTAATTTTTGTATTTTTCAAAAAATCAAAAAAAAAACTAATTTTTTAATTAATTTTCGAATAATATAAAAATTGAACTTACTTTAATAAAAGTTGAACTAACACTAAGAAAAAATTGAACTTATTGTACAAACGATGGAACCCGTACAAAACTACAAATTACAAAATTGAACTTCTACTACACGTAATTGAACTTTTAACATAATAAATTGAACACTTTTGTTGTAAAAATTGAACTACCACATTTCAGGGTTATACTCATTGTATTTGTGAAGAAAGGTATTTTTTATTTTTTTTATTTTTTTATTTTTTTATTTTTTTAGTTTTTATTTATGTATTACAGAAAAAATAATTTTGAATTCATAAATTATTAAACTAAAACAAATTTATTTTTGTGAAAAATCGAATTATACAAAAAATGAACTCAAAAGATATAAAAGTTGAACTCATAGAACAAAAAATTGAACTAATAGTTAAAAAAAAATCGTTTTCTTGAAAAAAAAAACTCTATCTTGAAAATATATTTTTTATAATAAAACAATCTGGAACTTTCATTATATAATAAGGAGGTAAATCTAATGAATGAGATCACTCCTTACCATAAGGAGTAGTCTTTACCATAAGAGTAGTCCTCACTTGAACCAAAACCTGAGTATAGATATCATATATCAGATATCAGATATCATATATGGGTATTGAATTTATATCCAATATCCTTGTTTGGTAAGTTACTGATATCGATGATATCTTATATTTAGTGTTTGATATGAATTATTGTGACATGGAATATGAAAGACTGATTTAGTAAAATACACATTAATCAAGTTAAAATAATTGATTAGAATTTATCTATATATATATTAAAAAATATGCTTGTTCTATTTTTACAATTAATCAAATGGTTTAATAATTGGGATACGACCACACTTCATTATAAAAGAAATTGGGCTAAGATTGTAGAAGACCTATGGGATCAAGTAGATCTAGGGAAAACAAACAAGTGGTTTGGACGGAGCAAACAACGTCTCGCCGGAAATGCCAGATCGGGGAAAACAAACAAGTGGTTTGGATAGATCTAGACGGGAATTAAAGAGAAGTTTGTACAAAACCTAGTGGCGAGAGCGCCGGTAATGGTCATCTTCAACGCCTGCTAAGGTGAGGAAGGAGTTGTTGCTTCAAGGGTCTTCAATGGTGAGGTGTTTAGGGATAGAGAAAGAGAGAAGGTAGGGGAAGAGGGAGCAAGAATAAAAGTACAGAGAAGAGAGACGTGAAGAGGAGCAGAGAAAGAATTCACCATACCGGCCATAAAATCAGTATATCAATTTGGGTTAAATTTGATATCTTGATATGGGATGATATCGATTTGATATCCATATTTGAATCCGCCAAACAGATGGTATGGGTATGACTCATACTGATGCCCATACCTGATATCTAGATATGGATACCAAACGGGTCCTAACATATAAGTTTAGGGTTTATATCGGGCGAAAATGAGCCTTTAACGAGGAATGAAAATGAGTAATAATTATGGATGATGAGAAATTGTTTCAGTTTAAAAAATATATAAATATAAATACTATTACAACGCATTAAAAATGATATTCAAACACTAACTCATCCCAATTTGCTTAGAGGCCCTTTATAGGGAAAAAAATCAATCTCCTCTCCTTCCCCTGTCAAATAGATCTGGGAATAGGCCATTATGCAGATTCAAACTCTCTACGCGAGATCTAAATGAACGACGACTTCGGCTCGAGGGCGGCGTCGATCAGTTGAAGTATCTGCTTAACACCTAAATGATTTAAGACTTCTGTGACTATTTGTCCTTATTCCATATCTCTACTCGTATAACATTTTTAATTTTGATACAAGAAACTCACAATAGGTTCATAGTTCTAACAACATGCATAATATCGTCTTTTGTCTTCAATTACAATTATTATGATCCCATCGACTAATCTCTATCCAATTTCAAAATTTTCCACCTTCAAAATTTGTTAGCAGTAGTGAGGAATTTAAGTTTGGGATGAAGATGGAAAGACCAAGTAGCAGCAAGGAGTTTTTGCTTAAACTAACCAAGAATAAGGGGTGATGCAAGCTAAACATGACGACATAAGTTGTTGAGAAGGCATCCATGACAGTCAAGGCGGGTTAGGAAGAACAAGGGGCAAAAGCTAAAATTTAGAACAATAAGGGGCAAAAGATAATATCTTTTTAGGGATTTAATAATAAATTTGACAAATTTTGTGTCAGTTTATTATTTTTGTTGTGTTACAAATAACATGTCCCAAAAAAAATGATACCGCTGAATTTTTGAGAATTTTTTAAAAGTTGAGTTTCTAGTGTCCCTACAACATTCTGCAAAAGTGTCCTATAAATTTGGCGTGGTAATTAGTAGAAAGCAAGAGTTGAGTGTCTAGTTTTCCCCACGACAATTTCCGAAAATGCCCTGTAAATTTGGTGTTCCAATTGTTTACAATAGTTCTCGACACACCATGGTACTTCACCATGTTGTTAAAAGAATAAACAAGCCTCTTTCATAGCATTGTTTGTACTTTTACAAAGAATGAAGTGAGCCATCTTGGAGAATCGAAACACAACTATGAATATACAATCTTTGCCTCTTCTAAACATACATAAATCCGTAATGAATTCCATGGTAAGGTATTCGCACGGGTAAGAGAGATTAAAGACTATAATGAAGAGAAGTCAATTTGGCCTTTTCGAATTGAAACACAACTCTTACCATACTTTGTGACATGCTTAGGCATGTGTGGCAAAAAGAAATGCTCACGAAGTGCTGCAGCCGTCTTCCTCACCCCATAATGTCCTCGTTCATCGCGATCCTTTGTAATCAAGAGGTGCCTTATAGAAGAGTGTGGAATGCAAAGTTTTCCAATCTTGTGTAAATACCCCTTGTCCAAAAATATTAGTCCAACTCACGTATAGGCGAGCACTTTTCAATTATTGGACCAAAGACGGGGTCTGATGCACAGAGCTCCTTAATCAAAGAAAAACCAAGTAGACGAGCTTACATGGAGGTTAAGAGAACATACTTGCATGAAAGGGCGTCGTCTACCACATTCTCTTTACTTTTCTTATGATGGACACTGAGGGGAAGGTCTCCAAGAACTCCACACATCTAGCGTGTCACCGATCTAAATATGTTTGGCTTTTGAGGTAGGGAAACGTTGCATGATCACTACAATGATGGACTTGCGGAGCCACAAGTAGTGTTGTCAAGTCTTGAGTACCCTAATCAAGGTATACAACTCTTTTCTATAGGTAGGGTAGTTGAGCTATGCCTTATTCAATTTCTCACTAAAGTAGGTAATGGGCCTAGGTTCTTGGTGGAACACATAGTCAATGCTAATCTTGGAGGCATCACAATCCACCTTGAAGGGCTTAGTGAAGACAAACAATTGGAGCAATGAGGCATGGCACACGACATCCTTTAGTTCCTGGAATCCACACTTATGGTACCTCTTTCACTCCATAATGATGCTCTTTTTGGTCAAGGCATGCAAGGGCGTCGTGATGGAGCTAACATTGCACACAAATTGGCGATAAAACTAGCCAGGCATAAAAATGAGCGAACCTCTGTGGTTGTAGTAGACGTTGGCCATTCGATAATGGCCTTCACTTTATCCTCATAAACCTGTAAGACATCACAAGAAACCATAAAGCTAAGAAAAACCATGGTGGCTTCCAATACGAGCACCTAGCTAAGTTGGCAAAAGGTGTCTCGCGGCAAAATCTCGCCAAAATAAGGTTCAAGTGGTCCACGTAGTTAGGCAAGTTTTTAGAATAATTAAGAATATCATCCAAATATACCACGATGAACTTACCGATGTAGTCACAATGGATATGGTTCATGAACTGCATGAATGTGTGACCAGGCTGCAGAGGTCGTTATGTAAGCAATCAAATTAATAACCCTGAACTAACAATCTCGTTTGGATTCCTTGGCCCAACTCATATCTTCTTTAGCTAAAAAAAAGGATAAGTAGGGTGTGATTCAAACCCTGACCTGTGTACAACAACCCTTTACTCCCTACTGCTAGGCTAGGGTGACTTTCTTGCTATTAGAGTTAGTCGTTGATACTTATCTCGTGCTAAGTCTGAAGTTACCATCATCCTCAAGCCTCTCGAGTACAGTGGACGGCAGTAGTAGAGGGGTAAGTATGGCAACCCGGTTCTTGCGCGATTTTGTCCATTGAATTACCCTCTACAATATGATTTTTTACCCCTACCAAATTATTGTCATATCTCAATAGGTTTTGACAAATTGAGCAAAAATTCTTCTATAAATGGGGTGTGTGGATATCGGATTTCTACACCCAAAAATCAATTCCTCCTTCTCTCTTTACAACTTCTGTATTACCAAGCCTTAACCTCTTTTGAGATCCAGTTTGAATTTCACCCAATTTTAGTCTCTTTCGGTCGAAAACATGCCTGGAAAATTCAATTTTATAGACCTTCTTTAAAACGCATTTTTTATCTTCGTTACTCATGCATTTCTTGATTTGTTTGAACCACCGTAAACTAGACTTCATGCCATTTCTAATGATACCTCACTCACTTAAAATTGATAAGTATCGAAGCAGTAATCCTTCGTCTAAATCGCGTTCGCTAGTGTAAAGGCCAAGGACCCACCGTTAGAAGCTGGTCGGGAAGCCTAGTTTGGACCACCCGTTCACTATCGTCCAACCACCAACTGGAGGTTCGTTGCCAACAATTGGAAGGTCGTGAAGCCCTCTATTAATTGTTGCATCTTCAGGGCAGATCCGCCACTCTAAGGCTCCATTATCGTTGCTCAAAAAACCTTCGTCACCACTGTATATCTCTTTTCCAGAAATTAAAAGTCACTTCTTTTAATTTGACATTAATTTTAATTGAAGAATTAATATAAATGATAAATAATAAATAATATAACTAAGAAGTTGAGAAGTCCCTAGAATAAGAAATAAATTAAATGCCGTCTTCATAATCGTCTTGATTTATTTCGTTATTGTCATGATTATCGTGTCTCGGACTAGGTGAAGCTTGTAGAAGAGCTCGGTCACAAATTCCGTATTCGTAAAGAACAAATTCCCGAAAATTGAAGGAAAGTGGATGGTTCTCTCTTCATACTCTGTATTTGTAAATTCTTTTTCTTCCATTGTCATATTGCGTCCTAACTTCGAGAGACATCTCATACTTCTATCCTCTCTAAAGATATTCATATGCTTCTCTATCAAATTTATCTTATACCCTCCCCTTGGAAGAATCCTGACCTGTTGTGCATCAACCTTTTTCATTTGAAATATGATGCCAACTTGCTTAACCTTTAAGAACCAAGTCGCATTCTACCACTTTGCTTAGTCTCGCATTAGACTAACATCAATTTCTTTCCTTCCTGACATCAGTCGGCTGGTATTTCTTACTTTTATGCATGAAGAATCAGGAAGTAAGGAAAAGTTTGTCAAAGACCGCAGATGAAAACTCGAGGATTTAAAGGAAGAAAGATTTTCAAGATCTCTTTCTTTCCTTTTCGACATCAGTCCTGGTTTGCCATGTTTCCCTCCGTTTCATCTTGGAGGACTGTGAACTTGTTGCCTGTACTACCCTTGGTTGTTGTGACAATTTCGACCGGTTTCTTGCGTTCTTCGTCGGACGCCGACGAGCTGAAGCAACAGGGCCGTCCAATGGGTTTTGGAGGCCTTGTGCAAACGGTTATTTATTTTTTGATTAATTATAGTCTAAAAATTAGCAAAATTATTATGAATACTCCCTCCAAATTTTTTTTATGGTTGTAGGCTATTTTATAATAATACTATATATAAATTGCCAATACAAATAAAAATGACTAAAAATAAAAGGATCTAAACATATCAAATTTGCACTATTAAATAACTAATTAGGAAAATAAATTTAAAATCAACTAATAGATAATATTATAAATTCTTATGAGTTTCTAAATCAAACAATGATGAGTTTAAGATTTTTTTTTAAAAAAATATAGTTATTACTTAACAATGAACTAAATAGGTTAAATCTATCATTGAGAAAAATACCTATTTAGTTTAAACGTGTAGTTGAAAAAATAAAAAATTAATTATTAAAATGGAAGAGTGGGCTCCACTAAAAGTACATGAAAAAGGAACGTCATTAGAGGGATTCGAACTCCGTCCAACTACACTGCATGTAAAAGGCCTCACCATCTTTACTACTTGTCAATAGTGTAACATAGATTGCTTTTCTTTAATATATATATTATACTTATAAATTTTTGAGGCCCCATAAAATTGGGGGCCCTGTTCTATCGGGTTGTGCAAAACAGCCCGATGGACGGCCCTGTGAAGCAATCATCCAGGGCCCATAGTTATCCTGATTAGCCGGCGTCAATCCCTCCCCAGTCAGGCCTCTGTTTCCTAAGGGTGAATTGTTGACTCCTCTTTGGTGCGACTGACCCTTCCCTAGACATCCGATTATCTTCGATGAGCATTGTGTAGCTAGATGGTCATATCCACCTCACTTAAAACATATCAATTGCAATCACTCGTATTCAAGATAACACACTTCACCATTTATACGGAGGGCTCCTTTAAGTGATTTTGTGAGATCGCCCTTAAGACACACCCTTGCATGCCTTACACGGTTTGTGAACAGTGTCCTGGTGTCAACTTTCAATGGTCTGCCGATGATGCAATTTCTCCTCATAAAGCATTAGTGGCAATTGTGATATTCTCACCCATGCCGACGACATCGTGATCGAGTCCCTCTTAGGTCAGAATTCCGACGACCATGCCTTTATGATGAAGCAATGATTAAAGGCGGTCCAAGGGCCACCAACAATAGCATGGAAGTACTCCCTTTTAGTCTTGAACCGGACAACATGATAACCGTTAGGGAGGTCCACGAGTGACATCTTTCCGATCGGTTTCCACAACTAGTAAGCTGAGGACGGCCAACGGCGACTACAACAACAACAATGGCAACAAGCACAGACGAGCAACGGTGTGGCCACTGTAAACAACACTCGTCATAGTAGTTAAGATCCTTGCGACCAAAACTACCATGATTATCCACTTCAAAACATCTGGAAGCCAGCTTCATAGCCTACAATAACAACACTTAAAATGATTGCTTTTAGGAGTAAAAAATAGGGTCTCAAGTAGCTTCGTTTCATATAATTTTCTTGCATTTTCTTACAACTCTAGAAGTCGCATATTTTTCTTATCCAAGAACAAACAAATTCTTTTCCTTGACGTTTTCCCTGGTTTATGACCGTAATCTCTGTACATACTTCGTTTTTAGCTATATATATAAGCGTTCTTATAGCTATAAAAGTTGCGTCTTTGCAATGGGAGGACCCTTGGTTCTAATGTGCACTTGGCTACATTTTTTATTTCTCTTGATATCGTTTCATGTAAGTTACTAGTTTGACTCTTTTTTTGTTCCGTATATACTGAAAGCAGGTCGATCAAATCTCCTTACTAACAAAAAGATGGAAAGGTAGAAATTGATTGGTAGATATTTTTTTTTAAAAATCACGGAACCAAATACATGATAATTATCGGTCTTTTCTAGCCGTGTAGAGGATAAGTATTTGATTTTAGAAATTAAAATCCTAAAAATACAAATTTTGTCATTAACATAATCTAAATTGCTCGATAAATAAAAACAATAATTTTGTCATTAACATAATCTAAATTGCTAGATAACCACGAGTGACATTTGTTTTTGGTCAAATGAGGGTGCATTCTTTCAAAGAGAGTTTTGGTGATTACCAAGAGCTAGTAAGCTTCTTGTTTGTACACGAATACAACAGAGGTCACCGCGCCCGATGAATTCCCATTTCTTCTCCTTCCTTTTTGTCACATTCGGTTCCGTTTCTTGACAGGGAGCGTGTTCACTCTCTCTCTCTCTCTCCTTGCCCCCTTTCTCTTCTCTTCTGACAGTTGAATTCACACATTCCATTCCAAGTTTTAACGTTTTCGCAGATCTCGCCATCCCTCGATCTCTCTCTCCCTCTCTCTGGTTTCCCCCCTCTCTTGCGAACTGCTATCAGCCAAATTTCGAGATCCGTACTGCCTTAAACCCTAACGAAATTGCTTTCCTCAGATCTCTCCATCTCCACTTGCTCTCAATTCTGCTGGCGCCTGTGCTCTTATTCCGCAAAATCTCACATTCGTGCTGCCTATTTGCTCGAGCTCTGTGGAGTTTGACCAGGTCGTCCTCCCCGATCTACTCTGCTTGTGTTCGTCACTTACGAGGTAGGGAACGAGAAGAAGGAGGATCGTGTCAGAGCAGGTCGGTGGGGGACCGTACCTGCTTCTACCATGGGGCAGTGCTATGGCAAGCCCGCCGGCGCCCGCGATGCCGATGGGCTGCCCACTGTCATCGCCGCCGACGGAAGCTCCGCCGGAGTCTATCCACAGTCGCCGCTTCCGGCCTCCGCCGCGGGCGCTCAAACCCCCTCCAGGAAGAACACGCCGGGTCGGTCGGGGGCGCCGAGTATGTGGCCCAGCCCGTACCCCCAGGGCGCGCCGAGCCCGTACCCGCAGGGAGGGACGAGTCCGCTTCCTGGGGGCGTATCGCCGTCTCCCGGGAGGTCCACGCCCAGGAGGTTCTTTCGGAGGCCATTTCCGCCCCCGTCTCCGGCCAAACACATCAAGGCCTCGCTTGCCAAGCGGTTTGGGACGTCCAAGCCTAAAGAAGGCCCCATTCCGGAGGATGGGGCGGAGTCCGGGCAGCAATTGGACAAGAGCTTTGGGTATGGGAAGAATTTTGGGGCCAAGTATGAGCTTGAGAAGGAGGTTGGGAAGGGGCATTTTGGGCATACGTGCTCTGCCAGGGTCAAGAAGGGAGATCTCAAGGATCAAGTAGTTGCTGTTAAAATCATCTCCAAAGCAAAGGTAACTTTCGGCTGTCTCTGTTAGAACATGGGTATTATTAGTGAGACTGCTGTGGACAATGGGTATTAGCTATGTTTCTTTAATCAGGCCCTGCTGTGATGCAAGTGAACTTTACAAACGTAGGTGATTTTGAATATGCATGCTATGTATTGTTCATGGCTGTAGTTGCTATCCAGTTCTGTAACTATACCTGGAAATTGGGGTAAGTCAATTAGGTGCGACTGACCTGATTTTATGATTAGGAAGGGGTGAAATGCAACTTCATTGGGAAGTGGGAGCTTTAATTTTGGGCTAGACCATGGAACTCCACATAGCTTCAGTGCAGCAGAAGTATTTTGAATTTGAAAAACCGAAATTGTGATATGTAGACCACTGTCTTTGAGGATGTAATTTTGATGGTTAGGTTGCTAGATTGAGAGATGACACATGACTTTAGATCTAGATATCCACCCCAAGAATCACAAGTTGTAGTTGCTTCTTGGAAAGCGTGAGTTGTGTGATAGTATCATTTCCACTGTAAGTAGCCAGTTAGAACAGTGTTGAAATTACTACTTGTTACCGATAAGATTCATACTTTTGCTGTCTAACTTATCTGCTTTGAAGATCAGGTAGTTCAATATATAAAACTAACAGGGAAAAAAACATTATGACGGGTATGAGTTTTTGCATTTATATTCTGCTACTCCTAGAGTCCTGGATGCAGTCAGACAAACTCTAGAGGTCTTATGTCTCTGAATCATTCAAATAATCAATCATGTGATGTATTAGTTGAACTGTTGAATATTTCATTTATAAAGGTAGTTGGGGCATAATAGGAACATTCTTATCCTTGCCAAAATACTATATATATATCACTTATTTTGCTAAGAGTAATATAAAATTTTCCGGTAAATGTTTAAAAAATTTATTCAGGTGAGAATGAACTGATTGAATTGAATCTTATTCTAGTTGTTTGAGCTACAGTGTATAATAGAAACAACAGATAGCTTAGAACTTTTGAACAGAAGCCGGATAAAGAAACTAGATTTATTACCAGATTTTTGACTTCTTTATGTTTATAGTGATTATATATGGCATTTTGGAATCAGGGAATACTAAATAGAGTTTCACCTTTATCTCTTTTATCACTACTGACTATTAATGGCCATTGCCAAGACAGTTTTGATGATTTGTTTGATAAGTTGTAATGTTGTATATTGTCGTTGCCTTTGTAAAGATGACAACACATGGGTATATGCTTGCACAACTGAACTCTTGCTCAACGATGTCTCCTTTGAGATTTACATAATTATTTTCATGTCACTTGACAGCTTACAGTTTGGAGCTATATATATGCTATAAGTTTATACAAAATGTTCCCTAACTTTGAAATCAGATCCTGTTTTATTTGCTACCTTATAGTGGTCGTATCAATGAAGTTTGTTTCTCTTTTTATGCTATATGGTCAGATGACAACAGCTATATCAATTGAAGATGTTCGCAGGGAGGTGAAAATACTAAAAGCACTGTCAGGCCATAAGCATCTGGTCAGATTTTATGATGCTTGTGAAGATACAAACAACGTATACATAGTTATGGAGTATGTTGTTTCTTGCTTTTGTATTGAATTATTTCCTGGGGGCGTTTTGTTGTGAATGCTTGAATTTTCTTTGTAATTTGAGACATTTCGGTATTTATTTCCAAGACCATTTCTAGTACCCTAAATATCATATTTTTTTTTCAGATTATGCGAAGGCGGAGAATTACTAGACAGAATCTTATCTAGGTAAATATTGGTCCTCAATTAATACAAATAATGTCCTTTCTGTTTATACATGATTTTGTATCTGTGGAAATATGTTCTATTTTTGCAGAGGTGGAAAGTACACAGAGCATGATGCAAAGGCTATCATTGTCCAAATTTTAAGTGTTGTAGCATTTTGTCATTTACAAGGCGTGGTGCATCGGGACTTGAAGCCTGAGGTTTTTGTCTGAACTTTCATACCTTTACTTCTCCGCTTTTCTTCCTGTCACTATGTAGTTGATTCTTAAAATGAAACCTTATACCTTACTCTTTCCTCATGACAGAATTTCCTTTTTATCTCTAGAGATGAAAACTCAGACATGAAACTCATTGATTTTGGCCTCTCTGACTTCACTAAGCCAGGTAATGTATATAGAATCATTCTAACTGCATAGACAGCCGCCTTGTTTTACCATTCATTGTTTAAGATTGAGGATCCTCCATTATAGTTTGCCTGTAATTCAGATTACAGTTCGTGTGAGTGCTCATTGAATTCTGGGAATGAGGTAGTTGCACAACTGTTATTAGGACCCTTCATGACTATAGGGTTCAGCTTGTAAATCTGTAAACCATGGCTCATCTTACAAAAGCTTGACCTGCCTCTTCATTTGTCAGTCATATGTTGTTTCAGCCTGTAACGATTTCTCTAAAATTGAGATCTATAGCATAAGAACTTTATCCCGCATGGCATCATTGTATGTTCTTGCAGCATCTTCCCCAATTACTCGCTTTATCCCATTTATGGGTTATAATAGTATTTTTCAACTCATTTAGCATACAACAAAAATGCAAATTGATAAAATATAGGGAATTAATGTTGATTTGTATGATGAATCTTTTAGAACTATTTTAAGGTTGTAGATTTTTTTATTGCTCTCTGTGATCCATGTCAAAACTGTAGGTTTGTTACTTTTGCATCTAACAGGCTAACTGAAACATCTCTGTTGGGCATAGTCGTGATACTTGTGAACATTATTCTTGCGAATTGGTCGAGTAGAGATCCTTGGATCATATCTAGTATCTTATTTCGAATCTAAGAAAGAATAATGATTAGGGATGTATTGTGCTAGATCCAGAACTCTCTGAAGGTTGAATGTTTTGTTTAAATGTTAAGTTTTTAATGAATTTCTGATACTTTGCAGCTTCACCATACAAAAGGAAAAAGTGATCAAAGAAAGTCTTCGCATGCATGGCATTTTCTCAAACATTATTTTCTTCATTCTCTCACTTAATTCATCTATTATCCTGCCTTATACTAGGTGAAATAATGAGCTGATTCCTTATTATAACTATTTAACATGTATTCGCTCTTTCATCTATAAACCAGATGCCTATTATCTTGAATTTGTTCTGGAATATTGTAATTCCAGACCATGGCGATTCTTCCTGTTGACCTTGCATTCACATCTTTTTTTTTTTTGTTTTCTTTTTATTCTCACCCGCTCTCACCTGCTTGTGCCTTTTTGCAGATGACCGACTCAATGATATTGTTGGAAGTGCTTATTATGTTGCACCTGAAGTCCTTCATAGATCATATACCCTGGAAGCAGATATCTGGAGCATTGGAGTTATAGCGTATATCTTGTTGTGTGGAAGTCGTCCATTTTGGGCAAGAACAGAATCAGGGATTTTTCGTGCAGTGCTAAGAGCTGACCCCAACTTTGAAGACTCGCCATGGCCTTCAGTGTCTTTAGAAGCCAAGGATTTTGTTAAAAGACTGTTGAATAAGGATTATAGAAAACGGATGACAGCTTGTCAAGCTTTGAGTAAGCTGCATACATTCATTTGGATTCAATTTTGTCATGGTTTGATGACGAAACAGTGGCCCTGCTTTCTTATAGAGCTTGTTCTGGCATAGATTAACAATATTTAACTCTTCTGACACTTATAGCTCTCGTTTCTTGTTATATCAATGTGCATCTTAGTTTATTAGATAAGATGATTATCTTCTAATCTGATTTCCAAAATGATACAGAAACTGCTACTTTTACCTATTAGATGAATTTTTTCAAATTTCCCCTAAAATGTATGTTTCCTGTAACACAAAAGTAATCTATCATCTCTTGTAAGTTTTGTGCTTTTATGCTGTATCTGAACGATTTCAGTGCATTATCTGAACTGCTATGCTGATGTCTGTCCTTTTGCTTCTGCTGATGAACTTGTTCTTTGCACATACATTACTAATATGTTTGTTATCTGATACATTTCACTTCTGTTACAGCACATCCATGGTTGCGGGATGCTAATAACTCTATTCCTTTGGATATACTGATCTTTAAATTAGTCAAATCCTATCTTCATGCAACTCCCTTTAAGCGTGCTGCATTGAAGGTAAGACCTAGCACATTTTACGAAGGTTATTTGGTTTAGGTTTTTTATTTTGCTTCTTAGACCCTTCTTTTTTAGGTTAGCTTTGAGTAGCTTAAATTTTTACTAGGATGTCTCAACCGTTACTTGTTTCAATGCTTTATATAATAATATTGAAATGTGAGATTTATTAATAGTGTGGATTCTTAACAAATATAAATACTGATTTGGACAATTTTGGCTCTATTTTTGATTATTTCCATTCATGTCCTTGCAACAGGCTCTCTCCAAAGCTTTAACAGAGGATGAGCTGCTTTACCTTAGACATCAGTTTCTGTTGTTGGAACCTAGAGATGGCTATATTACACTTGAGAACTTTCGAATGGTCATCTCCTCTTTTCTTTTCGTTTCAATTTCATGATTTTAGTCTCTTGGCTATCCTATTGTTTGTTTTCATTTTGCATATAACAAGTCTAACTCTTTCTAAATGACTTTTCTTGTGCAGGCTCTCATACGTAATGCTACTGATGCTATGAAAGAATCTAGAGTTCCTGAGATTTTGAATGCTGTAAGGACCTCTTAGAAATGAAAGTTACTTCCGGTAGCTCAGATAATGATGCTCTTTTGCTAAGAGTAATCTATTCCTGTCAATAGAATCACTAATGTGCTCATGTGTTGTCACTTCAGATGACACCTCTCTCCTATCGTAAAATGGACTTTGAAGAGTTCTGTGCTGCTGCAATCAGTACTCACCAACTGGAGGCTTTGGGATACTGGGAGCAGATTGCCTCTACAGCTTTTGAGCACTTTGAGCAAGAAGGAAATCGAGTGATCAGCGTAGAGGAAATTGCAAGAGTATATTTTTTTAACCTACTTCGTACCTTATCTATACTTCAATCAGTTTCTGAACACAATCAGTTTTTCTTATCCTATTTCTTAAGAACGCATATATAGAAAAGATAATCTATATATAAAATATAGGATATTTAAATCTTTTTTTATGGGATTTAGATTTTTCATATTGGGTAACATCTTCTAAATCTGGACTCTTATCCATCTCATTACTCTAAGGAAGGACATCGGATGGAGAGACTCTTTCTGAATATATGTTTGCTGTGACATTTTGCTTTTGCAAACTCTTTCCTGATATTTCACTTGCTGATGAATGCAGGAGTTGAATCTTGGACCAAGTGCTTATGTGATCCTCAAGGACTGGATTAGAATCTCTGACGGAAAATTGAGTTTACTTGGCTACACCAAATTTTTGCACGGTGTTACAATCCGTAGTGCAAATACAAGACATCGTTAGATTGCTCATTCAATTCTGTCAGAAGATTGTATTAAAAATTACAGAATGGACGACAAGGGAGAAGGTTATTGCCTTTCATGTCATGTCGAGGAGAAGAATGAATACGTGCATAATCACGCATGTTGGTTGAGGCGCCTCTTTGAGTTGAGTTGCTTGTGCAAAGTTAACCTCTATTATGTGTGCTTTCCTCACATTTGATGCTAGGTGCAAACTTCATCTGGTTGGTGATCTCAACATATCATATTCATTTGTTTCCTTGAGTTGAATACCTGGCTTTTGAAATGGGGAACCCCCATTTTTACCCTTTAGCTGTGGAAAAACGACTTACCCACATGATAGATTCATTAAAAAATTGCACCAGGAGCTGTATGATTGTAAATTCTTCTTTTGGGTCTTCTGACAATAGCCTCTCAATACCATTTCTTACCAATTTGATGGTGTTTATGTGCCTATCGATGGGCAGGAATTGCCTTCAGTTCTTATTCGTCTTTTGGTTGACAGGAATTCCCCAAGTCTATTTTGTGCAAATGGGCTATTCAGTTGCCCTGGTAAGTCTCTGGGTTTTGAGACCTGAAAACGAAGAAAAAGAAGAGAGCTGCAAAAAAATTCCCAACTTTCTTGTTTGACGGAGCCATTTCATCTGCCACTTTTCTACCTCATATTTCATTTATTATAAAATTATTACTAATATAATTTCTGACATGAAATACCCGAGTTCAAATTTGTTATTTCCTGAGCTTTGACATGTCACAAAGATATTGATGATGCAATGGTTGACCATGATAGTTGTGTGACAGGAATGGCCATGAAAGCAAAATTTGATAACTATTGGGGTGAGAACAATTATTTGATATCAATTGCACTTGTCCAGTTGTCCTAGATCCTAGAATGAAAATGAAATTCCTTCAATATGTTTATAAAGCATTATATTCAATTGTTGATGCTCCTACCTACATGGATAATGTGTGTGAGACTTTGTATAAGTTATTTCAAGAGTATGTTAAGGACTATAAGATAAGGCAGTTGAAAGGAATTCATTTGCTAGAAATATTATGGAATCTTCACAATCTTCTAGAGTTGGAGGGAAAAATGTCAAAAGGTAAAAAAAGAGTTTGATAACTTGATGAGAAATGTTGAGATCAGCGATGGAGATAAATCAGAATTGGATTTATATTTGGAGGAACAAGTGCCCGTGACAAAGATTATACAGGTTAAACCTCTATAAATTAATAGGGTCGGGACCGGAGTATTTTATTATTTTATAGAGATATTAATTCATCGATAAATTAATATTTATTAATTTATAGAGATTTTAGCTATAGAGATATTCCAATAAAATATTATCTTATGTAACTAAACTAAACTTAGGAAAATTAGCTTAAAATAGTACCAAATATTGTCATTGAACCAAAAATAATACCAACTACAATAGAATCATATTTTACTAAGTTTTGAAAGTTCTCTTAGTTGTACATATATGTAATTTTTCATATATTTATTAATATATGATTTTATTGGGACCTTATATTTCTATAGGGGTTTTTTGAGAATTTGTTATCTTATTATCTTATCGAAAATCGTCAAATTTTACACTAGCCGAAGTCGGGATCGGAGAAAAATATTAATTTACCGAGTTTATTAATTTATCGAGTTTTATTTTATGGAGGTTGTACTGTATAGACCCACTATTTAATGCTGTGGAATGGTAGAGGCAACAATGTGACAAATTCTGCATTCTATCTAGGATGGCATGTGATGTACTTTCCATTCCTATCACAATTGTAGCATTTGAATCTGCTTTCAGTGTTCGAGGTCATGTGATTGATCCACACCGTGCTTTTTTGGGGGCAAATACCGTTAAAATGTTGATGTGTGGTGTTGTTGGCTTAGAGCTCATTATGGATTGCTTGATGAAGAGGTAAATAATGTAATATCTCATTTATTTGATCATTGGTATAACACTTCTATAGTTTCACATAATTTAAGATATATGTATTTATTGTACATGTTGGTGCCGAAAATGTATCAAAATTTGAATATTGTTTTCTTCGATGTCTTGAAGATTGAATGATATAATTGTTTATTTTTCTTGTTTATGAGCAAATGTTATTTTTAGTCTTTTTTTCCAAGAAATTTTATGAAGGATTGTAAAACATGTGTATGTCAGTATGTTAGTGTTTTGACAATTATGTTTGTAAGACAAATTTGAGACTTTTGTTTGGTAATATTTGAGACTTAAGTTTGCTCGTTAAGTTTTTGGCAAATTGTACATGTACTTGGCTAAGTAAACAAGTATGCTCATTTAGTTGAACCATGAAGAACTTAAACGAGCAGTGGATTAGCTCGTTCAGTTTGTTCACAAATAGCCTAAACGGGTGACCTCGCGAGTTGAGCTCGAGTTTGATGAACCGATACACGAACCGAGCTCGAACAAAAACCTAAGCTCGAATCGTATTTGAGCCCGAGACCGAATTCCAAACGATCAAGCCGAACCCAAACATGCCAAAGCTCAGCTCAATTCGGTCCAATTACATCCCCAACTACATACTGCAAGTCTGCAACTAAAAGATTAGTACTTAATGACCTAGGCAAGCTTTTGCTTGACCAGGCCGGACAAGATAGTGACATTTTTGTTGTTCCTTAGGACTAATGTTATAACAGTCAAGTAAGCTCAATGACTTATTGATGTTTCTAGATTGATTTCTCTTGATCCTAAGAAACATATATATTATCTTGCTTAGCATACTGAAGATTATTTAGAGGTCTATGAACATCATTCTTAGAAGGATGTTGAACATTTTTAGTATTATTGATCCCATTTCTAATCTTTTCAGATTGAGACTTTCTTTTCTCATAATTTTTCTTTCTATGCCCCCCATTATCACAATACCAATAAGTCATCAAATAATTTTCCATAAAATATTTAGGAGGGCTCTTCTGAATTCTTCTTTGAATGATCTTATCCATGTTAAGATCCTTAGGTTCATTACCCTTAGACTACATGATGAACATGTTGTGTGTTGGTTGACCAAATTACCAACACTTAGAATATTCTTCCCGATTCTTATCTTCCCTCTATAAATTCTCTTCATCAAGTGTAATTTTTATCTTAACCTTGAAGTTTCCTATCTCATTGTTCATATAATTCAACAACATCAAAATTGATATGGTCTTATGTTTGTATTTATCACCCATATATCATATCCAAACATTTGAGGAGCAAATGTGGGATCAATATCCACTAGTTCCCCCTTGCTAGTAGACTTCCATTCTTTTATAGTTTTAAGCAAATTATCATTTTCAATTTTCAATGAAAGAATATGGAAGAAAAATCAACATTGATCATTTTCAGATTTAGAATCTCAAATATTAAATCAAGACAATCATTATAGGGATCAATAGAACTATCAACGATGTTTTCCTTAGATGATTTTAGGTGTTTAAGCATATCATTAACTGTGGAAAACATTCAACTTGAACATCACGATTTTCATTATGCATGTTCCTAATAACTTTAATCAAACCCTCTTTAGATAAAGATTTCAAATAGTTGAAGAATTCAGAGTCACACGCCTATTAAAGGGGACATCGCTCTATGTAGAATTCCACATATGTTGTTGTTAAGCTTCCCTTCATGATATCCTTTGAAGTAAGATCGAGGATAGTGACCCTTCTTACGACACTTATAGCAAGTGAAGTCCCTTAGGTCATGGCTTTCCACATTGTTCCCACGAAAGCCTCCAGAGATGTTGTTCACCATTGGCTTGAACTACCCTTTGTTCCACAACTTCCTCATGGATCTTGTAATCAAAGACGTTTCTGTGTCAAGGTCAATAGTATCGGTTTCTCCTTCTTTGACTATGTAGCTCAAAGCCTTCTCAAGTTTGAGCACCGTTCCCTTGGATGCCAATTGTTTGCTTCCATGGGTTTTTGTGCTTAGCCAACTTAGAAAACATCTCATGCAAATCAAGCTCCTTGTTCCCGGAGTTCTCCAAAAAGGTAGTGTTATCATGTTCCCAATTGCAAGTTAGTCCTTTAATGATGAAACAAACTGTTAGGGTTGTAATTGTGCTTCCCACATCGAGAATTGGTGGGAAACCAAGCTCGCTTATAAGTATATGGGTTACTCCTCCTATTGTCAATTGGTTTTGGGATGAAACCCCATAAGCTTGTGAGTTGGGCTTGGCAATTGTGCCCGTCTCCCCTCTAACAAGTGGTATCAGAGCCGATGGTTCGGCTTAGAGACCGAGAGGGTTCGCCGTTATCGGTTGTGAGGGATTCACAATTGAGGGGGAGATTGTTAGGGTTGCAATTGTGCTTCCCACATCAAGAATTGGTGGGAAACCAAGCTCGCTTATAAGTACATAGGTTACTACTCCTATTGTCAATTGGTTTTGGGATGGAACTTTATGGGCTTGTGAGTTGGGCTTGGCAATTGGGCCCGTCTCCCCTCTAACAAAAACTTTAGTCTTCAAGGGGGTCTATTTCTCAGTAATCGTAAAAGTCATCGTACGAATGTCGAGAATCTAGAATCTGGATTGATACGAGGAAATTGTTTCTCCTTCACTCACGGAGAAGGTTAGGAAGCTTCTTTTACCTTGAAGGATCATGGATTCCTTCATCTACATGGTGTCGTTGAAACTTTTCTCCAAAGGATTCCACATGTCTTTGGCAATCACCAAGTTGGACAATTTGCACATGTCCACGACATTAAGACCGTTGTTGATGAATGTCTAAGCCAAAAAGTTATCTTCCATCATCTTGAAGTCATTTGGTTAATTACATAAGCTTAGGATTATCCTTTTTGTCATTAGTGAATTCATGATCCAGGATTGAAAGTTTTTACTTTTGATCCAATAAGACATTACATTATTCCATTGATCATATTGACCAAAAATTGGAATCGGTGGTTTGGTGCTGGACACACCGAGTTCCGTGGTTCGACTAGATATCTTGGTTGTTTGTTTAAACAAAAACACATAAGCTAGAGCAATTAACCTGCTTTGATACCAATTGTTGGATCTACGTGTGTTACATTACAAAGATTGATCCTTAAGAGATCAACGAACTAGGAAGCGGAGTTTAAACAAAGAAACCAGGAAACAAGTAACTTGAACACAAGGAATTCCAAATAAAATTTGCATTTCTTATTAAATAAGTATGAACTTCCAAACACGAACCTTGAATCTAGATGTACACAACTCCTAGTAAATGTAACCTTGGTTCTTCAAAGTCCGAACACTTCTTATGTAACTCGAACCTTGTAAACTCGACCAACACACTTCAATTTAGTACACAACTAAATCAAAGCTCTTTGTGTCTCTCCTTTCTCTCTCTCGAATGCACAAAGCCTTCAAATTACAAAACTAAGCTCTTAGGTTCGTTTTTCTCTTAACCTCATTCCTACATATACTAAATGGCAGAATACATGTACGGCCCCCGAACTTGTCAATTTTTTGCAAACGGCCCCCCAACTTTAAAATAACTTATCAAACCCCCCCAACTTTACATTTTTGCTCTATTGAACCCCCCTTTTTTTAATCTCGCGGCACGTGAAATTGACATGCGCTTAGCTGGCTTTTTTTTTCCTGAGTTGGCCATTGTATCTGAGTTGGCCCCCCCACATAAGCATTTGTAAATGATTTGGCGCCATGTAAGCTAGAATTGCTTACATGTTAAATTTTTTTTCTATAACCCAAGATTAATCTCATTTTAATGCATGTAAAACCTTATAGTTTTATATCATATGAAAAAAATAAAATGCTGACCGTTATATTGGAGGGAGAGAAATGAGAGGAAGGAAGGGCATTCGACAAAGTTGAGGGCTTTCGAGAGAGCTCACGAGAGAAATCGCAAGCTGAATCCAAGCTCCCAGGAGAAGCTCGCCTCCAATCTCGAATCCAGTCTCGAATCCTAGTGCTAGGGCAAGTTCGAATGCAGTTATGAAGTCCGGAAAAAGAGGTTAGTTTCTTCTCCTTCAACAAGCTTCGATTTAGGGTTTTTTGGTTGTAGAATGTGTAATCTGTGCGATTTAGGGTAGAAGATTCAACCTTTATCCTTGCATCTGTAAAGCAATTGCATAATTTGTTGTGAATATGGTGATTAGGGTGCATAGATCGCTTGAGCTAAAATTTTTTCCTTTGGTCCTTCTTCTGTGTTTGGTATGAGTTCATTAGGCCTCAAAATTTTGCCTTTTATCCTTCTTCTATTTTTGGCATTAGGGATGAGTTCAAAATACATCAAGATAGTTTGGCATCATAGTGGTTCATTCGTCACTGAGCCAGAGCCAGACTACATCAATGAATTTCCACCAAGATATACTGAGGGATTGGACACAGACAGGCTGAGCTTTTTGCAGTTATTTTCATGGATCAGAACTATGGGGTATCGATCATTGAATGGGATCTACTACAAGAAGCAAGACGGTACATTTTAAGAAATGCAAGATGAGACATTGACTGAGCTTGCCAAGGATCTGCATGATGGCCAGAAGGTTCACTTCTACATTGATCATGGGATTAATGAGGTTGTTATTGCAAATGTTGAAGGTATGGAAATCGTGGACTATGTTCCTAGTGGTAGAAGTACAGAAGATCCAGTCATTTTGGATGAGGAACAAGAGGGTAATGATGTGGCAACTAAGGAGAAACAAGCTGTTGCAGAGGAATTCAGTCATGATAATTGTGAAGAGGTTGATTTAGGAAATGAGTACCCTGTGGCAGAGGATAATGAGGAGGTTGTTTTAGGGAATGAGCAAGAAGCTGGTGTAAGGGCTTGTGAGCAAAACATGGATGATGATGTTGAGGATCTAGGCAATGATGATGCTGAGGATTTAGGCAATGATGATGAACAACAGGTTGAGTTAGATGAGAGTGAGAGTGATGATGACGTGAGTGATGAATCCTCTGACAATGAAGGTAGTGTTGCATTGGAAATCAGTGATGATAGTGAGGTTGATGATGAGTTGAGAGAGGTTAGACAAAGAGCAAGAGAGCTTAGAGAAAGGAGGAGGGTGCACAAGGAAAACCTTGTCAATGTGGAAATCAACATGGGTGAGGTAGGCAATGATGAGGGTTATGAAGAATGGGATGAGAACAGGCATGATTACAGGGGGAAAGTTGCTGGGGATGAGCCATTTTATGCAAGTGACTCTGATTATAGTATGGAGAGTTTAGATTCTGGAGATGAGAGTGAAGGACAAGGAGAGGGGGAAAGGAGGATAAGTAGGCATGTGGTGTACAATCTAGATTGTGAGTATCCTGTATGGGAGGTGGGGATGGTGTTTGAAAGTGTTGATGAATTCAGAGATGCTGTGGCCAAGTACTCCATTCATAGAGGAGTTAAACTGAGATTGAGGCCTAATGAGAGAAAGAGAGTTGTGGCAAAGTGCAAACATGAAGGATGCAAATGGTATTTGCATGCCAGCTCTGATGGAGCATCTAAGAACTTTATGGTGAAAACATATAAGCCTAAGCATTATTGCAGGAGGTACAACAACAACAAGATGTGCAACTCTAAGTTCCTAGCCAAGTATTTTGATGTCAGAGTTATTTCCCAGCCTTCAATCAAACTGTGGGAGCTCCAAGAGTTGTGCAGGAAAGAGCTAAAGATGTATGTGGGACTGACTACTTGTAGGAGGGCCAAGCAAAAGATTTTGGGGAAAAATATTGGTGAATATATTGAGGAATATGGGAAACTTCATTCTTATGTTCAAGAGCTGGAAAGATCAAACCTTGGGTCAACATGCTTTGTGGTGGTAGAGAAAGAATCTCAACCAAGGACTCTTGAGTTGTCACTTCCCAAGGGGTAAATTCCCTCGGTGGTCCCTAATCTTTCATACTAGTTTACTTTTAGTCCCTAACCTATTAAAAGGTCTTTTTTTATCCCTAACTTTTAAAAAGGATTACTAATTGGTCCTTCTGTTACATACCCCGTTAGTTCTCCGTCAAAAGTATGGTGACATGGACTCTACCTACAGATATACAATAAAAAAAAGATATTTCTTGGCTGACAAAGCACAAGGGGTGGGAATGGAATTTACAAAAAAAACGTGAATTTTTTTAGACCAAAAAAGACGTGGTTTTAGGGTAGAATTTGAGCGAAAAAGAACAGCTCTGTGCTTCAACTTGCAGCCTTGGCATGAAATTAGGAAGCTTGAAGGAAGATGGAGAAGTTGGAAATCAGAAGAAAGTGGCGTAAACGAGATCTATTTTCTGAACCCCCACAATATGGTAAAATCTCAACTTTCAAATTCTAGACTATTGGTTGTTTGAGGAAGTTCTGAACTTTACATTTGGGAAAAGGGAGTCCTAGAAAGCTTTTAGGGTTCATGTGGGAAAGAAAACACCTTTGAAAGCACAAAGGGTTCATGTGGGAAAGAACCAGTAGTATATATTGGGTTTGTTGGAGAAGCTATATGCAGGCTTATTTGTTTTTATTGGCCACCGAATGAAGTGGTATGGGTGGACAAAAACAATTTGGTTTTTTCTACTTGATTTATGTGTGATAGAATGAAGACAAGGGACCATCTTAAGTTGTTGTAGCTTCACATGCCTTAGATAATGCATGTCCCCACTAGCTAGTTGTGTTTTCAAAAGAACCTTCTTCATTTTGGCTTATCTAGGAGTATTATATTATACACCATTAACTCTCTTTGGTTTCTAACTTGTTTATGATATATACTTGTTCACAGATGCCAATACAAGTTATTTTAGTATTAAATTCAATCATGGTGGGTATTTTTCTGAGGAAGGGTGGAGCGAATATGTGAAGGCACATGTTGACTATTTTGATTACTGCCATCAGGATGGAGTATCATTCGAAAGCATTGCTGAAATGTTGAGGCAAATTGAACATGATATGGACAAGGTTATATTATTGTGGAAGTCTTCTCATTCTAGTGCAAGTCAACCTCAGTTCAATATGATCAATGGTGATATAGATGTGATAGATATGGTAGCCTCTCATTTATCAGTATGCTGTGTAATTGAAATGTTTATGGTCATCAAGGAAGGAGAATATGATATACATGCAACAAATCTTCAAGAAGGAACTATGTTATTACTACATGGTGATGATGAGGATGGGTCATCTTCAGAGGGTGAGATTGTTGAACATGTAGAGGAGGATGAAGATGTTCATCTACAAGAGGAGGACAACAATATTGGAGACGATGAGGATATTGAATTTGTGATGAATCCCCCAAATTCAAGTGCAGCTGATCAAACAAAGGGGTTTGATAATCAACAAGAAGTCATGGGTTACGTATTTGGTGTGGACTCGGATTATGACGGTTCTGATCAATTGGACAGCCTAGATGAAGATAGTGATATGGAGAAGGAAAGATTTCCAAAGTTCAATCCTCGAACTGATATTAAGGATCCAAAGTTCAGGTTGAAAATGATATTTCCATCTTTTCAGTTATTGAAAGAAGCTGTCAGGATATACTCAATCAAAAACAGGGTTGAATTATCTTTTAAGAAGAATGATTTGAAAAGGCTTAGAGTGAAATGTAAGCAGGGTTGTCGATGGGTACTATATGCCACTCAATTTGATAATTCAGGAAGGGTACAAATCAGAACCTACATTGATGAGCATACCTGCAGTAGAGGATTTTCAAGTAAGTTTGCTACTAAAATGTGGATTGCATATGAGTACTTGGAATTAATTAGAAGAATTCCAGAAATTACTATTCCAACACTACAAGATCAAATTAAATGTGATTACAATATTATTGTAAAAAAAGGAAAGGCATATAAAGGAAAACAACTTGCCCTTAGTATCCTGAGAGGAGAAGAGGAGGAACACTTTTTGAAGCTTGCAGACTATGGAGGAGAATTAAGAAGGACTAATCCAGGGAGCACATGTTTGTTGTCATTGGATAACTTGATTTTCAAGAGAATGTTTGTTTGTTTATCGGGATGTAAGAATGGTTTCAAGTCTGGTTGTAGACCTTTGTTGGATCGTAAGTCTGTTAGAATGGGCGTCCTTAACTGGGTTAAGGGCGTCCTTAGGTTCAGCGGAAATTAGACTTAACAGAAAACGTAGTGAGATAATGGACACGAGTATTTATAGAGGAACCTCACTAGGACCAACTAGTCTTATGGGTAAACCTCTAACTCCGCTTGGAGGATTTTCAATAGCCGTCCTTATCTTATTAAGACAGAGTCCTTACAACTTAAGCGAGTCGTTACACTTCACTGAGCTAAGCGTCCGTCCTTAGCCTCACTAGTAACACTCCTTTCCACCTAACAAAGTAACCTAACTCTCTTAGCTATAAGGAAGCTATCACACACGTCTCTCACGGTTCGTTGTGAGAGACAAACTACAACTCTAACTATTTTGTGGTTTGTTTTGGATTTGATGTGGTTGGACTTTCTTTCTCTTGCTTCAAGCTCACTTGATCTTCTTGATCTTTGTTCTTGTACTTGAATGTTTCGGGAGAGCTTGAGAGAAAGTCTTCAAAGTCCACACCGCTATGCATACCCCTTGGGAGGTATTTATAGCGAAAGTGGTTCTTGTCCTCTAGCGTCCTCTGAGACTTTGCAGGATCCTTGATCTTTCATCAACGGTGCGATGAGCATCTTGAGGAGGTCAACTCTGTTGACGCTTGGGAAGCCTCCGCGTAGAAAGGGGACCATTGCTAAGAAAGCGACATCTTTGGAATTGTCTACACGTGCCCAGACAAGGGAAGCTTCCTTCTGAGGACTACGGCCGAGTATGATGTAATCATGTTGGGGTGGCCTTGATTTGAATTTGAACTTCGTCCGTATTTTGGCGCGCGTCCCTTCTTGATGAGGACTCCGTCCTATCTGCGCAGGGACTTTGCCAATTACGTTCATCTTTGAAAGTTCTGATGATGTGCGTCCCTACAGAGTTAGGGACTGCCGTTCACTTGTTGTCCTTTTCGCTCATGTGCGTCCATTGGACTTATCTGAGATCAACACTTGGACAACTCATCAAATACTTTTGAGTTTGTTATTATCAAAACAAGGGACGATCATTATTGGTTTAGATATTAATGACTGGCGTCCTTAATATCGTCCTAACAATTTCCCCCCTTTTGATGATGACAAACTCTTTCAAACAATACGCACAGAAGTAAAGCTTTTAGCATGAGAGACTACACTTTGATTTTCTTTTCAGCTTAGGTTGGCATGCAACACATTCTTTTAAGTGCGTCCTATCTTATTCTTAACTAACGTCCTTTGGACTTGACCGAAAATTCCCCCTAAACACATGCTTTCTATGACAACTTATAGACAATCGCATCTCTACAAAACTATACTTCCCCCTTTTGGCATCATCGAAAAGGAGAACAAGTTGAAAAGTATGCAAGCACAAAGTCATAACTAAAGAAAGGAACGCTTAGACAAAACGAATCACAAACGTAATGAACTGCGTTCACGAAGAGAGTACGATCATTACACACACAAAATGTTCCAAAAGGGGACAGCGTCCCAAAGTCTTAACGAAAAAACACAACAAAAACAATAAAATTTTTCAGAATGAAGAGAGGGGGGAGTGATCATTTACGGGGATGTTTGCCAAGGGCCTTGAGATGTTGCTCCTGAAGATGGTTGTTCTGTGCAAGGAGCTCGTTGTTGCGTTCCAAAAGTTCTGTGTGTTGGTGGAGAGTGTCGTGAACCTGTTGAATTAGATCAATCATCATACACTGGTTCTCGATCATCATCCCAAGCAGATACTTCTGTGAGTGCTTCTCGGCCTCATGAGGAACGCTCATACCATCGAGCTCATCCTCTGCTTCGTCAGCGTCCTCATGATCGGCTGGCGTCCCTTCTACTTGAAGAACTGGCTCAGATTCACCTTCCACAGTTTCAGCAGCAGCAGCAGCCTTAGCTCTGCGTTCAGCTTCCTTTTTCTCTTTGGCCAGTTGCCTCTTCACAGATGGGAGCGGCTCATCACACCTCAGTTTGCCAACTGGGGGGAGGGTGATTTGCCTGACGTCCCAATGAATCCCGAAAGTCTGTTCTGTTTTGGGGACGTAGAGGCCTTGCTGCTTCAGAATCTGTTTGACTAGGCCTGGGAAGGGAAGGGAGTGGCGTCCTCCTGTGAACTTACCCATGTGCTCCAAGATTACCCGCGGCAAGTTGATGGGCTTGCGTTGCAAGAAGGCGTCCAGTAAAATACTATTAGTTATTTGGACGATGGACTTCTTCTCTTGGCGGGGGACGACCATGCGCACAATGAAGTGATGCGCAAGGACGCCCGTCTTGGTGAGGCAATGGGCGACTCTGTCCTTAGCGGCTGGCTGTCTCCCACTGAATATGTTGTTGAAGATTTCTTCTTAGGAGAAGCGGCCAAAGTTCTTACAGGGCAGGTCGTGGAGGGCATCAGAAGGAGATAGACGCAGGCCAAGCATGTTTCGGACGGTACCCTCAGCAATTGCGTACTCGTCCCCATCAATCTCGAACGTCCCTTGAGGCTTCCCTTTTACTTCAGATATCTCAAATTTTGAGTAAAAGCGGAGAACCTGTTCGGGGTCGACTTCAGCGGCCTCAGCGCCCAAGTGCGTCCAACCCTGGAACTCAAGCAGTTCCAAAAATTTGCTGCACTGGTTCTCTTCCAAGAATGGAGTGGTAAAAAGGAGCGGCGACAGAATTTTCTTCAACCTTTTCTGCTTGCTGCCGTTGCTCACAATCACCTCATCACCAGCGTCTTCTTCTTCACCGTCTCCCTCCTCGTCCTCATGATCCTCATCCTGGTGAGGAGCATCGTCTTCATCGGAGGCCTCGTCCCCTTGCTCATGGGACTCGACCATTTCTGTGTCCTCAGCAGTGGACGCCTGTGCTGGAGGAGGCGCGTCCACAGCTGGAGTCCTTGCCAAGGACTCTAAAGGGACTGTGGAAGGAGGCGTCCCTTGGACTTGTGTACTTTCCGCGACAACCGGAGCAGGCGGAGGAGGAGTAGAAGCTTTAGGAGGGGAGGGAGAAGGAGTTCTTATTTTTGCCTTGGTTGCGGGGGCAGAGGAGATGCTAGGCGGAGCCACTGAAATTGGCTTGATCTTGAGCGGAGTTGGAGGGGGAGGAGGCGCCTTAGCAGGGGAGTCCTCTAGAGTGATAACTTTTGGGACAACGTCCTTGGCCGGGACCTGTACTTGAGGAGATGCCCTTTGGACCTTTGGCATAGGCTTTGCCAGGTCCGCCTCAATCTCCGCCTCAAGCGGATCTGTAGTAGCCTCACAAGCAGGAGTGGCGTCCTCGACCCTTGGTGGAGGTGGAGGGAGTTGTGGGACTGCCTGCAGGCTCTTTTGGATCGCCTCAGCAATGGCGTCCTTTTCCGCTTGCTCCTGGCGCGCCTTCTCCTCTTTCTCGATTTGGAGCTCGGAGAGGCGGATAGCGGCCATTTGTTGTTCCGTGACGCCTTCGAGCTCAGCAGACGTCTTTAACCTTCTCTTTGGAGCGGGAGGCGGGGAGGAAGGGATAGGCTTTGGTTGAGAGGAGGAAGGGGGAGGGCCTTCAATTTGCATTTTGCGTGAGGGGGGAGGGGAGGATGGCCTCTTTCTTTTGTGGGAAGGGACGGAGCCTGCAGGAGCCCCTATGAACTCCAAGATGTCGGGGAGCAATTTAGCAAGCTCGTCCACGGTTCCGCCAAAGGAATCAGAAATTATGCCTGGGCCTATGAAGGGAGGATTGGTGTGATTGGTTTCCCGGAGGCGGGGCTGGACATAGGTGACCATAAAGTAGTGAAGGAGGCGTTGTATTTTTGGAGGGTAGTCGCTGATGGACGCCCGTAGGCAAATATTGGCGAGCATCCTTGGCTCTTTTTCTAGCCAGTCCTCAATGAGTGGGTCAAGGGGAGGACGGCGTTTTGGTTGGGCAGGGAGACCTTGGATAGAGCCTTTTGCAGAGTTTGCGGGTTCTGGCTCTGGTTTAAAAGGCTTTTCCAGGAATTGGAAGCGTTTTTGAGAGGGTTTGGATTAGGGTTGTTCATCGGGTCAAAACCGAACCGAACCACGGAAAACCGAACCGAACCGAAAACCAAACATCGGAAATATACGAACCGAAAACCAAACCGAATTACTGCGGTTTGGTTCGGTTCGGTTTCGGTTTTATTCGGTTCGGTTCGGCTTTGAACCGAACAAACCGAATAATCAATATCTGGTTTTTTTTTGTAGAAGGTAAACCTAAATCCAATTAATACCCGAACCAAACATAACCAAACAAAACCGAATATAAAAAAACCGAACAAAAACCGAACAAACCAAACAGGACCATGGTGATATAAATGCATTTAACGTGTGCAATCTCCATAAAACGTGATGAACCAAAATGATAATCCAAAAGCTACAATTTGCAATTCTGCATACATTAACTAATTAAGGTTATTAAGCCCATACATTAACTAATTAAGCCTTAATCAAAATGATAATAGTAGCAACTAGCAAACAAAGTAGACTATGAACCAAAGGTCCAAAGCTACCCAAATCTCCATATCTTCATGTCTTCATCTGCAATGTCCATGTCTTCAAAGGAGGATGCTTATACTTGATCTAGAACATAAACCAAAGAGCAAACCTTAAAAGTCTTCTAAAAAAAGTTATTATATTGTATGCAGCAGATTGTAAAATAGTAGGTTATATTACCTTTTGTAAGCTCCTCACTCTCTTGATACACTTCAAGCTCTTTCAAAAGAGAATGAGCCTCTTCTTCACCACATAGACGAGCCTTTAAAGCTGCGCGTATCCAATCTTGTGTGCAAACAAGAGCTTCCACCATCTACATGTATAACAAATAACAATTATAATTGCTAGCTAAAAAAGAAAATTTAAACCAAAAGTCAGTTTTAAGGACTAAGAAAAGTAAGAGACATTACCTTAGTACTTAGTTTACTTCGAGATGGAGATATTGTACGTCCTCCTGTACTGAAAGCAGACTCAGATGGAACGGTTGTCACCGGCATAGCTAACACATCTCGAGCCATCTTTGAAAGAATTGGAAATCTATGTCCATTCAATCTCCACCATGTCAAAGCATCAAGTTCTTTGACAAATCGGGTCATGAAAGTACCAATCAAATTCAGTGGAATAGCTTGGACCAATAGATTCACCAATTTGCAAGACCTCAGATGCTATCAAATTCACAAAACTGTTCAAATCCCCACTTCCAGCTCCTTTTCTACTTGGCTGAGATCCCATGTTAGCAGACCCAGCAGCTGAATCAGACCTTTCTTTAGGAGTATACAACCTTCTATACTCCTCAAATATCTCCTTTACAGATCCCCTTAAGATTGTGGCATATTCAGCCCCCTTCTCTTCACCATATAACTTCTTCAGAACACATTTCAATCCATCAAACTTGTTCCTCGGATCAAGAAGCACACCAGCAAATATAAAGACATTCATCTTCTCAACATCTGCCCAATACTTGTCACATTTTTTCTTCATAGGGATAGCCATAGATTTACAAACCAGATCATCACTTTCCACTACTTCATTCAACAAATGAATAATTTGGCCAATGTATAGATAAACGTTGCTCACTGTCACATAAGAGGAACCCGAAACCATGTTTGTGAAGTCATAAAACTGTTTTAAAAACTTCACAATGACCTCAACGGTAGCCCACTCATCATCAGAAATTTCTCCTATTTGGTGACCATCATCATCTATTGGCATATAAAGAAGTCCAGGAAACACTGTCTTAAATTTCAAAGCAATATCTAACATCAAGTACGTCGAATTCCATCTAGTAGGAACATCTGAAACTAAACTGTGCTTGCAATCAATGTTTTGCCTTTTAGCTTCTTCTTCAAAACTCTTTTTTCTACCTCCAGAACTCCTAACATACTTGACAACAAGTCTGACTTTGTCTACACATGGGAGATATGCACTTAAACCGTCCTTGACAATACGGTTAGCAATATGTGCTACACATCTCATATGAAAGTTATTCCCTTTATCAATGCAGCCACCATTCTTTACTAGCATATTTTTCAATTTCAGACATGCAGAATCATTAGAACTCACATTGTCTACGGTCAAACTAAAGACTTTACCACATAAGTTCCAAGACCTTAGACAATCTTCAACATCTCTAGCAATATCCACAGCTTTATGACCACTAATCACACAGAAATTCAGCATTCTTTTTTGCAAAGTCCAGTTGTTATCAATAAAGTGAGCAGTCAAAGCCATATACTTCACCCTTTGAATGGAAGTCCAAGTATCGGTGGTCAAACTAACCCGCTGACAATTAGCGTCTAAGAACCCTTTTAATTTATCCCGTTCTTCCAAATACATACCATAAGCATCACGCGTTATAGTAGAACGGGAAGGCACCTTAAAAGTAGGAACACCACAACTAAACATGTCCCTAAAAAGCATTTGCTCCACAAGATTAAACGACATCTCTAATCCAACTATAAACTTGCAAACCCGAGATCTCAACTCTTCCAAATCAAGCACCCAATTTTTCATACTGCAATTTCCAGATGCATCAGTCTTTTCTAAGACAAGTTTAGATTGGGTACCTTTAGTTTTGTTTTCAGGGTTCTCCAAACAACGCGCTCGATGTTTTCCCAGATTGGTGACACCATTTTTCCTTGTATCGCATGCGTATGTGCTCTTGCAATGGATGCATTCAGCTCTTGCAACTCCCTCCGGGGTAGTATACTCCTTGAAATGATCCCAGTGTTCACTCCTCTTCAGTATCACTTTGGACTTTTTAGGCTTGGGAACTTCATTCGCTGGCTGACTTGGCTCCTCCCTCACTTCATTAGATGGCTCCTCCCTTTCTTCTAGATTGATATTAGCTCCATCCTACAAAAAATCTTCATCATTCTCAAGATCATCGTCGTTTTCAATTTCTGGATAATTTTCTGATGCTTGGGAGCGTAGTATGTCCCGTGACTCGGGTTGAGTGCTACTTGAGGGCAAAGTAGAGGGAGTTTGAATGTTGGTTGATCCACCTCGTTTCCTCTTGGATTGGGAGCTCGACATCTACATTAAAGAAAAACAGTAAACACATAGAGGTTAATTCTTCTACCATATATATATTTCATATCATACTTACAAGAAAAAAGATCTACTTACATTTGATGAATGTCAATCCGTTGTTTTCGATCGAGTGAAGTGTGAACTGTGAGCAGACAATACTGCAATAGAGTGAACCTAACAAAATTAACAAAAAATAAATTAACATTATAATTATTAAACAAACTGTACAAGGTCAATCTGTTTCAAAGAATTAGAAACCAAAAGAAGATGCACGAAATTTGAATAATCAGCAAAGAAACTGTACAGCTCTGAGTAAATACAGTTCGGCAGACAAGGATCTGTGTAGCAGACTACAACAACAAAATTTCCAATAAACCACACAGGAAGATTGAAGAAACAGGGAGGAACAGGCCTGTCCCTGAGTGCTAGACTGTTAGACGTTAAAAGTTAAAACACAAACACTAACAATTACGGACTAACTTTTACTTATCATCAAGGACTTCAAGCCCTGAACTCAACAAACATCATAGAATTGCAAATATCTTATCAGCTATTGTCAGGGGCATATAGAGAAAAAAACAAAGAAGTTGCTACCACAAATCAGACACCAATACAAAAAAAACAAAGGGGAAAAAAATCAGACAGAAACACTGTAAGCCTAGCACAAATTTAGCCTAGCATAAATCAGAAGCTAACAATAAACAAACAAACAAGCACTCAAGCAGATGAAGAGCTCTTCCATATTCGAATCCAAATAAACAAACAAATCAGAAACCCAACCGATAAGATTAAAAACAAGCAGATGAAGTATGAAGAGCTAACAATAAGATGAAGAGATGATAAGATTAAAAACACTGTAAGTCCAAATGTAGCCTACAGAAGTCCAAATTGAAGCCCCAAGCAACAATGAACAAACATGCAGAATGCAAATCGATGACTAGCCACTAGGTCGAAGAAGCTAACCAAAGTAGGTCGAGGAGGGTTTCCGCCGTCTAGGGTTTCTGCCGTCCGAGCCGTGGAGGAGGGTTTCCGAAGTAGGTCGAGCCGTGGAGGAGGGTTTCCGCCGTCGAGTAGGACGAGGAGAGACCGAGATCGAGCTTCAGGGTCCCGGCGCCGTCGAGCAAAGCTTGAGGGTTTCCACAATTCCGAGACCGAGATCGAGCTTTCCGCCGTCGAGGGTCGAAGAGGACTCGAGAGTCGAGGGTTCCTGGCGCCGTCGAGCTTCAGGTTTCCGCAATTCCGCCGCCGAGCTTCAGGTCGAGGGTTTGGGAGTTGGGACTCGAGAATCGCTTTCGCTGGGTCTGGGAGAGTGGGGAGACGGGAGACCAAGAGTTTTGAAAAGAAAATCGGGAGACCTTAAGTTTAATTTGGGTATTTTGATTTTTGAGCTTTGACTATTTTCTATATTAATTTTTTTTAATTAGTTCGGTTTTACCCGAACCGAACCGAAACCAAACCGATCCAAACCGAAAACCGAACTAACATATATCCTAGACCGATAACTGAACCGAACAAGCTCGGTTCGGTTTGGTTCGGTTTTCTTCGGTTTAACCGAACCGATGAACAACCCTAGTTTGGATAGAGGGCGAGAAGATTGGGATTTTTGAGGAGGATGGGAGCGTTGTGGTTGGGGAGGGGTGGTGGAATGGAGGCGTTGGGTGTTTTGGGATGGAGGATGGCGAGGGGTTTCTTGGCGCCCAGCAGGTCGGCCTCTTGAGTCCATTAATGACCTACCTTTCACCGGAGGAGACTTCGAGGAGCTAGGGTTTTTCGCCGCCGAGGGATTTGTGTTCTTGGTTGCTCTAGTGTTGGCCATTTGAGAAGATGTGGTTTAAATAGATGAAGATTAGGGTTGAGAGAAGGAGATTTCGGGATCTGGGTTTGGAAGATTTGGCAAGATCTTGAGAGGTTACTTGATTTATGCAAACAGCAGGGAGGCAAAGAAGGTTTTTCAGAATGTGCAGGGGCATATTTATAGGAAGAAGACGAAAAGAAAACGGTCAAGGGTAAAATGGACAATTCATTTGGCTTCCTCCACCCGCAAGCCCGCACGTGGCTTTCTTCTTTGGTAAGAAACACAGCTGTTCTGCACTCGTTACACATATCCCGAGATCTGCGTTCAACTTCTCCAAGACGGTTCAACTTCCTATTTTCAAATTTCAAACTTTTCACAACTGCAAAGGACTCTGTTTTGGCGTCCTTTCAACACACAACACTACTCTACTCAGAACTGAAACACGGCGTCCCAAACACTGATCACAATCTCTAAACTTAGAACTCTTTCCGGACAACCTTCAGCTCTTAACACGCGTCCCTTTGATCACTTAGAACCATTTTTGAAAATCAAGCAAGTACGTCCCATAAAGATGAAACAAAGAACGCTCATAGGACGCGTTTGCAAGATTCTTGGCTTAGGTAAGCTTAGAGTTCCCATCATTTCGGCTTGTAATGAGGGTAGGGTGATCAGGGATACTCCTGAGATGAAAAGCGAAATGAATGACGTTCAAAACACAAGCAAAACATATGTCTTAGACTAGCGTCCTTTAAAGATGACTTTAAATGCATGACATACTTTAAAACAAGTTCCCAACAAAACATAGCCAATCACAGAGGGAATAATAGAACGGGACTTGATCATTTAAAAGTTATCATCCCTAAAAGCAACCGGAGGTGCTCGAAGGGACGTCTATCAAGTGCTTTTGTGAAAATATCGGCCACTTGGTCCTCAGTCCTAACATGATCCACTTTGATTAATCCAAGTTCAACATTATCACGAAGAAAGTGATGTCTTATATGAATATGCTTCGTCCTAGAATGATGAACAGGATTCTTGGCAATACTTATAGCACTGGTGTTATCACACAAGATAGGGACTGTATTGAGGAACGTACCATAATCTTCAAGTTGGTACTTGATCCATAGGACTTGTGAGCAGCACGAAGCAGCAGCAACGTACTCAGCTTCCGCGGTTGAGAGTGCCACGGAGTTTTGCTTTTTAGATCCCCAAGATACAAGGCACGAGCCAAGGAACTGTGCCATTCCGGATGTGCTCTTCCTATCTACCACATGGCCAGCGTAGTCTGCGTCAGAGTACGCTACTAGGTTTAGGGACGTCCTTCTGGGATACCATAGGCATAGGTCATCTCGTCCCTTGAGGTATCTAAAGATTCTTTTAACCTCTTGCATGTGGGACTCTTTTGGATTTGCTTGGAAGCGAGCACACAAGCAGACAGCGAACATGATGTCGGGACGACTTGCCGTTAGGTATAGCAAGGACCCTATCATTCCTCTGTAAAGCTTTTGATCTACACTCTTGCCTTCTTCATTAGCATAAAGGCGAGTGTTGGGGGAGATGGGAGTATCAATGGATTTTGAAGAGTTCATCCCATACTTCTCGAGCATTTCACGAATGTACTTCTGTTGGTCAATGCGCGTCCCATCTTTGAGCTGGGTGATTTGGAGTCCCAAGAAGAAGTTGAGTTCTCCTATGAGGGACATCTCAAACTCACTACTCATCAAGTTCTTGAATTCCTCTACAAGTCTCATGTTAGTGCTTCCAAAGACTATGTCATCGACATAGACTTGGACAATCAAAACATCTTTAAGGACTTTCTTTAAGAATAGTGTTTTATCAATGTTACCCCGTATGTACCCGTTGGACAAGAGAAAGGACGCAAACCTATCGTACCAGGCACGAGGGGCTTGCTTGAGTCCATAGAGTGCCTTGTCCAAGAAGTACACATGATCAAGGTGATCAGCGTCCTCAAATCCTGGAGGTTGAGCGACGTACACTTCTTCCTTAAGCTTGCCGTTGAGGAAGGCTGTCTTGACATCCATTTGAAAAAGCTTGAACCCCTTGTGAGCGGCGTAGGCAATGAGGAGGCGAATGGCTTCAATTCTAGCTACAGGGGCGAAGGTCTCATCATAATCGATTCCTTCCTCTTGCCTATAGCCTTGAGCCACGAGCCTTGCTTTGTTTCTTGATACGCGACCACTTTCATCAAGCTTGTTTCTATAGACCCACCTCGTCCCTATGATGTTTTTGTTTCTCGGACAAGGAACGAGGGTCCAAACTTTGTTCCTCTCAAATTGATTGAGTTCTTCTTGCATGGCTTGAATCCAATCAGCGTCCTGGAGTGCTTCCTTTATGTTCTTGGGTTCAACTAAGGACACAAAAGCGTTGAAGGCACAGAACGCTATGTTGGCGTTGAGGGACTGATTCACAGCTGATCTTGTTTGAACTCCTTTTGACATGTCTGAGATGATTTGATCTGTGGAATGAAGTCTTGAAAGGTTGGATCCCCTATGAGTAGCGTCTCTTGAAGGAGTACACCTAGGGTCCGTCCAATCAGACTCATCGGAGTCAAATCCGTCGTCTTCATTGATTGGCTCAGTGTGTTCCCCCTCAGCTTGAGCGTCCACACTGTGCCTTTCTTCTCCTTGTTGACTTGATTCACCGACCTCTACTTGGTTTAGCGACCAAGTTTGAGAGGGCTCTTGTTGTTCACTAGGGACTCCCATTGAAACCTCATCGCGAGATTCAGGGACGTTCCTAGGAACGTAATATTTGTCGGAGGAGCTTCTTGGTTGTTCTTCATCATCTTCATCATCGTCCCTGTGAGAGGAGCGACGTTCCTTCTTACTTGGTTCTTTCTTGAGAGAAGCATTTTCTTTGAACACCACATGGATACTTTCCTCAAGCTTAAGAGTCTGTTTGTTGAAGACTCTATAGCCTTTGCTTGTGAGGGAGTATCCACGAAATATTCCTTCATCACTCCTAGCATCAAATTTGCCGATGTTGTCTTTGCCGTTGTTGTGAATGAAGCATTTACACCAAAAGACTTTGAGGTGTGAAATGTTTGGCTTTCTTCCATTTAGGAGCTCATAGGACGTCTTTTTGAGCAAAGGACGAATTATAGCTCGATTGACGATGTAGGTTGCGGTGGCAACGGCTTCTGCCCAAAAGTGTTTGGGGACGCCGCTAGCCAAGAGCATCGTCCTTGCCATGTCTTCCATCGTCCTATTCTTTCTTTCAACAACACCATTTTGCTGAGGAGTTCGCGAAGAAGAGAAGTTGTGGGAGACAGAAGTCAAGGAACTCTGAGTTTTTAAACTCCGTTCCATGATCTGACCTTAGGGCTTTCAAGCTCGTCCCAAGAGCAACTTCTACTTGCTTGATGAAGATTTTGAACATCCCGAAAGCATCTGCTTTTGACACCAAGAAAAGAACCCAAGTGAATCTGGAAAAATCATCTACAATGACATACATGTAACTTTTTCCACCATAGCTTTGGGTTTGCATGGGTCCACACAAATCCATGTGAAGACGTTCCAAGGGCTTCTTTGTGCTCACTTCATTTTTGGATTTGAAGGACGATCTTGTTTGCTTCCCTTTGATGCAAGCTTCACATTGCTCAATTTGCTCAGGATCAATTCGGGGAAGACCTCTTACAAGTTCCTTTTGATGAAGCTTGAGGATTGTGCTAGGTCCAGCATGTCCAAGACGTCGATGCCAGAGATCGGCGTCCACAGCAGAGACAGATAAGCACAACTTGGATGCAGGCTTGAACCTTTGATTGAAGACGTAGACATTGTTTTCGCGAGTCCCTTTGAGAATGACTTGATTTGATTTCTTATTAATGACTAGGCCCTCCTTTGAGTCAAATGTGACTAGGTTTTCACCTTGATCACATATTTAGGAGACACTAAGGAGATTGAAACCTAGTCCTTCGACAAGACTGACTTTGGACGCACTGATGAATTGATTTAGCCTTGCGGTGCCCGTCCCTTTGATTTTTCCTTTGCCCTTATTGCCAAACGAGACAGTTCCTCCCGTGGCATTTGATTGGATAGAAGTGAGATGGATCTGGCTTCCAGTCATATGATTTGAAGCACCACTATCGATGATCCATGGGCTTCCTCTCACTTCCACCTGAAAAGAAGAGTTAGTTCTTTGCGACCCAGGCAAGGTGGCCCCTACCTGGTTCGTTACATGGGTACAACTTCTTCATAGGCAAATGATCATAAACATTCACATCATTTGATCTTCTAGCATGCGTCCTAGGAGATCGAGTTCTAGCCTTTGGCACACTAGCATGAGTCCTATCAGCAAACTTAGGCTTAGCATTTTCACGACCATTTCTAGCCTTCCTTCCATTTTTAAGATCCTGTTTCAGCTTAAGACACTCATACTGGTAGTGGCCACCTTTGCCACAGTGCCAGCACGTCCTATAGTAGTTTCCAAGGTAGTACTTCTTGTTGGGACGTTGAATTCTATTCTCTTTCATTTTCTCAGGGTCAACTACCTTAGATCCTTGTCCCTTAGCAATTTTCTTGTAAATTTTATGACTGACTGACTCGGCTAAAGTCGTCGTGCCAAGATCAAAGATAAATAACCCAAACAAACAAACTAGTATAGTAAGCAAGTAAGGGGTCGAACCCAAGAGAGCTATGGCTTCTAGTATCAATATAATTATCAACCAAAGAAAGGGGGGTTTAGGAGAGAAATCTATACTAAACTAATCTAAGAAATAAACAAAACAAACAATCAAACAAATAAGGGAAAGCAGGTTCATTCAAAAGATCCACTCTTTAATAATCACTCGATCATAGATTTATCCATTGATTTCATTCACACCTATGGTTAATTCCTATCCTGATCATTAACAATCGCAAGTCCACGGTCCAAGCAATTCTATAACCCTAGGCAAGGACGCTTAACCTAGAATTAGCATAGAGAGCAAGGATATTAGGAAATCAAATCATGCAATCAAGCTACGAGTCTCATGCACAATTAAACCATTGAATACTCTTCCCTAAACTAGTCCACGGTCCTAGAATAGAGTTGTTTCGAGAAATAGGAAAGATGCATAGACAACAACCAATCCTAAATCAAACAATAGAACATCAATCAATTCAATAGGTTCATGACCCTAAAGAAACAATAAACATTCATAAGATGAAGCACAAGAGAATCAATATCAACCAAAGGATAGAAATCAATTACCAAAATCTCACGACTTTATACATTAGAGCTTCTCCCTTGAACAAACCCAAGGAGACTAGCTCTCCATAACTAAACTAAAAACCTAATTTGAAGAAGAAGGTAGAATGTAGAATGTATGTCAAAACCTAAGGCTGGCTCCTCCTTATATAGCCCAAGGAACAAGCTCCACGAGATAGATAAGGAAAGAGGCAAAAGATAGAAAAGGAAACAAGATAGAAAGATTTTCGGCCCGCTTCGGAATCGGCATCACTGCGGTCGCGCCGCCTTCACCGCGCCCGCGCTATCGCAACAGAAAGGAACAATTCGTCTCGGCAACCACCGCGGTCGCGTCGGCCTGGCCGCGGTCGCGGTATTCGGACAGAACCTCTGGCGTCACTTCGGAGGCTGTTTTGACCATCTTCCGCTTGGAATCTGACTTCGGTGTAAAAAGATGAATTGAAGCCCTTGAAGTTAGCTTTCCAATGGCACCGGAATCAAGTCAATCCGACCTCTATAGCTCAAGATATAGCCTTCGCAAGCAAGTGGTGTCGCGCAGACAGCTTAAAACGCCTTGGAACTCTTGATTCTTGAATTCTTGTGTCTTCGGCCTAGATATTACAATTAGTACAAACTCTAACCTAAACACACTCAATATAGCTCTAAAATACAAGAGTTAACCTATACAAAATAGCCCGAATCACTGACAGAATTTGTGTAGTAGTCCTTTTGTCCTTTCTCACCACTCTCAAGAACTCTTATGCGTTCTTCTAGGTTCTTGGTCTTTTCCCTCTCAAGATCTAGTTCAGTTGTTTTGCTAGCTTCAAAGTCACTTGGGAGAGAGTTCTTTGATCCTGATTCATACCCTAGGCCCTTCCTGGCTGGAACAAAGACTATTCGATTCACAGTTTCAGTCATTGGACTCTTTCCTAGAACTTTCACCTCGTCCCTAAGACTTGCGTTTTCGAGTTTTAAGCACACAAGCTGACTTTTAAGGGACTTGACTTCTTCCTGAGAGGACTCTAGTTGAAAAGACATGGTACTACAATTTTCACATTCCACAACAATATTCTCGGATTCAATTTCTTTAAAACTTTGTTTCATGGCATAGCTTTCTTGCATGATCTGAGTTATTAATTTAATGAGCTTGGGCTTTGAGCATTTTTCAAGAGAGCTTAACATAGATTCATGAGTTACCTCTTGCTCAGTTTCAAAGACGTCCTCTGGGGCGTCTTCCATAGCCATGTAAGGCACTTGATTTTCTGGCTCCTCATCACTTGAGTCAAGGTCGTCCCATGCGCCCTCAAATGCACCAACCAGCGCCTTTTCCTTCATTTCTTTTGATGTTAAACCTGTGGTACATTTCTTGGCCATGTGTCCCTTTCTGTTGCATTTGTAGCACACTATATCCTTCATTTCTGCATCTGTAGGTTTGCGAGCTTCTTTCTTGTAGGGCATCTTCATTCTTGGGACTTTGCCTCTTTTGTACAGCGCACGGAGAGTTTTGTGCAGGAAGGCTAACTCATCTTCTTCAGAAATTTGTTCTTCCGTCTTCCCTTTGCGTTCTATTGAAGCCTGAGTTTTGGCTTCTAGCATTGAGTTCAACTCTCTTTGCCTTTGATAATATTGCTCATACTCTAGCGTCCTAGCCGCAAGAGTTAAAGCCAGCTCATTCTGGGAACTCTTTCCCATTTCCATCAGATCTTGGTTTCTTCTTGCTTCGTACCCTTTGAGTTTTCCATAGATTTCCTCCATGGACAGTCCCTTGTTGGCTTGGTTTTCTTTAAACGTCATCCTATCGAAGTTCCATGGTCTTGTGAGTCCATCGATCAAGACTTGAACCTTCATCCTCTGAGTTATCTCCGTTTCTTTGACACCCAAGTTTTTCAACTTTGTTAGAAGAGCCTCAAAGCGGAAGGAGTAGTCGGTGATGGTCTCATTTGTAAACATCCTGAATTTGTAGAAGTCCCTTTTGGCTTCAAGCTGGACGTCTTCTTTCATCTCAGGCGTCCCAACATGATACTTCTCCAGGGCTTCCCATTGGAGATTAGCAGTTGGGAGATTGCTCACACGGGTGGCGTCCCTTTCACAGAGGGACGTCTGTAAGAAACAGATGGCTTTGGCGTTTGCCTCCATGAGTTTGAATTCTTCGGGACCCCAATCTGCTCCCTTGTCCTTCTTAGCAGCAGGAACTTCGAGGTCGCCGTTCTTTATCACCAGCCATCATTGGTAGTTTTGACTGCGCACGAAGCACTCGAACCTTGTCTTCCACCAGTTGAAGTTGCCATCCGTCAGGCGAGGTGGTTTCGCACTTGAGATACCTATAGGTTCCATCTCCATGTTTCCTGCAACTCAAACTTAATCTAGAGCGCCTGCTCTGATACCAATTGTTGGATCGTAAGTCTGTTAGAATGGGCGTCCTTAACGCAGTGAGATAATGGACACGAGTATTTATAGAGGAACCCCACTAGGACCAACTAGTCTTATGGGTAAACCTCTACCTCCGCTTGGAGGATTTTCAATAGCCGTCCTTATCTTATTAAGAGTGAGTCCTTACAGCTTAGGCGAGTCGTTACACTTCACTGAGCTAAGCGTCCGTCCTTAGCCTCACTAGTAACACTCCTTTCCACCTAACAAAGTAACCTTACTCTCTTAGCTATAAGGAAGCTATCACACACGTCTCTCACGGTTCGTTGTGAGAGACAAACTACAACTCTAACTATTTTGTGGTTTGTTTTGGATTTGATGTGGTTGGACTTTCTTTCTCTTGCTTCAAGCTCACTTGATCTTCTTGATCTTTGTTCTTGTACTTGAATGTTTCGGGAGAGCTTGAGAGAAAGTCTTCAAAGTCCACACCGCTATGCATACCCCTTGGGGGGTATTTATAGCGAAAGTGGTTCTTGTCCTCTAGCGTCCTCTGAGACTTTGCAGGATCCTTGATCTTTCATCAACGGTGCGATGAGCATCTTGAGGAGGTCAACTCTGTTGACGCTTGGGAAGCCTCCGCGTGGATAGGTGACCATTGCTGAGAAAGCGACATCTTTGGAATTGTCTACACGTGCCCAGACAAGGGAAGCTTCCTTCTGAGGACTACGGCAGAGTATGATGTAATCATGTTGGGGCGGCCTTGATTTGAATTTGAACTTCGTCCGTATTTTGGCGCGCGTCCCTTCTTGATGAGGACGCCGTCCTATCTGCGCAGGGACTTTGCCAATTACGTTCATCTTTGAAAGTTCTGATGATGTGCGTCCCTATAGAGTTAGGGACTGCCGTTCACTTGTTGTCCTTTTCGCTCATGTGCGTCCATTTGACTTACCTGAGATCAACACTTGGACAACTCATCAAATACTTTTGAGTTTGTTATTATCAAAACAAGGGACGATCATTATTGGTTTAGATATTAATGACTGGCGTCCTTAATATCGTCCCAACAACCTTTGATCTCGATTGATGGATGTTTTCTCAATGGTAGATATGGTGGACAATTGCTAGCTGCAACAGCGGTTGATCCAAATGATTGCATATGGCCTATAGCATATGCGATTGTTGAAGTGGAGAGTAGAGACTCATGGACTTGGTTTTTACAGTTGCTTGGTGAAGAGTTGGAGATTGAAAATAGTCATAAGTGGACTTTTGTTTCCGATAGACAGAAAGTAAGCATACACCTTACTTGAACTTTAATCATCATTGTTATATATTTTTCATTCTAACGTGATCTTATTTATAATGTGGCGTCCAGGGATTGATTCAAGCTGTGAATGATTTATTTCCAAATTCTGAGCATAGATTTTGTGTGAGACATTTGATTGCAAATTTCAAGAAATTATTTCCCGGAGAGGTAATGAAGAACACTGTTTGGGCTGCTGCAACAAGTACTTACATGGGAGATTTCAATATGCACATGGAAAAGCTCAAAGCTCTTAGTGTTGATGCTCAGCTATGGATGGAGAAAATCTCTGCACAACATTGGTCAAGATCACATTTTAGGGAAACTAGTAAGTGTGATATGTTACTGAATAATATTTCGGAGTGTTTCAATCGGTTTATTCTAGATGCAAGAGATAAACCTATTTTGACTATGATGGAGATGATTAGATGCAAGTTAATGGTTAGGATTGCAAGGAAAAGAGACCAGATGACTAGGTGGACTGGTAATATATGTCCAAAAATTGTGAAAAAATTGGATAAGATTAAAGATGAATCTAGGTATTGTTGGCCTATACCTTCTGGAGGAACACAAGTTCAAGTGACTTGTCGAATGGAGCAGTTTGTTGTTGATGTTGCAGCCCGAACATGCTCATGTAGGAAATGGCAATTGACAGGACTCCCATGTAGTCATGCTTGTGCAGCCTTAGCTTATAATAACAATTCAGTTGAGGATTTTGTAGATGAGTGTTATAGTATTTCTACTTGGAAAAGTATGTATGATAACATCATCAATCCCATTAGAAGTATGAATCAATGGGAAAATGAGAAACATAACCCCATTATGCCTCCTAACTCACTTCCGCCCAAACGTGGAAGACGTCAAAAGAAGAGAAGAAAGGAAGCAGGTGAAAGAGAACCGAAAAACAAGATGAGAAGGTCGGCTATGAGCATGCATTGTACGAAATGTGGTGTAGCTGGTCATAATAAGAGGAAATGTAACAACACCCAGCAGGTACATGGATGCAACTACTTACTGAATTATTCTATTGTCATATTATTAATAATATCCTTGCATTTAAAAAAAGGTTTTTCATTTAATACAACATCTACATGTATTGTATGCCTCATCTTTTAAACATGTATATCTTTTAAACATGTATCTCTATTTTGCATTTCACAGGAAAGTACTCAAAGTGGTGTACACTCCAGTGCACATACAAGCTATATTGATAGACCTACAACCTGCAGACAAGGAAGCAAAGACAAAGGAAAAGGAAAATTCACATCTTAGTACAAGAAGAAATAGATGCTAGAGTTAAATTTACCACTTTTGTAAGCATTTTGAATAGTTGGGTACTTTAAGCATATTTTTTTGCTAGGAATATGTGTTCAGCCACGAACAACTTGCAAGGCTAATTGGATGAACCATAATATTTTATTGAAAAAATGCTTGTTTATTTAGTTTGGAGTTCATATATAATTATAATTTTTCTTCACTCTAATTTTTTTTTTGGTTGAATTTCTTCACTCTAATTAATATATGCAGATTAGTTTAGATGCAATTTATTTAATCCACCGGGAGCAAGGATGTGTTTTTCTGGTTGAGCCAGGAGCAAGGATGTGTTTCAATAAAGTGAATAAGCTTTCAAGTATCAGTGTATCACGTGCCAACTAGTGCTTTGTCAGCCAAGAAATATATTTTTTTAATGTATCTCTGCTGGTGGAGTCCATGTCATCCTTTTGACAGAGAACTAACGGGATATATAATAGAAGCACCAATTAGTAATCTTTTTAAAGGTTAGGGACCAAAAAAGACCTTTTAATAGGTTAGGGACTAAAAGTAAACGAGTATGAAAGATTAGGGACCACCAAGGGAATTTACCCCTTGGGAAGTGACAACTCAAGAGTCCACAGTCACATGGAATAGGTTTATAAGGGCATTAGCTTCAGATTTGGAGCTTGGAAAAATAGAAGGCATCACATTAGTTTCTGACATGCATTTGGTGAGGGCAAAATTATTGTTCATTTTTTATTTTTAATTTTTCTGTTGCAACTAATCATGCTAAAATTCATATTACAAGGGATAAAAGCTGCAATCAAGAATGAACTACCAGAGGCAGAACATAGGTTGTGTGCAAAGCATATTTATGCCGATTGGGCAAAGGAGTGGAGAGGGACAGACAAGAGAAAGAAGTTCTGGGCATGTGCATGGTCAAGTTTCCAGGTTCAGCTGAAGCAAAACATTGAAGGCATGGAAAGGTTAGGTACTGGGCTCAGTGATGATTTTCTAGCTTATGGTGTGGAGAGTTTCTGTAGGGCCTTTTATAGGACAGAGGTGTAGTGTGATACTATTGAAAATAACATGTGTGAGACATTTAATAGCTGGATATTAGCTGCTAGGCATAAGTCCATAATCATAATGCTGGAAGACATTAGGAAACAAGTAATGGGGAGGATTACCAAGATGAATGCATTTGCTAGAACCTGGATTTGTGATATATCACCCATGTGGTTGATATGAATCAAAAGAGTTGTAGCTGTAGGAGTTGGCAGTTGAAGGGAATACCTTGTGCACACGCAATTTGCTCTATGAACATGCTCAAGTTGAACCCTGATGACTTTGTGGCTCACTGGCTCAAGAAGGACACCTACTTGAAGGCATATGCACACCACATTCAACCTGTTTTGGGCATTAAGATGTGGCCAGCTTCAGATTTTCTAGTCATTCTGGCCCCACTTATTAGAAATAGAAGAGGAAGGAAGAAGGTGAGTAGGAAAAAGGCAAGAGATGAGCCCAAAAAATCTTGCAAGATGTCAAAGAGAGGGGCTGTGATGACATGTAGTGTTTGCAAGAAGCAAGGGCATAACAAAAAGGGGTGTCCAGTGGCAAGAAGAAGACAACCTAGTACCACAACCAACAATGTTGCATCAAGCTCTGCTGTAGCTACAACAACCAACTCTAGGAAAAGAGGAAGAAGCTCAACTGCTTGTACTCAAGAAGGACAGGTTCATTCCACTTCATTCTAGTATTTATTTTGCATTTTTACACTTCTAATCAATTCTTGTGGCGAGGTGAGAGGCAATGGAAGGCAGGCTCGGGCTCAAGCACACCAGCAGCTCATGCACCACCACCACCAGCTCAAGCACAAAGTCAGGCTCCACCACCACATAGGCCACCTAAAGGAAGGGGAAGGGGAAGGGGAAGGGGAAGGCTTGTAGGCATGGGGATCTACTTTAACCCTTAAACTGGTCTTACCATTCGAAATGTAAGTTGCTAGCAACGTTCCTAACATATATTGTGTACATTCCAATGTTTTGTTTTAAGTTTTTGACATTTTTTCTGTTGGTTTTATCAGCCTGGGCTTCCTAGCTCTAGGGTGTTGCATGCACCACAGCCAAGCAAGGATGCAACTCAAGTTGTAGAGCCTTTCACACTTCCAAAAAGAGGAATGAGATGGCAAGGGAATCGGGTTATTTCCACAAGACAACTAAGAAGCAAGACCAGTTCAAGCAGAGGAGGTGATCCAATGGCCAACCCCTTACCAAGCCAGACCAGTTCAAGCAGGCCATAGGGTGTGAATGTGGTGTTTGTTAGCAAAATAACCACTTTTGTCCTAAACTGTCACTTTTGTCCTAAACTGTCAGTTTCCACTATATTAGGTAAAATAGCCACTTTTGTATGTGTCATGAACACGCAAAAAACCAATTTATTAGGCATGTAATGCCCACTTTTGAATGTGTCATGAACAATTTCCTATATGAAAGGCTATTGGCAAGCTTTTTTATCCTAAAACTATCACTGTCAGTTTGTTATATGCAAGGATATTGTAAGTTATTGTGGCACTGTCAGTTGTTGTGCCATTGTCAGTATATTTTGTCAAGCAAGTGCTTGTGTGAACTCATAATCTGTCACACATTTTGTCAAAACCTGTTGCAGGATATGCTTCTAAATTCATAAAGCACAAAACCTGTTGATGTTGCATTCCTAAACCTGTTAAAACCATTCCAACAGAAATTCATTCACAAAACCATGAAACGATTCCATCATTGGTGCATAATCTGTCAAAACCATGCCATCATTCCATCACAAAACCAATAACTACAATTCGAGCACAACTTCATTCAATAATCAAACCAAATCATTCCAGCACAATTTCATCCAACAGAAATTCATTCAAGAGCATGCAATCTGCCAATACAAGCTGTTCATTCATCCCATGACACAAAAACAAGTGCATTTTAAGAACTACTAGCTACTACCACAAGATCATACAAACCTCACTACTAGCTGTCACAAAATCCCACTCCCCTGCATTACAAGCCTCACTACCAAATTACACAAAAAGAAGACATCTGCCAATATTAACCCCTATGCTCACTACTAACAGACCCATTAGGATGCTTGCTCGACAATTGACCTTGTCCCTCTCTTCTTCTTTCTCCTTAACCGTCCTTAGCAAACCCGAGATCACCTTGTCCCCCTCATCTTCTTTCTCCTTCACACTCCTTAGCAAACCCGATATCACCTTCTTAGCATGTCTTGGGATAGGGGGATCAACCCATTGAAAGAAATCACAAGCACCAATCCTCTAGAAACACACATCAACAAAATTCAACAAAGTGTAGATAAATCCTAAATTTTAAAATTTGGGGCTTTTCCATATATGCTGAAATTGAACCTACCCCATAGTGTGGACAACCAAAGAAACGCCTTCCAGGGTTGGCAATGGTCCACGAGTGCTTAATTGCGGCAGCAAAGCCACAAATGCAGGCTGGGAAGACTGCGTCGGAGACTCCATCACTGCGTGAAATAAAGCCTGAAGAGGGCATCCTTGAGCTTCTGCTACTTGAAGAGGCCATTTTCCAGGACTTTTTGGTGAAAACGATGGAAGGAGGTAGGGGAATGGAGAACCAGGTGGGAGAAGGTTGGGGGCGACGAAGAAATGGTGGGAAAGGAGGGAAATGGCGTGGAAGAAGGGGGAAAGAAGGGATTTGGATTTGTTTTTTTTTCCATGTCAGCAAACGTATAACCATCACTCACTCACCTACGCGTTTAATTACACGCGCCAATCCTTCTCAACAAAAGGGATTCAATAGAACAGAAATGTAAAGTTGGGGGGTTTGATAGGTTATTTTAAAGTTGGGGGGGGGGGGGGGGGCGTTTGCAAAAAATTGACAAGTTCGGGGGTCCGTACATGTATTCAGCCTATACTAAATTCTAGTTCAAGACTGTCCTAAAATATAAGATAGAAATCACATTCATTTTATGTTATCCTAAGATGCAAATCAGTATTCTAAAATAAAATTGATTTGCCATATTTTGTATGGTTTAACTCTTGTATTTTAAGACTATATTGAGTGTGTTTAGGTTAGAGTTGTGCGTAATTGTAATATCTAGACCGAAGACACAAGAATGCAAGAATCAAGAGTTTTAAGGCGTTTTGAGCTGTTTGTGCGACACCTCTTGCTTGAAAAAGATATACCTTGAGCTACAGTGATCGGAGTGAGCTGATTCCGGTGCCATTGGAAAGCTACCTTGAAGGGCTTCAATTCATCTTTTTACACCGAAGTCAGATTCCAAGCCGAAGAAGGTCATAACAGCCTCCGAAGTGACGCTAGTGGTTTTGTCCCGATTCCGCGACCGCGGATTGGCCGACGCGACCGCGGTGGCTGCCCAGAGATGAAGTTTTATTCTGTCGTGAAAGCGCGGTGGAGACGACGTGACCGCGGTGATGCCGGATCCGAAGCGGGTCGAAATCTTTCGATCTTGTTTCCTTTTCTATCTTTTGCCTTTTTCCTTATCTATCTTGGGGAGCTTGTTCGTTGGGCTATATAAGGAAGAGCCTCCTTAGGTTTTAGAGACATTCTACATTCTACCTTCTTCCTCAATTAATAGTTTAGTTTAGTTTTGGAGAGCTAGTCTCCTTGGGTTTGTTCAAGGGAGAAGCTCTGATGTATGAACTCGTGAGATTTTGGTAATTGATTTCTATCCTTCAGTTGATATTGATTCTCTTGTGCTTCATTATCATGAATGTTGATTGTTTCTCTAGAAGTAGCTAACCTATTGAATTGATTGATGTTCTACTGTTTGATTAGGTTTGGACCGTGGACAAAACTAATATGTGAAAACAATTTAACCTAGACCTGTTGTCTATGCAACTAGGATTAAGAAGAGAATTGATTGTTTTATCTTACAATTGACTCGTAGCTTGATTGTTTGATATTATATCCTACATATCCTTGTTCTTTATTCTAATTATAGGTTAAGCGTCCATGCCTAGGGTTATAGAATTGCTTGGACCGTGGACTCGCAATTGTTAATGATCAGGATAGGCATTAACCATAGGTGTGAATGAAATCAATGGATGAATTTATGATCGGGTGATTATTTCATGAGTTGATCTTTTGAATGAACTTGCCTCTTATCTATTTGTTTATTTGTTTGTTATTTGTTTCCTAGGTTAGTTTAGTTTGGTATCTCATTGATTTTGCCCCATATCTTTAGTTGATAGAATTATTAATACTAGAATAAGATATCATACAAGACTTTGACCCCTTACTTGCGTACTATACTAGTTTGTAGTTTGGGTTATTTATCTTTGATCTTGGCACGACGACTTTAGCCGAGTCAAAAATCTATCCTTAAAATAAGATATCATACAAGCCTGGAGAATATCTTCTCTTTCAACCGCGCAACAAAAGCGTCTCGATATATAAGGAAAGTTCCCTTCAAGTGTGTGCACATTTGTTCCAGCTTTCCATAAATAGTTTCTCGCCTTTGCGTTGCTCCCATTTTGTGTCCATCAAGAATCAATGAGCACATTGCTATTCCAATTGTTCCTTAAGATTTTTCTACGGTTGTTCCTTGCTTTTGCTCCTTTATCTAATTGTTCATGAAATACTTATCAGACAAATTAAATATTTCACAATTGTTATCATTATCAAAACTACATTGGGATCAATTGTCATCCCAACAATATCCTTAGGTATGGATCGCTTCACTCATCAACGACCTTACTATCCCAACATTCTATCATCTTCCGAGTCTTTCATAGAATTCAACAAGGGTATCTACCAATGGTTTCCACAAAAGGATCAGACTTGAAGGTGACTTGCCATCGAAAGCTAGATCTATCTCTTCCCTAGCATTTTAAGCCCTTCCTTAAAGTATGAACGCATTCTGAGCCGGTCTTCTCCTCTATACCCGACTAAATTCTAAATTGAACCATGTCCTCCATCTTTTATTTAAAGGGACGCATGAACCTCTAAAGAGATATTGCTTAAGATAATTTATGTTTGGAAAATGTGTGCGGCAATGTAAGATACAAGGCACTAAGAACATGAATCTTGCCATCCTAGGCAAGTTGGGGGTACACCTCCACATGCCCGGCGGAATCCTCTAGGGTGGGCTTTGATACTTTGCGGTTTCTTCAGGATTAAGAAGGGTCACTTCTTGGTCTTTAGGAATCGATTCTGACATCACAATTGCATGGATCGATTTCTCGTGCCCAATAGATGGCGCCAATTCTTAGTGCATAAATATTCACCTTTTATGCCGTAATGAATGATCCTCTTGATTCACCTTTTATGCCGTAATGAATGATCCTATTGAACTCCGAAGTAAAATGCAACACTTACAAGCGAGTATTTAGTGTGCTTACCATACATCGTGAATACATGTATTTATAATGGAAGAAAGGGAGAAGATGAGATAAAGAATCTCCTCTTAAGGCCACCCAAACTACTATATGGGCCCAACAAGCGATGTTTTGCTTTTCAATCCACGCAAAATTTTATCTTTCAATTAAGATAGTATCTTCGCAATTTAATTACCAAATTTATGACGATAAAATCTTACTATAACACATGTCTTATTTAAAGGAGATGATAAGAAAATAAATAGACGTATGTTTCTTGTGGAAAACAGCTTAAAAATAATAGGTAATTATTAGTTTACCCGCTCACAATCATCATTCAATACTTAGCCATAATCTTCTTATAGACATATATAAACGACTTTTGCTCCCATTTATGGCCCTAATCAATTTTGCTATCCACCTATTTATATATGCTTTAATGTAGATTAAATTACAAAATCAATATAGCCTAAGCGATATTAAGTGTATTGATATACCTATTGATTAAGGTTCAAATCTTGCAAAACATCACTCTATTTTGAGTTTTATTTTTATATTAAAAAAATCTTCATAAAACATAATTGTGTAGGCAAAATCATTTTATTCTCCCACCACTATATAACTTTACTGACCAATATTTTTTTTCTTAATAACTCTTGATATATATAAAAAAAGAAAATATAAATATCTTTTTTTACTAATATTATAGAATAGATTGAGTAGAGAGTGGAAGAATATGCTATCTTACTTTAATACCAAATGTAAATTATCATATGATTAGGCAATTATTTTGCACATTTATTTTTCTGTTCACTTTAGCGGTGTCATCATTGGTGACGGCGCAAGCTCCTCAAGATCCTAAAAAGAACATTGAAAAAGGGCAATCATCAAGTGGCTCCAACGCAACTCAAAAGAAAGACAGGAGAAGAAACAAATCGAAGACGGGTCAAAAGTCGGACTCAGTTTCGAAGGCCTCAAATGGGCTGGTTAGGAGGGTTGGAAAGAATGAGTAGCTTATCGCTTTTATCCTACCAAAAATCAGAATAAGCCCATTACCGGTATTGTCACATCTCCATTGGATCCAATCATGGGGAATATCAACTCGACATGGTGATCTCCGGGGACTTTGCAGGTCATGAATCTAAAGCAACCAAACAATCAGCTAGAAGAACATAATGTTAACATTGCACATATTAGAAACCAAATTTTTCGTTGCGGAAAAGGAGAATGCTCAATCTAGTGATTCATTCGGGGATGAGTTGATGGAGGAAGACACAAGGGTGAGGTGGCGGACCTCTTGTCTTAAATCTGTTGTTAGTCCCTTATCTTGTCATAAGTTGTAGGTCCCTTATCTTATACGTACGCACAAAGATCATGAGTTTGATTTCTTAGCCCCTTTCATATATATATATATATATATATAGGGGGACGCTCAGGAGAACTAGTTATAGAGGAGTACTAGAGAGCCTTAATATTGATCGTTAGATCAAAACAAATCAACGGATGATGATGAGGGTCTATAATAAGGAAAATTGGGGTGGACCATCCTACAATTTCAAATTGAAACTAAATTTGGAAGTTCCTAAATTTAAGGATGTGGTAATTATTAATAATTTAAATAAGAGAAAAATATGGAGAGTGAAATCTGATTGGTTTAATTTCAATTTCAAATTCAAAATTTGAATTTTAACTCGTAGATTTTTTAATATGTACTTTCCGGTTCTACTAAGAAAGTATGGCAATTTGCATAAGTGTGTATAGTGGTTTGCATAATAACACCTATATGCTGATTTGAAAATTTATAGCGTCATAGTTCTTCATTTTCATGTGCATAACGTTTGGTCATTAGTTGCATAATTACACATTAAGATGGCGATGAATAGGAAAAATAATTATTGTATATAAACATTGCATAACTTAATGTAATACATTGCATAAGAAAAAAATGAGGATACTTAGATCTCAAGTACATACTACAATGAATGTGAATAACTACATTTATCTATTTGCATAAGTACACATAAATGAAGATAAATTGATCATCGTCATGATCTTCAACCTCCGCCTATCTATACATCTTTGATCGTCATTCTTGAATAACTGCATAACAGAACGAAAGTGCATGAGTAACAAGTTGCATAACAGTATAGGGGGTTGTCAAAAGTTCTTAATCTATATTGCATAATATTACAAGGTATACTGCATAAGGTATAATGCATAAGAAATTAACATACTCAATGTTACATAATATTACATGGTATCATGCATAAGAAATTAACCTAAAAAGCGTGTATTTAAGCATTATTTAATAAGTTTAACAAGTTGCATAACAGTATAGGGGGTTGTCAAAAGTTTTTAGTCTATATTGCATAATATTACAAGGTATAATGCATAAGGTATAACGTATAAGAAATTAACATACTCAGTGTTACATAATATTACAAGGTATAGCATAAGAAATTAACATACTCTCTGTTACATAATATTACATGGTATAATGCATAAGAAATTAACCTAAAAAACGTGTCTTTATGTATCATTTAATAAGCTTACTAAACAATTTGCATAACAGTATAGGGGGTTCTCAAAAGTTTTTAGACTATATTGCATAATATTACAGTTTATAATGCATAAGAAATTAACCTAAAAAGCGTGTATTTATGTATCATTTAATAAGTGTACTAATCAAGTTGCATAACAATATACATTAAGATGGCGATGAATAAGAAAAATAATTAATGTATATAAACATTGCACAAGTGTGTATAATGGTTTGCATAATATAGAACACCTTTAATAAGTTTACTAAACAAGTTGCATAACAGTATATGGGATGTCAAAAGTTTTTAGTCTATATTGCATAATATTACAAGGAAGTGGTAAACATATATATACACATCGCCCGAACATAATTATTGATGGTCTTACAGCTTTGCAGATTTACCGTCCTTAAAATGGAAGTGTGTTCTTCCTGACCCAAGTCGCATGGTTCCACCCATATGTGTTTTTGAACCCTACCAATACATTAAAGAAGTTTTTAGTGTGTGTTCTGGAATCTCATCCCACTCTTCACGATCAAGCATCTTGACCGTTCCTTGACCGGGAGGAGCATTTTTTTTGAGCTATCATACTACCACTACAGTCAAAATACACAGTAAATTACATTTTTGAAGTTCCCTTTTATCATGCATTAAAAACCCCAAGCATTCAAATCCGGCAAGAATCATACTAGATGATAATAAGCGTACATAGCAAACTAAGGATAATAAGAAATTGTATTCACATCAAAATCAGAAGCTAAGTCATCAGATTATCAGTGTTTAAAAGCTATGTAAAACTTAACACTGTCATGGAAACTTGGAACTCCCCTTTACAGGAATTGAACTTTGAAAGGATTTGCAATGTGGGGGGAGATTCCTATGGTAGGAGGAAAGGATTTGGAATTCATTTATATTTCCTTTTTGGCCCACCCCTTACCCCATAGGCCCTTCCTACTCAGTGTCATGTCCTTAAACACTAATATCGCTCTCACTTTACAGATTGATCAGCACAATGATCCATCAATGCGCAATCACTATCTAGAATATCCCCAATTTCAAAATTTGACCGACATTATATCCAACTCAAACCTAACAAATCGTGCTAAACAACAATACGTACTCTCGATCATCACTGACCTTAGCAGCAATTGCGCGCAAATACTTGGCACGATAAGCGCCAGAAGCCGAAGCCCAATCGCTTCGCCTTTTGATTGCTCTCCGAGCAGCGGCAACAGCGAGCTCCACATCCTCTGCGCCAGAGGCCGGAATATCGCCTACGGGGAAAGTAAACCGGAAACAATTCAAGATCGAACTCTTGCAAATTTCAGTTTAAACTCGCAATAAAACCCTAACTTCAGAGTGCGATCAATTCAGAAGATCTTTGAGAGTGAAAAATAAAAGGGAAGGGTTACAAAACAGAAAGATTTGGAGCTAGATATGGGGATTTTGATGAATTTAAAAAGGAAAAAAAAATATATTGGGATTTCAAAATTATCCGGTACATCTCACCTCTATACCATACATCCACCTTATTTTTACTTCAAATCTGGCCGTCCAAATATGCTAATCTAATGGTCATAAATTCGGCTCCTTAGTACACCGTAACAGGCCTAGTAATCTAGAGCGTTATTCTATATATATATATATATATTACTTGTTTATAATTTTCCGTAATTAAAGTGAAGAGGAAAAAAGAAGTTCTTTGATTCAAAAGATAAATTAAGTTGGGTGGTTTGTGCAGTTGTGCATGGTTATGAATCTTGGCAATTGTAATTAGGTAGGATTAATATTTCCAAAGCAAAGGGGGAGAGGGCACGCCATATCCAGCCAGAATGACATGTTTGGTTCCATGTTCATGTGTCCATCCCTAAACTTTGTCCACCATCCATTTTATTTAATGAATCATCTTCACGCCATGTGCTGTGCCTATCATCAATGTCCCCCCTCCCCTCCTTGATAATTTAAAGTACCATCATCTAACATTTTCCAATCCCAATCACGACATATATATGCATCCATGCCACTGCAAATCCTATACAAACTATTGATTATTGACTTCCTTACCATGAAGGTGGACCTCCTCGAGCGCTCCTTTTTGTGTTTGTTTGTGCAATTGACATCTTATCATTCATTTCTTTCATTGTAATCCCTGACAGTGCAAACACACCAGCATACAATAATAAATAAAATGAATACAGAGGGCGAGAGAAGTGTCTCCATCACCCCCCGCCATCCAATACCAATCCATTCCAACAAACAAACAAACAACCAAATCAAACAAATCATCCATCTCGAATTCTGGGTTTAGTTTCAAATCTCGCCACTCTTGCAACCTTCTTCTCTCAATCCCTCTGTCTTTCTTTCTGATTCCAAGCTCTGAATGCTGCTATGACTCTCCTCTTCCGATCCAAATCGTACGGACCCTCCCGGGGGACTGTCTTCTCCGAGTCCGAACCAGAAGAAGACGAAGACAGTCCGAGTCCGGCCGAGCAGCCTCAGTTCCCGATTGTGGAAATTGTGCTGGCGGCGCTCAGGAAGTCGCTGGTGACCTGCAGTGTGGAGCGAGACGACGTCGCTTCTTCTTCCTCTATGGAGATTGGTCCGCCTACGGAGGTCAGGCACGTCTCTCACGTCACCTTCGACCGCTTCAATGGCTTTCTTGGCCTTCCTCTCGAGCTCCAGCCCCAGCTTCCCCGCAGAGTCCCTAGCGCAAGGTTTGCATTCTCTTCTCTACTTGATTGAGACCTCTTTCTTGGTCTTCTTAATTGTACTTCCTGTTCTGAGGAATTGGGGTTTTTTACTCCCAAGATTTGTTGCTTTGGGGTTTAACAAAATAGACATTGTTGTTGTGTTGTACATCTCCGGCGTAGGTGATTATAACATTCTTCAATTTGAACTCACAATGAGCTATTTTGAGTCCACTCTCGTTGGTGATCTGTCATGGGAAAAATAGCTTTACCCGACATACTAGTTTGTCATTTGAGGTGCTTTCTACTAGTATCATCAAATGTGGCTTTTACAGCATAGAATGCATTCTGCATGTGAGAACAGTGGTCTTCGTATGTAACTTTGTTGGCATGAGATAGTTCTTCTAAGAAATGTTGTACTCTGTAGTGTAAGAGTCTTCGGAGTTTCTCCACAGTCGATGCAGTGCACCATAGACGGGAGAGGGAATAGTGTTCCAACAATACTCCTCATGATGCAAAAGCGACTCTATGCTCAAGGCGGGCTTCAGGTACGTGGATTTGCGAAATGGTTTCCTTAGACACAAGCCGCCATTAGATTGATGCTCTAACTGTCTTGTTTGTGTTGCCCTTTGCTTGTAATGTTATAAAGGCAGAAGGGATATTTCGAATCGCTGCTGATAATGCCCAAGAAGAGCATGTGCGCAGTCAGTTGAATAACGGTCTCATTCCTCAGGGGATCGATGTTCATTGCTTAGCAGGGCAAGTTAAGGTATCAAAAGTCTAACATACAGTTACATATATCGTTCCTCTCAACAGTAGTTCTCATGTAAAGACGTTGTATTTTAGGCTTGGTTTAGAGAACTTCCCACGGGAGTGCTAGGCTCTCTGAAGCCAGAAGAGGTGATGCACTGCAACACTCAAGATCAGTGTGCTCAACTTGTGAAACGGCTTCCTCCAACTGAGGCTGCTCTGCTCGACTGGGCCATCAATCTGATGGCAGACGTCGTCCACAATGAGTGTTTTAATAAGATGAATGCACGCAACATTGCCATGGTTTTTGCTCCCAACATGACACAGGTGAACCCTCTGTCCTATGATGATTCGGAATTTCTATGCTGATTATAAGATAAGCATCCGATTTTCTTAAAATATTTCCAGGCTTAGTGATATAGGATTTTGTTTGAACATGACTATGATGACGTACGAGTGCCTTGAAATATGCAGATGGCGGATCCTCTGACTGCATTGATCCATGCCGTCCAAGTCATGAACTTGCTGAAGACGCTGATTGAAAAGACGCTCCAAGAAAGAGAAGAAATGGGCCCACCGTGCATGATACCCTCAAGCTTGGACCCTTTCAACACCACTAGTCGTGATGACGCTAGTCACAATGAGACACCAAAGGGCGACTGTTGCTCTGACGAGAGGAGAAGCAACAACCTTCTCAAAGAGGTCATCTTAGAAAAGATGGAGTTCAGCTTCAAACCGAGGCAAAGGAGGAGCACAAGCTTTCCTAGCGCAGGAGGGAAGGACGCCGTTGAAAGGAAGAATGATGGGTGTGAGAGTTGTGAAGGCGAGGGCTTACTTGAGAGGTTAAGCCTCAGAAAAGGTGTCAAGAAGTTGTGCAGACACCCGGTTTTTCAGTTGAACAAGGCCCATGCAAAGAAGAGTGGACATCTTGGTGTCGTACATACTTAAATGGGGATCATGTGTAAAATGACCGCTACTTTAGATTTGTGTAGACGTCTAGTGGTGAGTACAGTTTTATATTTCATGGGTTTGGTTTCTATATCCTTGGCTGTAAGCTCGTGTGTTTGTGGGTGATTGAAACTTTGAAAGGTTCAGTGTTCTAACATAATAGCTGGTTTTGTAGGCTAATGTTGGTTTTAGTACTGACTTCTAGTAGCGTGTAATAAGAAGTGGTCGTAGTTACATGTTATTTTTATGTGGGTTGAAGCATTCTCTGTAAAAAAAATAATATAACAAAACAAAATGTGTGTGTCATCTTATCTGTTGAGAGATGCTGTATAAATGACTGAGCAGATTTCCAAGACCAAATGTCAATGCCGGCTATGGCCTGAAAGTATCTGAACCGGATAGTTTCTTACGACCCATATACACAAACACAAAATAGAGAACGTATTGGAAACAAGTCAATACCTATTCCAGAGCTATGGAAACACACATTCTTAAAGAACAACTCTTCGATCACTATTCAAGTACTATGGAAACACACATTCGGAAAGAACAGCTCTGTTTGGGGTTGGTCAAGTTGAGTATGATAGGATGTCGCTCTGAACCGCTGCATATTTGACATATGTAAATTCCTTTGTACGAGTTTTTTGAACCGTTCGGTCTGCTTTGTGTTTGAATAGGGGCACTAATCCCCCAAACTAAATATTTATTACCAAAATGAACCCCGCTCTTAATTTTATAGCAATGTCTTAATTTTATAATCTTCTGGATGCTCTAGGTTCCATTGCTGAGGTTTGCCAAATGCTTGTAAACTGTGATGCAAGCTGTCAAACAGCAATTGCTATCTTATTAAGAAAGTTTGGGAACTAACAAAGAATCTGATGGACAGGTTACAAGGCATCATCATGATCTGGTGATGGGGCTGAGCAGCGAGAGGATAGGGTTGTTTTAGACCAAATGCAACATATAATTCTTCCTGATATTCAAAAACAAAAGCACCGAGGTGAACATTGTTAACAAAGACACGAGAATAACAGATATTATTACATAACAGTCTTAAGCTTCTTTATACACAGAATAACCTTGTTCAAACAAGCCAGAACTGACAAGCAAAGGAAGAACCATGACATTTCGTTGTATTGGACCAGATCTGCATCGATTCCTGCCACTATCAAACTAAGATTTTCATATGATCATATCCTATTCGTTACCACAAGGATCCGATGTGATGGAAAAACAGTTCTAACAACCCAAAGACGAACAACTTTAACGTGTTCCTAATTCATTATTCAGCCTTGATCAGTTTCAATTAGGAGGATTACCACCACCATCGTGTCCACCAGCAGAGCTTCTGGGTGGATCTTGCTTGTTCTGTTCAGGTGCTTCAGAGTGCATACCTGATCCTCCTCCGACAAGCATATTCATCTGTCCTCGCATGGCTTGTTGCTGTTGAAGCTGCTGCTGGTGTTTTTCATGTTGTGGTTGATGCGGGTTGGCAAACTGCATATGCATCTTTGGAGGGAAAGCACCCGGGTTCTGTTGAGCCATTGCAGCAGCCTGAGGATGCATGTAATATGCTCCTTGCTGCATTCCTGGTTGAGGGGATGACATCTGCAAGCATGATTTTCTTATAAATGAATTATCTGGACACTGCATTATTTCATTTCACATGACGGGAAGTGTATACCTGTGCTGGCATCATGGACATCTGTGGTTGTGCATCAGCAATGGCAGCAAGATACATCAAGTTCTTCTGAAGCTGAGCTTGATACCTGCCCAATTTATTATATGGTCAATGAATTGCAATGCAAGGAACTTTTCTCACTTCAAACAGACGAGGTCAACTGGAAAACTGGGATTTATCAATGGGAAAAAACCAATGATCCTGATCAAAAGGATGGAAAAGAGTTTCAGTTTGTAATAGCCTTGTAACGCTTTACTACATCACAAAGGAACAAAATTAATGAATCAACGATTGACCATGCTCTTATAACTTTATTATCGAATCTACAATGTATACTGTCTTCATAAAAATAACAGAATTAATAAACCATCTCCTATTTCAGTCTCAAACTTCCATTTTTGCAAGTATTACTACAACCACAAAGTCCATAAACCATTGTGATGTTAAAGCTTGATTCAATCAACGATTGACCAAGCTCCCCATGCACTGTACCTCTTCCCAACATTCTCCACACCCTCCAACCTAATCCTCATGATAGTTATTTTGTCAATGTTTTTAAACAACATTTGTCTGCATAATGCAGTCATCAGTTCACGGCAATAAAATTTCAAGCTGATTAGCTAAAAAGTTACAAATAATCACTTACTGGGCACACTCAGCAAGTTTTCCAAGGTTCTGATTGTCCAGTATAGCCAAGATCAACTTTTTGTTCTCCTCAAGGCACTGCAATAAATGAGAGTAAGAACTGTAAGATATCTAATTATAGTTTCTAAAAATAAAAGGACAAGGGCAAACAAGAATTCCTAAATGGCCACAAGGACAAAATGGTATTTTTACAGCACTGCCATGGGACAAATGCGTATGTTAGAAAATACATGGAAAATTAGGGTATGGAATTGAAACGGAGCTCCCACGGACATCAAGACCCATTTGCCAACATTTTCCCATCGGACATACGATTCATATGATTTAGCCTGCGGTCGCCAGATCCAACCCTGACAGCATGCTACCCATTATGATACAGAGCTTGCTCCGTATTGCTATCTTTATTTCAGTATTTTTATATTTCAGTATTTTAATTCCCTAAACCAACCGGTCTTGGTTTGCTTGTAAACCGGTTTAACTGTGCACGGGTTTCTGTGCAAAGGCTATTAAAGCCACGTTTCCTTCTAGGGAGAAGAGCAATGAAACATTAGCCGTCATCTCTTTCCCCTTATATCTCTGCAATTAATTTCCTGCTATCTTACCTCGATTAGTATTCTATTGCTAACTAACCCTTGTATTTAGTGTGCTTGATATCGAACCACAGGTTCCTCATCAGCTTATCCTGCAGATTTCACCTCCGACCAGTATCACATTATGCCAACATCAGATCTAACAGAAGAATTGATGTTGAAACCAATAGCGCCCTCCCTCTCCCACACCACTTGACAATAAAACACCCCAAGACTACACTTCTCCCTCTTATAACACATGTTTCCTTTTTGATAAGGTTACGTACCAACCCAAAAGGAAATAATTGTAAGAAAGGAAATTTAAGTAAGAAAGGAACATTTTTGTAAGGTTATGTAGTAGGTGGATTTGACTTTTAATTTGTTGAATTATACATTACAGGCTTGATGAGATGTTAGATGCTCGAAAACCAATGGTTGAAGGGCGGCTACAACTACTTTAGTGGGGGCTGTCGTTAATCTACTTAATCGTGTCACAGTGGCCAGTGAGCTCTGTCAATCATCTTAATTTATTTTCTCTATTAACGAATCCAAAGATTTCAAAGAGAAAAGAGATGGAAATTTAAACATTCAACTGTGAAAGAGATCCACAGAAAGTAGGCAAGGAAAGAAGGAAATGATAGACGGCTAGGACCCTGTATGGTTTTATGAAAAATAGAATTAGTTCTTTCCTATTACTCAGCCTAAACAAAAATAACCATATTGGGCAAAAATGTAAGCAAATGGATTAAATGTCCACTAGAGCTCCATTTTAATACCAAAATAGCCCATGTGGTTATTATTCTCATTTGTTTATTCATGATGATTTAGATAATGATTTTGTCTTCCTAGCCATTCCTGTATAAGTCCAAAAAGATTTAGAGTTGAGTAAAGCAGATGGAAAACAGCAATTTTGACAACAAGAACATTATATCATCAGAAAATCCAAACACAAACAAATTCAGACACCTAGAAACAGGTGGAAATTATGTTACCGGCTGCAAGATAAGAACCGAGTTAGGAGCTTCACGAGCTCATAAAACCCGATTACGGATAGCTTAGGGTAAGTGTGGAGCTAGAATCACTCACCGGAGAAGCAAACCGTTAGTGAATCGATGGATTCAGTGACTGATGTTAGACTTTTGAGGAATAAGAGAAAGGTTCTATTCATTGATTGATGACGACACAGACCACAAGAGAACGTTTTATATCAGCGTTCTAGGTTACCTAAAGGGGAAAACTTCCCCGACCGGGTTCACCAACATTAAACAAACCACTAAACCAACTGTAAATGCAACAGACTCAGATTTTTAAACTGAATTGAAAGGAGCTAGGGCAGGACACTATAACAAATTATGCAGACATCAAACCGAACAAGGAGGATAGATAAGTGTCTTTGAACTTTTCCAAGTAGGGGAAAAATAACAATCACAAGAACCAGTGGATAGCACCATCTTAAAAAATGTTCCATTTGGCTTCTCTTTAGTCACTTGAAGTAACTCGCATGCACCATTAGCACTTGTAATCTTTTCAACTAAATTGAACACCACCAACCATTACGATTGAATACAAATGAAAAGGAAGTCCGCGAGTTCGTTATCTACTGTTATCCAATAAACAACAGAAACAACCTCCGATGCATTTATGCCAGAGTAAGAGCAGAAAAATCATTGAATACCAGAAATGATGAAGCAGCAGCAGCAGTGCAGAAAAGCTTTCAAGTAGTGAGATTACCTTTTCAATCTGGTCGGTGGTGATGTTAGTAGGAGGGAAGGAGGGCATAGCAGGTACCATTGAAGGCGGTTGCTGCATTTTTGGTTCCTAGCTTGAAACCCTAACCCTAAACACCAATGAATTATTCCGATTAGTAAGCTCCTGATCGGAAGGGAAAAAAACCTTCAAAAGAAGAACTGGAATGGGGAAACTGGAGCCAAAACAAAATTCTTACCAGAGAGGCAGAGAGTGGTGTTCACGGTTGATGCGGAGACGTCGCCGGGTTTCTCGAATGTCAGTCAATACGATTTCACGTGGTTAAGCAGTGTATGAAGTCCATACTATGCACTGGCCAGCATGTATAATATTTTTTTATTTGATTTGGCATGAAAATAAGGAAAAAATACGCCATTTCTAAACAACGTCAGGTGCCTTTTCTAACTAGCATCCACTTTAGTAGAGATGGAAATTATCCATGGGTGACCGAATTACTCGATCACTCCACTCGAATATATGGACGAAAACCCGAAGAAAGCTGGATCAAATGCGGGTGCGTGGGTGTGCGGGTGTGCAAATGGGTCGAGTTTGGGTGAAGAGCCATCCGATCCATCACCCGATCCATGACCCGTTTATCCATCGGACCCATTTAACCCGAATGCATAATTCTTTTGGATTTGAGAATACGTTCCAATTTCCACGTTTTTTAATCTTGTAATTAGGATCATATATTGCACTTTCTTTTGTACTAGACTACTAGTTTTGTTGTTTGGACTTTATAAATTAGTACATTTTTATATGATTTGTACGTGATAATTAAGTAAAATTATAAGTTTAGGTTAGAATCTTGGTAAGTTTCACGGATACCCAACCTACCTGATTACCCAATGGACGATGGACGGGGTGGATGTGGGTGAAGAATTTTATGGGTGGTGGATGGATCGGATGGAGTAAATTTTTCTTGGATCGGTTGATGGAATTGGCTCATCCACCTATAACCCGATCCATTTCCATTCCTACACTCTACTATTATCCATATATATGTAAATTTCTCCCAAATTACACCCAAGCCATTCTCATTCTTCTATCTCTATCCGTCCCTCCTCTTCTCTTCTACTCCTCTCCTCCATTCTCTCATCAAATCTACTACATATCACAAGTTTTATCAAGCAATCTTTCTATAAATCAAGTTTACAATCACTTGAGATATGCTTTATGTCCAATTTCAACAAATTTCATTCACCATAGTTTTCTACATTTATTGAATTTAGGGTTTTTGATAGTTAAAGTTCTTAGGGTTTAGGATTGTAAAATTCAAGTGGATCTATGAATCTAAATGGGTCTATATTATATTGGAAACCATTATCGTAATGTCCAACTTGTTTTCGTATGAATCGTTTTGGTTCGCTGCCATCGTCGAATGTTTGGGGAAGACGAACCAGGCCTTTACGGCAGAGGGGTCTCTGGCCTTAAAGGCAGGCGCGCCAGCTGCCGTTAAGGCAAAAGGGTTGCTTGCCTTAAGGCTGGAGACCCCCTTGCCGTTAAGGCAGAAGGACCGCTGGCCGTAAAGGCTGGCGTGCCCTTTGCCATTAAGGCAGACGGGTCACTGGCCTTTATGGCTGGACTCTTTCAATTAAGGCAGACGAGTTACTTGATTCTATGTTGTTTTCCTTTTCAGATGTCGACTCGTGAAGAGACGAGTAGATCAGCTCGTCATCGTCGTCGTGAAGCGCATAAAGATCAACATGTAGCTCAAGCTCCGTAGACAAACATTAACACTTATGGTAGGAAACATCGACGGACTGTCATGTTCATTGACTCATTGCTCGCAACAGTGGGCAACTCAGAGCATGAGGTTCAGACATCATCTTACGAGACACCGTTTATGGAGACTCCGATTCAGACTTCGTTTATTCCATCTCCCCGGCTTGGAACGTCGACTTCATGGGATGGTATAGGTTTTGCTTCACAGAGCACCATTCCGTCACCTAGGTCTGGAGTATCTACTTCTCAGACACATGATGCTACAAGGGGTGGTTCACGAGGCATTGAGCACACCAGCATACAGAGGAGACGGAGCCGAGTTATCCGAGACATCCAACCGATGTTGACTAATTTATTACTTGGAGGCCCAGAGAACCCAGAGCTCCCATTGAGATTTGAGGAGCATATAGCCCGCCACATCTACTCGGGCTATGTAAGTTAATAATATGAGATATAACATAAATAGTTGCTCATCTTAATAGAATGCCTAATTGTATTTTATATACGAAGTCGCACATTACAATCATTTGACTTTTCTTTATAGGGACGACCACCGTTGACATTTCAGTACCGCCACACACAGCTAGACCGTTGGTGTCCAATAGGGTCTTACAATTGGGTTGACAAGGCACTTGACAGTGGGCTTGCTCATCTTCAAACAATCATGCATAAGAACGTTCATAAGAATCTGATAGAGGCTTTTGTGGAAAGATGGCAACCCGAAACTAGTTCATTTCATATGCCTTGGGGTGAAATGACCATAACGTTGCATGATGTTTCTTTGATCTTGGGCCTTCAGATAGATGGTGTGGCAGCTGTTCCAGTTTCTGGTGATGAAGATCTTGATATCCCATAGCGAAAGGCAATAAGGATGAAGAGATTTTGTGATTTTTTCGGGTTCGACAAATCAATAGTCGATAAGGGCGGAGTGGGATGGAAAGCACTGAGAGACCATTGCTTGAGTGACTCCTTCGAGGATGACCTAGGCACACATGACCCTAGTACGGTAGCATCGGGATATCTGATGTATTTGATAGGACCCTATATCCGGACAGGTCTCAGCATCGGATCCCTATATCATACATTGATCTTATAGCGGATCTCGACGCTGTACAGAGTATGTCATGGGGTTCAGCTGCGCTCGCTCACCTATATAGATGCCTTGGTGAGTCGATACGATCTCAAGCTTCTATGATATCAGCTTGTTTCACCCTATTACACGTACGTGTTTATGTTAAGATTATTCCTTTATTGTCAAAATTATGTATTTATTATCTTGGTAGTTTATACTAATGCAACACTCATACAAGCATAAAATCGTATATTTTTACTTTTCAGTCTTGGATCTTCTTGTATATCCCTACCTTTCGCCCCAACCCAGATCCAGAGTGGCATGAGTACTCTCCATGGGCTGAGAAATGGGGTGATGGTGGCAAAGTGAATTCGGGGCGTGACTATAGAGCAGAGATTTAGTCTTTGACGGCGAAGGATGTGAGTGTATTACTTATAAATTACTTTCAATATTTATTTCTTATTAAAGCTATAACATTTATCTGAAATACCCACATCAGGTTGATTGGGCTCCTTATGGCCCATTGGATTTCAGCGGTCCCCTAGCACCGTCCCTTTACCACGACGTCATTTCGTTTTTAGAGGTCACTGAGCCATACATGCCAGATCGGTGCGGCAGGCAATACAGCCGCGTGCAAAAGATACCGAGACCTCTAATAATGCCACTTAGAGCCCTTCGAGCAGCGACTTTGAAGAGTTACAAAGTGGAGTACGACACTGCTCGTTGGGTTTGGAATGCAAGGGACTTAAACTCCTTTAGTTTAGATGATCTGGGACGCCCAATTACTGATGACCCAACTGAGTGCATCCCTGGATATATAGAGTGGTACAAGGCGCGTACACACTCTTATGTTAGTCTGTTGGACCCTAGCGCCAACCAACATGTTTTGATCGTCGCGCCTTCCTAAATCTGAATACTTATATTTCTTTTTGCACTATTAATTATTTTTGAATATACACAGCGCATGCAGGAGGCTTTAGGTTACCTTATTCCCTTTGTCACATCCACTTTAGCACCGGCACTTGAGCTACTTGACGCTATCAGAAGGTCTGTATTGGCTTTATGAGGGCATGTCCCAGGGTACGACGACAGTCAGATTAGTGGTGCTCGAGATGGCAGTGATCATGTTAGCGATCATGATGCTTAGATTAGACGGTTCTTACTTTTGGCACAAACCATTTAATGTAGAAAACAAGTTTAGATTACGTGACTCGTACTTTTGGAACAAATTGATGATGATGATGATGATCTATCTTTGATGGTAGAAATTCTATGTCTTTTGTGATGATGATGATGATCAGGTTCAGAACAATTAATGATAAGTAGTTCTCTGGCTTTATTGTCAACATAATGTTAGACGAAGGAACTACAATTACAATAAGTAGTAACTATTCCGAGGAGACATCTTCTTGGTGAAACCGGTGGTCATCGCTAGAATCATACTTGTATTGCTCTAGACGTTTTCGAAAATAATTGTATGTTGTTATTGCCTCCTTAGTACAATGATGTCTCCATTGTGGACAGAGAGGTGGCAATGGGCAATCCTGAGTAAAAAACACCTACAATATCAAATATACATATACATCACACATGCATTAATAATTGAAGAAGTAAGCAACTTTAAATGAGTGTGAGATTTACCGATTCAAAGTGTGCACCCATGTGATCGAAGAAAATGATGATTGTTTCATTCTGCATGACCTTGTCCCAATTGGCGGGAACAGCCATAGGAAGATAGGTTTGGTTCTCACCTCCCATAACAACAAAACAACAGTTAAATGCAGTAAGCAGCCAACATGCCCATATCACGAAGTGTGAACCAAGAGCTGGTAGGGGCAAAAGAAGACTCAAACCAATCAAGCCTCTGACGTATGCTATCGACCGTATAACAGACAAGACTGCATGCAAAGACATCTGAATATTGAACAAGTGTGTCCATCATACTTCTCCGAACGGTTCGCCACTCCCCCTGCCCAAGGCCAATACATTGGGCAATTGCTCTATAGCCACAGTTTCCATAAGGAACTATGGAAGAATAACATGTGAAGAAACCCCTCATACACTTCGGAATGGACCCCATGGATGGAAAAACAAGATGATTTTCCGAAGTGATAGGAGACATTGCAGGAGAGCTACCTTGAGATGGAGTAGATCGGGGACTTGGATGCTTTGGAGGGCGCCCTCTTTGCTTTTTTGGAGGGGTCTGACCCAACTCTTTCTCTTGGTCTAGTTGTTTATTAATCAACTCCCATCCACAAAGAAATCTTTTCCCTAAACTATTCTTAGGTCGACCCTTTCCTTTTGTCCGTTCGGGCTCTCTTCGGCTACTCTTTTTTGGACGAGCTAGTCGCTGGATTGCAATAGCCCACCTATGCTGCTCATCAACGTTCAACTTCGAGAACTCATTGTTATAGAAGTCGTCCATCAATGATCGCGCAACTTTACACTTGCGACTTTCATCATCATTATTTTGCACCACAGGCTCCAAGTCAAGTGTCTGCCAGAATACATGCACATGTCTAGGAGGGATAGGTCTCTCTTCGGCCACATAACGTGCAATAATGTGGACACATGGCAATCCGAGTGTCACTGGCAGTTGACATTTGCAAATAGGGTCAATATTGCCACCTTCCCTCTTTAGTACTCCTTCATTATCTTCTTCAAAGCGTAGTGAGATACATTATAGTTCAATAGTCTGAAAAGATCAACCCCCACCAACTCAGACATCATCTTGAAACGACATTGGTTCAGTGAGGCTTTTATCTCATTTACTTGGAGTTGGAGCAATGAGTGATATTGAGTAAATGTAGTGTCTAATCTCAAGTGACCGGTAGTCAACCAATCTTTCAAAGCTGAATGCTGCCCTTCTACCCTGTAAAACAGAATATTGAGTACATGACACATAATTAGATAGTCATTCATTGTAGTAGTATAAGTAGTGCATGAAATTTGTGTGAAGTGTACATACCTATTTGTCGTGTTGCACTTTAATGTCAAAACTGTATATGTCCAAGCCGAGACGATTCTTGTCTTATATGGTTCAAGCCACTCTCTTCTTACATATTCTATGAGTGATTTCCTAGCTCTCCATTTCCTCTCAATTCTAGCCAGCTCATAGTTGTATTGCACTTCAGTTGTCACCTTAAACAACGCTCTATAGTCAGCTACGAAGTTTGTTGTAATTGCAGCATTCTTGGTGATAGCCTTTGCTCTTCCTTCAATATTTTTCAAAATATGGAACCTACAGATGAGATGTTTTGCAGTAGGAAACAAAGCATCCAATGGATTCATCAAAGCCTTCTCTCTGTCTGTCACAATGCAAGTGGGCGTCCTCTGTGCAATTCTACAAATCTCTACAAGCTAAGTTATAGTCCAAGTGTATTTTTCTTCTCGCTCATGAGCCAAAAATGCACCCGCCAGAGTATAGTTCTTCCACGTTGAAGTGCACCCGACAATTTCCAAAAAAGGCATGTTATACCTGCATAAAAATTCATTTGTAAAACCCTAAACACAAATAAAGAAAGAGCTAGAAGAATCAATATTCACATATTACCCACTTGTTTGTGTTGTAAGTGGAGTCCAACAGTAAACATAGGGAAATGCCTTCAAGAGTGATATGGAGTCGGGATTGGCAAAAAATGTATCTATAACCTTATTAGTCTGAGAGTCCTTTGTATGTGCTACAAAGTAGTTATTTTCTCTGGCTTTGTGGAAGAACTCTTGGACCACAGTTCTACCTTCCATCCCTTCCCTCCTTATGGCATATATAGAATTGTACACTTGCCTCTTACTGGTGTAGTTCAACGAAAATTTATTCAATGTCACGGCGACTTGGTTCGCTGTACGGTTGCTCTCTGTCATCATCTTCACCACATTTTTCTTAGCCGGTGTGAGTCTTCTAGCCAGTGGGTACCCATACAAACTATATTCAAGTTTATGGTTGTGAAATCCATTTACAACAACAATCTTCCACGATCCTCTAGGATTCTCATGACACTTCAATCTAAACGGACAACCACACTTCTTATTCGTGCACCCTTTGCGCACTTTCCGATCTCCACTTCTAACTGGGGTGTGTGTGCCCTCCCTCTCACAATATAGCCAAGTCTTCCCACAGTGAGATGCATCCGACTTTCTGTCCCGGGCTATTTTTAGGCACATATTATTTTGAATACCAACAGCTTTAGCCCGAGAAATGACATCCTCTCGGCTGTGAAATGCCGCTTCAATAGTAAACAAATGTGAATAATCATCTGACAACTCTTCAACATCCTCGACTTGATTTGAAAACTGTGGATGGCTGCTAAGAGGTGGAAACCCAAACATGGTCTGTGTAAGGTGTTCTTGTTGGGCTGGCATTGGGGCTACTTGAGGCGAATACCCAAACATGTTCGGTGCAGATTGTATAGGATCGGTTGGAAATGGGGTTGCATTAAATGGATACCCAAACATGACCGGGGCTCATTGTACGTGTCCCGTCTGTAATGGTATAAAACCTTGACATTCATAAATGACCGATGCATTTGGAAATCCAACAACTGGTGTGGATTGTGGATCAGAGCAGAAGTCGAATGTCGGTGTTGTGGAAGACACATTTTGGTATGCACTTGCATCACTTATATGAAGGTCGTCAAGTCCAATGTACACTTCATTCTCCTCCTGGAACGATGTCGAAAATTACGTAAGTTTCGAAAACAACTATTCGTTATAAATGCCTTAACGGCAGAAGGACCGAATGCCTTAAAGGGAAAGGGACCAAGTGCCTTAGCGGCAAACGGTCCTTCTGCCTTAAAGGCATGTGGTCCTTTTTCCGTTACGGCATTTGGTACAAGTTCCTTTAAGGCATTGCTTTCGGTCTTCTTCTATGGATTATAGGGAATGGTTTCCGGTTATTCATACGATTACATTTCAATATGTTTTTTGGACATTCTTAATATCTCACTTGAAACTATGCATTTAATAAACTTACATTTTTGAAACAAATAAACTCTTAACTATTATATCTCATTTTGTTTACTAAATGATGTTTGATACAGGCTATTTTGTATAGGTTAACTCTTATATTTTGAGTTGTTATTGAGAGTGTTTCGGTTAGTTTTGAGCGTTATTGTAATACGAAGACCGAAGCCACAAGTTATGAAGAATCAAGAGTTAAAGAGCTTAAGGACGAAGTTCGCCACTGCATGGATACCGCGGTCGCGTTGTCTATGACGCGGGCGCGGTGGCGTGAAGAGATGGACCATCAAGACCCATGAAGGTCGCGGTCGCGCTGTCGGTGGCGCGGTTGCGGTAGCAGCTGACTCAGCGATTTGACTTTCGGAGACCGCCGCAGGCGCGGTGGTGATGCCGCGGTCGCGTTGACGGCCGACTTCCAGACGGACGAATTCCTGTCGTTTCTATCTCGTTTCCTTTATAATCTTTCGGTTTCCTTTCTTATTTATCTCGAAGAGGCTGTTCTTTGGGCTATTTAAGGGGAGCCATTCTAGGTTTTTAGAGGACATCTTTATCTCTTAGTTATCAATTGTTCTTTCAATAAAGATTGGAGCTTTTATTGTAATGGAGAACTAACTCTCCTCTTGAGTTTATTCGATCAAGGAAGCTTTATTATGAAGTTGTGAAATTCTGGTAACTTCTTTATCCCTAGGTCTTTATTGATACCCTTGTGCTTTATCCCATGATCTATGTTTGATTTTATGAGCCTGATCAACTTGTTTGATTGACTTAGATCTATTGTTTGATTTAGGATTGATTGTTGTCTATGCATCTTTCCTATTCCTCGAAACAACTCTATTCTAGGACCGTGGAGTAGTTTAGGGAGGAGTATTCAATGGTTTAATTTTGCATGAGACTCGTAGCTTGATTGCATGATTTGATTTCCTAATATTCTTGTTCTCTATGCTAATTCTAGGTTAAGCGTCCTTGCCTAGGGTTATAGAATTGCTTGGACCGTGGACTTGCGATTGCTTATGATCGGGATTGGAATTGACCTAGGCATATAAAGAAGTGGATGAATTCATGATCAACGGATTAATAAAGTGGAATTGATTGGATAAACTCTACTTGATAACTTTGATTGAAAACAACTTTCAAAACCCCCCTTTTGATTACTTGCATGAAAACCCTAAAATCTAACTAGAAACTGATTCCTTTGGGTTCGACCCCTTGCTTGCTCACTATACTGTTTGTTTGCGTGTTCGTGATTTATCTTTGATTTGGGAACAACGACTTTGCCCGAGTCAATGTTATTATCAAAAGTTCCACATTTCCTCTTAAAACAAGTTCAAACCTCCACTAAAATAGAATAAAGGTTTTACATGACTCTCTATGCCAAAACACAACGAAAATATTGAAAAAGTTTAGAAATAACAAACTTACCTCGTTGTGTACTATTGTAAAAGAGTTATCTCCCACATCGAAGTTTTCATTCCAACCCTCTTTGTAGGATCTGCGTTAGTACTTCAGAGGTCGTCGACACCTACGATGTCGTCGACCAGAGTTAACAGCTAGTGTTATGCAGCGGAATAAAGACACAAGAAAGATTGATACGTTACCACTTTAAGCACAAGGAGTTATAGTGGAAAACTCTCTACAAACCAACTAGTTTGTATAGAGAAAAACCACTTGCCTTCTAAGCTTCAACTTAGAAGGACTTGAAGAGCACTTCGCTCGCTTGTATTGCTTTCTCGGATTACAAAGGTGTTCCTACTCCTAGATGTGAATCCCACACACTCTAGCAAGTACTCTTGCCTTCTCTCAATCCTCACTCAATACAATCTCGCTCAACACTCAACCTCCTAAGATCGAATCTCACGATCTCACTCAACACTCACTCACAATTACAATGTTTGCACTCTCCTCCTTAGTTCTATCAATTAGCTCACGAAACTATATAAAGAGAACTAAGAATATTGCTGTACGATTCAGCCAAATCGGCTAAGACATGAATCATACACAATCTCTACAAGATCTTTCCTAAAATAAACTCTTAAGCCATGATAAAATCATCTTCAATATCTTCCTTGATCTCTTGATGATTTTCCATCTTTATGATCTTGTCCTTGCCTTAAACGAACTGCTGAATATGTTGTACGCAATTTCCATAACAGAAAAACACGTTGTTTCCTTTTCTGAATTTCCACACGCGCTTCGCTTCTGGAAACTGAGGTCGGCGACCTCTCGGCAACCTCTTCAGTTTGGAACCATCAAAACACGAACTCGGTTTTCTAACAAATTCCCCCTTTTTGATGGTGACAAACACTCATCTTCTCTAATCTGGTTCTGGGGTCTTCATTAACCTGTTCAGCATCTCAAACACACAAACTACAAAGGCAAGCAAAAATATTCCCCCTTAATTTTTCAAAAGTTCCCCCTAAGTTCAAGCATCTCATGACATTCAGCATTCATTCCCTTAATTAGACCTGTAATCCCAGCTATTTTCCCCCTTTTGGCATCATCAAAAAGATTGAAAATCATAGAGAAATCAGCTAGGCAAATATAATAGCAAATAAAAGCATGCAGCATCAAACAAAAGTTGTCAACCACGCAAGCATGGCAATGCAAATAGAACAACCAAACATAAAGTATTTAGGTTTACAACCCAATCGAACTTAGGAAAAAGTTTTTGAAAATAGGGAATAGTATCGTAGGGGTAGAAAGCAGGTGGTGGCAAAAGTCATAAGGCAACAGAGGTTGGCGACCTAGCAGATTCCTTCCTTGATGTAGCTCACATCTTCAGCAATGGATTCAACCAATTTGGTCAAAGCATCAATCTTCTCAGATTGAATCTGCAGCTCCTTTTTCATCAGCGCCATTTCAGCTCTTAGGAGTGCCACCTTGGTTGGCGACTCTTCAGCCTGTGCAGCCTCAGATTCAGCTTCCTTATTCTGCCACTCTCCATCAACTAGATTCCATCCCATCTTCCTTAAAGTATCCCTGTTGAGAACGCGATGTCCAGGCGTCACATAATCTCCAGAATTCTCATTTGCCTCATGCTCATGGTTGATCAGTATGTCAGTGACCAGTCTGCCATATGGCAAGGCATGACTAGGACTCTCCAAGACATTCTTCATATGAAGCATAATCAACCTGGGCAAGCACACCTTCTGACATTTAAAGATCTTGTCAAGGACAAGGATCTCCTGAATATAAGCACAATGTCTCTTTTGCTCTCGGGGCAGGAGGTTGCTAATGAGGTAGGAGAACATCACCTTCTTGTCGACAGCCATGCAGTTCACAAGATAAGGACCAGTACCAATGCCTTGATCATCAAGCATATTCTTCAAAGCACTACTGGAGTCCACATTCTCTGGCCACGCTCCATTGTAATACTCAGCAAAACCTTCATGAGGGATCTCTACAAGGTCAGCGACCTCTTGGCTGGTGAACAGATACTCCTTTTCCTCCCAGAAATACTTCCCAACAGTCTTGTTGCCATAATCCTCTATGGCCAACGTCTCATAGAACTTCTTAACAGCCTCAGCTATGAACTTATCTTCTTCACAAAACAAATCCTTCCAACCTTGAACTGCCATCCACTCTTTCACCTTAGGCAGCTTGAACTCATCAAGAAAATATCTTTCCCATAGCAGGACTCTAGTAAAATCCCTAGACTGGATTTTCCTACTCTTTGGCTTCTTCTTCTTTTTGCTAGTAGAGGCCTTAGGTTTAAGCAAGGTCGGCGACCTGGGTCGCTTGGCCCTGGTCTTCCTAGGTTTGCCTTCAGATTCACTCTCCTCAGGCAAAGGGATATCAGGCACTACCTCTCCAGTCAACAATTTTAGTCTCCTAGTCACAGGCCTATGCTCAACAGTGGGTTTCTTGGTGGATTTCTTAGAAACTAGGGTATCCTCATCAAACAATTGTTTCTTAACATCCTCTTTAGCCTTAGAACGAATTTCTTTCTCAAAAGAAAGAGGGTCAGATTCAGTACCTTCATTGTCGGATAGAACGGACACTGGTTATTTGCCTTGGACCTTAGCGGAGTCAACAACCTTGGCCACGACCTCTGAGACTTTCTCCAAGTTGACAACCTCTTCAGATCTCTGGGTGTTGTCTTCAACCTTCTCCTCTGTTTCAGCGGGAACAGGAACCACTTCTTCAAAAGAATCGACCACCTTCTCTGTGGCCTCAAACTCAGTTTTAGCGACGGGTTCCGCCTCTACTTCCTTTTCTTCGGCCTTTTCTTCCTCAACCGCCGGTTCCCTTGGCGGTTCCTCCTTCTCCTTCTCCGGCTCGGGTTCTTCAACCGCCAGAGGAATGTCGTCTGAAACCGCCAGATCTGGGGCGATTTCCGACACATTCTCTATCGGAAGGGGCTCGGGTTCGGTTATGGGTTCTTGTGGAGGGGATTTGGGCTTGGATTGAGGAGATTCAGGGGCAATGGGGTCGGGATTTTGAGTTTTGGAGCTTTCGGCTATGGCAGATTCCGGTTGGGATTTCTCGGTTAGGGCTTTGGTAGCGAGTTTCTTCAACTCTTCCTCTCTGAGATGGGTCATGAGAAGAGATTGAAATTGATCGGGGGTTAGGTTTGACATCGGGGACTAGTTTGGAGACGCCATTAAAGTAAAGGAAAAGCTTGGGGGTTCGGCTATGGCGTTTGGGGTTTTTGGGCAGAGAGAGAGAGAGAGAGAGAGAGAGAGAGAGAGAGAGAGAGAAGCACAAAAGGGGTAAGAGAAAAGTACCTTTAGATCTCCTTTTATGCAAGTACAATTTCACAATTAAGGCAACTGCAGTTCCACTCGAGTACATGATCCCGTTAGAAGATCTTCCCTTTCCAAAAATTTCAAACTGAAAATCTGTCAAATATTTCGTCCCAAAATTGCACGTGCGCTTTCCGCACAAATGGGCCGTCAACCTTGTCGACTACCTCAACTTCAAACTTTCTTTCCATAAACCTGAATTCTGACAAGTCATCTCTTTTAACTATCACTACTGAAGTCGTCAACCTCAACCCTGTTTTCTCTTGAGTTCTGAGCCTGTCAACAACCTTAATGCGCCTTGACTTTTACCACATGAAGTAGCTTGGGGGTTGGGTTACACCGGGTGGTGTCAAAACAAACCAAGCATAGATATATAATATTTTGTGGAATTTTGTCGATCAAGTTGATAAGTCTCTGTTTAAAGACACACAAACAAGCAAATAGGCTCATAGAGACTCTCAATCATGATAGGTCGGGTACGGCAGTAGAATCAACCATCATTTGGGCTTCTAATGAGGGTTAAAGGGTCATCAAGTTGATTCTTTTGATTCTTTTGGGCTCAAAGAGGTCGTCGACATGCACACAAGCAAGAGATTTCATCGATTAAATGCACACACACCCTATTATGCTGACACTATATAAGCATGAAATTCTCAAAATGATAATCAATCAGATTTCAACCAGTCATAAGAGGATAGCATAAATGATTAACGAGTCAATCAAGTGAGATCATAGTACGTAATCCATACAATATCTAGCCGAAAATATAGTACGTAATTAAACCATATACAATATCTATCCATAAAATATAGTACGTAATATTTTTAATAACTATTTTTATATCTTGATTTTCTAAATAAAGTGTGAAATAGGTAAATCTCTATACGTAAATATTTATACGTGAGATTCGACCAAACAAAAAAATATTTATACGTGAGATATTGTGTAGATATTTAATGTAATCTAGAATGGGGAACGCTTTGGTGAGATAACTATTATGGTGCTTCCTTAGGCTTCCTATTAGCCATTGCATTAAAGGGGATTAATGGTAGGAGATTATGGTCCATAATAGGCACAATTTTGGTGGTTATAGGGAATTATTATTCCGGTTACCATAATTAAAAAGACTCCTAAATTATAGGGATGTAGTAGCCTAAATGACAAAAATCTGGGGAGATTAGATCCAAAAACGATTATTCAAATCAAGAAAAAAACATAATTTCCATATTGAAAAATCAAAATTTTGAGTGAAATATTCTGCAGAAATTACTCGCGGGCCACATGATACTAAACCCTAGTTTTTGAGTTGAAAAAGTAATGTTGAAGAGTTGAAAAAGTAGTTGCATTAAACTAAAGTACGAAAGAGTTGAAAAAGTAATGTTCCATAGTTGAAAAAGTAGTGTTATATAATTAAATAATAACATGCATGTTACTTTACAAGAAAATGTAATGTTGAATACTTGAAAAAGTACTGTTTTATAGTTGAAAAATAACAATCATGTTGCTTGACAAGCAAAATTAATATTTAATAGTTGAAAAAGTAACGATGTACAATTGAATAAGTAACGATGTACAGTACAATAATAACAATCATGTTTCTTTGACTTTGTTTGACTAAAAAAGCAATTTCAATATATTGCAATGAATTTTTCATTATTGTGTCTAAAATAAAGCACATTAACGACGGGATTGTGTTCCCCTCCTTTAAGTATAAAAATATTTGAACTTTTCAAATTCCTGTATTGACATATTCATTAGATATGATAGAACACAAAAGCGATTTTTTGGGACGCTACAATGACTTTTTCATCACAACTTATAAAACACGATTCATTTACAACAATCTAGCGTTCTCCATCATTGCTAAGCATAATCTTTGAATTTTTCAAAGCGTTGTATATACTTATTCATTAGCTTGATATACTAAAAACAACTTTTTCATTACATCTAGTGCTACGTATTTGTCATATGATTAATGTGTTTTCCAATTCTCCATCATCTTCCTCAGATGAGCTTGAGCTATCGTTATCTTCACTCTACAAGATCAAAAAGATCGACATCATCGTTCGACTCGTCATGGTCCCTCATTCTTAGTCACTTTGATTGCTTCATCTTAGAATGGTCATCTCTGCGGCCTGTACAAAATGAAGAAAGACAGACCTCCTATGAAGTGAAACAAATGTAATTCGGCTCAAAACATATACAAACACTCGAACTTGTCCATTTTGGTCATTTGGACACCTTACCTTTGAAACGGACCTATTGAGCACCCTAACTTGTCAAAGTCTACCTATTAAACACCCCGTCCCTAATTACGGAGTGCAATTTTACACACGCGCTATTACGTGAACATGATTAAGCATAAAAATGGTCACGTGATGCCAAATAAGGCCTCCTTGTTTAATTAATTGTGACCTAAACCTGTCATTATACACACGCGCTAGGTGCTTAATAGGTAGCCTTTGACAAGTTGAGGTGCTCAATAGGTCCGTTTGACAAGTTGGAGTGTTCAATAAGTCCGTTCTAAAGATCAGGTGTTCAAATGACCAAAATGAACAAGTTCAGGTGTCTATATATGTTTTGAGCCAATGTAATTCTCATTCTGTAATACACACATAAGAGACATAAACATCATTATTGAAAAATTTATTGCTTTGGATTGAAAAAATAAACTTGGACATGTTATCGAACCTCTTACGAAAGCTGCTTGCGATTGAACATTGGACATGTTATTGCATTATTCAACAGTTTGCCAACATTCCAATAAATTATTCAAATCGAGAACATTACATTTTCAACATGATTGTTATTATTCAACTGTATAACATTACTTTTTCAACTACGCAATATTTTTGTAGTTCTTGTCAAGTAACATGATTGTTATGTTTCAACTATACAACACTACTTTTTCAACTCTTCAACGTTATTTTGTCTTGTAAAGTAACATGCATGTTATTATTCAATTATATAACACTATTTTTTCAACATGATTGTTATTATTCAATTGTACAACATTACTTTTTCAGCTATATATTACTTTTCCTTGTCAAACAACATGATTGTTATTTTTCAACTATATAACACTACTTTTTCAACTATTCAACATTACATTTTCATGTAAATTAACATGCATGTTATTATTCAATTAAAAAACATTACTTTTTCAACTATTGTGCAAAACTTTTTCAACTCAGTTGTACTTTAGCATAATACAACTACTTTTTCAACTCTTTAACATTATTTTTTCAACTTAAAAACTAGGGTAATGCAACGAGTTCTACCATGCTATAATACGATTAAACAAGCAAGAACTAAAAGAAATATGTTCCAACTTCAATGATCAATCGAATCAAGAGAGTAAACAAATTGTTACCACAGACTTATGAATCCAACCTCTCACGAAAGAATTATAATACGATTAAAAAAGCATGAACTACAAAAAATATTCATCTTCATATCGAATCAACCAACTCGAATCTGGAAATTAGAAGAACGAAGAATTAAATCTAACCTCTCACGAAAGTTGTTCGTGATTGAACGTTGGACATGTTATTGCGTTCTTCAACTACTGTGTTGTGTATGTGATGAGAGGATTGGATCCTACGAAGAAGAAAGCTCAATGGTATTTAATCGTAATGTGACCTGTGAATAATCACTGAAAAATAAAGCTCAATTCTTGATTTTTCAATAAGAAAATTATGATTTTTTTCTTGATTTGTATAACAGTTTTTTGGATCAAATCCCTATAATTAAGGAGCTTTTTTAATTATGGTAATCACCATAATAATCCTCTATATCCCCTAAAATCGTGGCTAGTGTGGACCCAAATCCTACCATTAATTTTCTCTAATCCAATGGTTAATAGAAAGCCTAAGGAAGCACCCTAATTGCAAGCCTCTCTAGAGCGTAATTCATCTAGAATTATCTTTATGTAGCAAATCTTAGTTGTGAGCAGCAAACAATCGTAATACATAACTAAAATAGTAAGAGGTTTACATATATGGTAGCTTGGATATTAGGATCATAATTTTTAATCAATATTATACTCCCCCGTTTCGAAATACATGTCCACTTGGACATTGCACATATATTAAGAAAACAATGTTATTCCTATGTTACCGGATATTGCATGGTCCAAAGTTACATACGTGTCTTTCATATTTGCATATTATCTATCCATATTATCCTAATATATCTATCCATATTATCTATCTTTAAAATTGTATCCTATATAAACATTAATCTATCTCAACCAAAATAACAGAGGCATTATTCTCAACCCAAAAAAAAAATAGTCGTTGTTTTGAGAAAAATCAATTTGTTCTCAATGCCCAAATTTATCGAGGAGCTTACTAAAGAAATATACTATCAATTAATTTCATAAAAATATTAATGCCTCTGTTATACATATATTCTAAAAAATCCCAAGAAAAACAAAACATGCCTCTGTTTTTGAGCCATCACGTTGATTCTGGTCCCACCGCATATTTGATAAAAAAAGCTCTTATATATGTTATTTCAATTAATCTTATTATATTTCTTATTATCTATTTATATAAAAGATATGAACAAAATTTCAAATCTTGGTAAGATATTCTATCTGTTTAATATATATCACTTATTTTTTCTAAAGTGATTATGGACCCACCTTATATTTGATATAAATAAAGTTTTAATTTGTGGTACTTCAATTAATTTGATTAAATTATATAGTATCTATTTACGTACAAGATATATTCAAAATTTCGAATTTTTGTAAGGAATTCTATCTTTTTTAATATATCCAATAATTGAAAAACATGATTCTAATATATATCTTGAATTTTTGAAATATAACTACTATGAACTAATTATATTTTATTTACTTAATTAAATTTAGAAATTTTAAGATAGAATTTAAAATTATTTTTTAATAGAAAAACTATTTTTGTCACTTTTGTATTTGATTTATTTGAATAAATTTAGCATTTTTTAGCTAAAGTTATTGTCTATATTTACATAATCAACTATATTTTGTATCTATCATATATGATGTTTTTTCTATCTTGATAAAAAATTGATTTTTTAGCCAAATAATAATTTCCACTTATATCTTGATAGCATACATCTTTTTCAATAATTTTTACTTATATACAAAATAATCTCAAAATATTTCTCAAGTTATACAAACGCCCCTTATTTTCCTAATATAAACATACAAGTGGTAGTTTTTAAGCCAAAGTATTAACTGTTGATACCCGGAATTGTCACCGCGTTGGTGCACAAGATGATAATATCGACAAAAAAGATTAAGGCGCTAAGCACACTTTTAACGCGCTAAGCATACTATTAACGCGCTAAGCATCCTTTTAAACGCGCTAAGTACACGAATAACTAAAATGAATAAGCGTACGCGTAACGGAGGCAAACTTAAGCAGGTAGCTCACCCTGAAAGTTTTCTATCCCACATCGGCCGTTTGTAATACAAGCAAGCAGCTCCCTCCGTTATATATAGGGTGGTGGTGGTACGTAATAAAGGATCGGAAAAGGCCGGTCCCGAGACGTGTTCTCAAAGGACGGGCCTCGATGTGTTTGAGTCTCCGAGGAGCTCTCACTATTTTACGGGAAAGACCTTAAAAAGTCTTATAAGCCTCCGAAAAGAGAATAAAATAATACGCGGGGGGTGGGAGAGCTCGAAGTAAGACGAGCCGGTTTCTAGCGCGCCGAAAGGCCCGAGAGTTTAATAATTTTGTCCCGTAGTTAGTTCGAGATTTTCGGACTTCAACATTAACTTTGAACCTACCTCATATATAAAAAATACTTTTTTTTTAATTATTCGCATTATATAGGGTTTTCCCTATTGAATTTCTTCTTATCTATTTATAAGAAAAATCTTTTGTCATTTATTAATTCTTAAAGCATTATAGGGAAAAATCTTTCACAAAAAAATTAAGAAAAATATTTGAATATTGGATTCAACTTATTTCCTTAATAAATATAAATTTGTGGTTTCCTACATTTTTTATTAAGTTTTATAAACTTTATCCATTGATGAAACATTTTAAGTGTTTACTTTTATATTTAAACTTATGATAGTCGTTTTTAATATATGATAAAAATTATAAGTAAAATATCAATTTATATTCTTATAATCTGGTTTTATAAAAATATATAAGTGATTGAAAAAATTATGTCTCATATATATTTTTTGGGTTATATGAACTTCGAAACTAATATCACTTTGATAAAAAAAACATGTCCATACAATAAAACATATATATTATATTATATCTGCATAGAAATATTTAATTATAAAATATATAATTTAATTTAGTATTTTTAAGTGAAAGAGTCGTGCATGGCATGATAGGTTAAACTAGTATTTTTATGAAAGTAATAACAGAAAAATGTTTGGATCATATAGCTCTAAATTACACCAATATATTTGGCGAAAAAGTCGTGCATGGCATGACGGGTCATGAATTCTAGTTAAGGTATAATAATTGGGTTCATTGGTTGAATGTTAGTATGATTTGTGTAATTAGGAAAATAAGGGGCTATATGAACGTAATAACTGAAAAATGTTATATATTATGTGAAAAATGGACCAAGGTATGATACCTTGGTCCATTTTTCACATTCATGCAATTTTTCAATTAAATTTGATTAATACAGCTTCAAAATATTTTTTAAACTCGTGCGTAGCACGGGTGATGAATTCTTTTCTAACTTATATACAAATCTTTTTTTTTTATAATATACTGCGTATCGCAGGGGCAACATTCTTTTTATACGTATTTCTTCTAAGTTGATTTAATTGAAGAAATATAGGTAAGATAATACAACAATAAATTACCGAAAGACCGCCATACAAACACGGTAAGCTAATATTTTTCTCCGGTCCTAACTTGGGTCAGTGTAAAGTTTGGCGATTTACGATAAAATAATAAGATAATAAATTACCGAAAGACCACCATATAAATATAAGGTCTCGGTAAAAGTATGAATTACTCCCTCTGTCCCTTAATGTTTGTCTCATCTCCATTTTTTCGTCCCGAAATGTTTGTCGTATCACCCCTTCTTTTCTTTTTTATCAACTACTTTTTCACTTTTAACAACCACACTTTATCGTTGTTTACCTATCTACTTTTTCATCATTCTTTTTTCTCTTTCTTAATTCCATCTTTCTTTAGTGAACGGTAATCTTTTAAATATTTACCTTGAACGTATTAGTTTCTATATTATTCAAAAAATATTTGATTTGCATGTGTTAGGTAATTGAATTTGTAGATACTATGGATGTTTGAATATCAATATATAATTGAAGACTAATAATTATTTTTGTGATATATCGAAACAGATTTGAACATTTTGAATACTAACCGTATTAAATAATCTTGAAGAGATTTTGTAGGAAGAAAGTGTATTTTGAATTTCTTTTATGTTTTATGTTTTATCTTTGGACTTTATGATATTAGATTTTATTTAGTTCTCACACCTAAGTATTAGTTAATAAAAACAAATGCTCAACGAAAGATAATTAGCGATATACTAAGAATTATCGTTATTATCCTAACAACATATAGAGAAAATGTAAGCATTGGAGAAAATGAAGTAAGGAAAAAAAAAAACTTAAAACCCTTATGCATAGATCGGTATTATGTATATAAGTAGATTACAATCATCAAATTAGTACACTTATTACAAACAAAAGTAAAAACGATAATACCTTTTAGCATCATTAAAAAAGAAGATCACGTAAAATGTTTGAGTTTGCTTTATTTCTCACCTAAATTGTTTACTTTTCCTTTGGAAGTTTGAAAAATATCACTTTTATTCATTATGAAGCAAAAAGTAAGAGACAATCTTTAAGGAAGAAAAATAATAAAAAACAGTAGTAATAAAAACTAAAATAATAAAGCCAAAGCCTTATCTTATATATTGTTTTTATTTATATTGTTAAGTAAAGTAGTGATGCAACTAATTAAAGGAAAATTAAGCCCTCAAGTTTTTCGTCCTTATCACATTTGTACGCGAGTGGTAGTGGCTCAAGAGCTAATAAGCATCAATGATTCTATTTCCTAGACTAGTACCCTATCTCTCCACTCCCAGCTATTCAAGGAAGAAAGCATAACACATGCAATTATGCAAACCACGTATCAACTTTGTGAATCAAGAACCAACTATTCTAGTCTCACCAGTAGAATTTAGCTTCAGTAAGACAATTAAATAGCGTGCATATTGGCACAAAGTCACATTCACGATATTCTAATATTACTCCATCCCTCATATGTCCCACATTCTATAACTGTTAACCCTATATTAATGATGACTTACCAAGACAAATTTAAATTTCCCGAGCATATAAATAGTGTCAATATGAACCCATAGTCATAGTCACAAAGCAAAAGGAAAAACTACTCCCTCCACCTCCCGGTATCTGTCTCAACCCATAATTATTGGTGGCAAACAGCAAATGCAGCCAGGATAATCAGTTCTAACTATCATTATAAAAGTTTACTACACAACATTCAAAATTTTGAATAAATATAATTACAATCATGTCCACTTTCAGGTCCAAAAGAATCGATCATCACTTTAGGTTTTATGTGGCCCAATGAAATTAAAAGTCAATTGTCATGATAAAATTAAACATTTAAACATATTATGCAAAACTAAAGAAGGATATTGTGCATTAGCATTGCCAAAATGAACTTTGTCAATGAGAGAACCGATCAGAGGGCTAGTCTTGGCTTTCAAAAGCCTCTTCAGCTCAATGAATATGGGAATGGTGTTCTGAATAAGGCTCTTTTGAAGTTGCCTGAGTTATGACTTTTCCTCTAATAGCAGCTGCTCCGCCGGCTTCTCCTACTTCCTCATCCATGTCTGTAGCATCTGATGGTCCTGAACCGCGATTTGATTGAATCCGGATCTCCTTGCAGGAGAAAACATCAAACGCATTCTATTTTTATACAAAGATGATATATACATCGGCAAATTTAAATGGAAAAAAGAGGAAGAATGACTACTTATTTGTAATTTCTCAATGAACTAAACATGCTTCTTTCATCTAGAATTAGCATAAACTATGTTCCACCTTACTCACAGAGAAATTTTATTAACAATAGATTATCAGATCCTGGTGCTCTAAGTTGGAACTCCATAGACATCTCAATTATATCACATAAGTAACAACAGTGTAAGATTGAATACTATCAGTGGTTAAATAGTATAGGCAAGTCATGTTTGAGCATATCCTAGTCAATGTTAGAAGAACAGTTTTCATCAGCCTGATTAACAGTGGGATTGTGAATAATCTCATTTTTTATCCAGAGCCTCTCAGTAGGGAACTGCTGTCTAGCCTCATATGCAATTTGAACTGCCCTGTCCACACCCCAATAAAATCCATAGGCTTCTACCAATTTCACGATAACATTTCCCCATGTGTATTCATTCCCATTTTCGTTCAAAATCTTTATCACATCACCTGCACAGTAATTCATTCAGTGTTCAATATACAAATGAAAATTTTCAAAGACAACTTTTCATTCAATTGACAGACTTTTTTATTCCTAGACAAATCATATAAACTTTGTGTTCACTCTAGAAGTACTGAAGTTTATTTACTCCAAATTACACAGCAGGTAGACTTCCACCAAAGATCACATGTCACGTAATGAAAACAATTTTCTCTGGATAGTGGCTATCTAGCACAACAAAACTCCTTCATCATCAAGGTGAAAAATCCAACCACGATCAAGGTGAAAAAGAAGAATATACAACAACTCGAAACAAAATCAAACTAATAAGAGATTTCTGGTATTGGAGATAGTAACAACAACTAGAAAAAAAAATCGATCACAAAAACGTGGACACAGGTTAGCTGAAGCTTTCTTTTTTTAGCTATTTGGGTATCAGCCAGATTTGCCTAACCTCAAAGGTGAAGGCCATTGCCACCTTAGCAACATCATACATATAGTCCGTAGCAGTCCCATGTGCCAAGTACCTCAAAAGGAGCACATCTTAAATTTGAGATCCAAAAGACTGAAACTTCGATACTGCAGTTGATCATGAAAAAAGTAATCCTACAACATGAAAAATTTGCAAGCTAGTGTACTCAGTAATTTCTAAGAAAGCTTGAAAACAAACCCATCCAGCAACAAACTTGCAAATTTTCATCTTATCCTATATAGGTTTCAGATGGAGATCAATGAATACTCAGCTTTCTAACAAAAGAAAAAAAGAAAGACAAAACAAACACTAACCCAGCAGAGCCTCCTCCTGAACCAACCATGCAACGATTTTGGAAGTGCAGATTATTCAGTTTTTTAAGCATTCAATTAGTTCTTCTCGAAAGCAGACCTTCTGGAGTAATATTTCTATGATCATATGGCATAAATAGAGCCTGCATAAAGTCATTGGTGGTGTCAGATGTCAGAGAGGAAAACAAAAGACTTATCATAATAATAATTAAACAAAGAAAATATTATAAGTCCAAGAACTTCATAGCTCATATAGTATTGTAATAAAGGAGGACCAATTTGATTAAAGAAAATACTCTTGAGCTAAATTTCCAATTTATTTGGATAATACTTGTGAGATAGTGGAAAAAGTGATTAGAAAGGCAAAAGCATAGCCTGAAGTTGTCTTTTCTCAATCAAAAATTCCACACGCTGAAAATTAGGTCGGTCAACAGATAACATGAAATTTTAGTAGCCAAAAAACAAATTTGTATCACCTCCATTCCAGAATGCACATTAATCCATATACAGTTAAACTTCTATAAATTAATAGGGTCGGGACCAGAGTATTTTATTATTTTATAGAGATATTAATTCATCGATAAATTAATATTTATTAATTTATAGAGATTTTAGCGATAGAAATATATCCAATTAAATAATATCAAGTATTGTCATTGAACAAAAATTATAGCAACTACAAAAATCATAAAAGTATAGTCAAACTATTAACATATTTACTAAAAATAAAATATGGACAATTTCTGACCAAATTTTGGATGATTGGTACAATTGTACATTAGTTATATAGTAATTATTAATTTATGATTTTCTTGGGACCTTATATTTCTATAGGGTTTTTTTGAAATTTTATTATCTTATTATTTTATCGAAAATCGTCAAATTTTACACTAGCCCAAGTCGGGACCGGAGAAAAATATTAATTTACCGAGTTTATTAATTTATCGAGTATTATTTTATGGAGGTTCTACTGTATGTGGCTCAAATGTCTCAGCTAGTTTTCGCATCATCTGACTTTCGGGTTCACTAAAAGGATTAAGTCCTGGATTTTCTTCGTAAGGGTCATAATCCTGTCATGAACATGTAAGATGGGGTCAAGATAATCTTCAGAAAGAGGACAAATGATTTAAGCTGCTTCAAACATTTATAACCTATGTAGAAGTAGAAATCAAGATTACAAACACACGGGTTGGCACTGGCACCCCATACAAAAACCATCATGTTGACAATGGAAGAAAGGAAATAGATTAAGCTTTGCTATCCTCTTTACAGCAGATGGGCTTGTGGTCCTGGGACATCTCTATGGCATCCCCTTTACGGCAGAGGATGGCTCTGCAGTCACCTGCGTTTGCTCAAAATCCTAGCAAAATGAAGTGTGTTAAGAGGAATCTGAAATAATTAAGCTTGATAATTGATCAAAGTGAAAAGTTGGTTATTGAACTAACCTTCCTAGGATTAAAGCGGTGAGAGCTGTTGTTCCTGAGGAGGTACTAACGGTAGAGTCGTCTGCCAAGGCAAGGTCAAACAGGAGAAAGACTTTCTTTAGAGAGTTCTCAACCTCTTCTAAGAAAAGCTTGTCCACTTGAGATGCTTTGGGGAAATGGGAGTCTTCGAAGAATAACCTCATTACGTTATCCCTCATATAAGTTGCCGCTTCAGGTACACCGTGGTCATCATCATCACAGACCTGCACAACAATTCAATCAAAATTTTGTAAGCATGACAATTTGATACAGCCTACAGTTAAACTGTTGATAAGAGAGCAAAAAGCATAAAAGTTTTTTTCAATTTCATACCCCATAGAAAGCACTGGGTATGAGGCATTCAAAAAGAGAACCCAACTCTGTAGACAAATCATCTATCCTTATATGTTCATCTTTCATAGACTTCCTAGGCCCCATATCAGCAAAGCTTCCTGAACGAATGTTGGTGACAAAATCCATGATAGTTGAGGCTATAAAATTGTCTAGGGCATCATTCACATCCTATATAAAGGGAGAATACAAATTGAATTGTTAGCCTGATGACTTCAGTTGCTGCTCATCTATGATTTAACAGGGAGAGAGGGAGAGAGAGAGAGAGAGAGAGAGAGAGAGAGAGAGAGAGAGAGAGAGAGAGAGAGAGAGAGAGAGAGAGAGAGAGAGAGAGAGAGAGAGAGAGAGAGAGAGAGAGAGAGAGAGAGAGAGAGAGAGAGATTGGACCCTCCTCTGGCTCTGTGATGTCTTGGTGGGATACAATTGTAAAGTTGAACGGGTGTCATTGCACCATGGGTAATAAAAACTGATTCAAGTCAAGCGAAATTGAACTCTTATGCCAAAAAGCAAGACAAAAAAGCTAACCTCTCGTCAATTCCGTAAGCTAAACAAATCGTGGAAACACTTATTAGAACAATAACTCCCCCATTAAAACTCTTGAGCATCAACAGTAAAAAAAAATCAACTTCAAATTACCTTCGGAGAAAACAGGGGTTTGGCTACTGAGTTGCTCCAACACCTAATCAAAATCAAGACACCAAATTTCACTTTAAATGAGATGAAAAGGAAATCTGACATACCATACTGACAAAAGAGAGCTTCAATTCAAAATCAAAGTTGTCAAACGAAAACTCTGTAAACTGGTTCAAAACACCAAAATAACAAACACAGGTTTATGTTTAAGATAATTAACTCTTGTAAATTGTCAAAGTCCCAAAGGAGTTCCAGGCGAAGAGGCGGGGGGCGGAGGCTCAGGCGCGGCGAAACGACCCGACCGAGTTGTGCATTTACAAACAAATGGAGCTATGAAGTGAAATCAACAGTGACCTCCCTACACATCTATGTCATTGAGCTTCCTTTTCTTCATTGCCACGACATCATGAATTGTCCTAGACCCTAGTCAATGAAAGCATGTATCAAAAACGCCTCGAATGTTGCTGCCATGCCATGCCAGTAACTGAACTTTGAAAGGGATGATAGTAGAAAAATCACATGCGGATATGATAAGGGCCTGGGCAGTGTAGTTAAGGTTAGCCTTTACCCAAGGAACGACGCGATAAACAATCAACTGCACTTGGAAGTAGAGCGAACATCAGTAACTCATGCCTTGAGAAACAATGTATCTATGAGCTGCAAACTGTATGTAATTTCTGTCAATTACCAAAGCGACTCAGATTACTGTCCTACATCTTAAGCATGCCACTTTCAGCAAAGGAAACACACATCTTTTAGGAAACTTTGTAGAAAATCGAAATCAAATTAAATTGCCTAGATGTGTGCATACCCAAATACCTTCAATTGATACATGAAATAGAGACTCAAAATCATAGATCAACAATCCATCAGGTATCCGCTACAATACATATAGATCCCAGAGCATAGAAAAATTTGCGTTTCTCAGCACTCAAAGAGGATGGCATCAAGAAAATACAAAATCAAGGAGGAAGAGAGGAGGGTAGATGACCATAGGCACAACAGAGACGGCGCAAGAAATAGTAGCCGCCGTGGCTCTGGCTCGAACGCCTTCTGCTAATGTCCAAAACAAATAACAAAACCATTCAGTCGGCTGATAATAGACAATTATGTATGAGAATTGAGAAACCATACCTCCTCTTCCGTTCAACGAAGGCATCGGTGACCTCGGAATCAGTAGGAATTGCGGAGCTGAGGCTGCTTGCTTCTTCCTTCGTAACAGCAATGTCCTCCGCCTTGCAGGAGGCTCGCCATCGGCGCTCAACCACCGGAAACCTCCTAATCAGTTCGGATACGCCGCCAATTTGAAGTGGAAATCAGTAAACAGCATAAAATGAAAGAAGGAATTACACAGTAGAAAACACGATTGATTGGAAAACACCAATACAGAGAACCGACCTGGAGAAGATGACCACATCCATATAGCTTGTAGGAGGAAGGAGACCAGCTTCGGGTTCCGCTTCGCCTGGATCGGGGCCGGCCGTGGGGAATGAGATTCCGATTCGGATGAAGCGCAGTCGAAATTGAGGGGATGATTGGCATGGTCTTGGTGGTCGGTATAGTGGAAATGGGGATTGATTCCCAGCATTAAGACGGAAGGGAGGAAGGATTGTGATTTTGGGGGGGAGAGGAAGGGGGCGTGAAAAGAGTAACGGAGGAGACCCCAGCGTTTTTTTTTCACACCTAAATAACAACCTTTATTCATGATAGACGTTGTTATCAAACGGGAGGAGTTACACAGTCGATAGTTACACCAACATCCAATTCGGGCGGTCAATTAAAGGCCTGAATGAATCACCATTGGAGCGGCAAGCATGAAATCAAAACGCAACACTATACAAACTTACATGAAATACGCATCATTCATTACGCTCCAATTCCTTTTTTTATAGGTTTATTGATTGATGATGATTATTGATATTGAAGATTCTACATAGATTATTAAATTGCCAAATTGAATTGGGCATTCAATGCCAAATATTTTATGATACACGTGTGAAGGAAAAAAATAAACACACAACACAAAAATGTAGCTAAAGACAATTGAACCCCCAAACTTTTTTGAACCTCAAACTTTTGGGTTATTAAAGGAAGGGTTTCTCACTATGCTATTGTGGTTGTTTTGATTATGATTGCATATTGTTGAATTATAAAGGGAAGATTGCAAAATTAGAAGTTAATTGAGCATTGAATTATGGCACCTTTTAAGTTTATACTATATATAGATATAGATATAGATACTCCTGCCATCCATTTATCTATAGGGGTGTAAATATTTAATTGAACCGAGCCCCACTTTATATCATTCCGCTGGTTTTGTTTATTTAGTAATAGACGAACTCGAATTTGAGCCCGATCTAACTTCAAGCTCAATATTTTGTTTGGGCTTGGTTCGTTTAAGTGTTCATCGAACTCGAGTTTGATTCGCGAACCGCTCATCCAGTTTGTTCGCGAGCAAACTAATCGAGCTTACATATTTACATATATTTAATGCAAAGAATTAGGTTATATCTGTTATGACTTTATGTAAAACAAAAAAGTAAAAAAACAAATAAATATGTGTACATAATATATAAGGTTAGGAAAAATAATTTAATTAAAAATTATAACAATATTATTTATATTTCATATTGTTTATGAATATTTTGACTACTCACGAACATATAGCCGAGCTTATATATGAACAAACGAGTCGAGCTTTCATGTGTTCGTATTCGACTCGTTTATCTTTTTGAGTTGTTTAGGCTCGGCTCATTTACAAATCGAGCCGAACGTCGAATATATCGTCAACGACTCCGTTCATTTACAACTCTATTATAAAGGATGGTTTCACGCGAATTAATAAAAAGTTAAAAAAGTTGAGTAATTGGGATAATACATGATACTCGCAGACTTGTGCACATCTTTTGCAAACTTTGTTTTTTTTTTAAACTTTATAGAATTTTACATGATTATTAAATATATGATCATTTTAATAAGTTCAATATATTGAACTTTAGTGGTGGAAAATTTAGTATTCTAATTAATCATGTTTAAGTGGTGGAAAATGTAAATTTTAATAAGTAATGTATAAGTTTAAAGAATTATATAATTCAACTATAAATCTTTAATTGAAAAAGGAAAGAATAATTAACGTATTAATTAAGAAATGAATGCTTTTGACTATTTGATAATTTTAAATATCTTTTAACCAATATATAATTATAAAAATTATTTCTATCTTAATCAGTATGTTAATTAGAGTCTGGATCCGGTGGGAATGGGCGCTATGGTGGAAAATAGGAACAAATCTAGAGCATTGATCACGACCCAATAACACGCGCAAAAAACGGCCCAAAAACATGCGACTAGTTCTGCACAAGCGCGTTCACACTGTTCATTCAACCAAAAACTCAATCGCGATCCTACACAAAAATCCGGCTTCGAGAAATTCTACAATATATTCACATCAGATTTGTTACTTGAATTGATCGATCTCTCTTTCGTCAATTGTAGCATTGATTTTCATCGTTGAACATTCGATCTTTCATCCAGATCTCATTTTGGTAAGGATTACAAATCTGATTTTGGTGGACATATCTGAATCTTGTAAAAGGTTTTTGGATTACATAAACTCAATCCGTCTCTTATAATACTAAGATTTTTGAACAAATATGAGTTCCGATTCGAATTCTAACAACTAAGAAAGCAATGGAACCAAGTAGTTAAATGTTTCTTCGAATCTCTCGCACAAATTCATAATGCTACTTGAAAATTGTTTGATGTGTAGTCGAAATTGATTGTTGTGCTCGAAATTGTCATTAGAGACGAACAAATATGAAATGGAGTTGAAAAAATTAAAAAAATCTTTTTGGGAGTAGAAAGTTGGCACTAGAGTTGAACAAAAAATAACGTAGATGAACAATTCCGCATCTCTGTTGATCAAATTAAGGATTTAGTTGAACAAGTGTGAATAAATAACGTAGATGAACAATACCACATCTCAATTGAACAAATTAAGGATATAGTTGACACAAATTGTGAACAAATAATGTACGTACATGAACAATGCCACGTCTTAGTTGAACAAATTGAGGGTATAGTTGAACAAATTGTGAACACATAACGTACTACGAAATCTTATCACATATTTACAGCATAGATGAACAATTCTCCATATGAGTTGAACATTCGCATATAAGGTTGAACAATTTATGACGATGCGAGACACAAAAATCATACTTGGAAGTACATGTTGTGCAACAAAGAAGGCTTTAGAAGGGAATCATCTAAACATATTGCACAAACTACAACAATATGTGCAACTAAACAAATGGTTGCAAAAGAATACAAAAAGGTTTGAATGACTATGAGGAATGCTGATGTGGTTGTATTGTTAGAATGACTATGAGGAATGCTGGAAAGGATGGATATATTGTCAAAAGGTTTGAAGAGTGTCATAACCATATGATGTTGGATAATACACAGAAACACTTTGCCAAGAAATATAGGAAGCTCACTACATTCCATAGAGAATTCATTATGAATTACATCAAGGAAAACATTGGCACAAGCAAGTCATACAAGCTCTATAAGAAGTTTGTTCGGTCATACACTAAAATTGGTGCAACTATAATATATTTCAAGAATTTCAAGAAAGATTTGAACTCCTTCATGGTTGGATGTGATGCTTAGATGAATATTAATAACTTATTTAGGAAAAAAAACGAGGTGTGATGCCTTCTGCTTTGAATATGATGTTGATAAACACCAACAATTAACAAAATTGTTCTAGTGCGATCCTATTACTAAAAAAAAGCTTTTCCTATTTTGGAGATGTAATCTTTGATTCTAAAAAAAAAAAAAAGAGTTCAAAAAAAAATAATTTCGGGCAATCGTTTTGTTCGCTTCTTTCTTCTTCGCTACCTAGCGATTGACCATCAAGAGGCTACTTCCTTTCTACTATTGTCGCCCCTACATCTATTGAAGTTGAGTTTAAAGAGGGGCGGATCATGAGCTTGATGACGAGGAAGTTGCAATGCCTTAGATTGCGATAGTTATTGGGTATCCAATTGGCTATCAAAGGCATATTTGGAAGATGATTTAGAGCATGGATACTTGTCAACATTATCGTAGAGGAAGATTTTCTTACTTTTCATGAGGAGGAGAGGCAGTAACATAAGCAGCAGACACACTACTTTCAACTGCAGGCGACATTCTTTCAGTAGTAGTGGCTTGGATACCTATCATAACCTGACTATCTGCCACTACCACCACCTTCACAGTAGTTCAGGTGACCCATATTACCACCATGGAGGAGCATATGTGACATTAGAACTTATTCTTGGGTTCTCAATTATCTGATCTAGCAACCACCACCTTCACAGTAGTGGTATCTGATCTACATTGAGGACAATGTTTACTATAAGTGTGGGGGAGTTGGATTTATATTACTATTGCTATTACTTAAAAAAATAAAGAGCCATAAAAATAAGAGAAAAAGGCAGAAAAATCCTGGGGTGAACTGAAAACCTGAAAGGGCGGTTCAAGTAAAAAGCAGGTAATCTGACAAGCATTAGGCTTGGGCAAAAATAGATTTTTGAGTGATGTGAGATGGTGAGTCCAACATTGAAAAATGAAAAGAGAGATGTTAGGTGAAAACCTGAAAAGGCGCCTAAGCAAAAAGAGTGAAAGAAAAAAGAGTGTTTTAGGATGTTCTTTTGACTGGAGCTGGCGACATAAGAAGTGAAGGTTTTCACTTGGAGGGATAAGGTGTAGTATCTTGATTGACATCTTCTTTAGCGATGTATATTGTTGATAAATGTTGGTAATGTGAAGTTGGTGTTAGATAGGTTGAGAGTTGGTAGTAGCATGTTGAGTTGTGTTGATTAGAGTTGTGTTGTTATGATTGTTGGATGCTGGCGCTGATTATGTTTTGAAATGGGATGGTTGGATAGGAGCTTTGATGATTATTATTATTACCCTTAGCTGTAGGCTCTCTCTATACTTGATGATCTAGTTTGTTATTAATTACGAGCGTTAGTTTTCTGATTCACTCGAGACGAGTGAGATTCATGTGTGGGGGAGTTTGATATACACATTTATGTCGTATATTTAGATGAGGTTTTAGCATACTTTTAGTCATGTTTTAGGTGCTAAAGATGGAGTTTGGAGTGTTGAAGAAGGAAGAGTCGATGTGCACCAAAGACCACCTGAAGCTGAAGTGAAGAAAGTCGAAGAAAACGTGTTTTTTGGGACGCGGCGCCCGCTGCCAGTTCCGAGGCGAATTCGTCCTTTAAACACTGCGTTTTATTTATTGGACTTTTGGATATAGTTTTTGGTCCGGTTTTTGTGTATTTTAGATAGATTGTATTCTCCTATTTAAGGAGCTTTAGACCTTTTGTTTAGACCTAGTTTTTGAGTTTGGAATTATTTTGTATTTTGGAGATTTATGGAGAACTAAGTCTCTTTGCTTAGACAGACAATTGAAGTGTTCGTTCTGATTCAGTTGTGAGATTTCTAATTCCTTATTGATTGCATGGATTTAATCTCTTCTCTTGCTTGAATTGCTATTGACTTGTTTCAATGATTTCTAGCCTGATCATCTGGGATTTATTGTTATTAGGTTATTGCTAGATTTAGAGTGTTTCTGGTTGAGCATCTCTAATTCATAAGTAGTAACTACGTTGTGCTAACATCTGGTTGTGTTAGTTATATGCATAAGAGAATTGATTTGCATCCTAGGGTAAAAGCTGGTTGTTTTATCTTAGTTTGTATCCAATTATATTCCTGTTGTTGAATGCTGCTAGTTAGATTGAATCTTGATAGTTTCATGATTATTTATCTAGTTAGAATTAATAGTATCTGGTTGTGCTATTAATTACTTTTGAAAAGGAATTGGAATTTCCATTGTATAGATATTGAATGAAATCAATGATCAACTTGTCAAGCGAATGCGGATATTTGTTTGCCTAAGTGTTTCCAAATACTGATTTATAAACTCTTGAATTCGAATGATTTGCATGTTAGTGAGTGAATTAAACCTAAAAACCTCCCTTGTTACTTTCGTATGACACAAATTTCACTACTAAAGATAATCTGTCTCCCTGTGGAATCGACCCTTACTTGCTTTATACTTTGGTTTAAGTTCGTGTGGTTTTCTTTGCATAATTTTGGTTTAAAACGACTAAATCATCGTTATCACTAATGCAACATACAAGTCAAACAAGTATGAACAAATACTTATACCAGTTGAACAAATAAATATCTCATCCGCACAAATCCATATTTTAGTATGTGATGTATTCTGTTGTTCATCAAATCACTTATCTATTTGACCAAAATACATATGAGTTGAACAAATCCATATCTCAGTTGAACAAATGGATATCCCAGTTGCACTAAATCCTATCTCAATTGAACAAATCCCTATCCTAGTTAAACAAATTCCTATCTCAATTGAACAAATTCTTATCTCAATTGAACAAATCCCTATCCTAGTTAAACAAATTGCTATTCTAATTGAACAATTCCCTGATAGAGTTGAACAAAGTAATTGCTTTGCACCTAGGTACGAAATGGTATTTGTACCATTTACTGGAGTTAATAACAAGCAGAGCATCACATTTGTTGGATTGCTTTTAAAGGAACATGTGGAGGCATATGTGAGGCAATTTCATAACTTCAAACAAGCAATGCGACATGACCGTTTATCATCTTAATTGATCAAGACCCTGTAGTAAAGCAAGCAATTGAGAGGGCGTTTGAGAATTTTCTTCATCGTTTCTGCATGTGGCATATAATGTTCGGCCTTGATTCAAATACTTGGTTGCAAGCCATGTTTGAACTACGTCGATTGTGGATAGCTGCGTTCTTCCAACACGTTGATATGGGTGGACTCTTGAGAATCAGTTCGTGGTTTGAAAGCCAAAACTATTTCTTCTCATATTTCAGTGGGTCGGCATTATCTCTAGTTATTTTCATGATGCAGTTTGAGAGTGTGATTGATTCGCAAAGGCATGAATAAGGATGGCTGGACTTTGAATCGTCTACTTGCTCCCCAACTCTGATGACGTCGGTTGAGTTGGAAAAGTACTACGCATCTGCTTACACCATAAGTGTCTTCTATAATGTTTAGACAGAAATTGTTGCTTCAATGTTCGAATGTGGCCTAGTAAATTTGGTGAGGGAAGAAGACATCCATACGTATCATATCAGCTGTCAGTTTGGGAAAGTGTACATTGTGCAACATGTCCTGTCCACAGAAGAGTTTGTTTACTCGTGCAACAAGTTTATGAATATTGGAATCCCATGCTCACATATGTTTCCGGTTTTCAAAAACATTGGCTTGAAGAAGGTGCCTCCTAGATACATAAAGACTAGATGGACGAAGAAATCAATTCTGACCCTAACCTTTGAGATTGATGGTGCAATAGTTGAAAATTTTGTTAAGATGAATGAAAACAAATTCTTACAGACTGAGATATTAAATGAACTACATTTGAGCATCTATGTCATAGGGGAAACACGAAGCAGCTCAAGGAGTTATTACACGTGTTGAAGGACAAACGGAATTGTATGCTAGAAAAAATGAAGGAGAATCATATGCATCTACAAAGCAAGATACAATTCAGAAGTTCTTGGGAAACAAACCCAAGAATGTTCAAGTGCATACCAAATTTGTTTGAACCACATACCAAATTTGTGCAACTCGAAAGTAATACGTTTTTCTACAACAAGTAAAATAGGAAATAGTTATTGGAACCATTTGTTCAAGTCATACTATTGTGCCCAAGATTCTTGCATTTTTGCAAGCCCTTTGTTCCTTTTTTGCTTTCTTCATTGCCATTCCTCCTAGTATATGCCCTTGTTTCTTCCTCCCTTTGATTCTTATGTAAGGTCGTACTTCCCTCCTCTCGGTTCCCAAGAATCAATTCCACCTTTTCCAAAGGCGCTTAGAGACCCTACATGGGATGAAGAGATGGATGATCATAGTCGTGTTATGATGGAGGAGGAATATTTTCGTAAGTTTGATAGCTTTTGGGGAGACGACGAAGAACCTGATGACTTTGAGAAGAAGCCGGATGATGGCATGGAAATCTCCATTCCGCCAAAGGAGATGTCTATGTCCATTGCCGTGGAACCCTCTGTTTTGATCAATCATGATCCATGTATCCTTTCCTCTTCTCCCTTACTCTCCATTGATTTTTCTATGTCTGCAAAAAAAGGTTTTGGGCATGATAGGTTGCCTAGTGAGTTCTCAAATAGTCAAATCTAAGACCTTATAAGGGTGGTAGTGCTAACATAAAAATCATAACTTTTGATATTTATTTTGAAAGAAGTGGATGAATATATGATCGATTGATTTAAAAAGGTGGAATTGATTGAATGAACTCTACTTTCCTCTAATTGATTTGAAACTTGAAATTGTCTATTTGCATAAACCTAAAACCCTCATCTTTGTTGATTTAGTAGATATTTGAAACAAATGATTCTCTCGGGTTTGACCCCTTGCTCTCTTACTATACTAGTTTTTGAAATATGGTTAAGTTACTTTTGATCTTGACATAACAACCTTGGCCGAGTCAGGCTTAGAAAGGATGATTGGAAAACAAAGTTAGACAAATGGGGGTGGCATTGAAAGGCTTGTAACATTTTTAACCAGTCAAACCAATAAAGTTGTCATATTTAGGCATTGGAGATCATCTAAAAGTAAGATCTTCTCTGCAGACATGCCATGTCAAAACCAGTCAAACAAACAGAATTGAACAAATTTATATCGGGAATGAACAAAAGTTGTATGAGAGTTGAATAATAAAGTTGTCATTATTTATATAGAGTTGAACAATGAAGGCATAGAGTTGCACAAATATGATAAAGGTGAATAAGTTTGCCATACAATTAAACAATAAAGTGATTCATTTGCACAATCAATAGTCAGGATGCATAATTTGTTCCATACAAAATGAAAAAAGTTACAAAACATTCAAAATATCTGAACAACAAACAACATGTTCATTAGATTACATATAAAAAGTCTTTCAAAGATCATCTTATACCCTTCCCCTTCCTTCTTCCCTTCCCTTTTGGTGGAGTTTTAGTGAGTGTAGGTACCGGGGCTGGAATAACATAACGTGTGATATGCTCTTCTACCTCGACTTTGTGCTCATTCCACGGAGTGATCAACATTTCATAGCAATACTTTTTCCTGAGATCATCTATTTGTTGTTAATCCTCTATCTTCAAACCGCACTCCCACCCAGATAAGCCATTACCAAAATATGTCTCCATGTGGCACATAAGAAAGATTCCACAATCAATATTGTTGGATGTATCCCTCCAGCTCATTTCTAATCGTTTAAAAGGGACCTTACATTCATGTAAAAAGGACTAACCACTTTGGAAAGCACATCACCATACTTTTCTCCCACACTCATGTCTACTGCAGAGTTGTCAAGAATGTGCAAGCATACATTTCTCAAGTTCACTACGACACAATAAAAGTGTCTGGAAAAGCACACAGGGAAGAAGAGTTGAATCATGTAAATGAAATAAAATACTAAGATTAAATAAAGACGCAAATAATCATGTATATAACAAAAAGATTCGTATTAGAAAGTTCTTACGAGACCAACGGTGTGAGGCTCAAACACCTTCCACTTTTGCATACTTTCATCAATCATTGAAAAAAAAATTATTTTACCTTCGTTTTCATCCAGCAATGGAGAAAGAAAATATGTCTACATATAAAGTTTATAAAAGAGATTATCCAGGTGCACAAATTAATATTATATTTGAACAAATCGAATCATGAGATGAGGAAACATATACATACTGTTATCTCTGATGACAAGAAAAACCTCAATGGCTTTTCATCATTCTTTAGCAATTCTTCAACAATGTTTAATAAAATGCACCACATATCAATGTTATTGGTTGTGATTTCAGAACCTATAGCCATTGATCTAAAATCCTTTTTGGTTGAAGTCATGTCACACTTCTTAAAAACATTACAAATACAATATAGATCACAAGATTAAACGATAGCAAAGAAAAGCAAAAATCGTAAAAAAATAACCTTAAAATGTCTCGTTACCTCTATATGTCAGCAATTGTACAAGTTAGCCAAGAGAAAAGTTTTTCAACGTCAAAGGATGGTTTTCAGACAACACAACACGTTTGTTAAGGTATGGTGACTGGAAATAATCGAAAGGCTTTGATATCCTGTTTTCAACTACATCCACCCCGATACCGCCGTCACCACCTAGAGCCTCCATGGAACAAATAACATTGATTCCTTTTGTGAACCAAAATCCTCCTTTTGCATTTCAGGCGGTGTGTTCAGTAACATATGCTTCATGTTGGGAAACCAACTCAAGTCAACAAGTGCAAAATGAACAAAACTAACTTAGTTGAATAAATTAGAAATAGGGATGAACAAATTAACACCGGGATTGCACAAATGTGTAACAGAGTTGAACAAGATGCAAGTAGAGTTACACAAATAAGAGTTACCATTTAACAAGTGCCAAAATATCCAAATAGAGTTGAACAAATGTCTAACGAAGTTGAACAAAATGCAAGTAGAGTTGACTCTGAAGACGAAGTTGATGGTTGGTCCTCTAGAAAATACTATGTTCCTAAGGACGCAAACGCAAAGCTAGAAGAAGTCTCAGTGGACGTTCCTAGTGTTGATCAAGGAGATCCCTCTCGCCGTGAGTCTCCAGTTCAACAAGATGTGGCCGAATCAAGTCAACAAGGTGAGCAACGTCATGGTGTGGACGCTCTCTCTGAGGGGGAACACACTGAGGACGATGCTCAAGATGAAAGTGATGATTTTGATGGTGAGATTGATCCAAGGTTAGCTCAATTATTACAAAGAGAGTCCCGCTTCTCTAGGGATCATCCAACAACTCAGATTGTCTCAGATATCTCTCAAGGAGTTCAAACCAGGTCAGCTACAAGTAAGTCCCAGAGTGCAAACTTGGCTTTTTGTGCTTTCAACGCATTTGTGTCCATGGTGGAACCCAAAAACATAAAGGAAGCACTCCAGGACGCTGACTGGATTAAAGCAATGCAAGAAGAACTTAATCAATTTAAAAGGAACAAAGTTTGGACCCTCGTCCCTCGTCCTAAAGGCAAAAACATCATAAGGACGCGTTTGGTGATGTCTCTCATTTTGGTGGTGTTTTAGTGGTCATTTGCCCTTGTAAATATGTGTCTTTTGTTCCTTTTCTTGTGTGTTTTGTCCCTTTTTAGCTTAGGTTCCGATTTTCTATGAGATTCGGAGACTATGCGAATTTGTTGCATTTTGTAGGTAATCTGGCATGATTTAAGGAGGTTTCGGAAGGAGTCCCCAAGGAGGAGAAAGGCACGAGCACAAAGGAGCGGAAGAGCCGAGCGATCAATGAAGAGGAGCTCAAGAAAAGCCAAGAAGAAGAGTGGACCGACGTCAGGACCGAGTTGCTGGGCAACTCGGGCCCGAGATCGACTCCAGGACATCGGACCGAGGTGCTAGCACATCGGGCCCGAGGTACACGCATGTCGGTCCAAGTCGGCGGAATTGTGGATTGGGCACCAAGGCATACAAATGTGATCTACCACTTTTGCCCCTCTTCCATTTTTGGATATTCTTGGCCCCTAATTAAAAGGAGAGAAGACAATTAGAGGATTATCCAAGTTTAGACACATCTAATCACTCTTAAAGGCTCAAGGAAGACTTGGAGAGCAAGGAGAAGGAAAAGAGAGGAGAAGGAAGGAGAAATCGGTGGAGAAAGAGTAGATCTAAGGAAGAATTGTGAGTTTGTCTTTTCCTTGATTTGCAAATTGTGGATTTGGATTTGGATCCTGTGATTTCCCTTTGATTTGAATGAAATTTGGCTTTGCTTTGATTTGGATGATTGAGATTTGTTTGTCTTGTGATTTGATTGCTTGTTACTCTAGCCTTATGGAGTAGATTCCATTGGTGTTGGGCTATGCGGGAAACCCCTAACTAGGTTTGGGTTTGAACCCCCAATTCGATAGCCTTAAGTGCGTGATCTAGGAACCCACTTTACATAGAGCTACAATCTCTTGTGGAAGCAAGGGATCAAGGGCTTGTGATTGGCAAGAGTGAACGGAAGTAATCGATTGCCAATCACTTGAACTTGCATCGAAAGGGAAATCGATTTCCCTAGGGTCGATGTGTAGAGTGGCGGGATCAAAGGTGAACTACCACGATCTCACGAGGATCAACACTTATTGGCTGAATTGGGGTAGAATTACCCACATCTAGTTAGAGACCCAAAAACCCAAGACTGATCTCTCCTATTTTGCAAGTTCGACTTACCCAAACATCGGGCCTGACTCACATCAGTGTCGGTCCTGGCTATTTCTTCATCGATCCATCTCGGGCCGAAGTGACCATGTCGGTCCCGAGTGGTTTCCTTTGATTGGCCTTGTTTAATTTAGCCTTTCTTTCCCCCTTTTCAGTCTTTTTGGTGCACTCAACGAACGAACTCCCGAGTGTTCGACACCCTACCTCGTGCTACAACTAGGTTCGGTTATAAATTTAAATTTTGAGACCCTCCGATCCGGACCGATCAGAATTTTGGCGCCGTTGCCGGGGAGTTCTTATTGCTTGAGGTACCTCTTTTGTTGAGTCTTTGATTTTGTAGTGATTTGGGTGAAGGATTAGCCCAAACCCCTTATTTGTTTTGATTTGGTTTTGTTTGTGTCTTTGCTTATAGGTGTATGCGAGCTCGTCCCGCCCGAGGAACACTTGAGTTCGATTCTGTGAGTGATCCGGAGAGCATCATCAAAGAGGCCCGAAAGAAGAAGAGAATGGAGAACCAAGTTCAACATGATGATGAGGGTGCTAGGAAGAGGGCCGACATGGTTCGTATGCAACTTGAGATGGAAAACTGAGATGCCGAAATGAAGAGGGAACGTGAGCAAAGATTGAGGTTGGAGGCCCAACTCAACACTCAACCCCGGAATGCACGCCAATACATGCATCCGGAATTGAAGGTGCCGGAGCCGGCCATTGTCTTACCGGAGGTTTCAAAGAACTTCGAGATCAAGACTCAATTCATATCACTTATCAAAAGGGACCAATTTGAGGGGCGACCTCAAGAGTGTCCGATTGAGCATGTGAAGCGGTTCAAGGATATGTGTGAGACTATCTCAACGGATGAAGAGACGCTAGAGTATGTGCAACTCAAAGCTTTCAAATGGTCGCTAGGGGGCAAAGCGGCACATTGGCTTAAGAGCCAAGCCTCTAGGTCGATCACAACATGGCGGGCTCTTAACGAGGCGTTCTTGATGAAGTTCTTTACGCCAACAAAAACAACGGAGCTACGGAGGAAGATAGAAAGTTTCCAACAAGGATCAAACGAGCCACTCTTTGAGGCTTGGGATCGATTCAAGTAGATGTTGCGCCAATGTACAACCCATGGGCAACAACCATATGTTCTCCAAGACATCTTTTTCCAAGGAATCAACCCCGCCACCAAGGACAAGCTAAGCCTCCACACCGATTGTGGGTTCATCGACTTGCCCCCGGAGCAAGCATGGGAGTTACTTGATAAACTCTCCAATTACGAGGCCATGTACGGGGTGAGCCAAGCAAACAAGGAGGCAAGAGTCCAAGGAGATGGTACAAGGAGGCTCTATGACCCAAAGAGTGAGGTGATTGACAAGGATGTGAGACTACAATTCCTTGAGAGTGAGGTGACCAAGTATGTTGCATAAGAGTGTCCCAACGAGAGCCAAGTTCGCTTGGCCGAGCAAATTGAGGAGGCACACTTTGTTTAAAGGAATTATGGAGGAAGAGGCAACTTCAACAATGGAGGTAACTTCAAAAATGGAGGCAATGGAGGACATGGACGGTGGAATCAAGGCCAAGCCAATGGCTACAACAACAACTACAACCAAAATGAGCCAAGGGCCTAACCACCACCATACCGACCTCCGGGGTTTTATGATCAACAAACTCCACAATGGGCGTAAGAGTTGAGAGGCGAGTTCAAAGATGTGAGAACTCAACTCAATAATGTTGAGAGGCGAGGCGATGTTATAAGCACTCGAGTCGATGAGGTGAGCACTAAAGTCAAGGAGCTTGGTGTATGGAGAAAGAAAGTTGACAACCGATTTGCTCACATTGCAACTCAACTTCCGAGAGAGAATGGGAGCCTCCCGGGCCGACCCGAGGAGAATCCCCGTGCACCACAAAACCAAAATGAAGTCCGAGCTATTGAGTTGAGGAGTGGTCGGAGCCTACCCGAGCCACATGTGCCAAGACCAAGAGGAGAGAGTTGGACCGAGTTACCCAACAACTCGGGCCCGACATGCCAAGATAACGAGCCAGAAGTCAGAGGAGGTCCCCTGCCCAGGACCGAAGAAGAGAGGGTATTGGGCCCGACATGCCCTGATGTCGGTCCGACACCCCTGTCGTTGCACTGCCTCTAGATCGAGGACCAGAAAATCGGGCCCGACATGAAGCCTACATCGGTCCAAGCAGAGAAGGATGTGAGTGAGCCAAACCGGTCCAAGGAAGTCGATCCTAACAAGAATCAAGGTGGCACAACTCTTCCTTACCCGTCAAAGAAGCCCAAGGATGTTGTAGAGGGCAAATTCAAGAGGTTCTTAAAGCTTTTGCAAGGGTTGAACATCACAATACCGTTGACCGATACCTTAACTGAGATGCCGACATATGCTAAGTTCTTGAGAGAAATTTTGAGCAAGAAGAGGTCAATAGTGGAAATGCAAGATGAGGTGAAAACTTTAGAGCTACCTCAAAAATTGGGAGACCCGGGGAGATTTGCAATTACTGTTGGAGTAGGGTCTCAAAGTTTCCAAGCTCTATGTGACTTAGGAGCAAGCGTTTCGGTTATGCCCATGAGTATTTGGGAGAGGGCTAACCTTGGTGAGATTGAGCCTGCACATGTCTCTCACGATGGCCGACGACTCTATAACAAAAGCCACGGGAATTTTGGATGATGTCACGGTTAGAGTGGGGAAGTACTTCGTCCCCGATGACTTTGTGATCCTAGATATGAAGGAAGATCCTTTCGCTCCTATCATTCTAGGGAGACCGTTCTTAGCAACGGCGGGAGCAAAATTTGATGTGAAGAATGGAAAGGTGACCTTTGAAATTGGAGAAGACAAGGTTGAGTTTCACTTCAACAAGTCTTTGAATGAGCTGGATGCCTTGGCAATTTTGAAGTTGGAAGAGAATGCCAAGAGGGAAAGAGACGAAGTGGAAGCCACGAAAGAGGAGGTACCTGTAAGGAGCAATGAAAGGATCAATGCCCAAGTTCAAGAGAGAGAGTTGATGGATCAATTTGAGCATCAAGAAGAGTTAAGGAGCAGTGATAATCCAAGGAGCAAAGAAGAGTATCCTTACTTATATCCTTTTGATGTTGGAGATTCTTAGATTTGCTTGAGTGATCTAAAAGAGGATTTAGGAGATAGTTACATATGTCTAAGTGATTTGAAAGAAGATGTGAGCTATAATGTTATTGAATCTCCTAGAAACTCTTTAGATGTTTGTGATGTAGGGAAGAAGGATCAAGATGAGAAAGTGCAAGAGGTGCAAGCCTATGCTTTGGAGGAGAAAGGTGAAAGAGAGTTGGAGGGCCATGCCTACATCAACCACAAGTGGTGGTTCTACGGCTTCGAAGGCAATGGCAATGGACATGACTATGGTGACCAATTTACCATCTTCCATCCACCATGAATGTTGAGGTTAGAAGTCAAGCTAATGACTTTAAAAGAGCGCTTCTCGGGAGGCAACCCGAGCCTAGTAGGTTTATTTTCGTAATTTTAGTTTGATTTTCTTAGTTTAGCTTAGACTTTCTCTAATCTCCCCCTAGCATGTATTTTTGTGGATTACTGGTGTTATTTGTGCTTCATGATTGAGTAGAGGTAATGGTGAAAATGATGGATTTATGGGGAAAGAGGTAGCATAGGTGGAGTGATTTTTGATGATCGGACCAAACCGGGTCGACTTGCCCAGTAACTCGGGCCCGACTTAGGTAACTCGGTCCGCCTAGTTCGGTCAACTTTGGTCAAGAGTTGTAGAAAATCCCAATTTTACCCCTCTGACCTAGACTTTGTCTCTTTCCCATTTAAAGCCTTTTTCCCTTACCTACTTCCCATCACCCTCATAACCACCACCCCAAAAATACCCATCTCCCTCTCCAAAACCCCAAAATCAGCCCCCTCCTCCATCACATTCGATCCACTCATACTTGCCCCCTACCATCTCGATCCAACACGCCAAACCGTCCCTAACATCAAATCCAAAGAGAAAATCCCAAGATTTCCATTATTCTTCATCACTCCTCTTGACCTAAGTGGAGAAATTGGAGTTCTAAGTAAATTGGTTGCTAAGAAGTCTAGATCTCTTCAATTTTGGTATGTGAAACTCGATTCCTATCTATTTCTTTGAGAATCATGTGTTTATGTTGCTTGAATTGAGTGTTGCAATGTTTGATTGAGATTGAAGCTTGAGTATCAATGGTGGATTTGCATGAATAATGAAATTGCTCTTAATTTGTTGAGTATGCATGATTGAATCCCTTTAGAACTTCGATTAGTGATGATGGATGGTTAAAATTGGATTTTAGGAACATGAAAGATTGATTTTGGGTGAGATTGTTTGAGAAGACGAGCATAGAAGAGGACCAAGATACCCAGGTACCTTGGGCCCGACATAGGAAGTCGGTCCATCACTTCGGACCGAGGTTGAGAGCACCTCGGGCGCGACGTCTAGAGTGTGTCGATCCTTGTAGTCTTTCTCTTGTGTTGACATTAGGATTCATGAGTTTGATTGTTGGTTATAGCTTGATCATCATGATATACATATTAGCTTGACCATTATTTTGTGATCCTTTGTTCATACATGTTGGATTTTATGATTGATGTCTGGAGGCTAAGTATGGGGTCGTTCTTGTGTGTTGAGTTGTGAGTTGTAGATATGTATGATATTGTTGAGGTTGTATGGATCTTATCTTGTAGTTTCTTTTGCTTTGAGTGTGTGTTGGTACTATGGAAACCCCTGCATCTTCTCTCACATGGAAAGGCCCTCTAAGAAGTCGAAGAAGTCAAAGAAAGCACCAAAGATGGATGATCTCACATGGAAAGGCCCTCTAAGAAGTCGAAGAAGTCAAAGAAAGCACCAAAGATGGATGATGTGAGACTTGATGATGAAGATGATGTAGCCGAGAGGTATACTCTGTACATGGAGCTAGCTCACCACACAAGGTGGCTAGATTAGGAGTCTATAAGGATGATAGGGATGGATGTAGCTCTCCCCCGGTGCTACTCTTACATAGGACTTGATGTGATGTTGAGGTGGGACAACCCACACTATCCCGCCTTGACATCGGAGTTCATGGCCACGTTCAATTGCACATATGAAGACGTGGAGGACAATGAAGGCATCATCACCTTCCAAATGGGCAATGAGACACAAGATCTTACTCTTCGGAATGAGAAGGTGAACTACCTATGGAGGCATGTAGCGGGGAGGAATGAGATGAGAAAAGGAGCTTCTACAAATGAGATTGCTAGCCCTCTCTTCCGGGTCATGATCCGTGTCTTGGGGTGCACCATCTTTGCCCGACACGAGTTAAGCAAGCCTATGAAGGAAGAAGCTATGTTGCTCCATGAGATGCTATTCCAAACCGACAAGCCATTGAACCTCACTTGGGAGTAGGTCAAAATCTTGGTGGAGGGGGAGGAAGAAGAGGGACGTCCTGCTGGCTCTTGAGGATCGCCTCAGCAATGGCGTCCTTTTCAGCTTGGGCCTGCTTGGCCATCTGCTCCTTCTCAATCTCTAGCTCAAAGAGACGGATGGCGGCCATTTCAATTTTAGTTACGCCTTCAAGCTCAGCCGAAGTCTTGAGGCACCGTTTTGGTGCGGGGGGAGGGGAGGATGGGACTGGTGTAGGTTGGGAGGAAGAGGGGGCTTTAAGCTTCAATTTTTGAGAGGGAGGGGGAGAGGCTTTCCTTTTTCTCTTTTGGGTTGGGACGGAGCCGGCAGACACGACCAAGAACTCCATAATGTCGGGGAGTAGCTTGGCCAAGTCGTCCACCGTCCCTCCAAAGGAGTCAGAAATGATGGAAGGGAAAGACATGCAAGGCTCCAAAGAGGAAGTCGTCAAGGGCGTCCTTCCAACTAAATCTAGACATGCCAATCAAGAATAAGAAATTGTGAGCTTTTCTAACTCTCTTCTCTTTTATTTCGAGTTTTAGTCTCTTTGTTTTGATGAGGACATCAAAATACTAAGTATGGGGTGGGGTTAGTTGCTCATAGTTTCGCATGTTAGTTTCTTGTGTTTATTCTTAGTTTGTTTTGGGATGTTTAGTTTTGGATAGTGGCATGGTATGTTTCATGAATGATAATTAAGTTTGATTTGGTTTGAATGGATGAGTCGGTTTTGTTTTGAGATTTTTTTTGCAAAAATCCATAAGAATTTGAAAAATTTCGGTTGAAAATGTCAAAAAGATTTTGTTTTTGACAAGGAATTCTCATCTTAGATGTCCAAATGAAGGCTAATGATAATGTGAGCATGTAAATTCCTTTGCATATTTTTGGATGGTTTAGCCTTTAAGTGATGTTGCTTTTGAAGTGATGTGATATCTTGCTTGTTTATATTGAGCACATGAGTTCTAGGATGAGTTTTTATGCAACTAAGTTTGAGTGAACCTTGTGAGATGATTTTTGGCCATTTTAGAGATGCTTGTTCATGATTGCATATCCCTCATATTTCTTGTGTGATTAGCTCATGCATGCTTGGTAAAACTTGCTATTGCGGTGTTTATCTATTTTCCAAGACCAATATGAGATTTGTTCTATGCATTGTCGCATTGATTTGAACTTTATTTCATTTAGTCACAAAATGTTCCATATCCTACCTTGAAGATAAACCGTTGTTTGTAGCCCCGTTTTAGCCTTGACCTTTGTTTGAAACTCCTCAAAAATATGATTCCTAGCTTATATGACTTGACCCTTATGGGATTGGACTTTAGTGAGAGGTTTGGGAGTGTTTTTGGAGAGTTGAGATTCTCTTTGGTGAAGGGAAAAGAATGGAGTTATAAATCAAGTGGGTAGTGCATCTTTGTTGAGCATAAAGTGAAAAGAAAGAAAGAAAAGTTGGAAAAAGAGAAGTGGATTGAAAGCAAAGGGCTTAAGTGAGAAAAATGGGTCCGACCGAGTGCAAAATGACATCGGGCCCGACGTATAGTGCAAGTCGGTCCAGTGCAAAAAGTTTGAAAAATCCAACAAAAAGCCTAAGTGCAAAGATGAAGTGGAATGTTAAGTGAAGTGTGGGTTGAGAAGAGAAAATTCAAAGTCTTTTGGATGAGTAAAGTTGAAAGTGGAATAATTTGGTGAAATTGGTGAGAGATTAAATAGTTCAATCCCCATTATAAGCACCACAAGACCAAAATGATTCCAATCTTGAGCAATACCAAAAGCCCCATTACAACCCGGCCGAATGTAACCTCTTTGAGGACCTCCATTGAGCCAAGTTCATATTCTTTGTGTGCATTGTAATAGGCGTCTCTAGGTGGAGGAATTGGTGATATTAGCTTCAATAGTAAAGTCTTTACTTGCATGATTCTTGAGTTTGAGTGTTCATTGCTATACCTAAACACATGATGATTGATACACATTTCCATGTCCCTAAAATGAGGTTTGGATGCATTAGACTTTATTCCTATGAACACTTGATCATGTGTGATGATGTAATCTTGCTTGCATATCTATCACTTGTACTTGATTGATTTTTCATATGAGGCTTTACTTGAAGATTATGTTTCGGTCTTGTTTACATTGTCATTGCTTGAGGACAAGCAACTTTAAGTATAGGGTATTCTGATGTCGCTCATTTTGGTGGTGTTTTAGTGGTCATTTTCCCTTATAAATATGTGTCTTTTGTTCCTTTTCTTGTGTGTTTTGTCCCTTTTTAGCTTAGGTTCCGATTTTCTATGAGATTCGGAGACTATGCGAATTTGTTGCATTTTGTAGGTAATTTGGCATGATTTGAGGAGGTTTCGGAAGGAGTCCCCAAGGAGGAGCAAGGCACGAACACAAAGGAGCGGAAGAGCCGAGCGATTGATGAAGAGGAGCTCAAGAAAAGCCAAGAAGAAGAGTGGACCAACGCCAGGACCGAGTTGCCCAGCAACTCGGACCCGAGATCGACTCAAGGACATCGGACCGAGGTGCCAGCACATCGGGCCCGAGGTACACGCATGTCGGTCCAAGTCGGCGGAATTGTGGATAGGGCACCAAGGCATACAAATGTGATCTACCACTTTTGCCCCTCTTCCATTTTTGGATATTCTTGGCCCCTAATTAAAAGGAGAGAAGACAATTAGAGGATTATCCAAGTTTAGACACATCTAATCACTCTCAAAGGCTCAAGGAAGACTTGGAGAGCAAGGAGAAGGAAAGGAGAGGAGAAGGACGGAGATATCGGTGGAGAAAGAGTAGATCTAGGGAAGAATTGTGAGCTTTTCTTTGCCTTGATTTGCAAATTGTGGATTTGGATTTTGATCTTGTAATTTCCCTTTGATTTGAATGAAATTTGGCTTTGCTTAGATTTGAATGATTGAGATTTGTTTGCCTTGTGATTTGATTGTATGTTACTCTAGCCTTATGGAGTAGATTCCATTGGTCTTGGGCTATGGGGGAAACCCCTAACTAGGTTTGGGTTTGAACCCCCAATTCCATAGCCTTAAGTGCTTGATCTAGGAGACCACTCTACATAGAGCTACAATCTCTTGTGGAAGCAAGGGATCAAGGGCTTGTGATTGGCAAGAGTGAACGGAAGTAATCGATTGCCAATCACTTGAACTTGTATCGAAAGGGAAGTCGATTTCCTTAGGGTCGATGTGTAGAGTGGCGGGATCAAAGGTGAACTACCACGATCTCACGAGGGTCAACACTTATTGGCTGAATTGGGGTGGAATTACCCACATCTAGTTAGAGAAGGAACCAAAAAACCCAAGACCGATCTCTCCTATTTTACAAGTTCGACTTACCCAGACGTCGGGCCCGACTTACATCAGTGTCGGTCCTGGCTATTTCTTTGTCGATCCATCTCGGGCCGAAGTGACCATGTCGGTCCCGAGTGGTTTCCTTTGATTTGCCTCGTTTTAGCCTTTCTTTCCCCCTTTTCAGTCTTTTTGGTGCACTCAACGAACGAACTCCCGAGTGTTCGACACCCTACCTCGTGCTACAACTAGGTTCGGTTATAAATTTAAAATTTGAGACCCTCCAATCCGGACCGATCAGAATTTTGCGCCGTTGCCGGAGAGTTCTTATTGCTTAAGGTACCTCTTTTGTTGAGTCTTTGATTTTGTAGTGATTTGGGTGAGGGATTAGCCCAAACCCCTTGTTTGTTTTGATTTGGTTTTAATTGTGTCTTTCCTTATAGGTGTATGCGAGCTCGTTCCGCCCGAGGAACACTTGAGTTCGATTTTGTGAGTGATCCGGAGAGCATCATCAAAGAGGCCCGAAAGAAGAAGAGAATGGAGAACCAAGTTAAACATGATGATGAGGTTGCTAGGATGAGGGCCGACATGGCTCGTATGTAACTTGAGATGGAAAACCGAGATGCCGAAATGAGGAGGGAACGTGAGCAAAGATTGAGGTTAAAGGCCCAACTCAACACTCAACCCCGGAATGCACGCCAATACATGCATCCGGAGTTGAAGGTGCCGGAGCCGGCCATTGTCTTACCGGAGGTTTCAAAGAACTTCGAGATCAAGACTCAATTCATATCACTTATCAAAAGGGACCAATTTGAGGGGCGACCTCAAGAGTGTCCGATTGAGCATGTGAAGCGGTTCAAGGATATGTGTGAGACTATCTCAACGGATGAAGAGACGTTAGACTATGTGCTACTCAAAGCTTTCAAATGGTCGCTATGGGGCAAGGCGGCACATTGGCTCAAGAGCCAAGCCCCTAGGTCGATCACAACATGGTGGGCTCTCAACGAGGCGTTCTTGATGAAGTTCTTTCCTCCAACAAAAACAACGGAGCTCCGTAGGAAGATAGCAAGTTTCCAACAAGGATCAAACGAGCCACTCTTTGAGGCTTGGGATCGATTCAATGAGATGTTGCGCCAATGTCCAACCCATGGGCAACAACCATATGTTCTCCAAGACATCTTTTTCCGAGGATACAACCCCGCCACCAAGGACAAGCTAAACCTCCACACCGATTGTTGGTTCATCGACTTGCCCCCGGAGCAAGCATGGGAGTTACTTGATAAACTCTCTGATTACGAGGCCATGTACGGGGTGAGCCAAGCAAACAAGGAGGCAAGAGTCCAAGGAGATGGTACAAGGAGGGTCTATGACCCAAAGAGTGAGGTGATTGACAATGATGTGAGACTCCAATTCCTTGAGAGTGAGGTGACCAAGTTGAGGAGGCAAGTGAATCATTTCAAGCAAACCACAAGAGCATGTGAAGAATGTGGATCTCTCAAGCATGTTGCATAAGAGTGTCCCAACGAGAGCCAAGTTCGCTTGGCCGAGCAAATTGAGGAGGCACACTTTGTTCAAAGGAATTATGGAGGAAGAGACAACTTCAACAATGGAGGCAATGGAGGAAATGGACGGTGGAATCAAGACCAAGCCAATGGCTACAACAACAAATACAACCAAAACGAGCCAAGGGCCCAACCACCACCATACCGACCTCCGGGGTTTTATGATCAACAAACTCCACAATGGGCGCAAGAGTTGAGAGGCGAGTTTAAAGATGTGAGAACTCAACTCAATAATGTTGAGAGGCGAGGCGATGTTATAAGCACTCGAGTGATGAGGTGAGCACTCAAGTCAGGGAGCATGGTGTATAAAGAAGGCAAGTTGACAACCAATTTGCTCACATTGCAACTCAACTTCCGAAAGAGAAACGGAGACTCCTGGGCCGAGCCGAGGAGAATCCCCGTGCCCCACAAAACAAAAATGAAGTCCGAGCTATTGAGTTGAGGAGTGGTTGGAGCCTACCCGAGCCACATGTGCCAAAGCCAAGAGTTGAGAGTCGGACCGAGTTACCCAGCAACTCGGGCCCGACGTGCCAAGATATCGAGCCAGAACCAGAGGAGGTCCCCTTCCTAGGACTGAAGAAGAGAGGGTATCGGGCCCGACATGCCCTGACGTCGGTCCGACACCCCAGTCGTTGCTCTGCCCCTAGATCAAGGACCAGAACATCGGGCCCGACATGGAGCCTACATCGGTCCGAGCAGAGAAGGATGTGAGTGAGCCAAACCGGTCCAAGGAGGTCGATCCTAACAAGAATCAAGGTGGCACAACTCTTCCTTACCCGTCAAAGAAGCCCAAGGATGTTGTAGAGGGCAAATTCAAGAGGTTCTTAAAGCTTTTGCAAGGGTTGAACATCACAATACCGTTCACCGATGCCTTAAATAAGATGCCGTCATATTCTAAGTTCTTGAGAAAAATTTTGAGCAAGAAGAGGTCAATAGTGGAAATGCAAGATGAGCTGAAAATTTTGGAGCTACCTCAAAAATTGGGAGACCCGGGGAGATTTGCAATTACTGTTGGAGTAGGGTCTCAAAGTTTCCAAGCTCTATGTGACTTAGGAGCAAGCGTGTCGGTTATGCCCAAGAGTATTTGGGAGAGGGCTAACCTTGGTGAGATTGAGCCGGTGGACATGTCTCTCACGATGGCCGACGGCTCTACAACAAAAGCCACGGGAATTTTGGATAATGTCCCGGTTAGAGTGGGGAAGTACTTCGTCCCCGATGACTTTGTGATCCTAGATATGAAGGAAGATCCTTTGGTTCCTATCATTCTAGGGAGACCGTTCTTAGCAACGGAGGGAGCAAAATTTGATGTGAAGAATGGAAAGGTGACCTTTGAAATTGGAGAAGACAAGGTTGAGTTTCACTTCAACAAGGCTTTGAATGAGCCGGATGCCTTGGCAATTTTGAAGTTGGAAGAGAATGCCAAGAGGAAAAGAGGGGAAGTGGAAGCCACGAAAGAGGAGGTACCTTTAAGGAGCAATGAAAGGATCAATGCCCAAGTTCAAGAGAGAGAGTTGATGGATCAATTTGAGCATCAAGAAGAGTTAAGGAGCAATGATAATCCAAGGAGAAAAGAAGAGTATCCTTACTTATATCCTTTTGATGTTGAAGATTCTTATATTTGCTTGAGTGATCTAAAAGAGGATTTAGGAGATAGTTACATATGTCTAAGTGATTTGAAAGAAGATGTGAGCTATAATGTTATTGAATCTCCTAGAAACTCTTTAGATGTTTGTGATGTAGGGAAGAAGGATCAAGATGAGAAAGTGGAAGAGGTGCAAGCCTATGCTTTGGAGGAGAAAGGTGAAAGAGAGTACGCGCGAAATGCATTACATTAGGTCTAATATAACAGTTTTTTCGAACTTTTGATCCGTTACCTAATCTAAGGTTGCATTAGACCTAATGTAACACCATCTTTACCAAGTGTAACGGTTTCGTAATTTTGGTTAACACCATTACAATAGATGAACATCCATTACCTATTCCATTCGTTACACTACCGTTACACTAGATCAGACCATTACATTAGGTAATGTGTCATTACCATTTCAAAACCGTATCATTAGAGAGCTAATTTGTTACTACCTTATATAATATATCACGAATTCACTATATATATGTTTAAATTCAAATGAACCTATACAATTCATATACACCAAATAATTAGACATATTCACAATGTTGCAATAAAAATATTTTTGATATTAATGTGTAAAAGATAGGTAATACAAAAGTTAGAGTTTCTAGCTAGTTAGTTCGTCTAAATCAACATGAATAATGTTTTGCTAGTTATATCTCTTGCTCATACCACACAATTATAACATCTGTCTCTTTCGGTTTGTTGTTCGCATTGCTGGCTGATTTTGAGGATTTGGCATTGTGTCTGAGTTGATTGCTGCAACATCTTTCTCCTTCGGTTTGTTGTCTCCACTGATGGCTGACTTTGAGGCTTTTTGCATTGTTCTTATATTGATTCTTGTTGGATTAGTTGTAGTTTCTTTCTATTTCTTGTGACTGCCATTTCAGCCACTGTGCCTGTTTGTTGACTTGCACCCTGAAAATCCATATTATAGTTCTAAATAATCAGACCAGTAACAGTCCTCCGCTCTACCAACTAAGCTAAGGTCAATTGTTGAATATCAGCTAAAAGCAATAAGTACTACATACTATTATCTTATCACATCATTCACGGCCAGGAAAATATCTCTGGAACTCTCTCTGACTAGGAATACAAAGCACATTAGGAGAGTCAGCCACTATCAATTTTATTAATTAAGTTATCTCTCAGCCATTATAATCAAATTCTCAAATATAACAAGTCTTGAAGCTACTACTCATGTCAAATAGTTCCAATGAAAACTCTAAAAACAAAGAATGAATGATGAATTTTTTCAATTTCATGAATCTCTTTCAAATACCTAGTTTTACATAAACAACAAACTTTATCAGGTGAAGACTTATAATCCCAAAATAAATTAAAATATAGACTTCTTTGCAGCACCACACAATCACACAATCGCAAAATGAAATTCCCTCCACTAGCTAATAGGTGTACCTTGATCATGGTTAAGAGTCTTTGTATTATGTCAGATAACATCTCCTTCCATCTCCTAAAAAAATATACCATGATTAAAAAACTATGAATAAGTTTAGAATAAAAAGTGATACAAGATAACACCCAAATACACACTGATCATTAAAGTTTTGTAGCTATTGTATTATGCTTCTACTTTTTCCTCCTTTTAGAGTCATGACCAAACAGGAGAAAGATTCTTTTATGTTGTGCTCCTTCTGATTTTTCTATTTAACTAGTACTATTGCTGAGTACCAAAACAAAAATAATAAAATGTTAAACCAGGCCAAAGATTGAGTATTGTCTGAGTTGCCTGATGTTTGAGTTGAGAATTGAGACAGTTTTCCCCGAGTTCTACAAGGATGATCTTCATCTGTACGCAATCCGGCGTCTTTAACAAAGCTTGCTGAATAGGAATATGAAAGGGGAAGGGATAAAACACAAGATTTTCAGCAGCTTAAAAGAAATAAGAATTTACACTAACCCAGCTAATCAAAGACCATGAGCTAAGTTACCAGTTTACCATCATATAGAAACAAGAAGATGAGACATACAAGGGAAGCTGAAACTGAAATGCTTTATAGGCAAATCCAACTCTGAAATGCTCAACAGCAAATCCAAGCAAACATACAAGCAAGAAAAAATGAGAGAAAAAAACAGTGGTCTTGTTCTAAGTGTAAGCAAAGAGAGATACCTGGAATGATAAAGAAAAAAAGGCTCCAATCAAAAGGATAGAATTCCTCACCAAAATCCCTTATAATTGGTGAACTTTAATGATCAGTCTTTGTATTAATAAAATGCAAATTAAATAGAAGCATAAACCCTAAACATTATCAATGAAATTGACTAAATCCAAGCCAAATCATGAAACAAAAAAGCCTTGATCACTACCCGATATTATGAATTTCATTAAATTCAAAAACAATACATTGATCTCCAATACACATGAAGAACTATCTTCAAGGCATTGTATACAGGAAACTAAATATAGCTACTGAATCTATCCTATTGCATCAGCTTTCCTATTTGACCAACAAAAGAAGTTTTGACCAATATCTAGTCCCACTTATGTATGCAGCTAGCCTTTTCGTTTTGTAGTCCCACTTATGTATGTCGGATCAATAACTAGTTCCAAACAATAAATTAGGCTATAGCTTTCTATAATGTAACATCATTTGATTCCTAGTCCATACATGTTGATACATGAACCTAGATTCTACAGGACTTCTAAACTCATGAATTGAATCTTGCTGCACAAACATAATCAGGATAAAATCTCAATCATTGAACTTGAGTAAGAAACAAGGCAGGGGATTCAAGCAAACCAGCAAATGTCTGCATAATAGAGTTTTGACAGTCAATCCTAAATGCGCATACACTAAAGTCTAAACTAGCACAACAAATCAGTAAAATAACCACATGACTTGTCAATTTAATGTAGAAGCAACTCAAGAATCAATAAGCCATAAACCCATTGACCGCTACTTCTTATCTAACTAGAAAAGGAATTTAAAACGGGATGCTGAAACTAAGCTTTCTCACCTTGGGATGAAGCTTGATGTTGTGATTGTTCAATTCTATGTCTTTTCCTAGATGACAAATAGCTTTGGCAAGAGTGAACACGAGCTCTAAAGCTGATGATAAGAGGAGATCATCTACAAGTAGTCAGCCAACAATTATTCATCAAAGTTGTAGAATATCAACTCATTTTAGGCAAAAACCCTAAATCTAAATCAATTACACTAGAAGAAAAACTGAAGAATGAAGAAACAAACTCAGAAGTAGAGTTGGAAGATGGGTAAGTAACGAGCAGGAGTGATGGAGATACGGGCACCAGATGAAGAATCGGGCGGAATGGAGAAGGAGTGGGCGAAGAGACCGCGGCACTAGGCGGAGTGGGCGGCGAGCCCGGAGACGGCCCAGGCGACCATGGCCTGGACCCGCATGGGCCCGTCCTTGAGGTGGAGGCGGAGGTGGGGGGCGACGCCACCGTCCTCGATGATGAGGCTGCCGTAGCCGTCGTTGTCGCGGGCGAGGGAGGCGGCGGCGTCGGAGCGGGCGTCCAGGGAGCCGGTGTGGAGGAGGGTTCCTAGATGGGCCAGGGCGATGGGGGGCAGGCCCATGTAGTTGATGGAGTCGGAGGGCGTGGCGAGATGCGGAGAAGCAACACTTGACGGCCAGGGCGAGGGCCCTCTCCAACACTTGACGGCCAGGGCGGGAGGTGGGTGTTTGAGGAGAATTGGGGATTTGAGATGGGGTGGGGGGGGGGGGGGTTTGAGAAAACTTTGTCTTTTAATTTTCCTGTAGGTGTTATTTTTACACCTTTTAACATACCGCCATTTTTTTGGGGTTGAATTTAACATAGCGCCAGTTTGCGCTAATTTTTTGGAATCCAATATCATTACATTTGTCATCTCTCTTGTTACATTTGTTAATGTTTTTTTATTTTTTTATAACCGTTACATTTGCCATAACGATGTGTTACCGTATGAATCTCCCATTACAATTAATCGTTACCATAGACGGTACCATTACATATGTTAATAAAGTGTTACAATAGGTTATCTAATGTAACACATGAAAAAACCATTACAATTTTTTGTGTTACATCTGGCTTTAAATTTAGTAGTAGTTGGAGGGCTATGCCAACATCAACCACAAGTTGTGGTTCTATGGCTATGAAGGCAATGGCAATGGACATGACTATGGTGACCAATTTACCATCTTCCATCCACCATGAAAGTTGAGGTTAGAAGTCGGCGAAATGCATCTACAGGCCCTCGAACTTGCATGTTTTTGTCACTCAGGCCCCTGTACTATGAAATGTTCAATTAGGCACCTGAACTTAGCATTTTTTTGTTCAATCAAGTCCTCGCCACGTGAAACACTTATGTGTGAAATACACTCGCACTCCACGTCAGCGCCACATAGATGCCACGTCAGCGTTGACGTAGAATGGTTTAAAAAATATTTTAATTAAAAAAATAAGATTTAAAAAAATATTTTATGATTTTTTTATAAAATATTGTACGATTTTTAAAAAAAAATATTGTACAATTTTTTTTAAAAATATTTTATGATTTTTTAAAAGAAATTTTATGGTAATTATACTCAATATAATTTTTTATCGAGGTCGTTCTACCAAATACGCAATAACAGATTCATTTCAGATCCAATTAGTTTTACCGAACAAGCTAGAGTTCCTATTACATGATTGATTAGTAGAGCTATCAAAATTTGATCGAATTTGCTAACCGACCCGAATCAAGCGAAAGTTTTAGGGTTGAAACCCGAAAATTTGAACCCAAAACCCAAAATGAACCAAATCCGTTTTGACTCGAATCCGAATGGGTTGAAACCCAAGATCCGTTGGGTTCACTGATTTAGTATAATTAAAGAATGCATAAAATTTATTTTCACAATTATACTATATTTTATTATTAAATTATATAAAAATAATATTTTAGTACAGTATTAAATGTTGTTATTGAATTAAAATATTCTTTTTTTAATTAAAGAATGCATAAATTTATTTTCAAAATTAAGCTATATTTTATTATTAAATTAATTAAAAAATAATATTTTAGTATTCAATGCGAACGGGTTTCAGTCGCACTATACTAGCGTGTAGTGCACGCGCCAAGCCACGTCAGCATAAGGGGCCTATTTGAACAAAAAATGCTAAGTTCAGGTGTCTAATTGAACATTTCATAGTATAGGGGCCTGAGTGACAAAAATGTGCAAGTGCGAGGGCTTGTAGATGCATTTCGCCGTTAGAAGTCAAGCTAATGACTTTAAAAGAGCGCTTTTCGGGAGGTAACCCGAGCCTAGTAGGTTTATTTTCGTAATTTTAGTTTGATTTTCTTAGTTTAGCTTAGACTTTCTCTAATCTCCCCCTAGCATGTATTTTTGTGGATTAGTGGTGTTATTTGTGCTTCATGATTGAGTGGAGGTAATGGTGAAAATGATGGATTTATGGGAAAAGAGGTAGCATAGGTGGAGTGATTTTTGATGATCGGACCAAACCGGGTCGACTTGCCCTGTAACTCGGGCCCGACTTAGGTAACTCGGTCCGCCTAGCTCGGTCAACTTTGGTCAAGACTTGTAGAAAATCCCAATTTTACCCCTCTGACCTAGACTTTGTCTCTTTCCCATTTAAAGCCTTTCTCCCTTACCTACTTCCCATCACCCTCATAACCACCACCCCAAAAATACCCATCTCCCTCTCAAAAACCCTAAAATCGGACCCCTCCTCCATCACATTCGATCCACGCATACTTGCCCCCTACCATCTCGATCCAACACCCCAAACCGTCCCTAACATCAAATCCAAAGAGAAAATCCCACGATTTTCATTGTTCTTCATCCCTCCTCTTGACCTAAGTGGAGAAATTCGAGTTCTAAGTAGATTGGTTGCTAAGAAGTCTAGATCTCTTCAATTTTGGTATGTGAAACTCGATTCCTATCTATTTCTTTGAGAATCATGTGTTTATGTTGCTTGAATTGAGTGTTGCCATGTTTGATTGAGATTGAAGCTTGAGCATCAATGGTGGATTTGCATGACTAGTGAAATTGCTCTTAATTTGTTGAGTATGCATGATTGAATCCCTTTAGAACTTCGATTAGTGATGATGGATGGTTGAAATTGGATTTTAGGAACATGATAGATTGATTTTGGGTGAGATTGTTTGAGAAGACGATCATAGAAGAGGACCGAGATACCCAGGTACCTCGGGCCCGACATAGGAAGTCAGTCCATCACTTCGGACCGAGGTTGAGAGCACCTCGGGCCCGACGTCTAGAGTGTGTCGATCCTTGTTCTAGTAGTCTTTCTCTTGTGTTGACATTAGGATTCATGAGTTTGATTGTTGGTTATAGCTTGATCATCATGATATATCTATTAGCTTGACCATTGTTTTGTGATCCTTCGTTCATACATGTTGGATTTTATGATTGATGTCTAGAGGCTAAGTATGGGGTCGTTCTTGTGTGTTGAGTTGTGACTTGTAGACATGTATGATATTGTTGAGGTTATATGGATCTTATCTTGTAGTTTCTTTTGCTTTGAGTGTGTGTAGGTACTATGGAAACCCGTGTATCTTCTTCTCACATGGAAAGGCCCTCTAAGAAGTCAAAGAAAGCACCAAAGATGGATGATGTGAGACTTGATGATAATGATGTAGCCGAGAGGTATACTCGGTACATGGAGCTAGCTCACCACACAAGGTGGCTAGATTAGGAGTCTATAAGGATGATAGGGATGGATGTAGCTCTTCCCCGGTGCTACTCTTACATAGGACTTGATGTGATGTTGAGGTGGGACAACCCACACTATCCCTCCTTGACATCGGAGTTCATGGCCACGTTCAATTGCACATATGAAGACATGGAGGACAATGAAGGCATCATCACCTTCCAATTGGGCAATGAGACACAAGAGCTTACTCTTCGGAATTTGGCGACCTATCTCGGGTTTCCTTTTCCAAGGGAGGAAGCCGGCGTGGACAATGAGAAGGTGAACTACCTATGGAGGCATGTAGCGGGGAGGAATGAGATGAGAAAAGGAGCTTCTACAAATGAGATTGCTAGCCCTCTCTTCCGGGTCATGATCCGTGTCTTGGGGTGCGCCATCTTTGCCCGACACGAGTTAAGCAAGCCTATGAAGGAAGAAGCTAAGTTGCTCCATGAGATGCTATTCCAAACAGACAAGCCATTGAACCTCACTTTGGAGTGGGTCAAAATGGTTAGGGACTTCCAAAGCTCCTCATGGATTTACTTCGGTGGAATGATAGCCCGCTTGGCTAGTCGTCTCGAGGTTGATCTCTCCAAGTACACGCCGACACCGAATGGAGTAGAGTACATGAACCTCAAGTACTTCAAGAAGGCGAACATCATCAAATTAGAGAAAGTCCACACCGACCTCACCTCCCATCTAGCACCTCATTCAAACTTTGACAAGGTGGCCATTCCTTTGGGGCCAAAGCTCTTCGACCTTTCCATCTTCTATAATTGGTTTCAAGTTTGGGCCGGGAAGGAGAACCCATTTGGTGAACCGGAAGGGACAAGGGAGTGTCGACGTCGAGCTCAACACATTCGCTTTTCCACTCCCCAACCTTCTCCGGAGTCCGATGACGAGCCCAACAACTTTGAGTTTGCTAGAAGAGAGGCCATGGATGTTGACACGCCTCCGGAAGAAGATGAAGGCTACCAAGGATTGCTAGCCAACCTCCGCGTAAGAGATCAAGCTCCAACGCTACTGGACCGAGATGCAGGGCACCTCGGACCCGACTTCCACCAAAGTCGGTCCGATGCCTATATTCCCGAGTCGGTCCCGAGTCATTTTGAGAGGGGCAAAGGGAGTGGAGCTAAGCAAGAGCAACCACACTATAAAGGGTATGAAGGTTATGCCCAATGGTATGGGCCCAGAATGGTCTTCCCCGAGGCTCAACAACCGGTGGACATGACGTTTCTAGCCAACCAAATGGCTCACCTTCAACTCCAACAATCAAGCATGCTTCAAGAGGCCCATCAAATCAACCTTCAACAACTACAAATGATTCTTCAACAACAACAACTTTTCCAACAACAAGAAGTTTTCCAAGCTCAACAAGAGGAAATGAACCGGAATCTCGCATACACTAGGCGTGAAGTGGACGATCTAAGCACGGTGGAGGACCAAAGGTGGCAAGATCAAGAGAGCTTCAACGATTGGATGGTCGGGAATTATCCTTCCCGAGAGGACCCATGGACGTGCCCTACACCTCAACTCCAACCACCAAATCAAGATCCTTACCAAGCCCAAGTGTACGAGCGGGAAAGACATGCAAGGCTCCAAAGAGGAAGTTGCCAAGGGCGTCCTTCCAACTAAATCTAGACATGCCAATTAAGAATAAGACATTATGAGCTTTTCTAACTCTCTTCTCTTTTATTTCGAGTTTTGGTCTCTTTGTTTTGATGAGGACATCAAAATTCTAAGTATTGGGTGGGGTTAGTTGCTCATAGTTTTGCATGTTATTTTCTTGTGTTTATTCTTAGTTTGTTTTGGGATGTTTATTTTTGGATAGTGGCATGGTATGTTTCATGAATGATAATTGAGTTTGATTGGTTTGAATGGATGACTTGGTTTTGTTTTGAGAAATTGTTTTGCAAAAATCCATAAAAATTTGAAAAATTTCGGTTGAAAATGTCAAAAAGATTTTGTTTTTGACAAGGAACTCCCATCTTAGATGTCCAAATGAAGGCTAGTGATAATGTGAGCATGTAAATTCCTTTGCATATTTTTGGATGGTTTAGCCTCTAAGTGATGTTGCTTTTGATGTGGTGTGATATCTTGCTTGTTTTTATTGAGCACATGAGTTCTAGGATGAGTTTTTATGCAACTAAGTTTGAGTGAACCTTGTGAGATAATTTTTGGCCATTTTAGAGATACTTGTTCATGATTGCATATCCCTCATGTTTCTTGTGTGATTAGCTCATGCATGCTTGGTAAAACTTGCTATTGCGGTGTTTATCTATTTTCCAAGACCAATATGAGATTTGTTCTATGCATTGTCGCATTGATTTGAACTTTATTTCATTTAGTCACAAAATGTTCCATATCCTACCTTGAAGATAAACCGTTGTTTGTAGCCCCGTTTTAGCCTTGACCTTTGTTTGAAACTCCTCAAAAATATGATTCCTAGCCTATATGACTTGACCCTTATGGGATTGGACTTTAGTGAGAGGTTTGGGAGTGTTTTTGGAGAGTTGAGATTCTCTTTGGTGAAGGGCAAAGGATGGAGCTATAAATCAAGTTGGTAGTGCATCTTTGTTGAGCATAAAGTGAAAAGAAAGAAAGAAAAGTTGGAAAAAGAGAAGTGGATTGAAAGCAAAGGGCTTAAGTGAGAAAAATGGGTCCGACCGAGTTCAAAATGACATCGGGCCCGACATATAGTGCAAGTTGGTCCAGTGCAAAAAGTTTGAAAAATCCAACAAAAAGCCTAAGTGCAAAGCTGAAGTGGAATGTTAAGTGAAGTGTGGGTTGAGAAGAGAAAATTCAAAGTCTTTTGGATGAGTAAAGTTGAAAGTGGAATAATTTGGTGAAATTGGTGAGAGATTAGGAAGTTCAATCCCCATTGTAAGCACCACAAGACCAAAATGATTCCTACCTTGAGAAATACTAAAAGCCCCATTACAACCTGGCCGAATGGAACCTCTTTGAGGACCTCCATTGAGCCAAGTTCATATTCTTTGTGTGCATTGTAATAGGCGTATCTAGGTGGAGGAATTGGTGATATTAGCTTCAATAGTAAAGTCTTTACTTGCATGATTCTTGAGTTTGAGTGTTCATTGCTATACCTAAGTACATGATGAGTGATACACATTTCCATGTCCCTAAAGTGAGGCTTGGTTGCATTAGACTTTATTCCTATGAACACTTGATCATGTGTGATGATGTAATCTTGCTTGCATATCTATCACTTGTACTTGATTGATTTTTCATACGAGGCTTTACTTGAAGATTATGTTTCGGCCTTGCTTACATTGTTATTGCTTGAGGACAAGCAAGTTTACGTATGGGGTAGTTTGATGTCTCTCATTTTGGTAGTGTTTTAATGGTCATTTTACCTTGTAGATATGTGTCTTTTGTTCCTTTTCTTGTGTGTTTTATCCCTTTTTAGCTTAGGTTCCGATTTTCTAAGAGATTCGGAGACTATGCGAATTTGTTGCATTTTGTAGGTAATTTGGCATGATTTGAGGAGGTTTCGGAAGGAGTCCCCAAGGAGAAGCAAGGCACGAGCACAAAGGAGCGGAAGAGCCGAGCGATCAATGAAGAGGAGCTCAAGAAAAGCCAAGAAGAAGAGTGGATCGATGCCAGGACCGAGTTGCCCAACAACTCGGGCCCAAGATCGACTCAAGGACATCGGACCGAGGTGCCAGCACATCGGGCCCGAGGTACACGCATGTCGGTCCAAGTCGGCGGAATTGTGGATAGGGCACCAAGGTATACAAATGAGATCTACGACTTTTGCCCCTCTTCCATTTTTGGATATTCTTGGCCCCTAATTAAAAGGAGAGAAGACAATTAGAGGATTATCCAAGTTTAGACACATCTAATCACTCTCAAAGGCTCAAGGAAGACTTGGAGAGCAAGGAGAAGGAAAAGAGAGGAGAAGGACGGAGATATCAGTGGAGAAAGAGTAGATCTAGGGAAGAATTGTGAGCTTGTCTTTGCCTTGATTTGCAAATTGTGGATTTGGATTTGGATCTTGTGATTTCCCTTTGATTTGAATGAAATTTGGCTTTGCTTTGATTTGAATGATTGAGATTTGTTTGCCTTGTGATTTGATTGTATGTTACTCTAGCCTTATGGAGTAGATTCCATTGGTCTTGGGCTATGGGGGAAACCCCTAGCTAGGTTTGGGTTTGAACCCCCAATTCCATAGCCTTAAGTTCTTGATCTAGGAACCGACTCTACATAGAGCTACAATCTCTTGTGGAAGCAAGGGATCAAGGGCTTGTGATTGGCAAGAGTGAACGGAAGTAATCGATTGCCAATCACTTGAACTTGCATCGAAAGGGAAGTCGATTTCCCTAGGGTCGATGTGTAGAGTAGCGGGATCAAAGGTGAACTACCACGATCTCACGCGGATCAACACTTATTGGCTAAATTGGGGTGGAATTACCCACATCTAGTTAGAGAAGGAACCCAAAAACCCAAGACTGATCTCTCCTATTTTGCAAGTTCGACTTACCCAGACGTCGGGCCCGACTTACATCAGTGTCGGTCCTGGCTATTTCTTCGTCGATCCATCTCGGGCCGAAGTGACCATGTCGGTCCCGAGTGGTTTCCTTTGATTTTCCTTGTTTTAGCCTTTCTTTCCCCTAATTAAGTCTTTTTGGTGCACTCAACGAACGAACTCCCGAGTGTTCGACACCCTACCTCGTGCTACAACTAAGTTCGGTTATAAATTTAAATTTTGAGACCCTCCAATCCGGACCAATCAAAATTTTGCGCCGTTGCCGGGGAGTTCTTTTTGCTTGAGGTACCTCTTTTGTTGAGTCTTTGATTTTGTAGTGATTTGGGTGAGGGATTAGCCCAAACCCCTTGTTTGTTTTGATTTGGTTTTGTTTGTGTCTTTTCTTATAGGTGTATGCAAGCTCGTTCCGCCCGAGGAACACTTGAGTTCGATTTTATGAGTGATCCGGAGAGCATCATCAAAGAGGCCCGAAAGAAGAAGAGAATGGAGAACCAAGTTCAACATGATGATGAGGTTGCTAGGAAGAGGGCCGACATGGCTCGTATGCAACTAGAGATGGAAAACCGAGATGCCGAAATGAGGAGGAAACATGAGCAAAGATTGAGGTTGGAGGCCCAACTCAACACTCAACCCCGGAATGCACGCCAATACATGCATCCGGAGTTGAAGGTGCCGGAGCCGGCCATTGCCTTACCGGAGGTTTCAACGAACTTCGAGATCAAGACTCAATTCATATCACTTATCAAAAGGGACCAATTTGAGGGGCAACCTCAAGAGTGTCCGATTGAGCATGTGAAGCGGTTCAAGGATATGTGTGAGACTATCTCAACGGATGAAGAGACGTTAGAGTATGTGCAACTTACAGCTTTCAAATGGTCGCTAGGGGGCAAGGCGGCACATTGGCTCGAGAGCCATGCCCCTAGGTCGATCATAACATGGCGGCCTCTCAACGAGGCGTTCTTGATGAAGTTCTTTCCTCCAACAAAGATAACGGAGCTCCGGAAGAAGATAGCAAGTATCCAACAAGGATCAAACGAGCCACTCTTTGAGGCTTGGGATCGATTCAAGGAGATGTTGCGCCAATGTCCAACCCATGGGCAACAACCATATGTTCTCCAAGACATCTTTTTCCAAGGAATCAACCCCGCCACCAAGGAAATGCTAAACCTCCACACCGATTGTGGGTTCATCGACTTGCCCCCGGAGCAAGCATGGGAGTTACTTGATAAACTCTCCGATTACGAGGCCATGTACGGGGTGAGCCAAGCAAACAAGGAGGCAAGAGTCCAAGGAGATGGTACAAGGAGGCTCTATGACCCAAAGAGTGAGGTGATTGACAAGGATGTGAGACTCCAATTCCTTGAGAGTGAGGTGACCAAGTTGAGGAGGCAAGTGAATCATTTCAAGCAAACCACAAGAGCATGTGAAGAATGTGGATCTCTCAAGCATGTTTCATAAGAGTGTCCCAACGAGAGCCAAGTTCGCTTAGCCGAGCAAATTGAGGAGGTACACTTTGTTCAAAGGAATTATGGAGGAAGAGGCAACTTCAACAATGGAGGCAACTTCAACATGGGCCACAATGGAGGAAATGGACGGTGGAATCGAGGCCAAGCCAATGGCTACAACAACAACTACAACCAAAACGAGCCAAGGGCCCAACCACCACCATACCGACCTCCTGGGTTTTATGATCAACAAACTCCATAATGGGCGCAAGAGTTGAGAGGCGAGTTCAAAGATGTGAGAACTCAACTCAATAATGTTGAGAGGCGAGGTGATGTTATAAGCACTTGAGTCGATGAGGTGAGCACTCAAGTCAAGGAGCTTGGTGTATGGAGAAGGCAAGTTGAAAACCAATTTGCTCACATTGCAACTCTACTTCCGAGAGAAAATGGGAGACTCCCGGGCCGACCCGAGGAGAATCCCCGTGCCCCACAAAACCAAAATGAAGTCCGAGCTATTGAGTTGAGGAGTGGTCGGAGCCTACCCGAGCCACATGTACCAAGACCAAGAGAAGAGAGTCGGACCGAGTTAGCCAACAACTCGGGCTCGACGTGCCAAGATGTCGAGCCAGAAGTCAGAGGAGGTCCCCTGCCTAGGACCGAAGAAGAGAGGGTATCGGGCTCGACATGCCCTGACGTCGCTTCGACACCCCAGTCGTTGCTCTGCCCCCAGATCGAGGACCAGAACATCGGGCCCGACGTGGAACCTACATCGGTCCGAGCAGAGAAGGATGTGAGTGAGCCAAACCGGTCCAAGGAGGTCGATCCTAACAAGAATCAAGGTGGCATAACTCTTCCTTACCCGTCAAAGAAGCCCAAGGATGTTGTAGAGGGCAAATTCAAGAGGTTCTTAAAGCTTTTGCAAGGGTTGAACATCACAATACCGATCACCGATGCCTTAAATGAGATGCCGTCATATGCTAAGTTCTTGAGAGAAATTTTGAGCAAGAAGAGTTCAATAGTGGAAATACAAGATGAGGTGAAAATTTTGGAGCTACCTCAAAAATTGGGAGACTCGGGGAAATTTGCAATTACCGTTGGAGTAGGGTCTCAAAGTTTCCAAACTCTATGTGACTTAGGAGCAAGCGTGTCGGTTATGCCCAAGAGTATTTGGGAGAGGGCTAACATTGGTGAGATTGAGCCGGTGGACATGTCTCTCACGATGGCCAACGCCTCTACAACAAAAGCCACGGGAATTTTGGATGATGTCCCGGTTAGAGTGGGGAATTACTTCGTCCTCGATGACTTTGTGATCCTAGATATGAAGGAAGATCCTTTGGTTCCTATCATTCTAGGGAGACCGTTCTTAGCAACGGCGGGAGCAAAATTTGATGTGAAGAATGGAAAGGTGACCTTTGAAATTGGAGAAGACAAGGTTGAGTTTCACTTCAACAAGGCTTTGAATGAGCCGGATGCCTTGGCAATTTTGAAGTTGGAAGAGAATGCTAAGGGAAAAAGAGAGGAAGTGCAAGCCACGAAAGAGGAGGTACCTTTAAGGAGCAATGAAAGGATCAATGCCCAAGTTCAAGAGAGAGAGTTGATGGATCAATTTGAGCATCAAGAAGAGTTAAGGAGCAATGATAATCCAAGGACCAAAGAAGAGTATCCTTACTCATATCCTTTTGATGTTGGAGATTCTTATATTTGCTTGAGTGATCTAAAAGAGGATTTAGGAGATAGTTACATATGTCTAAGTGATTTGAAAGAAGATGTAGCCGAGAGGTATACTCGGTACATGGAGCTAGCTCACCACACAAGGTGGCTAGATTGGGAGTCTATAAGGATGATAGGGATGGATGTAGCTCTCCCCCGGTGCTACTCTTACATAGGACTTGATGTGATGTTGAGGTGGGACAACCCACACTATCCCGCCTTGACATCGGAGTTCATGACCATGTTCAATTGCACATATGAAGACGTGGAGGACAATGAAGGCATCATCACCTTCCAATTGGGCAATTAGACACAAGAGCTTACTCTTCGGAATTTGGCGACCTATCTCGGGTTTCCTTTTCCAAGGGAGGTAGCCGGCGTGGACAATGAGAAGGTGAACTACCTATGGAGGCATGTAGCGGGGAGGAATGAGATGAGAAAAGGAGCTTCTACAAATGAGATTGCTAGCCCTCTCTTCCGGGTCATGATCCGTGTCTTGGGGTGCGCCATCTTTGCCCGCCACGAGTTAAGCAAGCCTATGAAGGAAGAAGCTATGTTGCTCCATGAGATGCTATTCCAAACTGACAAGCCATTGAACCTCACTTGGGAGTGGGTCAAAATCTTGGTGGAGGGGGAGGAAGAAGAGGGACGTCCTACTGGCTCTTGAGGATCGCCTCAACAATGGCGTCCTTTTCAGCTTGGGCCTGCTTGGCCATCTGCTACTTCTCAATCTCTAGGTCAAAGAGACGGATGGCGGCCATTTCAATTTTGAGTCACGCCTTCAAGCTCAGCCGAAGTCTTGAGGCACCGTTTTGTGCGGGGGGAGGGGAGGATGGGACTGGTGTATGTTGGGAGGAAGAGGGGGCTTTAAGCTTCAATTTTTGAGAGGGAGGGGGAGAGGCTTGCCTTTTTCTCTTTTGGGTTGGGACGGAGCAGGCAGACGCGACCAAGAACTCCATAATGTCGGGGAGTAGCTTGGCCAAGTCGTCTACCGTCCCTCCAAAGGATTCAGAAATGATGGAAGGGCCCGCGAAAGGAGGGTTGGTGTATTTGGTTTCTTGGAGGCGGGGCTTGATGTAGGTTACCATAAAGTAGTGGTGAAGGCATTGAATTTTGGGGGGATAGTCTTGGATGGACGCCCGTTGGCAAATGTTTGCTAGGGTCTTGGGCTCTCTTTCAAGCCAGTCCTCTATTAATGGGTCAAGCTGAGGACGGTGTTTGGGTTGAGGAGGAAGGTTGAAGCGGGTGGATTTTTGTGGACTGCCTTATTCGGGTTCGAAAGGTTTCTCCAAGAACTTGAAGCGTTTTTGTGAGGGTTTTAGTTGAGATCTAGATTAGGAAGATTGGGGTTTTGGAGGAGTGGTGGAAGGGCGGCGTTGGCTGGACTGAGAGGATTGGTGGTGGCGCGATGCTTCTTGCTGTCCAGCGTGTCTTCCCCTTGCATCCATAAGAGACCGGCCTTTCACCGGAGTTGTGTTTCGCGTCGCCGAAGAAGACGACGGCGAGGGTTTCTGGGATTTGGTGTTGCGAGTCTTGGCCATTTTGTAAGAGATTGAGGGAATTATATAAGGGAGGTTAGGGTTTCAAAGGTGATTTCGAAATCTAGGTAGGAGATTTGGCAAGATCTTGGGAGAGATTTCCGGATTTGTGCAAACAGGCAAGAGGGCGAAGAGGTTTCTTAGAGGGAACAAGGGCTTATTTATAGGAAGAAGACGAATTTGGAAGGGCAGGGGTAACAGGGACATTCCACTAGGCTTCCTCCACCCGCGTTCCCACACGTGGAATACTTCTTTGCTAAGAAACACAGTTGTTTTACATCGTTGCACAGATCCGGAGATTGGCGTTCAAATTCTTCGCGACGGTTCAACTTCCCTTTTTCATCTTTCACTCTTTTTCACAACTACAAAGGACTTTGTCTGGACGTCCTTTCAACACACAATACTACATTACTGAGAACTGTACCACTGCGTCCCAAAACTGATTTCAACTACTGACTGTTAGAACTCTGCCCTGACGTCCTTTAGACTTTGACAAGTTTCCCTTTGATCACTTAGAACTATTTTTGAAAATCAAGCAAGTATGTCCCGTAAAGATAAAACAAGGAACGCTCATAGGACGCATTGGTAAGATTCTCGGCTTAGGTAAGCTTAGAGTTCCCATCATTTCGGCTTGTAATGAGGGTAGGGTGATCAGGGATACTCTTGAGATAAAAAGAGAGATGAATAGCGTTCAAAGCACAAGCGAAACATATGTCTTAGACTAGTGTCCTTTCAAGATGACTTTAAATGCATGACATACTTTAACACAAGTTCTCAACAAGACATAGCCAATCATAGAGGGAATAATAGAACGGGACTTGATCATTTAAAAGTTATCATCCCCAAAAACAACGTAAGGTGCTCGAAGGGACGTCTATCAAGTGCTTTTGTGAAAATATCAGCCACTTGGTCCTCAGTCCTAATATGATCCACTCTTATTAATCCAAGTTCAACATTATCACGAAGGAAATGATGTCTTATGTGAATATGCATTGTTCTAGAATGATGAACAAGATTTTTGTCAATACTTATAGCACTAGTGTTATCACACAAGATAGGGACTGTATCAAGGAACGTAGGACGCTTTTGCAGAGTTCTCGGCTAGGGTAAGCTTAGGGTTACCATCATTTTGGCTTATGAGGCGGGTTGGGTGATCAGGGATACTCTTTTCAAGACAAATAGAGAAATTGAATGGCGTTCCAAAGTAGCAAACACATGAAGTTTTAGACTAGCGTCCTTGCAAATATGAATTCAATGCATGATAGTCCTTAAACACTTAGAATCTACTAAACATAGCCAATCATTGAGGGAATAGTAGAACGGGACTTGCTACTTAAAGTTATCATCCCCAAGAGCAAGCTGAGATGCTCAAAGGGACGTCTATTAAGCGCCTTAGTGAAAATATCAGATATTTGGTCTTCAGTCCTTACATGCTCCATACTAATGAGTTCTAGTTCAACATTATCACGCAAGAAATGATGCCTTATATGAATATGCTTTGTGCGTGAATGAAAAACAGGATTCTTAGAAATTTCAATAGCACTTGTGTTATCACAGCGAATGGGAATAGTTTCAAGATTGATACCGTAGTCCTCAAGTTGATATTTGATCCAAATGACTTGTGAACAGCACGAAGCAGCAGCAACGTACTCAGCTTCCGCAGTTGAAAGCGCCACAGAGTTCTGTTTCTTTGATCCCCAAGAGACTAAGCATGAACCAAGGAACTGTACCATTCCTGAAGTGCTTTTTCTATCAATCACATGACCAGCATAATCAGCGTCCGAGTAGCCAACAAGCTTCAAGGACGTCTTCCTAAGGTACCAAAGACAAAGATCATCGCGTCCCTTGAGGTAGCGAAATATCCTCTTGACTTCTTGCATGTGGGACTCCTTTGGATTCGCTTGGAAGCGTGCACATAAGCAAAAGGCAAACATGATATCGGGACGGCTTGCGGTTAAATAGAGCAAAGAGCCAATCATTCCTCTGTAAAGCTTTTGATCAACGTCCTTTCCTTGTTCATCTGCGTAGAGACGCGAATTGGGAGAACAAGGAGTTGCAACAGGCTTGGACGTGTTCATCCCATACTTCTCAAGCATTTCACGGACGTATTTTTGTTGATGAATATGCGTCCCTTCCTTGAGTTGGTTGATTTGAAGTCCCAAGAAGAAATTGAGTTCTCCAATGAGGGACATCTCAAACTCACTACTCATTAAGTGTAATAACCCTATTTTTCCAGAAGGTTATTATAGTAGTTTTCCTTAACATTTTTTTTCCATGAATAAAATTATTGGCATTATTTATTAAATAGAAATTTAATAAGAACCGATAACGCCGTGATAATACTTTTAAACTCATATCAATAGGTCATGTACCTATTAGCCTATGCTAAAGAAAGGGTTAAAAAGGGTCCGGATCCGGTAGGAATGATTATTATGGTAGGAAATAGGAATGAATCATAGCCATTGGATGAGGAGAGATCAAGGGCTCAAGAAAAAAAAGGGAAAAAAACAACACGGACGTATTTTTCGGAAAACGGCACGGGCTACCCGATTTGTGCAACCGTATGGCCTATTTGTGCAACCGTATTTGTGCAACTCTATGGCCGATTTGTGCAACTCTATGGCCGATTTGTGCAACCATATTTGTACAACTCTATTGCTTATTTGTGCAACTCTATGATCAATTTTGCATTCATGTCATATTTTATAGCAGTCGAAGTTCGTATAGTTTGTTTCGCTTTGACAATTTGTGCAAGTCCATTGCCAATGTGTTGAATTCTATGGTCAATTTATTCATCAATATTTGTGCAACTCAATGGTCAAATTTGTGCAACTCAATGGTCAAGTTTGTGCAACTCAATGGTCAATTTGTTCATTCATATTTGTTCAACTCTATTGCCAATGTGTTGAATTCTATGGTCAATTTGTTCATCAATATTTGTGCAACTCAATGGTCAAGTTTGTGCAACTCAATGGTCAATTTATTCATTCATATTTGTTACTCTATTGTCAATGTGTTGAATTCTATGGTCAATTTGTTCATCAATATTTGTGCAACTCAATGGTCAAATTTGTGCAACTCAATGGTCAAGTTTGTGCAACTCAATGGTCAATTTGTTCATTCATATTTGTTCAACTCTATTGCCAATGTGTTGAATTCTATGGTCAATTTGTTCATCAATATTTGTGCAACTCAATGGTCAAATTTGTGCAACTCAATGGTCCATTTGTTCATTCATATTTGTTCAACTCTATTGTCAATGTGTTGAATTTTATGGTCAATTTGTTCATCAATATTTGTGCAACTTAATGGTCAAATTTGTGCAACTCAATGGTCAAATTTGTGCAACTCAATGGTCAAATTGTTCATTCATATTTGTTCAACTTTGGAGACTTCGTCTGCCCAATATGTAGCCTTGTTTTGTGCCCGTTGATAGTTAACACCATATCGAATGATTTCGACTTGTTATAGGGAAAGCCTAATTGAGTAGATTCAAGTAAAATAGTGCTCAATACTAGATTCTAATGCAAGACTAGTGAGACTTGTTATATAGAAAAAGGTAAGTACATGCCATATCCATACATTCCAATTTAGCCAATTAAGGCTGTACTTTGTACCTAATGCATTCAATAGAACCGGTCAATTAGAGATCTGTAAAATCAATAAGTAGATTCTAAAGAACTAAAACTTTCACTTGTAATGTTATCACCAGGACCATGGCAGAATCAAGAAACCACCAACCATATATGAGATAACAAAATCCATACTGAATTCCTCTAAACCTGAGCAACCAATTCTAAACGAACTTGAACAATAAATTCCAAAACCCTAGGTCTGTAAAATCCCAAATCTCCGTAAAATTAGGACCGATGCAGGGAAATTGAGATCACCAAACCCCAAACAGACATCATCATCATCATGATAAAGGGATAAAGAAAGCGGAACTCACAATCTTTCACGGAGTTCAAGAGTGTCCTTAGGAGTGCCAAGGGTGTTGACAAGGCGCTGGAAAGTGGCGATGGCGGTGTTGATCTGGAAAACCCCGGCGCCGACCGCCTGAGACGGATCTTTCATCCTGCTCAACACCACCGCCTTGCCTGCCTCCAAATCCTGAAAGCTCATCTTCGTCTGCTCGAATTCGATTCCTCAACTCGGATGATGATAAGTCAATTCATATTTGTTCTACAACCGTCATGCTAGCTGCCAAAGATCTACCTAATGCAATTCTGCAAACAATGCACTAAGAAGCTTTAATTAGTAAAATTAACCACAACTTGGAGCTAGAATATAAGGACATAATCACATGAATTAGGTCTATAGAATCTAGATCTTACCAGTTGGGAAAATTGTAGAAATTCCATCACCTCTTGGTGCAATTGGATGGTTTCTGAGTAACAGGCCGAGGTGATCAAGTTCGTCACATCGTTACTACTAACTTGCTTTGGTTCAAGCCGACGCCATCCCGACTCGGACTCTAATCTGGATCTCGCAACTCCGGGAGGAAGCGAAGAATTACAAATCCCTGTATTGGAATGACCTCCCCTACAATTTTGACCTGTACATTCCACGAATTACACACAGAGTCACAATTTGGGGTTTTTTCAGCCATTAGAAACAATCTGTACTTTCTTCTAGTCTATTAAATCGGAAACCTAAAGGTTCCAAATCGACAACAGATAGTGAAATTTCACAACGATCTCACAAAATCACCGGAGAAACAACGAACGAGGAATCACAAAGAGCGAAATGAGAAATTGAGCCATCAAATAGGAGAAGAAAGGACGAAGAAGAGTTGAACAAATTGGAGAAGAAAGAACGTATTTTCGATCTGCTCTTCTGTTTTCTGGACGCTCTCGCCGCCGCCGATTTCGATTTCGATCTCTCGCTGATTTCCGTCTTCTCCTCTTCCTCCTTCCAGAGGGAAATCACAGAGTGACAGCGATTCCTCCTCGTCTCCGGAATGCGATGAGCAATTGTGGTGATTGACTCTTCCGATCTCGCTCGGGAAGAGAATCCGGAGCGCCACGTTGGCGGATATCGTCCAACGCTCGATCTCGTCTTCCAGATCACTCCACTCCATCTTCTACACCTCATCTTCGGCAAATAAGATCGAGAACGAGTCGGCGAAGCAGAGCGGGAGAAGAAGCGGCCGGAGTCGACGAGGGAGACGACAACAGGGTTGGGGCGGAGACGGGGGAGCGGACGGGGCCGGAGAGGCGATGGGGGAAGTCGGGGCCTGAGCGAAGCAGGCGGACGAAGAACGCGTTTTGGAGCTTTGTTAGATTTTTATTTTTACTTTTTTGGAAAGGAACGGGATAATCTAATGGTCGAGATCTATCTCCGTTTTTTTTTTTGGACGGTTGAGATCTGTTTCTATTTTTTACTCTAAGACTCATTCTTAGATGAGTCTTTCTCAAAACATTAAGATAAAACTATATGAAACATTCTTTGAAGATAAAACTAATAAACTATATTAAATTAAAATGAGCGTATTACGTTAATAAAATGGGAGATGAGTTTTCATTAAAAGAGAGCAATTACATATTTGGATCATAGAAGATATAATAAATAAATAAATAAATAAAAATACAATAATGTCGTTTTAAAGGATGTTATATTAAAAAGAAAGAAAGAACCTTTTTAAATAAAATAAAATAAAATAAAAATAATGAGTGAAATTTATAAACATACTTACATGCATATGTAAGGAAAATGATTTAAATTATCTAAAATAAGAAATTGTTTTCGGATTAATTATAATGAAAAAGGGCACTTTCTATCACAATTTAAAAGGTTTGGGCCAAATTCGTAATTAACCCTAAAGAGAGGGTCAGCTGGGACGACTTCCCCTTCCTCTTTCTTTCCTTTCTTCGAACACCCCGGCCACCCTAAGACACGATTTTATTCGAGATCTTTCCCCCGAGATCGTGGCTTAAACCTCAAGGAAAGATGAAGATATCATATTATCATCATTCCCATACGAATCCCATATATTATCCATGCCCAAATTAATCAAGATCTCATACCTATTTCAAACGAAACCCTAGAATAGCGCCCCCGATTCGGAGCCCAATATCTCCCAAAATCTTAAGCGGAATTCGGAATGGAAAGCACCCCTAGAACCCTCTCGTGCCCCTCTATAAAAGCCCCCTAACCCCATTCCACAACCATCTCATCTGTTGCCCGAAAATCCCAAGCAAAGTTACCAAACTCTTCAGCGAAAGCTGAGCCCGACGCCCACTTCGCGAACCAATATCTCGGCCGTCCGTCCACCAATCTCGACGCCGTCACCTCCTGAGTATTCCTTGCACCACCCTCTTCAAACTGTTGCATAGCCCGCGTTGAACCGTAGCCGGACCACCGAGAACGAGCCGCCCGAAAACACCTCGTCGCCATTGTAAATCCCTGCTCCTATTCACTTCCTTTTAAATTTCGAACAACATATTTCTTTTGTAAAATCGATTTTAATTAGTTAGAGTTGCTTATAAATCATACAAAACTTCATATGACGACTTCATGTAGTTTTCTAATTGTCATAAAATTTTCATAAATTATAATGTCGTTTTCGCTGGTTAATAAATTCGATTAAACACACAGCCTGATTTTCGAAATAAATTCGTATTTTATTCTAAATTATTTATATAAATTGCTATAAATTATATATGTTCTGTAAATATGATTTATGAACTATATACAGTACTTTTGAATATTCTATTCTACTTTTGATGCCTAAAGAAAACAATTATCACAATATAGAGTATTAAAGAAAAGAATACAATCTTTAATTAAATAAAATAATTCCGAAATTAAAAACTAACAGATTTAAGTATTTTTAAGTAACTTAGATGTTTTCATTATTTACGTAATTTTTATTTATATTATAGCCTATTTTATCGTAATTTAACTAGTAAATTGTAATAGCCAAAAAGAATGTATTTTTACTTTATGAACATAAAAATAAAATTATTGTTTCTTGATCCTTAAATTTTTATCATGACTAAGTGTTAACAAATTTAAAGGATAGATTTTCAAAAGTGTTTTTCTAAGGCATGTGTAAGATTAAAGATTTAAAATCAAGAACAAAATAATACTTAAAATATATTATAAGAAAATAGGTATGTATAATGAATAAAATACTTATATGCTTATAAGATCTTTAGCTTATCTCTTGAATCCAACCTTTTTCTAGATAACGAAAAACCAAAATAAATTCATATAATTTATTTTGTCTTTGTTAATGAAACAGGAAACGAATCCTGTTCGTAAGGATTCACCTCGTTGTCAAACTACTCTTTTGCCTTCGAATCAAAGGCAAGTGGACGGTTCTCGCTTGCATAACTGTTTTAAATATTGTTGGGAACTTTGTGTGCTAATAAATGAATTAGGATTTATTGTTATAGCATTAATGACCTCATTATATATGTAGGATGTATATATTGCTAGACTGCGCTAGAACTTGGACTTAGGTCTCGATGTTGTGGCCTTATGTGTTTCGTCTCCATTGAGACTTGATGTGGACTTAGTGTAGTATTAGGGGTGTGGGTTAGACCCTGGACGCCTCTTTAAAATATTTGCATTAGGATGGACCTATACCCTAATGCCTGGTCATGACCGTGCCGCCTCATCCGAATATGAGGGGTGATTGCACCTAGCTAGTGCCTTTATTGAATTCTTGAGAGCTCCTTTGTTTTGTTTCGACCATTGTCGAATCCGTTAATTTAAAAGCTATCAACCTGAATGTACCGTTTTGGAAGTAAGTAAGATAAGTGCCTATGCACATAATTAATGAACCAGGGCGGTTAGTATAACTTGGAAAACCGTTCTTACTCCCAATTGACCAAGTCTGCTTTCCAATCTGAATTCGTACAATCATTGTGCGGTGAGGTTGGTCGTAGACCCAATCACTCGACGGAGGTTTTTCGAAAACTTGTGTGAATAATAAGTTCCCAACAATCGCATACTTCGTTTAAGGAACCACCTCGTGTGGCGTCCTATCTCCCTTCCTGAGCATATTTCTTTTCTTACCTTCGATGGGGATACTTCATTATTAGATTATTGACCGGATTTCATTCGGTATTCAATACTAATAGTGGAGTCTAATCATAAGAACCGTTTTTCTAAAACCCATTTGCTTAGTCTGTCACAAGACTAACCGTCCGTTTTCTTTCCTTGCATGGTCGGCTGGTGTCAACCGTATTTACGTCGCGGCACATCAGGATCCGAGCCGTTGGAGTCTCAAGAGGAGTGAGTTGAAGACTTGGAGCATTTCTTGCAAGGTTATTTTCATTTGAATTTATTTGAGAATAAATAAGACCCTTTTATCGTAAGGATCGTTTGTTATCGAGTACTTCCGCACTTTCGTTTTAATTATTCGCATCTACTGTTTTGGATTGTAAGACAATATAAGTTTGGAGATCTATTTATGGATTTTGGATATTATTCTTTTATTGTTGTGTACTGTATAAGCCTTGGGTGGCTTTGGGTGTGAACTCCAAGGCCACTGGCGTGTAGCATTCCCGAGAAAATTTTGGGGTGTTACATTAAGGACCAGAACTCATCTACAAGTTTCATGTTAGTACTACCAAAGACTATATCATCAACATAGACTTGGGCAATTAAAATGTCCTTGTGAACTTTCTTAATGAACAAAGTTTTATCAATTGAACCTCTTGTGTACCCATGAGACAAAAGAAAGGACGCAAACCTGCCGTACCATGCACGAGGAGGTTGCTTGAGTCCATAGAGTGCTTTGTCCAAGTAGTATACATGATCTGGGTGAGACGCGTCCTCGAAGCCAGGCGGCTGAGCAACATACACTTCCTCCTTGAGTTTTCCATTGAGAAAGGCAGTCTTGACGTCCATCCGAAATAACTTGAATCCTTTGTGCGCGGCAAAGGCAATAAGGAGACGGACGGCCTCAATTCTTGCAACAGGAGCAAAGGTTTCATCATAGTCAATGCCTTCCTCTTGCTTGAATCCTTGAGCCACCAGTCTTGCCTTGTTCCTTGACACGCGTCCACTTTCATCAAGTTTGTTTCTGAACATCCAGCGCGTCCCTATGATGTTTTTGCCTTTTGGACGAGGGACGAGCTTTGTTCCTTTCAAACTGGTTGAGTTCTTCTTGCATAGCTTGAATCCAGTCAGCGTCCTAGAGTGCTTCCTTGATGTTCTTTGGCTCCACCATTGACACAAAGGCATTGAAAGCATAGAAAGCTAAATTTGCACTTTGGGACTTACTTGCAGCTGACCTTGTTTGAACTCCTTGAGAAATATCTGATACAATCTGAGAAGTTGGGTGGTCCCTACAGAAGCGGGACTCCCTTTGGAATAGTTGAACGAATATTGGATCAATATCTCCATCAGAATCATCACTATCATCTTGAGCATCGTCCTCAATGTGTTCCCCCTCAAGGAAAGCGTCCACACCTTGGCGTTGCTCGCCTTGTTAACTTGATTCAGCCACATCTTGTTGAACTGGGGATTCACTATGAGAGGGAATTCCCTGAGCAACACTAGGAGCGTCCACTGAGACTTCTTCAGGATTTGGAGTAGCGTCCTTAGGAACATAGTATTTTCCAGAGGACCATTCTTCAACTTCGTCTTCAGAGTCGTCCTGCTGTTGTGAGGAAGTGCGTTCTTTCTTACTTTGTTTTTCTTTGTGAGAAGAACTCTCTTTGAACACAACATGAATACTCTCCTCAAGCTTAAGAGTCCTTTTGTTGAAACCTCTGTATGCTTTGCTGGTGAGAGAGTACCCAAGAAATATGGCTTCATCACTTCTTGCATCAAAATTTCCAAGTCTTTCTTTGTTGTTATTGTGGACGAAACATTTGCACCCAAAAACTCTGAGATAGTCAATGCGAGGCTTCCTTCCATTCAACAACTCGTAGGACGTCTTTTTCAGCAAAGGACGGATCATGGCACGATTGATGATATGTAGCATGCTGTAGCAATAGCTTCCGCCCAGAAGTGCTTGGGGACGCTATTCGCTAAAAGCATAGTTCTTGCCATGTCCTCCAACGTCCTGTTTTTTCTTTCCACAACTCCATTTTGTTGAGGAGTTCTTGGAGCTGAGATGTTGTGGGAGACGCCATGTTGATCACAGTAGGCCAGGAACTCTGAGTTTTGGAACTCCGTCCCATGGTCTGATCTTATGGCTTTTAGAGGCGTCTCAAGAGCAACTTCCACTTGTTTGTTGAAGACTTTGAATGCATTGAAACAATCTGCTTTTGACACCAAGAAAAGAACCCAAGTGAATCGAGCAAAATCATCTACGAGAACGTACATGTACCTCTTTCCACCATAGCTTAGCGTCTTCATTGGTCCACAAAGATCCATATGGAGAAGTTCCAAAGGCTTCTTCGTACTGACTTCGTTTTTGGACTTGAAGGACGTTCTTGTTTGCTTCCCTTTGATACAGGCTTCGCACTGTTCAACTTTCTCAGGATCAATTCGGGGAAGTCCTTTCACAAGATTTCTTTGGTGTAGTTTAAGGATTGTGCTTAGTCCAGCATGGACAAGGCGGCGATGCCAGAGGTCAGCGTCCTCCTTTGAAACAGATATACACAACTCTGATTTAGGCTTGAACTCTTGGTTGAAGATGTAGACATTATTCTGGCGTACTCCTTTGAGAACAACTTTGTTTGACTTCTTGTTGATGACAAGGCATTCCTTTGAGTTAAATGTGACTAGGTTTTCACCTTGATCACACATTTGAGAGACACTTAGGAGATTGAAGCCAAGTCCTTCAACAAGACTAACATTTGATGCTTTGATGGACGAATTGAGAATAGCAGTTCCCGTCCCTTTGATCTTTCTCTTTCCCTTGTTGCCAAACGAGACTGTTCCTCCCGTGGCACTACTTTGGATAGAAGTGAGATGGATCTGGCTTCCTGTCATGTGATTTGAGGCGCCACTATCAATGATCCACAGGCGTCCCCTCACTTCTACCTGCCATAACAAAGTTAGTGTTTGGCGACCCAGGCAAGGTGTTCCTTACCTGGTTCGTTACAGTAATAAAACTCTGGTTCTGGCATGTAATCATTTAGGTTAACATCATTGGACGTAGCATTCTTCCTAAAAGAGTTTCTAGAACGTCTAGGACGCCTAGCATTTTCCTTAGGATTAGACTCAACATTTTCATAACAACTCCTAACATCTTTTCCCTTTTTAAGATGCTCTTTCAACTTCAAGCAATCATATTTGTAATGACCACCTTGTCCAAGTGCCAGCAGGTCCTATAGTAATCACCGAGGTAATATTTCCTATTGGGACGCTGGATTCTATTTTTCTCCATCTTTTGGGGATCACAAACTTTTGAACCTTCCCCCTTTGCAATTTTCTTGTAAATTTTATGACTTGTAGAGTTGGTATAGTAGTCCTTCTGACCTTGGTCTCCACTTTCTAGGACTCTTATACGCTCAAGAAGGTTCTTAGTTTTCTCCCTTTCTAGCTCAAGTTCTGATGTTTTGCTAGCCTCAAAGTCACTTGGGAGAGAGTTCCTAGAGTCAGACTCATAACCCAGTCCCCTTTTGGTTGGGACAAAAACTATTAGTTTGACTTCTTCTATCATAGGACTCTTTCCTAACACCTTAACTTCTTCCCTATGCTTGGCGTTCTCAAGTTTGAGACACATCACTTCAGTTTTTAGGGACTTTGTTTCTTCACTTGAGGACTCTAGTTGAAAGGTCATAGTATTACAATTTTCACATTCAACCACAATATTTCAGTTTCAAGTTCAAGTTCATTCATTCTTTGTTTCATTGCAAGACTTTCTTCCATGATTTTACCAATGAGTTTGATAAGTTTTGATTTTGAACATCTTTCTAAGGAATTCATCATAGATTCATGTGTTACCTCAGGTTCCTTTTCGGAGGCGTCCTCTTCAACAGCTGGGGCGTCCTCTATTGCCATGTACGCTACTTGATCTTCTTGTTCTTCATCATCAGAACTAAGATCGTCCTATGCAGCTGCGTGCGCTCCAATGAGAGCTTTTGTCTTCATTTTCTTAGAGGACATTCCCGTAGTACACTTCTTGGCAAAATGTCCTTTCTTGTTACATTTGTAGCAAGTGAGTTCCTTCATTTCTGCCTCTGTGTACTTGGGACTTTCCTTCTTGTAAGGCATCTTGTGTTTCTTAAATTCCTTGTGCCTTTTCCCATTGATACGGAGAGCCTTGTGCAGGAGAGCAAGTTCTTCCTCTTCATCAAGTACTTCCTTTGACTTGCTTTCTTTCTCCTTTAATGCTTGAACGCGCATCTTCTCACGGTTCTCATTCTTATTAGCTTCCACCATCAATGCCAATTCTCTTTGGCGACGCAAGTACTCATCGTACTCAGGTGTTGTAGTTACCAAAGCAAGGTCTGTTTGTGGGTTCCGTCCTAGTTCAACCATGTCAGAGTTCCTCCTTGCTTCATACTGCCTCAGCTTCCCATAGATCTCCTCCATATCAAGCGTCTTGTTAGCTTGATTCTCCTTGAAGGTAGTTCTATCAAAGTTCCAGATTCCTGTAAGTCCATCAATGACTACTTGAACTCTGTTCCTCATTGAGACTTCAGCTTCTAGTATTCCCAAGTTCTTCATCTTGGTGACAAGAGCTTCAAAACGGTAAGAGTAGTCCTTGACCGTTTCATTTGGCAGCATTCTGAAGGCATAGAATTCTTTCTTGATTTCCAGCTGAACGTCCTCCTTCATTTCAGCAGTTCCCACGTTGAACTTCTCGAGGGCTTCCCACTGTTGCTTGGCACTTGCCAAATTACTAACTGCGGTAGCGTCCCATTCGCAAAGGGACGCTTGAAGAAAGCAAATTGCCTTAGCATTGGTTTCCATTAGCTTGAATTCCTCTGGACCCCACTCGTCCTCTTTGTCAGCTTTGTCAGCAGGGACTTTGAGGTCACCCTTCATGATAACCTTCCAGCATTGATAGTTCTGACTTCTGCAGAAGTTTTCAAATCTGATCTTCCAGCGATTGAAGTTGCCGTCCGTCAGGCGCGGAGGCTTCACAAAAGAGATTCCAATAGGTTCCATGTCCATCTTTCACTTATAACTCAACAAAATCTAGAGTGCCTACTCTGATCCAATTGTTGGATCGTTAGTATAACAGAGGAACGTCCTTTACTTAGGTAAAGGCGTCCTTGGTCAGGCGTCCTTACGAGGTGTAAGGGCGTCCTTTAGTTGTGCAGCGGAATTTAATACTAAAAAGGTGAATAAAGTGAACATAATGATTTATAGAGGAACCACTCAAGACCAAGTAATCCTTGAGTGTAAACCTCTACCTCCTTGGAGGATTTTTGAATAGCTTTTTTCTTTATATTAAACGTCCTTACAGTTGTACTGGCGAGTCTTTACAGTTCTCTGATACTTAGCGTTCTTCCTAAGTCCTCTAGTTTAGGACTCCTCTAAGCCTACAACTTAAGCGAGTTTAATCTTTTAAAGGACTTCTATCCCTACGTCCTACAGTGCGTTGTAGGACTCTCTCTCTTTCCTTTTTGGGTTTTCTGAGTTACAAACAAGTTATGGTTTGGGTTACAATTCTCACTCGATCTATCACAAGCCTAGAACTGTTCTTGAGTGTTCTTGAGCTTGTTCTCCGTGTTCTTGAGTGAGTCGCTTTCCTCTGATTCTCTCTGAATATTCTCTGAAAGCGTTGATGTCACAATAAATGCCTTGGGCTATTTATAGGACTTGGGGAAGGGCGTCTTTCCTCTTCTGACGATCATGCCCTTCATGGACGTGGCTACAGGATCTTCCTCCACGTAGTATGGCGGTGATGAGGAAGCTTCCTGTATCCAGCTGTGTGTGATGAACTCTACTACAGGACCGGCTGCCACGTGTTGATGAACTCTGCTACAGGATCGTCCGCCACGTAGTGTTGGACTCTGCTACAGGATCGGTCTCCACGTGTCCTTGGATGATCAAATGCTGTCGAGTGATGTCATCTTGTCGGCTAGTAAGTAAGGACGCTCTGCTTGCGTTCCTAATTGCTTGGGACTCCATCCTTGCTCAAGTAGTTTCTTGTTGGTCCTTACTTCTTGGTAGCTAGCGTCCTTAAGCCTAAGGAACGCTAACACACTTGTTGTCCTTTTTATCAATTGGCGTTCCTGAACACTTGGACAACTTTTATTAGAATCAAAGTGAGTTTGTCATATCAAAACTAAGGGACGGTTTGTGTGGGCACACTACCAAGTATGCAAGCGTCCTTGATAGCGTCCCAACACCATAGTCTTCCAGTTGGTACTTGATCCATAGGACTTAAGAGCAGCACGAAGCAGCAGCAACGTACTCAGCTTGCGCGGTTGAGAGGGCCACGGGGTTTTGCTTTTTGGATCCCCAAGATACAAGGCAAGAGCCTAGGAATTGAGTCATTCCAGAGGTGCTCTTCCTATCCACCACATGGCCAGCATAGTCTGCGTCAGAGTACGCTACAAGATTGAGAGACGTCCTTTTGGGATAACAAAGGCATAGATGGTCCCGTCCCTTGAGGTATCTGAAGATTCTTTTGAGCTCTTGCATGTGGGACTCTTTTGGATTGGCTTGAAAGCGAGCGCACAGGCACACTGCGAACGTGATGTCAAGAGGCTCGCGGTCAAGTACAATAGCGACCCTATCATTCCTCTGTAGAGTTTTTGATCCACACTCTTGCCTTCTTCGTCAACATAAAGGCGAGTGTTTGGTGAGATGGGAGTGTCTATGGGTTTGGACATGTTCATTCCATAGTTCTCAAGCATTTCAAGAATGTACTTCTGTTGATGAATGCGCGTCCCATCTTTGAGTTCTGTGATTTGAAGTCCCAAGAAGAAGTTGAGTACTCCTATGATGGACATCTCAAACTCACTACTCCTCAAGTTTTGAATTCCTCTACAAGTTTCATGTTAGTGCTTCCAAATACTATGTCATCGACATAGACTTGGACAATCAAAACATCTTTAAGGACTTTCTTTAAGAACAAGGTTTTATCAATGTTACCTCGAGTATACCCGTTGGACAAGAGAAAGGACGCAAACCTATCGTACCAGGCACGAGGGGCTTGCTTCAGTCCATAGAGTGTTTTGTCCAAGTAGTACACATGGTCAGGATGATCAACGTTCTCAAACCAGGAGGTTGAGCAACGTACACCTCTTCCTTTAGCTTGCCATTGAGGAAAGCTGTCTTGACGTCCATTTGAAAAAGCTTGAACCCCTTATGAGCGGCGAAGGGAATGAGGAGGCGTATGGCTTCAATTCTAACGACAAGAGCGAAGGTCTCATCATAGTCAATCCCTTCCTCTTGCCTATATCCTTGAGCCACAAGCCTTCCTTTGTTTCTTGACACTCTGCCACTCTCATCAAGCTTGTTCCTATAGACCCACCTCGTCCCTATTATGTTTTTGTTATTAGGACGAGGGTCCAAACTTTGTTTCTTTCAAATTGATTAGCTTGGATCCAATCAGCGTCTTGAAGTGCCTCCTTTATGTTCTTAGGTTCAATTAAGGACACAAAGGCGTTGAGTGCACAGAATGCCATGTTGGCACTACGGAACTGATTCGCAGTTGATCTGGTTTGGACTCCTTTTGAGAAAATATGAGATGATTTGATCGGTTGAATGAAGTCTTGAGAGATGTGATCCTCTATGGGAGGCGTCCCTTCCAGGAGTGCACCTAGGATCCGTCCAATCAGAATCATCAGAGTCCAACCCTTCTTCTTCATTGATAGGCTCAACGTTTTCCCCCTCAGGATGAGCGTCCACACTTTGCCTTTCTTCTCCTGGTTGACTTGATTCACCAGCATCCGTTTGGTTCAGAGACCAAGTTTGAAAGGGCTCTTGCTGTTCGCTAGGGACTCCCATTGAAACTTCTTCACCGGTTTCTGAGGCGTTCCTAGGAACATAGTATTTTCCTGAGGGCCCTCTGGGTTCTTCTTCATCATCGTCCTTTGGCGAGGAACGACGTTCTTTCGTACTTGGTTCTTTCTTGTGAGATGAGTTTCCTTTTGTTGAAGACTCTATAGCCTTTGCTTATGAGGGAGTATCCAAGGAATATTCCTTCATCACTCCTAGCATCAAACTTGCCAACATTGTCTTTTCCGTTGTTGTGGACGAAGCACTTACATCCAAAGACTTTGAGGTGTGAAATGTTTGGCTTCCTTCCATTGAGCAGTTCATAGGACGTCTTCTTCAGCAAGGGACGAATCATAGCTCGATTGATGATGTAGGTTGTTATGGCAATGGCTTCTGCCTAAAAGTGTTTGGGGACGCCACTTGCCAAGAGCATCGTCCTTGCCATATCTTCCAGCGTCCTATTCTTTCTTTCAACAACGCCATTTTGTTGAGAAGTTCGGGGCAAGAGAAGTTGTGGGAGACTCCTTATTGGTCATAGAAGTCAAGGAACACTGAGTTTTTGAACTCCGTTCCATGATCTGACCTTAGGGCTTTTAGACGCGTCCCAAGAGCAACTTCTACTTGTTTGATGAAGATCTTAAATGCTTGGAAAGCATCTGCTTTTGACACCAAGAAAAGAACCCAAGTGAATCTGGAAAAATCATCTACAATAACGTACATGTACCTCTTTCCACCATACCTTTCGGTCTGCATGGGTCCACACAAATCCATATGAAGGAGTTCCAAAGGCTTCTTTGTACTCACTTCATTTTTGGATTTAAAGGACGATTTTGTTTGCTTCCCTTTGATGCATGCTTCGCATTGCTCAATTTGCTCAAGATCAATTCGGGGAAGTCCTCTTACAAGCTCTTGTTGAAGAAGCTTAAAGATTATGCTAGGTCCGGCATGCCCAAGACGTCGATGCCAGAGATCAGCGTCCACAGCAGAGACTGATAAGCACAACTTGGATGCAGGCTTGAACTTTTGGTTGAAGATATAGTGATAACGGTATTTTAGTCGCCGCTTTAATACCTATCAAAGTAAACCAAACAACCCAACTAACATACTAGGGAATTAAGGGTCGATCCCACAGAGACTTGTGTTTTTATGTATTGAATTTGTATACTCGAATGAATGTAAAATGGGGGTTTTTTGAGTGTTATTCTATTAACTAATAAATTGAACATGCAAAAAACTAAGATTGATTTATCAAATATGAGAGAAGTATGCTTAACCAGTTAATATCCATTGTGAATTCAATTATTGATCATTGATTATCAGAATTCTCTTTTTACCTTGACTAATCTACTGCGGAATGCTAATAACCCAACTTCATGGAATTATTAATCCTAATTCAATTCTAGTTATTAGCCCGACCGGTACTAACAACCCTAATTATCAAATAACCTAAGAGACCTCCTAGATTCAATTTGACAACAGCATTAAGATCCAAGCATCAATAGAAACATGCATTCAGAGAAACCAGACATCCAAATAACATACAATTGAATTCTCTTCTCTAATCAACTAGTCTTACCAGTCCTAGATTGATTAAAGGTTCTACTTATGATCTAATTAATTCCAACCGGTAATCAGAAAGATCTAGTTGTAATTTAACCTAGAGATTCAATTAGATGGTCAGTCTAACAAAACCCTAAATCAAACTTATTCAATTAAGTATAGAGAAAACAATCTAGTCAAAGGAAATTAAGAACAATCAAACCTCACAATAATGCTTCATTCACAACTTCAATTAACTAGTTAAGCAAAAGAGGTTTAGTTGTTAACAGACATTGAAAAGCTTACAATTTTTCCAAAGGATTCTTGTTCTTCTCAAAGCTTCAACAACAATCCAAAGTCAAGAATAATGAGTTCATAAAGGCTAAAAATTAATATCCAAAAATATATCTAAGAGGTTTCTAAAAATATTATCCAAAACAAGTTTCAACCCAAAAGCCCAAGCCCGTACAAAAATATCATTTTCGCGGACGCGGGGGAAAACGCGGGCGCGTTTCAGAAGCTTTGCCCGAGTTTCCAATCCAGAAGCTCTGTTGTAGAAACATGGCCTATGGCACTGAAGCGCGGGCGAGTTTCTGAGGTCTTCCCCGTGTTTCTGCCCTTTTCCAACGAGTCCTTCAAAGCTCCGAGCACTTGATTTCTTCTTTAGCTTCCTATCCTTACACACTTCTTTGACACCTTCAAGCTCACTTCCAAGTCCACCATCACCATGGATCCGGCACTCGATCACGTATCTGCAAATATCAACCAAACGAGTGTAGATTCCGAAACTTCCAACACTAAAGCTAAACTACAAATTAAGAGAAAATCTACCTAAAAATGCATGAAAAACTAATCAAAACATGTTCTAAATACTACAACCTATATTCTTTATCATATAGACATTGTTTTCGCGAGTCCCTTTGAGAATGACTTGATTTGATTTCTTGTTGATGACTAGGCATTCCTTAGAGTCAAATGTGACTAGGTTTTCACCTTGATCACATATTTGGGAGACACTAAGAAGGTTGAACCCGAGTCCCTCAACAAGACTCACATTAGACGCGTTGATGGACTGATTCAATTTTGCGGTGCCTGTCCCTTTGATTTTTCCCTTGCCCTTGTTTCCAAACGAGACAGTTCCTCCTGTGGCATTAGATTGGATAGAAGTGAGATGGATCTGACTTCCAATCATGTGAATTGAGGCGCCACTATCAATGATCCACGGGCTTTCTCTCACTTCCACCTGAAAAGAAGAGTTAGTTCTTTGCGACCCAGGCAATGTGGCCCTTACCTAGTTCGTTACATGGGTACAACTCTTTCATGGGTAAGTAATCATACACATTTACATCATTTGTCCTTCTAGCATGCTTCCTAGGAGATTGAGTTTTAGCATTAGGCACACTAGCATGCGTCCTATCAGCAGACATTGGCTTAGTGTTCTTACTACCGCTTCTACCCTTTTTTCCATTCTCAAGATCCTGTTTTACCTTAAGACACTCATACTGGTAGTGACCACCTTTGCCACAATGTCAGCACATCCTATAGTAATTTCCAAGGTAGTACTTCTTGTTAGGACGTTGAATTCTATTCTCTTTCATTTTCTCAGGATTAACTACCTTAGATCCTTCTCCCTTAGCAATTTTCTTGTAGATTTTATGGCTAGTGGAGTTTGTGTAATAGTCATTCTTTCCTCTCTCACCGCTCTCAAGGACTCTTATGCGCTCTTCTAGGTTTTTTGTCTTTTCTCTCTCAAGTTCCAGCTTAGTTGTCTTGCTAGCTTCAAAGTCACTAGGAAGAGAGATCTTTGAGCCTGATTCATACCCTAGTCTTTTCCCAGCTGGAACAAAGACAATAGGATTCACAGTTTCGGTCTTGGGACTCTTTCCTAGGACCTTCAATTCGTCCCTAAGATTAGCATTTTCGAGTTTTAAGCACACAAGCTGACTCTTAAGGGACTTTATTTCTTCATGAGAGGACTCTAATTGAATAGACATAGTGTTACAATTTTCACATTCCACAACAATGTTCTCTGATTCAAGTTCATCAAAACTTTGTTTCATAGCATAGCTTTCTTGCATGATTTGAGTGATTAATTTGATGAGCTTGGGCTTAGAGCACTTGTCAAGAGAGCTTATCATGGATTCATGAGTTACCTCTTGCTTGGCTTTAGAGGCGTCCTCTGCAGAGTCTGGAGCGTCCTCCATAGCCATGTAAGACACTTGGTTTGGTGGTTCTTCATCATCTGAGTCAATGTCGTCCCATGCGGCCTCATAGGCTCCAATCAAGGCTTTCTTCTTGAGATCTTTTGCTGAAAGTATTGTATTACAGTTCTTAGCGATGTGTCCCTTCCTGTTACATTTGTAACAAGTTATCTCCTTCATTTCAACATCGATCATTTTGGGAGTCTCTGATCGGTCCGGATTGGGTGGTCAAAATTCAAATAAAAACCGAACCCCGTAGTAGCACAAGGTAGGGTGTCGAACGCTCGGGAGTTCGTGCATTGAGTGCACCAAAAAGACTTTAAAAAGGGAAAGAAAGGTTAAAAACAAGTAAAATCAAAGGGAACTTCTCGGGACCGACATGGGTCACTTCGGTCCGAGAAGGATCGACGTTGGATTTGCACGGGACCGACATTGTTGAACGTCGGGCCCGAGATCTGGGTAAGTAGGACTAAGCAATAGGAGAGATCAGTCTTGGGTCTTTGGGTTCCTTCCCTAACTAGATGTGGGTAATTCCACCCTAACTCAGCCAATAAGTGTTGATCCTCATAGAATCGAGGTTGTTCGCCTTCGATCCCGCCACTCTACACATCGACCCTAGGGAATTTTACCTCCCTTTCGATGCAAGGTCAAGTGATAGGCTCGAGATTGCTTTCGCTCACTCTTGCCAATCACAAGCCCTTGATCCCTTGCTTTCACAAGAGATTGTAGCTCTATGTCGAGAGGATTCCTAGATCAAGCACTCAAGGCTATGGAATTGTGGGTTCACACCCAAACCTAGCTAGGGGCTTCCCCCATAGCCCAAGACTATGGAATCTACTCCATATGGAAAGAGTAAAAAGCAATCAAAAGACAAAGCAAACAAATCTCAATCATCAAACTCAAATCAAAGCCAAATTGCTTTCAAATCAAAAGGGAATTCACAAGATCCAATCTCAAATCCACAAATTGCAAAGCAAAACAAGTTCAAACTCACAATTTCCTCCTAGATCTAGCTATCCTCCAACGACTTCTCCTCTTCTTCTCCTCTCCTTTCTTCCTCCTTGCTCTCCAAGTCTTCCTTGAGCCTTTCTCTCCTTTTATTAGGGGCTAAGAATACCCAAATTAGAAGAGGGGCAAAAGTGGTAGATCACAATTGTATGCCTTGGTGCCCAATCTTCACTTCGCCGACTTGGACCAACACGGAGCCACCTCGGGCCCGACTTGCCACACCTCGGTCCTCTTCTTTTCTTGTCTTTTCTTGAGCTCCTCTTCGTTGATCGTCCGGCTCTTCCGCTCCTTTGTGGTCATGCCTTGCTCATCCTTAGGACTCCTTCCAAAACATCCTCGAATCATGCCAAATTACCTACAAAATGCAACAAATTCGCATAGTCTCCGAATCTCATAGAAAATCGGAATCTAAGCTAAAAAGGAACAAAACTAGCAAAGAAAGGAACAAAAGACACCTATTTACAAGGGAAATTAACCACTAAAACACCACCAAAATGAGAGACGTTAGTCTCCTTCTTGTAGGGCATTTTCATCCTTGGGTACTTTGCCTCTTTTGGCCCATGCACGAAGAGTTTTGTGCAAAAGGGCTAGTTCATCCTCTTCAGAGATTTGATCTTCCGTCTTCCCTTGTCGTTCCACCAAGGCCTGAAGATGAAGATTCTCTTGGTGCTCTTGAGTTTTGGCTTCTAGCATCAAGGCCAATTCCTTTTGCCTTTGGTGATATTGTTCATACTCTGGCGTTCTTGCCGTAAGAGTCAAAGCCAGTTCATTTTGGGAACTCTTTCCCATTTCCAGCAAATCCTGATTTCTCCTTTCTTCGTACCCTTTGAGCTTTCCATATCTCCTCTATGTACAGTCCTTTGTTGGATTGGTTTTCCTTGAACATCATCCTATCAAAGTTCCATGGTCCCGTGAGTCCATCAATCAAGACTTGAACCTTCATCCTTTGGGTGATTTCCGTTTCTATGACACCCAAGTTTTTCAACTTTGTTAGTTAGTAAAGCTTCAAAGCGGAAGGAGTAGTCAGTGATGGTTTCATTTGTGAACATCTTGAATTTGTAGAAGTCCCTTTTAGCTTCAAGCTGGACATCCTCTTTCATCTCGGGCGTCCCAACATGGTACTTCTCAAGGGCTTCCCATTGGAGCTTAGCAGTTGGAAGGTTGCTCACACGGGTAGCGTCCCGACGTCTGAAGGAAATAGATAGCTTTGGCATTTGCCTCCATGAGTTTGAATTCCTCTAGTCCCCATTCTGCTTCTTTTTCCTTCTTAGCAGTAGGGACTTCGAGGCCACCGTTCTTTATCACCAGCCAGCATTGATAGTTTTGACTTCGCACGAAGCAATGGAACCTTGTTTTCCATCGGTTTAAGTTCCCGTTCGTGAGGCGAGGTGGCTTCGCACTTGAGATACCTATAGGTTCCATCTCCATGTTTCCTGCAACTCACACTTAATCTAGAGCGTCTGCTCTGATACCAATTGTTGGATCGTAAGTCATTTAGAATGGGCGTCCTTAACTGGGTTAAGGGCGTCCTTAAATGCAGCGGAAAATAGACTTAACAGGAAATGGAATAAGACAATGGACACGAGTATTCATAGAGGAAACCCACTAAGACCAACTAGTCTTATGGGTAAACCTCTACCTCCGTTGGAGGATTTTCAATAGTCGTCCTTATCTTATTCAAAGAGAGTCTTTACAACTTAGGCGAGCTGTTACAATCCCCTGAGCTAAGCGTGCGTCCTTAGCCTCAACAGTAACACTCCTTTCAGCCTAACAAAGTAAACAAACTCTCTTTAGCTATAAGGCAGCTATCACTCACGTCCCTCACTATACGTCGTGAGAGACAAACTAACTTTCTAACTATTTTGTGGTTTGGTTTGGATTTGATGTGGTTGGACTTTCTTTCTCTTGCTTCAAGCTCACTTGATCTTCTTGATCTTCGTTCTTGAACTTGAGTGCTTCGGGAGAGCCTGAGAGGAAGTCTTCAAAGTCCACACCGCTATGCATACCCCTTGGAGGGTATTTATAGCGGTATGAGTTCTTGTCCTCTAGCGTCCTCTGAAGCTTGAGCAGGATTTGTCGTCTTCCTTCAACACTGCGATTTGCATCTTGAGGAAGTCAACTCTGTTGACGCTTGGGAAGCCTCCGCATGGTCAGGAGACCATTGCTGGGAAAGCGATATCTTTGGAATTGTTTACACGTGCCCAGATGATGTCTCTCATTTTGGTGGTGTTTTAGTGGTTAATTTCCCTTGTAAATATGTGTCTTTTGTTCCTTTATTTGTTAGTTTTGTCCCTTTTTAGCTTAGATTCCAATTTTCTATGAGATTCGGAGACTATGCGAATTTGTTGTGTTTTGTAGGTAAATTGGCGCGTTTTGAGGAAGTTTGGAAGGAGTTTCTAGGAGGAGCAAAGCTTGAGAGCAAAGGAGCGGAAGAGCCGAGCGATCAATGAAGAGGAACTTAAGGAAAAGAAAGAAGAGAAGAGGATCGAGGCCCAGATCGACGTGCCCAGCAAGTCGGGCCCGAGATTGAACTATGGACGCTCGGACCGAGTTGTGGCAAGTCGGGCCCGAGGTGTTCTGTGTCGGTCCATGTCGGCAAAGTGAAGATTGGGCTCCAAGGCATACAATTGTGATCTACCACTTTTGCCCCTCTTCTAATTTTGGAGATCCTTGGTCCCTAATTAAAAGGAGAAGACAATTAGAGAGAGAAGAGGGGCTAATACACACATCTAATCACTCTCAAAGGCTCAAGGAAGACTTGGAGAGCAAGGAGGAAGAAAGGAGAGGAGAGGAAGAGAGGAAATCGGTGGAGAGTGAGAGATCTAGGAGGAATTTGTGAGTTTGAACTTATTTTGTTTTGCAATTAGTGGATTTGGATTTAGATTTGGATATTGTGAATTCCTTTGATTTGAATGCAATTTGAGTTGGATTTGAGTTTGATGATTGAGATTTGTTTGCTTTGTCTTTTGATTGCTTTTTACTCTTTCCACATGGAGTAGATTCCATAGTCTTGGGCTATGGGGGAAACCCCTAGCTAGGTTTAGGTGTGAACCCCCAATTTCATAGCCTTGAGTGCTTGATCTATGAATCCTCTCTATATAGAGCTTCAAATCTCTTGTGAACACAAGGGATCAAGGGCTTGTGATTGGTAAGAGTAAGCGAAAGCGATCTCGAGCCCGTCACTTGACCTTGCATCGAAGGGAGGGTGAAAACCCCCTAGGTTCGATGTGTACAGTGGAGGGATCAAAGGCAAACAACCTCGATCTCACAAGGATCAGCACTTATTCGCTGAATTGGGGTGGAATTACCCAAATCTAGTTAGGGAAGAAACCCAAAAACCCAAGACCGATCTACTATTTTGTCAAGACCGAGTTACCCAAACGTCGGGCCCGACGTACAACTGTGTCGGTCCCGTGCAAACTCTCATCGATCCTTCTCGGACCGATGTGACCAAAGTCGGTCCCGAGAAGTTCCCTTTGATTTTCCTTGTTTTTGCCTTTCTTTTCCTCTTTTAAGTCTTTTTGGTACACTCAACGCACGAACTCCCGTGTGTTCGACACCCTACCCTTGTACTAATACGGGGTTCGGTTATAAATTTGAATTTTGACCCTCCGATCCGGAACCCATCACCAGACAAGGAAGCTTCCTTCTGAGGACTATGGCCTGATGTCTCTCATTTTGGTGGTGTTTTAGTAGTTAAATTCCCTTGTAAATATGTGTTTTTCATTCCCTTCTTTGTTAGTTTCGTTCCTTTTTAGCTTAGTTCCCGGTTTTCTTCAAGATTCGGAAACTATGCGAGTTTGTTATGTTTTGTAGGTAAAATGGCTCATTTGAGGAAATTTTGGAGGAGCATCTAAGGAAGAGCTAAGCAAGGGAGCTAAGGAGCGGAAGAGCCATGCAAAGATCGAAGAGGAACCAAAGGAAGACCAAGAAGAGACAAGGATCGAGGCCCAGGACCGAGTACCACCAAATCGGGCCCGAGTTCGAGCAAGCAGAGGCTCGGACCGACGTTCCCAACATCGGGCCCGTGGTTCCCAGCGTGTCGATCCAAGTCGGCAATTGTGAAGATTAGGCTCCAAGGCACAAATGTTGTGATCTTCCAATTTTGCCCTTCTTCTAATTTGGAATTCCTTGGTCCCCAATCAAGAGAAGAGGATAATTAGAGAGAGATTAGAGATCATCCAACAACAATCCCACACCTAATCACTCTCAAAGGCTCAAGGAAGACTTGGAGAGCAAGGAGAAGAAAGGAGGAGGAGAAGAGGAGGAAATCGGTGGAGCTAGAGAGTTTTAGTGAGTTTGTACTTGATTTGCTTTGGTTTTAGTAGAATTAAGACTTGGATCTTGTGAACCTTTGAGATTTGAATGCAATTTGGCTTTGAATTGAGATTGATGATTAAGATTTGCTTGCTTTTCCATTTGATTGCTTTTTACTCTTTACTTGATGGAGTAGATTCCATAGTCTTGGGCTATGGGGGAAACCCCTAGCTAGGATTGGGTAGGAAACCCCAATTCCATAGCCTTGAGTGCTTGATCTATGAATCCTCTCTACATTGAGCTTCAATTCTCTTGTGGAAACAAGGGACCTAGGGCTTGTGATTGGTAAGAGTAAGCGAAAGTGATCTCTAACCCATCACTAGACCTAGCATCGAAGGAGAGTGAAAACTCCCTTGGGTCGAAGTGTAGAGTGGAGGGATCGAAGGCTAGCAACCTCGATCTAACAAGGATCAACACTTATTGGCTGAGTTGGGGTGGAATTACCCAAGTCTAGTTAGGGAAGGAACCCAAAAACCCAAGACCGATCTACTGTTTGAGCAAGACCGAGTTTCCCAGTACATTGGGCCCGACGTTGTGTAAGTCGGTCCCGGCCAAATTGACCTCGATCCACCCTCGGACCGAAGTGACCTGTGTCGGTCCGAGGTGTTTTCCCTTGTTTTTCCTCGGTTTGCCTTTCTTTTATCTCTTTTTAGTCTTTCGGGTACACTCAACGCACGAACTCCCGTGTGTTCGACACCCTACCTTTCTACTACAATAGAGGTTCGGTTTATAAATTTAGATTTTGAGACCCTCCGATCCCGGACCGATCAGAATTTTTGGCGCCGTTGCCGGGGAGTTCTACTTGTTTGAGGTACCCATCTTTTGTTGAGTCTTTGATTTGGTAGTGATTTGGGTGAGGGACTAGCCCAAACCCCTTGTTTGTTTTGATTCGCTTTTGTTTGTGTCTTTGGTTGTAGGTGTATGCGAGCTCGTTCCGTCCGAGGAATACTTGAGCTCGACTTTGTGTGTGACCCGGAGAGTATTCTAAAGCAAGCCCGAAAAAAGAAGCGGATGGCGGACCAAGCCCGTGATGAGGAGGTTGAAAGGATGAGAGCCGACATGGCTCGAATGCAACTTGAAATGGCGAACCGAGATGCCGAGGCCCGGAGAGAGCGGGAGCAAAGGATGAGATTGGAGGCTCAAATCAACACTCAACCGCGGAATGCTAGACAATACATGCATCCGGAGTTGAAGGTGCCGGAACCGGCCATCGTCTTGCCGGAGGTGTCAAAGAATTTTGAGATCAAAACTCAATTTATCTCACTCATCAAGAGAGAGCAATTCCAAGGGAGACCGAATGAGTGCCCGATCGAGCATGTGAAGTAATTCAAGGACCTATGCGAGACCATCTCGACGGATGATGAGACACTTGAGTACGTGCTACTCAAAGCCTTCAAGTGGTCTTTGGGAGGCAAGGCGTTGCATTGGTTGGAGAGCCAAGCACCTCGTTCAATCACATCATGGAGGGCTCTCAATGAAGCATTCTTGATGAAGTTCTTCCCACCCACCAAGACGACGGAGCTTAGAAGGAAGATAGCGAGCTTTCAACAAGGAGCCCACGAGCCACTCTTCGAGGCTTGGGATCGGTTCAAAGAGATGTTGAGGGCATGTCCAACGCATGGGCAACAACCTTATGTCCTTCAAGACATTTTCTTCCAAGGAATCAACCCCGCCACCAAGGATAAATTGAACCTTCATACCGATTGTGGGTTCATTGACTTGCCTCCGGAACAAGCGTGGGAGTTGCTAGATAAGCTCTCCGATTATGAAGCCATGTATGGAGTAAATCAAGTGAACAAGGAGGTAAGAGTCCATGGAGACGGTCCGAAGAAGCTCTACGATCCAAAAGGTTAAGAGGTGGACAAAGATGTGAAGATCCAATTCTTAGAGGTTGAGTTGAACAAGATGAGGAGGAAAATGGGTCATCTCCAACAAAACACAAGAGCTTGTGAAGAGTGTGGTTCTTTGAAGCATGGAGCCCAAGAGTGCCCAAATGAGCGCCAAGTTTGATTGGCCGAGCAAATCGTGGAGGCACACTATGTTCAAAGGAACTTTGGAGGGAGAGCCAATTTCAACAATGGAGGAAGGTGGAACCAAGGCCAAGCTAGTGGCTACAACAACAACTTCAACCAAAACGAGCTAAGGGCCCAACCACCACCATACCGACCTCCGGGTTTCTATGAGCAAACTCCTCAATGGGCACAAGAGATGAGAGGCGAGTTCAAGGACTTGAAGAATCAATTCACCAATGTGGAGAGAAGAGTTGATGAAATGGGTGCTCAATTCAAAGAGTTTGGTGTTTGGAGAAGGCAAGTGGACAACCAATTTGTTCACATGGCGAATCAACTTCCAAGAGAGGAAGGGAGACTCCCGGGCTGACCCGAGGAGAATCCCCATGCTCAACAACAACAAAACGAAGTTCGAGCCATAGGATTAAGGAGTGGACGGAGTTTGCCCGAGCCACAAGTCCCAAGAACAAGAGAAGAAGGTCGGACCGAGGTTCCCAGCACCTCGGGCCCGACGTACCCAGACATCGATCCAGTAAACGAAGGAGGTCCCCTGAGTTGGACCGAGGTTGAACACCACTCGGGCCCGGCGTGCCCTGAAGTCGGCCCGACGTCCCCAGAAGCTCCCTGCCCCAGGACCGAGGTTCCTGAAGTCGGTCCCGAGGTTACTCCGAAGTCGGTCCAAGCCGAAAATGTTGAGAGAGATCAAGATCGATCCAAGGCGGTGAATCCAAGCAAGAAGCAAGGTGTCACAACTCTTCCATATCCTTTGAAGAAGCCTAAGGAGATTGTTGAGGGCAAGTTCAAGCGGTTCTTGAAGCTTTTGCAAGGCTTGAACATCACCATCCCATTTACCGATGCTCTAAGTGAGATGCCATCCTATGTAAAGTTCTTGAAGGAAATCTTGAGTAAGAAGTGGTCGATTGTTGAGATGCAAGATGAGGTGAAGATCTTAGAGCTACCTCAAAAGCTAGGTGATCCCGGAAGATTTGCCATCACCGTGGGGATTGGATCCCAAAACTTCAAGGCTCTTTGTGATTTAGGAGCAAGCATATCGGTTATGCCCATGAGCATATGGAGAAGGGCTAACCTCGGAGATATGGAACCGGTTGATATGAGTCTTACTATGGCCGATGGTTCATCAACAAAGGCCACCGGAATTCTAGATGACGTCCCGGTTAGAGTTGGAAGATATTTTGTGCCCGATGATTTTGTGATCCTCGACATGAAAGAAGATCCGATGGTGCCCATTATTCTCGGAAGGCCGTTTCTAGCTACGGCGGGTGCCAAGTTCGATGTAAGAAATGGGAAAGTCACTTTCGAGATTGGCGAGGAAAAAGTGGAGTTCCATTTCAACAAGGCCCTTAATGAACCGGATGCGTTGGCAATCTTGAAGCTAGAGGAAAATGCCAAGCGCAAGAGAGAGAAGTTGGAACCCACAAGAGAGGAAGAAGCACCATTGAGAGATCAAGACATGGTCAATGTTCAAGTTCATGAAGAGCCAAGAGATGGAGATAGCCCACCAAGCTATGAAGAGTATCCTACTCTATATCCTTTTGATGTGGGCGATTCTTACATTTGTTTAAGTGATTTGAAAGAAGATTTAGAGGATGACTACCTTTGCTTGAGTGATTTGCAAGAAGAATTGAGTTATAATGTCATTGAGTCCTCGAGAAATTCTTTAGATTTTTGTGGTGTAGGTAATGAAGAGCAAGTTGAGAAGATGCAAGAGATGCCAACCTACACTTTGGAGGAGAAGAATGATGGAGAAGTTGGAGGCCACACTTTCATCAAACACAAATGGTGGCACTTCGGTTATGAGGAGTGTGGAGATGCATATGACAAGGAGGATCAATTCATCGTTTTTCACCCTCCTTGAAGGGTAGAGGTTAGAAGTCAAGCTAGTGACTTAAAGAAGCGCTCCTCGGGAGGCAACCCGAGTTTAGTAGGTTCATTTTCATAGTTTCTAGTTTGTTTTTCTTCGCCTTAGCTTAGATTCTTTCTAATCTCTCTTCAGCATGTGTTTTGTGGAATTGTGTGTTATATGAGCTTCATGATCATGTGTGGTATTTGTGGAAATGATGCAATGACTTGTGGGTAGAAAATTGCCAAGACAAGGGATTTTTTAGGAAGCCAAAATGGGTAGGACCGAGGTACCCAGTACCTCGGGCCCAAGGTCCCAACGTCGGTCCTGTTTTGCCGGTCCACTTTGGACTTGACTTTGTGGAAATTCCTATTATGCGCTTCTGACCTAACTTTGTCTTCTACCCCATTTAAGCTCTCTTTCCCATTCCAAACACCCATCACCCCCATAACTACCTTCCCAAAATACCAAGTCCCCTTCAAAACCCCCAAATCGATCCATCACTCCACCATACTCGAACCTCAAGCAAATCTCACCACAAATCTCGATCCATACCCCTAGCATCCTCAAGCATTGATCCAAAGGCCAAAAAAATCCTAACAAAATCCCATAGATCTTAATCCCTCCTCTAGATCTAGAAGAGAAATTTGGGTTCTAAGAAGTTGATTGCTAGAAGTCTTTGATTCTTCATATTTGGTATGTGAATCTCAATCTCTACTTGATTCCTTGTGAATTTCATGCTTTCATTGCTAGATTTGAGATATGCCATGATTGAGTGAGCTTAGGCCTTGAGCATCCATGGTGATTTTCATGCATTGAGAAATTTGTGCTTAATTGTTGCTAAAACCTACTTAGAACTTCGATTGATGATGAGAAATGGTTGATTTTGAGTTTAAGGAGCATGATAGAGTGTGTTATGGGTGAAAAGAGGTAGAAAAGTCGGATTGGAGTCGGCCCGAGGTGCCCAGGACCTCGGGACCGATGTTGCATGTCGGTCCAAGACTCGGACCGAGGTTGAGAACCTCGGACCCGATGTCCTTTGTTGGTCGGTCCTATGCTTTTCGATTTTTTTCTTGTGTGATTTTAGGGATTCATGAGCTTGAATGGTTGTTATAGCTTGTTTATCATGATATATCTTGTAGCTTGACCATTGTTATGTGATTCCTTGTTCATGCATGATTGGATTTTGTGGATAGAGTGTGTTAAGAGCAAGTATGGGGTCATTTCCTTGCATGATGAGTTGTTTGTTGTGGAAGCTTGTGATTTTGTTGTGATTGTATAGATTTTATCTTGGAGTTCTTGGCTTTGATTGTGTGTAGGTACCATGACTACCCGAGCATCTTCTTCAAGGATGGAGAAAGCAACAAGAAAGTCCAAGAAGTCGTCCAAGAGGGTCCAAAGGATAGACGATGTGCGTTTCAAAGATGATGATGTGGCTAGAGAGTATGAGCGACTCATGGGTCTATCTCACCACACTCGGTGGTTAGATTGGGAGTCCATTAGGAAGATGTGCATGGAAGAGGCTCTTATTCGGTGCTACTCTCATATTGGGCCCACACAATCCTCAGATGAATTCAAGATGGAACTCTCATATTCGAAATTTGTTCACAATCCTCGGTGCTTCTTCTCTTGTTCTTGGGACTTGTGGCTCGGGCAAACTCCGTCCACTCCTTAATCCTATGGCTCGAACCTCGTTTTGTTGTTGTTGAGCACGGGGATTCTCCTCGGGTCGGCCCGGGAGTCTCCCTTCCTCTCTTGGAAGTTGATTCGCCATGTGAACAAATTGGTTGTCCACTTGCCTTCTCCAAACACCAAACTCTTTGAATTGAGCACCCATTTCATCAACTCTTCTCTCCACATTGGTGAATTGATTCTTCAAGTCCTTGAACTCGCCTCTCATCTCTTGTGCCCATTGAGGAGTTTGCTCATAGAAACCCGGAGGTCGGTATGGTGGTGGTTGGGCCCTTGGCTCGTTTTGGTTGAAGTTGTTGTTGTAGCCACTAGCTTGGCCTTGGTTCCACCTTCCTCCATTGTTGAAATTGGCTCTCCCTCCAAAGTTCCTTTGAACATAGTGTGCCTCCTCGATTTGCTCGGCCAATCGAACTTGGCGCTCATTTGGGCACTCTTGGGCTCCATGCTTCAAAGAACCACACTCTTCACAAGCTCTTGTGTTTTGTTGGAGATGACCCATTTTCCTCCTCATCTTGATCAACTCATCCTCCAAGAATTGGATCTTCACATCTTTGTCCACCTCTTCACCTTTTGGATCGTAGAGCTTCTTCGGACCGTCTCCATGGACTCTTACCTCCTTGTTCACTTGATTTACTCCATACATGGCTTCATAATCGGAGAGCTTATCTAGCAACTCCCACGCTTGTTCCGAAGGCAAGTCAATGAACCCACAATCGGTATGAAGGTTCAATTTATCCTTGGTGGCGGGGTTGATTCCTTGGAAGAAAATGTCTTGAAGGACATAAGGTTGTTGCCCATGCGTTGGACATGCCCTCAACATCTCTTTGAACCGATCCCAAGCCTCGAAGAGTGGCTCGTGGGCTCCTTGTTGAAAGCTCGCTATCTTCCTTCTAAGCTCCGTCGTCTTGGTGGGTGGGAAGAACTTCATCAAGAATGCTTCATTGAGAGCCCTCCATGATGTGATTGAACGAGGTGCTTGGCTCTCCAACCAATGCAACGCCATGCCTCCCAAAGACCACTTGAAGGCTTTGAGTAGCACGTACTCAAGTGTCTCATCATCCGTCGAGATGGTCTCGCATAGGTCCTTGAATTGCTTCACATGCTCGATCGGGCACTCATTCGGTCTCCCTTGGAATTGCTCTCTCTTGATGAGTGAGATAAATTGAGTTTTGATCTCAAAGATCTTTGACACCTCCGGCAAGACGATGGCCGGTTCCGGCACTTTCAACTCCGGATGCATGTATTGTCTAGCATTCCGGGGTTGAGTGTTGATTTGAGCCTCCAATCTCATCCTTTGCTCCCGCTCTCTCCGGGCCTCGGCATCTCGGTTCGCCATTTCAAGTTGCATTCGAGCCATGTCAGCTCTCATCCTTTCAACCTCCTCATCACGGGCTTGGTCCGCCATCCTCTTCTTCTTTCGGGCTTGCTTTAGAATACTCTCCGGGTCACACACAAAGTGGAGCTCAAGTGTTCCTCGGACGGAACGAGCTCGCATACACCTACAACCAAAGACACAAACAAAAGCTAATCAAAACAAACAAGGGGTTTGGGCTAGTCCCTCACCCAAATCACTACCAAATCAAAGACTCAACAAAAGATGGGTACCTCAAACAAGTAGAACTCCCCAACAACGGCGCCAAAAATTCTGATCGGTCCGGGATCGGAGGGTCTCAAAATCTAAATTTATAAACCGAACCTCTATTTTAGTAGAGAGGTAGGGTGTCGAACACACGGGAGTTCGTGCGTTGAGTGTACCCGAAAGACTAAAACGAGATAAAAGAAAGGAAAAACGAGGAAAAACAAGAGAAATCACCTCGGACCGACACAGGTCACTTCGGTCCGAGGGTGGATCGAGGTCAATTTGGCCGGGACCGACTTACACAACGTCGGGCCCAATGTACTGGGAAACTCGGTCTTGCTCAAATAGTAGATCGGTCTTGGGTTTTTGGGTTCCTTCCCTAACTAGACTTGGGTAATTCCACCCCAACTCAACCAATAAGTGTTGATCCTTGTTAGATCGAGGTTGCTAGCCTTCGATCCCTCCACTCTACACTTCGACCCAAGGGAGTTTTCACTCTCCTTCGATGCTAGGTCTAGTGATGGGTTAGAGATCACTTTCGCTTACTCTTACCAATCACAAGCCCTAGGTCTCTTGTTTCCACAAGAGAATTGAAGCTCAATGTAGAGAGGATTCATAGATCAAGCACTCAAGGCTATGGAATTGGGGTTTCCTACCCAATCCTAGCTAGGGGTTTCCCCCATAGCCCAAGACTATGGAATCTACTCCATCAAGTAAGAGTAAAAAGCAATCAAATGGAAAAGCAAGCAAATCTCAATCATCAATCTCAATTCAAAGCCAAATTGCATTCAAATCTCAAAGGTTCACAAGATCCAAGTCTTAATTCTACTAAAACCAAAGCAAAACAAATACAAACTCACTAAAACTCTCTCTAGCTCCACCGATTTCCTCCTCTTCTCCTCCTCCTTTCTTCTCCTTGCTCTCCAAGTCTTCCTTGAGCCTTTGAGAGTGATTAGGTGTGGGATTCTTGTTGGATGATCTCTAATCTCTCTCTAATTATTCTCTTCTCTTGATTGGGGACCAAGGAATTCCAAATTAGAAGAAGGGCAAAATTGGAAGATCACAACATTTGTGCCTTGGAGCCTAATCTTCACAATTGCCGACTTGGATCGACACGCTGGGAACCTCGGGCCTGACGTTGGGAACGTCGGTCCGAGCCTCTGGTTGCTCGAACTCGGGCCCGATTTGGTGGTACTCGGTCCTGGGCCTCGATCCTTGTCTCTTCTTGGTCTTCCTTTGGTTCCTCTTCGATCTTTGCATGGCTCTTCCGCTCCTTAGCTCCCTTGCTTAGCTCTTCCTTAGATGCTCCTCCAAAATGTCCTCAAAAATTCTGATCGGTCCGGGATCGGAGGGTCTCAAAATCTAAATTTATAAACCGAACCTCTATTGTAGTAGAGAGGTAGGGTGTCGAACACACAGGAGTTCGTGCGTTGAGTGTACCCGAAAGACTAAAAAGAGATAAAAGAAAGGCAAAACGAGGAAAAACAAGAGAAATCACCTCGGACCGACACAAGTCACTTCGGTCCGAGGGTGGATCGAGGTCAATTTGGCCGGGACCGACTTACACAACGTCGGGCCCGATGTACTAGGAAACTCGGTCTTGCTCAAATAGTAGATCGGTCTTGGGTTTTTGGGTTCCTTCCCTAACTAGACTTGGGTAATTCCACCCCAACTCAACCAATAAGTGTTGATCCTTGTTAGATCGAGGTTGCTAGCCTTCGATCCCTCCACTCTACACTTTGACCCAAGGGAGTTTTCACTCTCCTTCGATGCTAGGTCTAGTGATGGGTTAGAGATCACTTTCGCTTACTCTTACCAATCACAAGCCCTAGGTCCCTTGTTTCCACAAGAGAATTGAAGCTCAATGTAGAGAGGATTCATAGATCAAGCACTCAAGGCTATGGAATTGGGGTTTCCTACCCAATCCTAGCTAGGGGTTTCCCCCATAGCCCAAGACTATGAAATCTACTCCATCAAGTAAGAGTAAAAAGCAATCAAATGGAAAAGCAAGCAAATCTCAATCATCAATCTCAATTCAAAGCCAAATTGCATTCAAATCTCAAAGGTTCACAAGATCCAAGTCTTAATTCTACTAAAACCAAAGCAAATCAAGTACAAACTCACTAAAACTCTCTAGCTCCACCGATTTCCTCCTCTTCTCCTCCTCCTTTCTTCTCCTTGCTCTCCAAGTCTTCCTTGAGCCTTTGAGAGTGATTAGGTGTAGGATTGTTGTTGGATGATCTCTAATCTCTCTCTAATTATCCTCTTCTCTTGATTGGGGACCAAGGAATTCCAAATTAGAAGAAGGGCAAAATTGGAAGATCACAACATTTGTGCCTTGGAGCCTAATCTTTACAATTGCGCGCCGACTTGGATCGACACGTTGGGAACCTTGGGCCTGACGTTGGGAACGTCGGTCCGAGCCTCTGGTTGCTCGAACTCGGGCCCGATTTGGTGGTACTCGGTCCTGGGCCTCGATCCTTGTCTCTTCTTGGTCTTCCTTTGGTTTCTCTTCGATCTTTGCATGGCTCTTCCGCTCCTTAGCTCCCTTGCTTAGCTCTTCCTTAGATGCTCCTCCAAAATGTCCTCAAATGAGCCATTTTACCTACAAAACATAACAAACTCGCATAGTTTCCGAATCTTGAAGAAAACCGGGAACTAAGCTAAAAAGGAACGAAACAAACAAAGAAGGGAATGAAAAACACATATTTACAAGGGAATTTAACTACTAAAACACCACCAAAATGAGATACATCACGGCCGAATGTGATGTAATCATGTTCGGGTGGCCTTGGTTTGAATTTGAACTTAGTCCGTATTTTGGCGCGTGTCCCTTCTTGATGAGGATGCCTTCCTGTCTGCGCAGGGACTTCATTCTTTTCGTTCAGCTTTGAAAGTTCTGATGAAGTGTGTCCCTACATCTTAGGGACTTTCGTTCACTTGTTGTCCTTTTCGATCATGTGCGTCCTCTGGACTTACTTGAGATCAACACTTGGACAACTTATCAAACACCTTTGAGTTTGTCATTATCAAAACTATGGACGATCATTATTGGTTTAGATATTAATGACTGGCGTCCTTAATATCGTCCCAATAGTCATTCATAGTGTGTGGACTTTTGAAGACTTCTTCCGAGCTCTCTCCCGAAGAATTCAAGAACTCATGAACGAAGATCAAGAAGATCGAGTGAGCTTGAATCGGAAGAAGAAGTTCCACAAACAATCACAAACAAATCTCAAATTTAGTAAGGAAGGTTGTCTCTCACGAAGCTATTGTGAGGGACGTGAGCGTTTAGCGTCCTTATAGAGAAGAGTGTTAGGTTACAGTGTTAGGCCAAAAAGAGCGTTTACTATTGAGGCTAAGGACGTACTCTTAGACTCAGAGAATTGTAAAAGCTCGCCTTGTACTCTCTAAGGACTACCTCTAAATAAGATAAGGAAGGCTATTCGAAAATCCTCCTCGAAGGTAGAGGTTTACCCATAAGACTACTTGGTCTTAGTGGGGTTCCTCTATAAATCTTAAAGTCCTTATCTTATCTAATTTACCTGCTTGAGTTTATTATATTTCCACTACCAAGGAATTCATCCTAATGACGTCCCTACTTTGACTACTAATGTTCACGATCCAACAAAATTCAAGAGCCTTATATGCCAGAGAGATGCTACAGACAAATGGACTACCTCAAGAAAATTCCAAACATCGAAGTTATCAGGCCAACGGAGGTGAAGACGATAGATTACTTGAAGCGGCATCAATAACAAGTGGCGTTTTTTTAGAGCGACGACCATTGGGAAAACTGCGGCAACCACCTTGTACCCGAAGGAGAGCCGGCCCTGGTTTACGGAGCACTCCCACCGGTACTTATTGCCAACCTACGCTGCAGCTATTGAAAACCAGCCACCACCACAACCATCCGACATCGATATATATACGGTAAGTAACTTGATATTTATTCGTTTAATTTATTTGCATTTATATTAATATTGAGTTGAACCCCAAACCTTTAGGGTTGTTCATGAACCGACGAAAACCGAAGATTTTAACCGAACCGAACCGAACCGGACCGAAACCAAAAATATTCGGTTCGGTTTTCGGTTCACTGATTTCAAAAATATCGGTTTCGGTTCGGTTCGGTTCGGTTTATTATCGGTTCGGTTCGGTTTAAACCGAATTAATTATAAAAAAATAAAAAAATCCAAATAAAATTGTACTCAATACTCTTACCATCTATTTCCCCCAGATCCCCTCGCAACTCACACCTAGACCTGGCAATTCGGGTTGTTCGGGTCAGTTTCGATCGGGTTGTTCGGTTCGGGTCAATTCGGGTCAAATAGTTATTTCGGGTCTTGTTCGGTTCGGTTCGTTCGGGTTCGGGTTCGGATGTTGTTCGGGTACGGTTCTAGTTCGGGTTCGGGTCGTTTCGGATCGTAATATTTCGGATTAGTTCGGATCGGATGTTGTTCGGTTTTGGGTCTAGTTCGGTTCAGGTCCTTTTCGGATTGCTTCGAATCGGATCATTTCGGGTCGGGTCAATTCGGATTCGGGTGTTATTTGGATTCAACTTTTTTTTAATTATAAGATCACCCGCAACGGTGAGTTTTTAACGTAGAAGGTTTGGGCACTTTAATGAGTACTTTAATGTGTCTTGTAATAAAACATAGTTACTACATATTATTGACAAAAATTTAGATTTAATTTCTACTTAGTTAATTAAAAAAATTAATTACTATTTATATTATATACATACACATACGTACGAGAAGAATAAAATACAACTTTAAAATGGGTCTAACAACTACGCATGAAACAAATTACAACTTATAAGTTTACAACTCTAAGATTTAGATGTAATTCTACATTTGGGCATTTTAGCCCACTTACAACTCCACCCTTTTACAATTACGTACCCATGACCCATGAAACAAATTTTAATTTTTTCTTTTTAGTAATTTATCATTGGTAAATTTACTAAATTATAAACACCTTATTAATGTTAATTAAATATTTTAAAATTATTAATATGAATATTTTATTATGTAATACACTTTCTTGGATGAATTTTTTTCGAGGTTTGAACTCCAAACGTTGGAATTATTAAAGGAAGAGATTACCACTAAGGTATTAGTGTCATTTTGATTTTGATTACATATTGTTAAATTATATAGGAAATATTACAATAAAAGCTAATTGAGCATTGAATGAGGAATGTAACTTGTGTTTATAAAAATTAGTTCGGGTCAGTTCGGTTCGGGTGCAATTCGGTTCGGGTCATTTCGGTTCAAGTTTAGTTTGGGTTAGTTTGGTTCGGGTGCAGTTCGGTTCGGGTGAAGTTCGGTTCGGGTCAGTTCGGTTCAGGTTTAGTTCGGGTCAGTTTAGTTCGGGTGTTGTTCGGTTCGATTCGGGTTCAGTTCGGGTCTGGGTTGTGTTCGGATTGTTCATTTTTTGTTGTTCGGGTCCAATTTCGGGTTCGGTTCGGTTCGGATTTCGGGTTTGGGTCACTTTCTGCCGGGTCTACTCACACCCCACAATTTCCCGTGAGCGCTCTATGCCTCTATCCTCTCATTAAATTGAAACCCTAGATACAGCCACACAGGCCTCCGACCTCCGTCAGTCCGTCGTGGATTCGTCGAACCCTAGACATAGCCACACCGTCGTCGTTGCTACCCCCGTACCCCGTCGGCCGTTGATTCATCGCTGCTAGTGCTGCACCTCCGTCAGTTGATTCGTCGCCACTCACGTCGCGACTACCGCTGTTGCACGCCTGCACGATTGGCCGGATCTGAGGGATGAAGTATGTCGCCGTTATCGATCTCTATCCTTTTCTTGTCACCGCCATAAACACTAGATTGCCGATTAGGTTTGTGAATCTGAAGTATGTCACCGCCATCTTTGAACTGGTTGTTGAATAGTGATTGTGAATATGAGATTGATTTAGGTTTTGTGAATCGGTTGTTTTTCGGTTTGCATGTAAACCGAACCGCCATAAGCCGAAACCGAACCGACCCGAACCGAAAATTTTCGGTTCGGTTTTCGGTCCACATATTTGTGAAATATCGGTTTCGGTTCGGTTCGGTTCGGTTTTGATCGGTTCGGTTCGGTTTCGGACCGATGAACACCCCTACAAACCTTAAACCTTAAACTCTCGGACTTGTAATATTATTTGTTTATATTTATATAGATACTGACTTGTAATATTATTCGTGTTTACGTAGCACATGAACTATGTACAAGGAGTGGTACGTCACTACCAGGATTTCGTGTAGCTCGGTGGATAGGGATGTGACTATATGAGCGATATAGAGAGGGGATTGACTGGCCCTATTCCTTCATCTGAACACAATTGGCGTCCAAGTCGTCGTCCATCAGACTAGGAAACCGGACGTCCAAGCAATGTTGTTTATTATAACCAATATTGATTTGTATTTTTTTTAGGTTCAGTAGTTTATAAAAGAGTATTTTATGAATGGGAACAATTTTTTTTATTCGAATTATGAATGAGAACAATTTTGTTTTCGTTCGAATTATGAATGAGAACATTATATGTAAATCCTACCCGAACCCACCTTAACCACCGGAACCCACCCGGACCCACCTTGACCACCCGAACCCATCTTGACCACCCGAACCCACCTTGACCACCGGGTCCACCCGAACCCACCCGGACCCACCTTGACCACCGGAACCCACCCAAACCCACCTTGACCACCAAAGCCCACCCGAACCCACCTTGACCACCATGGCCACCCGAACCAACCCGGACCCACCTTGACCACTAAACCCAAACCCGAACCCGAAACCGGACTCAAACCAAAACCCGAACCCAAAAACTAAACCCAAACTCGAACCCGAACCCAATTTCAATAGCCCCGAACGGTTCATGGCGGGTGTCGGGGGCCGGATCTGGCGAGGGCGGGGCGTCAGGGGCCGGATCTGGGCGAGGGCGGGGTCAGGGCTGTCGGGGTTGAGGGCAAGGGCGATGGCGAGGCTGGGTGAGGGCGATGGTGAGGTCGGGGCAGCCAGATCTGGGCGAGGGCGGGGCGTCGGGGGCCGACTCTGGGTGAGGGCGGTGTCGGGGTTGTCGGGGTCGAGGGCAAGGGCGATGACGAGGCTGGGTGAGGGCAACGGCAAGGTCGGGGCAGCAAGGGCCATGGCACCGCCGGCGTTGTGGGAACGCAGAGGACAACGAGTCGGAGAAAGAGGGGAAGGAGAAGATGGGTTTTGGGAGTGAGATCCATTTTTAGGGCTAGTTTGCATAGATACCCCCAAAAAATTGATAATGTAAAATATACCCTTATTTAGGCTAATGGCAAGTTATATCTTTTTGGGCATTTTTTGCTATAAAATTTATGTATTTCTTTTCTTTTAAAATTGAATATATAAATAAAAGAATCTATTTTCAAAAAAATATATAATATAATTGCTTATTAAATGAAAATCTAATTTATGTAGAGAATCATTGATAAAAATAATTCAATTTTAAGAACGTATTTTGCATAAATAGATAAAAAGTTAAACATGAAAATGCAAATTGTGCAAATACGAGATTACATTGTGCAAATAAATATAATTAAAATTCAAAAGTAGCTACTTAGTAACTTATACTGGACACGGTAACTCTCGTATAGTTCCATCCGCTTACGATATCGCTCATCCAACCCGTCAGTACTGCTGTGATGGAAATAACTCCAATACTTTGCAACGTAAGGCATCAGGGCATCGTCATGGAGCGTGACTTACCATTTAAATGTTGTCAATAATGAACATAACTCGTATTAACAAAAACACTTACTCAATTTAATAAAATAATCCCGGGACATAGTGGTTTCCCAAATGAGCAATGCACACTACTTGTCCCCACACAAGCGAACTGATTGGATTGGTTGCGATCATCAGGAGACATGTGTGCGGACCACGCTCGGATAGTACAACCAGTGCACACTGATATCTAGTAGAAAATGCCAATCCCTCCATTGGTGTCTCCATCCATTGTACACTCAGACACCTGCCCTGCATCCAATTAACGTTGGCGATCAAATCGTCCATCGGAGTCCACTTTGGCTACACGGTATCATATATATCTGATAGTGACTCCTCAACGCAAGGAACATTTCTTGTCGCATCCTCGCCCACGTGTCCTCTCCCCACCCCATCAGCACTACGAGTGACCTGTATCCGCAATGACCATCTCCTCGAACGTCTGAAGTATTGCTGATGAATGGAAGCATGAAACCCGGTACATTATTACCAAAGTTAACCTCAATATGGCTAGTCAGTACGAGGGGAGCGAAGCTAGCCGTGTAGTTTCCTTCTCTCTCCTCTGCCCTTTCACCATCCTCTTCTTCTTCCTCCGCCTCCTCCCCCTCATCCTCCCCAACCTTTGTAACTACTTTCGGCCCCGGATTCCTCTGTCGTTAAACATGTTCCAACCTGGTCAACTTCCTATTTTGGACTTTAGAATTCTTCTTGGCTTGCCTACTGGTTTTTTATTTCCAGGCGCAGTTAAACTGGACTTGCTTAGATCGGTCAGATTCTCATAATAACGACACATCTGATGTCGGACATCCACTTTCATCTTTCCTTTATAGTAGTCGTGGATCATCTTCTCAAAGATTGCATCATCAGTAGGCCGATACGGAACATCGATTGGTTCACTTGTTCCCCTAAGGCCATCCCACGCCAATTGCTTCCAAAAATCGTGGATCATTGAAAACTCAATGGGCACGCAATGGGTAATACAGTATAACACATAGTGAGGGCATGGCAGTCCACGAGCAGATGTCCACCTTGTATGATCGCATATCGGGCCAAATCCACTACCCTCTATGTAAATAAACTTGACGTGATCAAACAACTCTCCAATGCACTTGCTGGAAACTTTCTATGGAAGCTATGAGAAGATTGTCTTCAACGGTTTAGTGAAGTACAATATGTCCACAGGAATTGAGGTTCGGTCTCCTTCCATTTCTCCCCGAATGGTGTTGATCTGGATGTTTACTTGGGCATGTATCTTTCGCAACACTATGCTGAACCCTCCAACTGACGTTTCTATGTAGTCTTTCAAAACAGAGTGTTGCGACTCGACCCTACAATGTGTCATCAATCCACCGTTTCGATTAGTTTATTATCATTTTTTATAAATGTGTTATACACAAATGAAGAATATTTACGATAATACCTGTTGGTTGTCCTCGTGAATAGATTTAGATGGTGATCCGTAAACACTCTCACAATGTGGAATCTGAATCTATCGCACAACCAGTTATCCTTAAGATAATTGAAAAAAGAAGTCTTCATCTCTTTTTTCCAATTGTTTTTTGTATGTATCATACTTCGCCACAGTGGTGTAGTCGAACAAGTCTCTTGCTCTACTGGTAAACCACTACGCTGTCTTGGTAGAACACCCGATTGCGAAAGCAAAAGCTTCACCATTACGCTGAATATGAACCCAACACAACAAATGGGTTACCTCGGGGAAAATTTTATCAACAACGTTTATCTCGGCCACAGCTCTGTCCGTGACTATAACCTCTGGCATTTTTCAAACCTTGTTGAAGAGGACGCGCAACTGGTACAACACCCACTCGTAGTGGTTCTATATCTCTTTTGACATAAACGCAAAAGCAATACTGAATGTATTTCTGGTGCAAGTGAATCCCACCATCTGAAACAAGGGCATGTTATACCTGTAAAAAATTAGACAAACTTAATGTGAGCAAAACATATGTAATCTGTGAAGAATAACTTTTACGAAATGTTCACTTACATGTTCGTTGGATCGTAAGTTAGTAAAGTGGGCTTCCTTAACAATATTAAGGGCGTCATTAGGTGCAACGGAAGTAAAAGACTTAACAAGTAAAATGAATAAGTAAGGAACTCGAGTATTTATAGAGGAACCTCTCAAGACCAAAGCAGTTCTTGAGAGTAAACTTCTACCTCCTTGGAGGATTTTCGAATAGCCGTTCTTCCTTTCTTATTGAGAGTCCTTACAGTTACAAGGCAAGGATTACACTTCTCTGACACTTAAGTATACGTTCCTAAGTCCACTAGTAATACTCCTTTGAGCCGTTCACTATAACCTAACTCAATCTCTAAAGGACGTTATTCCTACATCCCTTACAGTACTTCGTAAGAGACAGTCCTTTCTTTTTGGGTTTTTCCTTACAAACAGTTTTGTGGTTTGGTTTAGCCTTTCTCTCGATATAACACCTAGTTCTTGAGTGTTCTTGACTTGTTCTTGGTGTTCTTGATCGCTATCGTATTCTCTCTGAATATTCTCTGAAAGGCTTAAGTCACAATAAATACCCGAGGGGTATTTATAGTACTTGGGGAAGGGCGTCTTTCCTTTGACGATCATGCCCTTCTTATACGTTGCTATAGGATCGGCTTCCACGTGTCTTTGGCGGTGATGACGGAAGCTTCCTGGTAACAGCTGTAGTACTCTGCTACAGGATTGGCTTCCACGTGGTGATGGATTGCTCTACATGATCGGCCTCTACATGTCCCCGATGATCAAAGCTTGTCAAGTGATGTCATTTTTTCGGGTCGCCTTGTATGGACTCCAGAGTTGAGCTCGCGTTCCTACTTGCTTTGGACTGCGTCCTTGACTAAGTAGAAACTTCATTAGTTCTTACTTTTGGAAAGTGGCGTCCCTTCTCCTTAGGGAAGGACACATCACTTGTTAACCTTTTCATAACTGGAATTCCTGAAACACTTAGACAACTATTAGATCAATGTGAGTTTGTCATATAAAAACTAAGGAAGGATTGTTATAGGCACAATGTTAAGCATAAAGGAGTCCTTAACATCGTCCCAATAATGTTGGTTTTGTAGGTGCAATCCATGATCTCGACATATTGAAATAAGCTCAACAACTTCAGAGATTTCGGATTAGCAAAGAAAAAATTGCCAATTTCATCACTTCCCTCTATAGTACAGTAATCCAGATAGTAATCATTCTTCTACAAATAACTCAGTGCAAATTGGGTTACCGCGCCGTCATCGCGCCCATCTCTTGCTTAAACACTTCACGTCGAAAACTGTATAGTTGCTTCATCGATGTTGTAATCCCTAGAAACTTCCTGCGTATATATGTCATAAGAAACTTTGGCTCCACATGAGCAAGAGTTAAATTTTTTGCATCCTCCGTCATATGACCCATATATGCATACCCCTCTAGGGTTTCCAATGCATGATTATGGTGACCACATTTTACTATTACAGGCCAAACCCCATTACTCCGTCCTCCAATTAACTGGAACGGGGAGCCGATCTTTCTAGAGCGTGGCTTTTCTCTCAGATTGTCACCTGCTTGCAAGTTTGGCACAATAGGACCAGATTTGTTCTTCTTTTTTGGCTGGTATGTTCCTGAGAGCGCACACCCTAATAGGAACTTTGTAGTTCATGACTTTTCAATCGTCAACGCCATGTCCAAACTCCGTCCTAAATCCTTTGCCCATCACTCCTCACTTTTGTTGTCCAACCACTCATGATCGTTTTCGAAGTGACTAGAAAAATCTGAAAATTGCACACATTGCGAAAATACATTATTTTAAGCACAAATATTTCAAATTTACAAAATAAAGTGCATAAATTAATAATTTAGTTAAAAAGAAGTTATAGATGACATACCGGTTCGTGCTCTACTTGGTTCTGATATACATTTTCATGATTTCCATCATATTGATACGCATTGTCAGGAACGGGATCATTTGCATATGTATATTGATTCACGTTCTCGTAATATGGTTCATGATACGCTTCTTGGTCTATGAATTCATTGTTCTCCACAGACGGATTGAAATTTGTATTTAGTGCCCCACCGAAGAAAGACTGCATACAAAATATAGACATGTCAAACAATATTGTACTACAAATTGAAATTTTCATTGTAGGATGGAAGAATTATTATATATACTTTCAAATTAATTTGTAAGACTAAAAAAAAGAGATAAGTACATTATAAAATCATATTCGAAATGTCCCAAAAACTTTCTACACAATTTCTATACTATAAAAAACATGTTCAGTATAAAAAATCATATTCCTAAATTCCTAAAAATTCAAAAGTCTCTAAATATTCTATGTTTTCTAATTAATTTAAAATTTCTAAAATTTCTAAATAATTTAACCATACTCTATAACCATAATGTAACTAGAATGTAAATAATTTCTACACAATTTCGCCATAAATTATAAACCGTAATTTCATAATAAATATCATATTCCACATATTTTAAGTTTTCTAAATTTCTAAATATTCTAAAAATTACGAAATAATCTAAATATCTAACTATTCTAAATATTTGAATATTCTAAATATTCCAACTATTCAAAGTATTAAATATTAAATTTCTAAATTTTCTAAATATCTTCAAAAGTTTGTAAATATAACAAAATCCGAAGTATTTAAATATTATATATTTTAATTTTTCTAAATATTCTAAAAAATCAGAACTATTCTAAATATCTAACTATTCTAATTATCAAAATATTCTAAATATTCCAACTATTAAATATCTTAATTTTCTTAATATTCTAAAAATTACGAAATATTCTACATATCTATACATTCTAAATATTCTAAACTTTTTAAGTATTCTAAAAAATCAAAATTTACTAACTATTCTCAATATCTAAATTTTCCAAATATTCTAAAAAAGGCCAAAATTGACATGCATAGTATTAAAACTCATATAACCCTAAAACCTCAATATAAAACAATAATATGACGAAACAATAATATAACTTATCGTGACCCAACTTGATAACCAATCCCCCATCAGCGTGAAAAGCGGTAAATTTTTTAGAAAGGAAGAGGATGGAATCGTTAAGCTTTAGAGAGGAGAGGAAGAGGAAGCGGTAAGTTTTAGAGAGGAAGAGGTATGAGAATGGTGAAAATTTTAGAGAGGAATGCTTCAATTTTTTTTACCGACTTACTCCCATATATACACAACAACCGCGTTATACTACGCTCAACTGTCGGCATTGAATTGGGGTGGTTGACGCAGCGAGAAATTAAATTACACTGATTGAGGCACATAGGAGCACGATGACCGCTGATTCCCTACAAACTGATCGCAGCGGCACCGGCCGGGATCCATAAAGCGGTCCGCCATGCTTTCTATGTGTTCTTTTTATGGTCGTGTCTTTTTTAGTTGCTGCCGCCGTATGTAATCCAAATTTTCAATGAATGAACTTGTACATTATGATTAACTGATTGTTGATTGCTTAACTGAAGTTCTATTCTGTTTAAATTGATTGTTTGATTATGCCAAAAGGGGAAAGTTTGAAAAATTATAGAGATGCGATAGTTCATGGTATAGAAGGGATCGATCCTGGTGCTAAGGGGGAATATTTGTTCACTTTGGTAAGTAAGTTCGGATATCCTACTCAGGTGGAATATTTATCTTACTTACGTTATTTCGTTGACATTCTTTTGTAAAGTTTCGTAAGTGTTTGTCAACATCAAAAAGGGGAAAATTTTTGGGATGATATGTTGATCCCAGTAGTTGATCCCATTAAAAGTTTTGATGATGATTAACACTTGTGTGCATTTGATGCTTGAGTTGAAGTGTTTCAGGTACAAAAGAATGTTGATGAAACGAAAGGATCAATTGCCCAGACACGCTAGTTGAGATTCAGAGAAAAGGCTTTTGTTGTTTGTTGATGTTGAAGGATCAAGAATACGGAAGGGTCAACGCAAAGGCGTAGAGGGACCTACTCATGTGAGGCGGCGAGAAGAGAAACACACAGCTTCCCTATTTAGAGAGGCGATTGAAGATATATCTTGGAAAGCAAGAAAGGAAGATAGTTGAGTCATTCGAGTTGTAGAAGATAGATTTTATTTTAGGATAGGAAGATCATGAAATAAAATATATCTTGTAAATATTCTATCTTATATTTATGGCAAGAATTTATTCAAACCATAAGTATAAAATAGTTAGCTAGGCTCTACAAACTAGGTAAGAGAGGTTTTTAAGGTTTTTGAGAAGAGGTCTTGCAAGTTGTGTACGGAGCAAGAAGAAGGACACTCGGGAAGCCATAACCGAGTTGTGTACGAGGTTAGGTGAGTGAGTTGAGTTTGCGAGTTCGAGTTAGGAAGACGTTCGACGCTGAAGAACATAGGTTGGTCCCTAGGAGTTGTATACACCTAGAAACCTAAGGTTTGCGTTTGTAGGTTCGTTCTACGTAATAAAGATAAGCAAACTTGATTTGGAAGTTCTTGTGTTTGTTCTATCAATTACTTGTTCACCTTTAATTCTGCTGCCCAGTTCGTTGGTCCTCTAGGATCAACTTCTTGTTTTTGTTCTTTTAATTACTTGTTCACTTTACATACGAATTGTAATTTTAATAAAAAAAAACTACGAACTTTTATAGGTTGTTTGGACACTAAACTTACATTGGAATTTGTTACACAGGTATGAACTAGTGTATATCCCGAAAAGGAATTACTGATTAACTTTTATGTAAGGGTGGGGTTGCACAATTAATCGGCTTTAAGTCCCCTTTTATTTTACACTTGTTATGGATGAGTTGACTGTTGACATGATTGGTTCAATGAGAGATATCATGGTGGATGTTATTTGTTGACGTCACTGTGTTGATTCATGAGTCGAGGACTTGAGTTGGCGGAAAGCTTGAAATCCCGTTTCCATACCGGGCGGGAGGGCTGATGCGCAACAAGCAGGCTCATTTACTGTTCCTACGGAAGAGCGTCCATCTGTTCAGCGTTTATACATGTATGTACAGCAGAGATCAGGTATCTCACTTGTTCTTCCTTTACGGTTTGCAGTGATTAAAGCCGCGAATAGACCAGCATAGTCAGGTCAGGCTGGAATGTTTTGAAACAATGGAACCTCACCTCATGCTCTACCCTGGGCAACTCAATCACATATCGCATAGCTCATCATACCGAAGACTGATTTAAAGTCTTTTTATTCAGACAATACAAAAGTGACAGATTTGTCCATTTGTGAAGAAAGAAAACAGGCTTAGTAAATTTTGTTTTTGGATGCAATCCAGCTTGAAAATGAACTAAGATACGGCAATGCAAACTAGAGAAAACAAGCACTCACATGAGGGGGGCATCCGCACATAGTACCTCCTACACGCAAGTTATTACTCCCCAGATGGTACGCGCGGAAGTCCTTGACATCAACTTTGACAAATTCTTCTGCATCGCCAATTTCAGTTTCTTCCACACTTAGGAAACATATGCAAAGGAAACTGTTTTCAGCATCGTGGGTTCCCACAACAACAATACACACCGTCGTCTCATCAACCTTAAACAGACTTGCTGACGAAATCATTGCGAGCCGCTTCTCCCCAGGAAGACGCTCAAAGACACAAGGCAGGTTCTGAGAGCGGCGGACCTCGGCAGATGGGGTGACTAGGTATGCTCTGGCCGTCATTTCCCTGTTAATCATAAATGGTATTGATGATCCTGAGTCTGCAACCACAACTCCGATTCCAAGAACCAAGTACAGGGGATCCTCCTTTGAATCACTGCTATTTCGAGACTTCCTAATGGAAACGTGATTTCCCAAGGGAAATCGGGGCCAAACACGCCAATTCTCGAGCAATTTCCATGTCTTCGTTTTCATGTCAAAGACCAGGAAAGGGTAACAACCAGAACATGCAAAGATAATGACACCAAGCACCAAGCGCTCGTGTATGACAAAGCCATGTTCCGCAGCCTCAGTGCAGTGCACGTCCATGAGTCTCCACTCAGAACCGCCGTCGGCAACCTTAAGAACCTCATGGCCTGAGAGCCCTCTGGGTTCGAGAAACCCAACATCATACACAGGGAGAGATTCAAACACATGTATTTCATCGCTAATCATCTCCACTATAGGCCAGAATTTTGGTTTCTTCAGCAGCGGGAAGTTAGTGTGTCCATCATCAACAGAGAGTTTACCATCCTTCAAACACAGGCGACAGAATTGTCGGGATGTGCCCTTGAGATTTTCATTCACCTCAACGCCATCGGGATATTCATACACTAGTGGTTTGAAATATGGAAAATCCTGCCCGCCTACGATGTGTACATCAGTCCCATGCTTAAATAATCCCGACGTGACAGGAAAACCCTCTTTCAGCAAGTTGAGAGTATCGATTTTGGGAAGGGGCGGTAGGCCTGTAGGGGACTCAAAACTGTTGTCCTTGGACACCGCTTCAGATTTCTTGAGATCCAAGCAGTAGATCTCGAATCCATCTGAAACACACAAAAACCTTTCCTTCTCCTGTGCTGCAAACGGGCTTACAATCTCCTTGGACATATTAAATCTTGACCTTCTCTGCAGATATGAACCAAGTGAAAGCAAAATCAAATCTTGTGAAAGCTGGACAAGCTATCATCTATAAAATAAAAAAAAAAATAATAATAATAATAATAATAATAATAATAATAATAATCAAGGCAGAGTAATCATAAAAAAAAAAAAGGCTGCAATCACAAGAATAAACCAGTCACCAGTCAGCTAATCAAAAGTGTCAAACATGGTTATTAGCTTATATTCTCAAATCAAATTGTTATTAAGTATGTAGCATTTTCAGTATTCAATCAAAGGTAATTGGAGTTGCAAATCAAAGCAACCAAAAAACATGCCAGGAAATCAGGAATCACACCCAACTTTTTACAACATAAATTCTATAACCAATAATTCCATCCTACAGATATGCATACATACATCTACATCGCAGGGGAAAAATTCTATTAACCAGTAACGCACAAGATTAATGATCAGACGGTGCTGAACCTTGACGACAATGTTCATAGTTCAAGGAACCAATAAGAGAAGTAAAAAAACACTCGATAACAAGCAAATTCAGCCCAGAGTCCTACTATTCTTCATCTCTAATCATCTTTATCAACAGCCTGAGCCTGAGGTGTATCATCAGGTACAGGCATCACAGTCTTAACTTTTTAAAGAATAAAATGCATGTTCATGATGTATGAAAGGAATCCCATATCAAGATGTTACTACATGTACTCAGGTGTAATTTAACATCCAGACACACAATTGATCAAATTTGACACAATTAATATACCATTAACACAACAACCAAGGCAGCTAAATACCATTACACACAGTGGCGGAGGCAAGTTCTCAGCCAAGCGCCAAAGGCAAAAAAATAACGAGATTGGATCTTTTTCAATTGACAAGTAAGAGCCACCATTGATATATAAAGACGACAGTAGCGGAACAAAATTCAATTGATTTGAGACGATATGCCGCCGGCGATGAACAAGGGTTTCTTTCTCTCTCCCGAGTCGGTCTGATGCGTTGAACAAGTTTCCTCGCTGAAATCTGATAGATGAGAATGAACTTGGGCCCCTGTTATAAGACAGGCTTGCTGGACGTAACAAGGACGGACTCGTGATCGGCCCACGAGCTATTTAGTTTAATTTTTGCTCATGGTTTATTGTTTTCCAAATTTCCAATGGTGCCTTGACTTGCCATGGGGTTCCGGCTCTGCCACCTCTGTAATCTCTAGCGGTGATCGGAAATCCCACCTTCTTCTCCGGCGATCCTTCAATGGAGCTCGATCTCGATTCCATTCTGCTCCGCCACTCTACTTCAGGCGCTGCAAATCCTTCCGACTCCGACTCCGACTCCGGCGACGATCTTAACCCCTCAATTCGCCGAACCGTCGACGACATCCTCAACGAATCCGATACGTCTTCCTCCCATCCGACACCGTCCTTCCACGCCGGTGGTCAAAATTCAGACCACTACAGTTGCAGATCGGATTCCGGAGCGGACGAGGACGAGGTCGGTTCGGAGCATAGCAGTGTTAGCACCAGCACAACTAAAACCAGAACCCTTGGCTTCGGAACGGGATCTGGTACTCAAAGTTCGAACCTGAAGCCTGAATTGCCCCAATTGGATGACAGTAATCACAACTCCGGCCGATCGAGGTATAATCTGCTTCAGAGATACAAGTCCGATGAATTCTCCGCTTTCTCTAGTCGCAGGCCGCCGGTTCCATCGCTATTCGGTGGCGGCGTGAGGTCGAGTGCTAAGCCTGGAGCCGCCTTGGCAGCGGCAGCGGCGGCTTCGAGGTCAATTCCCACTCCTCACGCTGCTGCGATCAAGTCTAGGAGGGCGATGAGTGTGAGTTTGGAGAAAAAGGTGTCAGGCGGTGACGAGCTGTTGGGGCTTGATTCGGTTAGGGTGAGAAGTGTTCAGGATGAGGTGAGATTGAGCGAGTTGGATGACCAAATGGGGGAATTTCAATCTGCTTCGGTTGCTCAGAGCGCGAATTTGGATATTAATGCCGAATTGTCTGATAAGGATGCTATAGAACCCATTAGAGCCAGTTCTATTGGATCATCTGAAGAGTTGGGAATAGCTGAATCTGAAATGAAAGCTATGGGGCATGAAGTTCCACCGTCAAGATCAGTTGAAGAGCTTGGGGTTGATCAGAGCTCGGAGGAAAGCACTTCAATATCTGTTTCTCAAAATGTTTCCATGAACTATCCTGATTGGGACGTGGTGGATTATGAAGAATCTGAAGTTCTAAACTCTGCACATTCAGCTGAGGACGGAGTTGGTCTTGCCCTAGAATCAGGAAAAGAAATTACAGTGGAGCAGGATTTAGAGGGTGAAACATTAGAGTCTCTGGATGTGGAGATGGACAGGCCTGAAACTAAATTTGAGGAAGTGGATTCCATAAGCGATGATATTACAAGGCTTGTTGAAGATAGGCTTGCACAGCTTGAGAGTGAGAGATCTAGCAAAAGGACAGATGAAAAACATCGGCCTTCAAAAAAGCCATTGGAAGTGGCTGAAGAGTTGGAAAAGAAACAAGCGTCTACTGGATTCCACTTGGAGGAAGGTGCTGCTGCTCAACCAATGAGACTTGAAGGTGTTCGGAGGGGTTCAACTGTTTTAGGGTACTTTGATGTCAGTGCTGGTAACACTGTCACTAGAACTGTCTCCTCTTCGGATTTTAGGCGTGATCATGGTTCTCCAAAGGTTCTGGCAGTGCATCAGAATTATATTGCAGTGGGAACATCGAAAGGTGTTGTGCTTGTTTTGCCCAGCAAATACTCCGTTTATCATCCAGATAGCATGGATTCCAAGGTTGCTTCTTTTTTCCCCTAAAGAGCTACATTTTCTTCTTAACTGTCTTCTGTTGCTTGCTTGTAGATGCATTAGCATTGAATATGCTGCACATGAAATGCTTCACTTTTGGCATAATGCTCTAAACAATACTATTGTTGCAATTGTATTCAGATTTCAACCCTTGGTCTGGATGGAGATAAATCTCAAGCCCCAGTGACTTCTTTATGCTTCAATCTGCAAGGTGACATGCTTTTAGCTGGATATGGAGATGGCCACTTCACATTCTGGGATTTACAGAAGGCAGCTGCAGCAAGAATTGTGACAGGGGAACACAAAGCACCTGTAGTTCATTCCTTTTTCCTCGGGCAGAAGGCAGTTACTGGTGACTGCAAAGGCTTAGTTCTGCTGCATACGATTTCAGTAATGCCTTTGCTTGGGAGGCTCAAGGTGGAAACACAGGTGAGTTTGCATATAATTATCTTACCTGTATTTGGAGAATAAGGGAAAAGCTGGCACTGAATGATTGTTTGAAGTGTCAATATTCTATGTTATTGATGTACTTATAGTAGCCTTCCATTGAGACAGTGTCTTCTTGATGGACAAAGAACGGGTACAGTACTATGTGCTTCTCCCCTTGTTCCAGATGTATCTGGTGGAGCTGCGTCATTAAACTATCAGAGTGGTCCTACAAGTGCGGCCAGTACCTTTGGGGGATATTCTGCCTGGAAGCTCTTTAGTGAAGGTACCTCACTGTCTGAAGATGGTGTTGTGGTCTTCATTACATATCAAACTGCACTTGTGGTATGAAACCTTTAAATAATTATAGAAGTTCCAACTACTCTTTGATTGTAAGGTAGAAGTAGAAAAGATCTTTGTTTAAGCCGTATTGAACCATGAGTGTTCATTTTAGGTGAGGCTCACTCCTTCTTTGGAGGTGTATTCCCAACTTTCCAGACCAGAAGGAGTGAGGGAAGGTTCTATGCCTTATGCATCTTGGAGATGTACAACACAATTGCAGGGTTCTTCTGCAGGTTAGTACCATTCATGTGTTATTTTACACTTCCTCTTGAAAGTGGAAGCATGGAATAGGACACAAGATATCTCCTGTGACAGAGAGTGCACCTGCATTTACATGCTTAGATATCTCCTATCTGAACCTGTATTTGCATGCTAAAATATCTCCTATTTCAGAGACTACGCCTGCGGAAGGATCAGAAAAGATTTCATGGCTTGCAATTGCATGGGATAGAAAGGTGCAGATTGCGAAATTAGTGAAATCTGACTTGAAGATCTGTGGTAAGTGGACACTTGACAGCGCTGCAATAGGCTTGACATGGCTGGATGATCAGGTATGCCTATGTACAAGCTGCATGTTTCATGTGCTTTCGTCTTCTCTGATAAAACTTGGATTGGTCTGATTTGATCGTATCTTGCAGTCCCTTGGAAGTAGAGGTAAATTTTATTTATTTCATTTCTCTGGCAGATGCTGGTGATTCTCACCTTGACAGGGCAACTTTGCTTGTTTACAAGGGATGGTAAATTAATCCACCAAACCAGCTATGCTGTGGACAGATTTGGTGGAGAAGATCTCATTGCATACCATACACACTTTAGTAATATCTTTGGGAATCCTGAAAAATCTTATCACAACTGTGTGGCGCTAAGAGGGGCTTCCATCTATATACTTGGGCCTGCACACCTTGTTGTCTCTCGACTTCTTCCCTGGAAGGAACGGATTCAGGTTCTGCGCAAAGCTGGTGACTGGATGGGTGCCTTGAACATGGCAATGACACTATATGATGGTGAAGCGCATGGTGTGATTGATCTTCCTAGAAGCTTAGACTCTGTTCAGGAGGCTATAATGCCATATCTTGTGGAGTTGCTCTTTGCATACGTGGATGAAGTGTTTTCTTACATATCTGTGGCGTGTAATAACCAAATTGGAAAGATCGGAGATTTAGATGGCTCAGTCAGTATGAACAGCTCCAAGCTGTCTGATATAAAAGAGCAATTTACACGTGTTGGTGGTGTTGCTGTTGAATTTTGTGTGCACATAAAAAGGATGGATATTCTTTTTGAAGAAATCTTCTCCAAATTTATCACAGTTGACCATAGAGGTTCGTTTTCCTGTCATCTCTGGAGATAGGTTTGATATCAATAAATGCTCCAGTTATTAACATATATTCGTAGCTGTACATTTTCTTTAAAGTGTGCTAGCAAACTCTAGCTTACTCTAGGTTTAAGTATTCAGCTATGGATGTTAGGTGTATATCTCCTAAGCTTCTTTTCTTGTCTGTATAGTGTCTTTTAGGTTTCCCTCTTGTGTAGTTATTCTGAGATTTTGTCTTTCAAATTTAACTAAGAATTTCATTTCTCTCTGTTACTCACATTCTTTGTATATTGTTGATCATAATGCTGATCGATCTTAATGCAAAGGCCATACTCTATATTGGAACTCACATTAGCTTTTACGTGTACTCTAATTTAATTGACTGTTTGACAAATATCCGTTTGTTGATGCCTATACCTGGAATCTCCATGGTGGTCTTGTTTCCTAGGAATGGGACTATCTAGTAGACTGATGGAAGCTGTTCAAAATATTTCATTTTGTTGTGCTTCGTGGTCTTGTTGAGAGCAAATTTTTTTTGAATTCTTTTGATTGAGCCTGATATTGAAGATTTACATCAGGAGTTGTTCTCAATATTCCCTTCAGTAAGTAATGCTTGTCGTTTTAGCTTGATTAAGTTCTTCAGAAATAATTGTCATTTTTGATATTATAACACACTTTTTCCAATATTATCCTCACTAATTGAGAATAGTTATCTGAATCTATATTTGAAAATAAAAGATCTTCATGAAGTTGAGGGTATTTAAGTCAAATCATTTGGCTTCTTAATTTTTAAGACAAACTCTTAAAACGACATTTATTTCTTAACGGAGGGAGTAATGAGATATGACATATGTTTGAAATTCATATGTGAAGCATGTATTTTAGTATCTATATTCTTTTTCATATATGAAGATGTGTTTTAGCTCGAAGCTTGGCATGCTCATGTAGGACATGCTGCAGCATTTCATGGAGGCTATTCTTAAATAACTATTTAACTAGTAGGGATTTATTTAATGCTATCCAAATGATTCCAATTATAATGTAATGTGCAACCTTCTACAGAAAGAAGTTTATATTCAATTGATTAGGGTTAGTGACTGAATTTGTTAAGTTAACTTTAATGTTCTCTTAATTCCATGTAAATGAATTTTTTGTCCAATAATATCTATGTTGCAACTTCTGACGTATTCCCCTTTTTGTTTATTGAATTGACTTGTATGTATTTATTGTTATAATGCTCCCTTAAAGATACATTTCTGGAGCTTCTGGAGCCATACATATTGAAAGACATGCTTGGATCATTACCACCTGAGGTAACACAGGCTCAAAGCCTTTCTGAGTTTGAAGATGATTACTAATCATATGCTGATTCTGTTTTTTACCTATAAAGATCATGCAAGCACTTGTGGAGCATTATAACTGCAAAGGATGGCTGCAAAGAGTTGAGCAATGTGTTCTTCACATGGATATTTCATCCCTGGACTTCAATCAGGTCATACCACATTTTCTATTTTGAGTTCCTGGCTTCTTGCCATAACTTCGTGTTGTGATGACAGTTAAAGCCAATGAAGAGTTTCTATTACTGTTTAATGTTTTCCGTATAGGTAAATCTTTGTATTAATGGCGTGTAAATGCATATGTAGGTCGTCAGGTTATGCCGGGAGCATGGGTTGTATGGTGCCCTTGTATATCTTTTTAACAAAGGATTAGATGATTTCAGGACGCCTTTAGAGGAATTGGTTACAGTTCTGCGGGATAGTGAAAAAGAAGTTGCTACTGCACTCGGGTATGTGATCTTCTGAGTTACACCTCTGTTTGCTTCACTGATCAAACTTTGGATTACTTGCTGAAGTGATTCCCTAATGGTCAAATCTTGGATGTAGATACCGGATGCTTGTTTACTTGAAGTATTGCTTCATGGGTCTTGCATTCCCACCAGGTATAATGGTTATTTGGTGATGGTGGCTAGCTTCTAACATGATGGGTTCTTTCTACTATGTCATGCATTTAACATGTGCAATCTATCATGCTCATTCTGCATCACCATTAATGTCATGTATTGTTCTTATTAGCCACGTGTAAGTGGGGTATGAATTATTGTTCTTCTAGTAATTTCCACTAATGTATGAAACAAACAGTATGCTAATTGCTTGCACATTTGCATCTGCCAGGGATAATGTAGGAGAGCCTTAATATGAACTTTTTATTTGGAACTTGATTATGTTATCATATGGATCTAGATTTTATAAGTCGCATTTGATCTTAAGAAGCAGTCTTTAATTTGAGCAGAATTTGGGGATGGTTAGATGCTTGTATTTGTCCATCTGTCATTGTGATAGAAGCCGCTAATCTCTAGTGTAGAGATCCTTAAGAAGCAGTCGTTAATTTGATCTTAAGTAGCAATTTTACATTTTGTAGTTTTTCTTCACAGCGTATATCATGAACCTGAGCTGCGACTCTTCTCTAAAGTCAACTTAGTGTAGAGATCCTTTGCAAGCTCTGACTTCATAGTTATGAATGTGCTTAAATTATTTTTTCCTTTTTTAATAACTTTAGCTACTTCTTAACAATTAATACTTCTGAAATATTTACAGGGCATGGAACTCTGCCTTGTGCTCGTATTCCATCTCTGAGGACAGAACTTATTCAGTTTCTGCTTCAGGATGCTGTTGTTCCAAAAAGTAGGCCAATCGCAAGCTTAGTTTCCACTGGTTCATACATAAACTTGTATTACTTGTTAGAACTGGATACAGAGGCTACATTGGAGGTATTAAAACATGCATTTCTGGAGTATGAAAAGCTGGGGAATTCTATGGAAGGTTCTTTTGACACAATTACTGTGCCTGCCGGAGTGTCTGAACTAACCGATGATAGCCATCTTCTCCTTCAGAAAACTGTTGATTCTCTTGTCCATATTCTGCATATTGATATTTCACGAACTGTAAGATCTACTGGAAATGATGATACTTGGTCACAAATATGGCCTTCAAGAAAAGACATATGTCATGTAATTGAGTTCATTGCAAGTTTTGTTGCATGCAAGAATGCTATCGTGTCAAAGAGTGTCTTGAGTCAGATATTGGAGTACCTGATTTCAGAAAATAATGTATTACTTGATGAGCTCGCTGTGAAGAATGAATCTGCAAAGAAGAGGGAGAAGCAGGTGCTTGCTTTGCTGTATGCAGTTCCTGAGACCGATTGGAATGATTCTTATGTCCTGCACTTGTGTGAAAAAGCAGAATTTTACCAGGTATTGGCTTAGTTGATTTATTTGTTTGTTTTTTGGCGGGTGGGAATTAGTAAGGCCAGCAAAAAGAATACAAAAATGTTAAGAATAAACAACGATGGATCAAAAAGTATATATTTACAGTGCCCTACATTCTATATCTGCTTGCTTATCATTTCTCTTCTTTGTCTTTCCCATTGAAAGGTTTGTGGTCTGATTCATAGTATCAGGCAAAGGCATCTTGCGGCTTTGGACAGCTATATGAAGGATAGTGATGAGCCTATTCATGCTTTCTCTTTTATCAACAATTCATTGCTGCATTTGAGAGATATGGATTTTACTGCTTTTCGGTCAGAAGTCATTTCCCGCATCCCTGAGCTTACCAATTTGAGCAGGTGATGCGTTATGGCATAGCACTTTTTAGTTATTATTTTTATCTTAGTTAATAACAAATTTTATGCCCTCTAAGCACCTTTTGTTCTCTTCTCAGTTCCCACTGTCATTGCATGTTCAAATTTGTAGTTTGCTACACATCCATGTACGATTCCTATGTTTATTGTCTTACTTATACTTTGAATTTTATCGATTCAGAGAATGCACATTGCTTTTGATTATTGATCATTTGAATGGAGAGAGAGGGGATATCCTACCCAAGCTGCGCCCACATCCAAGAAGTCTCTTCCTTTACCTCAAGACTGTTATTGAAGTTCATGTATCTGGATCTCTCAACTTTTCTTGCTTAAGAAAATATAATGCCATTGGTCACGGTGGAGATGAGGTTCAGCATCAGCAAAATGAACTAACCACATATATGGAAAGGGTTTCTGATTTTCCGAAGTTATTGCGTGACAATCCCATTGAAGTTTCTGAAGAGATGATTGAACTTTATTTCGAGGTAAGATTAGAAGTTTTGTAAGCTCTGTGCTGCTTGGGATTTGGAATGATGTGAAGTGCTGTCTAGCAGGTGTGCTGCCAGTTCTTTTTGTGGCTGTGGAGATAACTCTGTTGATGTTTATCACAAGTTTCACCTTAAATAGTTTTTGTTCCCCCAATCAAAGATGAATGGATTAGTTTTTGTGTTTGACCTGTTAACCTTGCTTCATATACCTTTTAAAAGTTTATCTATGTTGTTAATTATTCCATGAAATTAGTTCCCAGATCTGGGTATATTTAGATAAGGCATTTTTTTTTTTCACTATCTTATTTCTAATACTTTCTGGTATCCTGTCTGAATTTCAACTTTACACTTGCAGCTATTGTGCCAATTTGAACCTGACTCGGTTCTTCAGTTCCTCGAAACATTTGAAAGCTATAGAGTAGAACATTGTTTGCGCTTGTGTCAACACTATGGTGTTGTTGATGGAGCTGTATTTTTGCTGGAAAGGGTGGGCGATGTTGGAACTGCACTTCAGCTTACTCTTTCTGGCATCAATAACAAATTCATGATGCTTCATGCAGCGGTGGAAAGTATAGTTTCAGATGTGGTTGCTACAAGCAGCTCTAATATGGAATTCTTGAAGGAATCATTAGGGTTGAAGGAGGTATATATTATTTTTTCTTATTTGCTTGAATTATGCCTATTCTTGATAGTCTTATTTCCCGTTTTTTCTGCATCATGACTTGTTTATGCTTGCAGGCACAGGAGATACGTAAAATATCACATGCATGTACTGGACTCTGTCAGCGCAATACACCTCGTTTAGATCCTGAGGAGTCAGAAACTCTCTGGTTTGAGCTGCTTGACACGTAAGTTGAATGTTTACTGTATGATTATATTGATGTAATTTTGATGAATGTCTTCTATGTGATTGTGTTGATGTAATTTTGTATGGCAGCTGTGCTGATTTAACGAAAGTTTTGAACAGAAAGCATAAAATTTGGTCTTGTTGATTTAAGCAAGGTGGGCTATTTGTGTGCAGGTTTTGTAAACCGTTAATTCTCGTTGAGGAACAAAGTAAAGCAGAAAAGACCACTAAAGATAATATAGAGAATACCATCACGTGGAAGATCCCTAAAGCCCAAAAGAGCACTCCAATTCTGAAGCGATTATTTGCACAATTCATTAAAGAAATTGTTGAAGGGATGATAAGATATGTTCGTCTACCGTCCATTATGGCAAAACTTCTTGCTGATAATGGCAGCCAGGAATTTGGTGATTTTAAGCTTACAATATTGGGAATGCTTGGAACTTACGGATTTGAAAGAAGGATTCTGGTAAGCTTGAAAGTCTTGTTAGTCAAGTCACCGTAGATCATTCACCCCATTCTTGCATTTATACACAATTGATGTCCTCCATTCTGTTTTACTTTCACACTGCATTAGCTTACTCACTCCCTTTCCTTTAGCTCATAGTAACATGATGGCATCAGATGAATCGAATTCAATACTATCATTAGCTGTTGAAGTTAATTGACTGAAAATCTCATTTATCCTGTTACTGTAGGACACAGCAAAGTCCTTGATAGAAGATGATACCTTTTATACCCTGAGTGTACTCAAGAAAGGCGCTTCTCATGGGTATGCTCCTAGAAGCTCGCTTTGCTGTGTTTGTAACTGCCCTTTCAACAAGTCTTCTGCTGTTAGAGTTTTCAACTGTGGTCACGCAACACACATGCAATGCGAGCACAACGAAGAGGGCACTTCTAGTCAAAGCTTTTCTACTGGGTGTCCAGTTTGTGCACCCAAGAAGAAAATTCACAACTCCAAAAGTAAAATGGTAGACCTTGGACAGGTAAACCGAGCCCCGTCAAGGTCACAGCAAGGGCAAGGAGCCTCTATACAACATGCATATGAAAATGATGCCTTGGATAACAACCGTGGGATCCATCAAATATCACGGGTATCTGAAGTTCTGGTCTACACTGTAATTCTGTTTTCTTTGTTTCTTATATTGTTTAAATGAAATTTGTTTTCGTTTGCAGTTTGAGATTTTAAATAATCTTCAGAAGAACCAGAGACTAATACAGCTCGAAAACGTTCCTCAGCTAAGGCTTGCGCCACCAGCTGTTTATCATGAGAAAGTCGTCAAAGGCGCCCACTTAACAGCAAGTTCAAGTAGTAACACCTCAAAACAAAGCAAAAACAAGCAGCTAAGCGAAATAAAAGCGAAGTCATCTTCTATTAGGTTTCCTTTGAAATCAAGAATATTTGGTACACTCTACTTGCGCCCTTTTCCTGTAATGAATATGCCTTCAATCAGAAAACTTGTGATGGATTGCAAGTAACTCTTTTGACTATATCTTTCTTGTAGGGAAGGAGAAGTCCGTCGTAGTATGACAGGCACATGTTAAACTGATGTGAACATGATCAAGCGTAATAGAACAAACAGGGACGGCTGATCATTTTAATCAAGCCTTATTTTGAGAGACCTGATCTGTTACCAGCTGTTTATCATGAGAAAGTCATTAAAGGCGCCCACCTAACAGCGAACTCAATTAGGAACACCCCAAAACCAAGCAAAGACGAGCCTTATTTTCAGAGACTGATGGGTTGCCAGAATCCGGTGCTTCTGTTATTAATTTTGTGCACAGCTGTTGTAACTTTCTTTGTACATAGCAAAGTTAGGTAGACAGCGCAAGTTTAAATTCAAATATAAGAGTAAAATCATGTGAAAGCTAATGTCATGGAGAGAATTTTTTTTCCCTCCTTAAAAATGAAGTAGCTGGAAATTTTGGATCAAATATTAGACTATTGTGATTACTTCCATCGAATTGATCTGTAATCCTTGTTTAGGGCGAATTTGGTGATGCTTTCTAGATCTGTATAAAATTAAAATGTGGACACCTCCCAGAAGCCCAAAAGAAAATGGAAAATCGTAATGTATGGTATGTAGAGGTGTCAAAACCTAACCCGACCCGAAAAATCGATCCAAACCGACCGAAAATTTTTGGGTTGAAACCCGACCCGAATAGTAGCGAGCAAAGGAAAAAACCGAACCTGATTAACCCGAACCCGATTGGGTTGAAACCGGAGACCGACTCGACCGACCCGATATATTATATATATGTAGAATAAATTTATTATATTGTAACTATTATAAAATAATTTATCATAATACCTATTATAAATAAAATATTATTATAAAAATCTATTAAAAATAATATTTTATTATTATCTAATCATAATATTATTTTAATAATCATTAAAAATTCAAATTCTTGACCTGTTAGGTTGACCCGAACCCGCACAGTAACCTGTCAAGACCCGACCCGGCTTGACCTGTAATCCGATTGACCCGAACCCGCACTCAACCCGAACCCAAAAAGACCGAACCCAAATCCACCCGACCCGACCTTTTTGACACCTCTAATGGTATGTAAGCAATCTCATCTATCTACTATAGTACCATATAATGTAGAACCAGAGTCGTCATGATTTTTTTTTTACATTATGTTTTCTAAAAGTAATCCTTATATTTACTTGCAATGTTATTCAATGTCCTTATATCTATTTGATATCTTATCCAATTTTTGATATTTTTGTATTTTTTCATAATTTGAATTTCTAAAAAGTTATAACCTTATATAAATAAAAGAAATTCAAGTCATTTTTATGAAATCTTAACAAAATTTCCTTATTAATTAGAATAAATATATTGTCATTCTTAAATCTTAAAGAATATTGAAAAATATTCGCATATGTCAATAGTATACTAAATAATAACATTATGAGCAGGTTTAATCGTCATAAATATTTTCTCTATCTTTTGTCATAAATGTATTTTTATTTATTAATCTTTTTATCTTTAAATATTTTATTATTAAAATTAAAGATGATGGTTAAATATTATGATGGAAGGTTCTATCTTCTCGTAAAGATAGAATTCTCGCTTAAATTGGGTAGTAAGTAAACCTGTCAATCGGGTCGGGTTGAGCAGGTTCGGGTTTGGTCGTTCCGGATACGGGTCGTTTCGGGTTCGGGTTGAGATCGGGTTCGGGTCCATCTGGGTCGGGTCTTGACGGGTTATCGGGCGGGTTCGGGTTGACCGGTGGGTCAATTGTTTTTGAAACTTTACGAACTAAAAATTTGAAACTTTAAAAAAGACTATGAAGACATATATATTAAATAGTGCGGTATTGCGATTAGCAAAATTCTGGATATATATATAGTATAAGGTTGTGGATATATATACAAACAAAATTCCGGATATATTATATGACATGGGTAGAAATGAACTTCCTAGCTTAATTTGATTCTTTGTTATCAAGTTCTTTTTTGTGAAAGAAGGGAAAACTACATCTGGATTTAGCCATGAATGGCTCATAATAAAAACAATCAGTCAAGCATTTAGAAACATACAAAAACATGTGAACTTATAAAAGTCCACAAACTAATTTAATTTACTACTTCTAGTCATCTGTATACTTTCAATTCAATCAAGGATGACATTTTTCATAGTGGACACAAGCTTCACAAAATAGAGATAAGCAAAATGCAAAAAATAAGTTTACAAAAAAAAGAACTGAAATGCATCAAATAGAAATTCAACAACCCGCCATTTTCAAAATTTAGGAAAAATTTCAAAACAATTTAGCCTCTGAAAATTTCATGACCCGCCGGGTTGGACCCGACCCTAACCCAAAATTTTCCGGGTTTACCGGGTCGGGTTGAAACTGGGTTTCGGGTTCAAATTACCGGGTTGAAACCCTGAAATTTTCGACCGGGTCGGGTCGGGTCAGGTTTTGACAGGTCTAGTAGTAAGTAATCGCTAGGGATATAATTATTCTCCTTTAACACACTCTCTCTCTCTTCCATTGTAAATACATGTCTTCGCCATGTATAGAGGTAAGTTGCATCTTCTAGCTTTTCTACCAATTCTCGTCATTTACCCTCGACGCTCGACTCGAACAATTGATCTTCTGATTTAGGGATTGGAGGTGGATTAGGGGGTACTCACCCCCTTTATCCATTGTTTTGCAGGTTCTAGGTCATTAAAGAAATTAGAGCGGAGGTTGAAGAAGAGAGCAATCAATTAGTGCATGAACGCGAACTTTTGTGCATTAATAATTGACGCCGTTTGTAGGAACAACATTCGATCCATAATTATGGTGTTCGAATCGATCCCCGAAAACCAAGGAGCGGTCTTTGAAGACCCTAGGGCAATCACGCGAAGCAAAATCGAGCACGAACCCCAGAGCAACCAGATTCGCGACCGCGGATTTGCCACCCGCGGCCGCTGATCGGTCACCCGCAACCGCGGATTGAGCGGCGGCGATCAAGTGAACTCTGAAATTCGCTCGGAGTAACGAATCCCAACGCGCGTTGATTCCAGTATTCGCTCGGGAGATCACACCACATCGCGATCCCTCTCAATAACAATCGTATCCCATACAAGGATCGATCAGTGAGTCTCACAACTCACTAGAAGGTTCGTGATGTGAGGCTCACCACCATACATATGCGGTGCTAGAGGGTGTCGATCTCATTCTCTACGTGGTGAGCCATGTCGGGTTCTTGTGGTCCGATAGATACGGACGACCTTGAATGACCCGAAATTGGTGCAACAGGAGTATCTACGGACTGTATCGGGATGGTCGCCGATATGGGTGTCAAAGAATCACTTAATCTGCCGCATTAAACTCGGCTCTAACGTTCCTTCGAGTAGGAGACACCTTGGCACGCTCTTTACTCTTCTGGTTCCGAACATTCTCAATACGCTCCATAATGGGCCAAATCCACGTCGATATTTTATGTGATCTAAAATTCCCCATATTTTTATATTTTAATATTTTCTCATAAAAATTACTCTCTCTAAATTTTTTAAAAATTATTTTACTTGACCTAAATCCACGTCCTAAATCCACCTCAAGATGCTCTAAATTTTTTTTATTTTATTTTAGTTGTTGTAAATATTTTAATATTTAAGTAGTCGTAAAATGTTTTTACTTTTATATAAGTAAAAAGATTATATAATAGGGGTGTCCAACAGGTCGACCCGACCCGACCCGTAACCCGGTTTACGGGTCACGGGTCGACCCGTTGACCCGTAACTTAATCAAATGTGACCCGTGACCCGGTTTACGGGTTACGGGTTTTACGGGTCGGGTCACCCGTTTGACTTGGTCAAACGGGTTTTACGGGTCAAACGGGTCACTTTACAGGTCGGGTCATAGGTCGACCCGTTTGATCCGTAAAACCCGATTAAATAAATGTGTTTAATTACGTGTTTTTTACACTTAAAAAAAATTTGGTTATATAATATTATTTTACGAATATCCAATGCAATAAAATTATTGAAACGTGTTTCAGAAAACAAAATAACAAAATAATATAATTTATAGTTTAAATAAACAATATAAAGTTAAATATAATTTTTTTTTTTAATTTTATGAGTTTTACGGGTCGACTCGTAACCCGCCGGATCGGCCCGTAACCCGACCCGTAACCCGTAAATGAAAATTTTATGACCCGTGACCCGACCCGTAATTTACGGATCGGACACCCGACCCGTAATGTCCGGGTCGGGTCAGTCCGGGTTACGGGTGACCCGGACCATTGGACACCCCTATTATATAATATATCATTGAATTGAATTAGTGAGCCATAAACTATGAATATTATTACGAACCAAACAAAATAATACTCTAAGACGATAATTATGAATGGAATAAGCATGGAATATAAATATGAGTATCATAACTATAGTCATGGAATAAATGATATGAATATAATAAATAAAAACTTTTCATACGTATAACGATACATAGATTGATTTTTTAAAATATATGATATTCGTATTAATATTCAAATCTCAACATGAATATGAATATGAATCCATCCATCAGGAAAAAACCGAAATAGTCATAAGTATCATCCTAGTAAACCCTAAATATCAAAATATAAGAAATAGTAATACGAAAATCATATAAATTTAACAAAATGTAAGCAATAAAATAAATAATAATATTGAACTTATGAAATACGTCATTGATAGCCAAAACTCATCTCGGGGAGGGACTGCTAATGGCGTCCGAGACGTTTAAACAACATTGTTACTACCACCGCCACCTCCATTGCCGCCTCCACTACCACCGCTCACACCACCCGCAGCCGAGCCACCACAATCACCGAATGCGCCTGCCTTACCCAACTCCACCGTTGTCGGAAAAACCGGCCTGAGAGCCTCCTCCACCGCCAATGGAACTTTCCGCCCGAGCACCCCGGTTATTGGCTCCTTCGGACCCATCTCCACCTGCACCACCACCCGGGTCCTCGAACATGCCTACACCGACCGCCCACCTGCCAATGTGCATCGACGCATCAAATCCCGTCACGTCGGCTGGACCGTTGCTCCCATCAGGATAATTCCCGCATGCACCGCCGATATTCCATCATCGACTTCCTCGCCCACGACCATGAATCTCTAATATTGTTAGCGGTTGTTCACTATGGTTTTTCCGTCGTTCGTCACTAACGTTCTTGCGGGATTTAAGATTTTCAAATATGTAGAATGACAGCGGCCGTTCGCTATGGTTTTAATATCGCTTCGGCAATCGATGCCATTGGAAGGCGTTTGTTGAAGACGTTTGGAGTTGTCCAACAACGCGATTCCGAGGCGTCATATAATGTCGTTCGGTGATATCCGTCCGCACCGTTCGTTGACAATACTTTTTGTTTTTAAACCATATTTATTAATATTTGATTTATGTCTTTCGAAAGTGATATACTCTGGATATGATACCTGTTGTATTTTAGGGTTTTATTCAGTGTTCTAGGCTATACTTTATGCTTAATTATAGTATCAAGACCGAAGACACAAGGATTCAGGATTCAAGAGTTTTATTGACGTTTCACCGAAGAAGAGTTGAAACTGTACACGTATTGCGAGCGCAATGGCTTGGCCGCGGGCGCGGTGTCATCCTAGGGAGGTCCATATTACACAGGAGAAAACCGCACGCGCGGATCTCGGAAAGCGTCCGTGGTAGAAGGCGATTTGCAAAGTGCAAATCTTATATTATTTCGGATGACATATTTTTCCGAAACAATTTATTAGGTTTTAGGTTAGAGTTTTCATTCATTTTTTTGTTTTTTTTGATAAGGAAAGGTATTAGGGTCACCGCAAAGTACTACTTGGGCTCACCTAAAACATCCACAAGGGATGAGAAATGGTTACTAACCAACTCTAAAGATAATAGGAAAAACCGCCGCCTTGGAGTCTCGAACCCGAGACCTCATGGTACTACCATGAGTGCTTCCTTAGTGAGCTGATGCGCCAAACAAAGTTTTCATTCATTCAATATCCAATATGAACTCTATTTTATTTCAGACTTTATTTTTCAGACCTAGATTTCTCTTCTATGGAGAGAGTTTGTTCAATTAAGATGTTTTAATTTATGACTTCGTTAGATTCAGCTAATTGATTTCTATCATTTGGTTATTATTAATTTTCTTGTACTTGAATGTTTCATGAATGTAATTATACTTGAGTAGCTAACTTGTTGAATTGATTGATTTTCTATTGTTAGATCTGGGTTTGGACTGTGGACAAACCTGTTATGTGAAAACAACTTGATTTTCTAGGACCATGGACTAGGGGGTTAAGGAAGAGATGTTTCTGCAACTGACTTGTTGTTTGTTTGCTTTTGCATGTATTTATTTGCATTGCTATTATTGATTTGACTGTCCTTTGTCATTATTAAGATATGTCTAGACTGTGGACAGACGATTAAATAAGACCAGGATAGGAATTAACTATAGGAGTAAAAAGAATTAGTGGATGAATCTATTATCGAATGTTTATATCAAAGTCAATCTCTTGAATAAACTTGCTTCCCTAGTATTTCATTGATTGTTTTCTTTTTGGTAATTAGTTTGACAAATTCGTTTAGTTTAACTCTCTTGAAACCCCTTTGTCTTTGGTTGATAGAAATATTAATACTAGAAGCCGCAAGTTTTTTTGGATGCGATGACATCGACTTACTCATTATATTAGAGCTTGTATTAGAGCTATGCATATTTGATCTTGACGTAACGACCCGAGTCGTAAAGACGCGTACGCTCTTTGATGGCGTGGTTCAAACAAGGCAAAATCCGCTTGTGCAAAAAAAATAAAGTTAGTATCCGTAAGTTTATTATTGGTCCCTGTTGGTTGAGTTGGCTGCCAAGTGCCAACGCTCACTTTGTCTCTGGGGAGATTTCATTTTCTCTTCTTCCTCGTTCTCTCCGCCCTTCTCTGTGAAACCGATCTCTCCCCACATCTCATAACACCAACCCGGTTGAGATTTATTAGTTTCCTCCCCCCTCCCTCCCTCTCTCTGTACTGATCTGTGTATGCCCACAATGTCTCCAGCATTCGCGGCCACTAGAATCATCCAGCCCCTGAACTTGACCTCCCAGATAAGATCCACTGATAAGCCTCTCTTCGATCCTCTCAAATCTTCACCGCCCACATCTTTCCTTGGATCCGCTCAAACCCTCCGTTTCCGCAATGCCCAAACTCTGTCCTCCTCCCACTTCCGCGACCTTCGATCCGCGGCCGCAGCTAAAGAAGTTGTCGCCGCCCCGGAGCTGGCCAAGCAGAAGAATTCCAAGCCATCCGCTGCTTCCAATCTGGTAAGTTTTAGGGTTATGTAGTTGATGATTTTTCATATTTGTAGTTTTGTTGCTCTTGTTCTTCATTTTCCTTTTTGCCCTTAGCTGATCTGTGTAATCTATGGCCAATTAGAAGGGATTTGTCCTCAATTCGATCCCTAATTCATGGGCTCTCTTCTGGGCTTTTGTAATTGCATATTTGCATGCGTAAGAGTTAAAATACATTAGGGTATCCCCTCAAGGGGGACGTCCTATAGCATCCTTTCGGACGAGAACTTTCAGTTCTGTGAGATTCGATATAGTGTCAATAGGGAGGCAATGGTCCATTTTAGCAATTTAATCGGACACGCTCTACACACATGGTTAACTCGAACAGTCTCAAACCACCTTGGATGCCTTGATATTACTCTCTCACTACTACTGACATTCAATCTGATTTCGTCTTCTTTTTTTGCATGTGCGTAGTTGGTCACAAAGCAAGAAGGTCTGGAGCTCTATGAGGACATGATCTTGGGAAGGTTTTTTGAGGATATGTGCGCCCAGATGTATTACAGGGGGAAAATGTTTGGATTTGTTCACTTGTACAATGGGCAAGAGGCTGTCTCCACTGGGTTCATCAATCTTTTGAAAAAGGATGATTGTGTGGTCAGCACTTACCGTGACCATGTCCACGCCCTAAGCAAAGGCGTACCTGCACGTGCTGTCATGAGCGAACTCTTTGGTAGAACGACTGGATGTTGCCGTGGGCAAGGTGGGTCGATGCACATGTTCTCCAAAGAGCACAATGTGCTTGGCGGTTTTGCGTTCATAGGTGAAGGGATTCCTGTTGCGACGGGAGCTGCATTCACTTCCAGATACAAGAGGGATGCTCTTGATGAGAAGTGTGATGATGTGACAGTGGCGTTTTTCGGGGACGGAACGTGTAATAATGGACAGTTCTTTGAGTGTTTGAACATGGCTTCCTTGTGGAAGCTGCCCATTGTGTTTGTGGTGGAGAATAATTTGTGGGCAATCGGGATGTCGCATTTGAGAGCGACTTCTGATCCAGAGATATGGAAAAAGGGACCGGCGTTTGGGATGCCGGGCATTCATGTGGATGGGATGGATGTTTTGAAGGTGAGAGAAGTGGCAAAGGAGGCAATTACTAGAGCTAGGAACGGTGAGGGTCCTACTTTGGTTGAATGTGAAACTTACAGATTTAGAGGACACTCCTTGGCTGATCCAGATGAGCTCCGTGACCCTAGTAAGTTTCTTGACCATGCATTGCAGTCTTTTGGAACTATAAGAATTTTTCTCCATTTTATTCTGTCTTGTTCTTTCCTTGGATAATTTTGTTGTTTGTGGTTGATTGAATATATAAGGGTGCAGAGTCCACACTAGAACAAAAGAGAACTGGTTTTTGATCTATATCTTTTATGGCATGAACAAATGATCAGCTTTCATTCTGAATACTTTGATTAGAATCAGTTTGTAGTTGATGATTGATGAGTTAATTAAAATATACCGTCTACCCTAAGTGCATTTTCTCATACTGTATACAACTTCAAATTCATTTCTCATAAAGCCATATTTAGTCTTCTTTTGAAGTTATGATTTCAGTAAAAAATAGAGACAACTGCACTTAGGAAGTCTATCAAGGTGATTAAACTGTCCTTCAGACACGACATATCCGCTTCTGATTATTGAGGAACTGTCAGCTTTCTCATGTATGTTTTGGCTGCTGACATAAAAAATGATGAATGATATCCAAATATAGAATTTTATTAAGGTCACTTTGCTTTCTTCTGCTACATTTGCACTTGCTTGTATGCAGTTCTGTATAATGAGAGGGAAACGTACTATATAAAGTGTCAGATCCATTTTGTGAGGCAGAACTTGGCCCCAAATTTCTTTCATACCTTGCATTCCCTTGCTCAGATTAACGTCATTTGAGCTATATATATCTCTGAACATCAGTTGGCTTTTCATGGCAGATGAGAAGGCTAAGTTTGCTGCTAGAGACCCCATCACAGCTTTGAAGAAGTACTTAATTGATAACAATCTTGCTAGTGAAGCTGAGTTGAAAGCCATTGAGAAGAAGATTGATGAGGTGGTTGAAGATTCTGTTGAGTTTGCTGATCAGAGCCCTCATCCGGGACGCACTCAACTTCTCGAGAACGTCTTCTCGGACCCAAAGGGATTTGGGATTGGCCCGGATGGAAGATACAGATGCGAGGATCCCAAATTCACTGAAGGAACTGCTCAAGTCTAGGAGCTAAAGTTATTTATCCCCAAAACCTACGAATTTCTGTTAGGTTTGTCCCTTTTTATGTCCTCCTTTCTGTACTGCTACTATTTTGTTATAATTGTGTTAAATGTTCTCTAATTGTTTGCTTACTTATTGCTATATATTTTGAGCAAATCTTTGTTGTGTGTAATATTATCATTTCTCATTTTACTGTGTTGGAAGAGAGGGAAAAAAAAAAGTTGATACTCAGCTGCCGAAAGACGAAATTGTGCTGTTTCAAACAAAACAAACGTAAATATCAGGAGGCAAGCACTAGTGCTCCATACCTTTCTTAGTTCTTACTTAACCACCTTGCACAAATAGCTATTTTTTATGTTCATGTAAACATACACCACTTGGTTCTTATGTTTATATTATTAAATTTCATAACGTATAAAATTGAAATTTTTGGTATTACCCAACTTGGTTCTTATATTTATTCTTATACGTCTATGTAAAAATACTCCATTAGATGGCTAATATACCCTAATCTATATTCAAATTATTAAATTTCATAACGTATAAAATTGAAAATTTTGATAATTTATGTCCAACTCCACAATTAGATTCATAAAGAAAAAAGTGACTTAATAAAGACGAATTAAGGAAAAATTGTTCTTTTTTAAATTTCACAAACTATACTATACTTTTGAGGAATGGTTGCACTCTCTAGTCTCTACCTCGACTTTTTTAAATTTCAGACTCACCTTTTTTTATTTGAGGTTGATTCCAGTGAATTTTTTTTTATATCCTATAAACTAAAAACGTGAACAAAATACATAAATATGTGAACAAAATTGTGTTTTTATTATGGATCGTATTAACATATGTAATAACAAAATTTCTCAATATCATGTGTTATGGATCAAATTAGTACACATAATAACACAATAACACAAAATCACTAACATTTTTGGAGTTCACGTACTTAATGATTTTTGTTTACGTATATCTATTTCATTCATTTGATTCAAATCCTTTTTATTTAGGGACAAAAGTGCTCAATTCATGTACAAACAAAATTTGAAACCTATAAATATTTTTGTCCTTAAAGGATTACAACATTCAAAAGTAACCATTTTTAACCCATTTTGGCTCTAAAACACTCCTAATGGAAAATAAATTTAAAAAAAATAATTTCCCACGTACAAAAATATAGTGCATGATTAATAAACTTTTGCATAAGGTACATAGTACAGTTAAACCTTTATAAATTAATAGGGTCGGGTTTAGAGTATTTTATTATTTTATAGAGATATTAATTCATCGATAAATTAATATTTATTAATTTATAGAGATTTTAGCTATAGAAATATTTCCAATTAAATAATATCAAGTATTGTCATTGAACAAATATTATACCAACTACAAAAATCATAAAAGTATAGCCAAACTATTAACATATTTACTAAAAATAAAATATGGACAATTTCTGACCAAATTTTGGATGATTGGTACTATTGTATATTCCTTATATAGTAATTATTAATTTATGATTTTATTGGGACCTTATATTTCTATAGGGTTTTTTGAAAATTTATTATCTTATTATTTTATCGAAAATCGTCAAAAATTACACTAGCCCAAGTCGGGACCGGAGAAAAATATTAATTTACCGAGTTTATTAATTTATCGAGTATTATTTTATGGAGGTTCTACTGTAATAGAATAACTTTATATAGGTTTAGTTTTCTCATTTATTAGATATAATATCATTATCTTTATTATTTGTCTAAGTCATAAGTGAATTTTTATTTCCAAGTCGTTCATCTTAAAAGTTTTATCCATTTTTATTTTACAATTAATTTAGAAAAACAATTATGTGTTTTTATACCCCTTTTTATATGAGTTTAAAAACATTGGATAATAGTGAAGAAAATTTTGTATTAACACTATAACAAGACTGATAGGAAATTCTGATTAGCTTTTCTCTAAAATTATATAATACTATTAATAGAGAAAAGTATTAAGATGAGCGACTCGTTGTAGAGTTTGTTATGCAGAATCAAATATAAATACCCTAACCAACACAACAAGTATAGCATGCAAGCAAGGGGTCAAATCTCAGAGAAATCGGGTGCTCTTGGTTTTTAATCAAATCAACAAAGAAGAAAGACAGGGGTTTTGGAAGGTTTGGGCAACAAACAAACAAAGCGTCAAATATCAATAGAGAGAAACGAAGGTTATTCAATCAGATTCACTTAAGAGAGTAATTCGATGATCGGTTTATCCCAATTTCTTGTCTTTAATTGATCAATTCTAATTCGGATCTTAAATAATCACCTGTCTGCGGTCCAAGAAATACTTAATACTAGACAAAGACGCTTAATCTAGAATTAGCAATACAAACAAGAATATGTGCAATATCAAATTAAACAATCAACCTACAAGTCAATTGCAAGATAAAAAATCAATTCTCTTTCTCAATCCAAGTGCACGGTCCTAGAAATCAAGAGTTTTCATGGAACAGAAAAGATCACAAAGACATAAATCAAATTAATTCAAACTATAGAACAAAGACAATTCAATTAGTTGATCAGGCTCAAAGAATCAATTAATGATCATGGAATTAAGAACAAAGAAAAAAGATACTCCATTAATCAAGGTAAGAAACTTTACTGAAATCTCACGAACTAGCAATTAAGCTTCACTTCAAGAATACTCCTCCAAAGGGAATTTAGTTCTCCATATCAGTTGAAAACAAAACTAATGTTGGATGAATGAATGAATGACAAATCTAAAAATCTAGAAAACCCAAAACTTAAATAGTGCTTGGAAGAGAAGTTTATCCGATAATAAAGGATAATAGAACGGAAAATAAGATAAAACCAAGTCTATTCGGATCTGCAAAGCACCACGCACGCGCCAAGTTAACCGTGCATGCGCTCTAAGGAGATCAAATATCCTTCACACTTCGCTCATCGCCTTCTACCGCACATGCCCTTATGGAACCACCCACGCGGCCTTCTGCTTATGAAATTTGGTTCTCTGGAATGCCACCGCGCACGCGGGCTGGCCGCCATGCTTGCACTTGTTGCATATTCAACTCTTCTTCTGTAAAACATCTTGAAAAATGTTGCAATCCTTGTGTTTTTGATCTTGATATTACAATTACACTCAAACACTAATCTTTACACACTCAATAAAGCTCTATAACACTAAACTTATTATGTCCTAAACATAGTGTATAAAATTCTCTTATACTTAGATCTTGCTCGTCCTCGAGTAAGCTCAAAACAAGTCTAACAATAAAACCTATCCAAGACCCACAAGAAATATAAGGGAACACAAAAACACTCAACTCACAACCTAAACCCAACATAGAGTAATAGTGAGAAAAACAATGAAGCTCAAGCACACACCTCACAATATGTTAATAACACTCAAAAGCTCAAACAATGAAAGATCTATCTTGGTGAACTACCCAATCTACAATTTAATTCCCCAAAAGTCCTCAAGCAAGAATATTGTCCTAATCTCTCGAATTTTACCGCTCAATTATGCTCAGGCGCCCTTTCGAGTTATCACCTAACATCTCTTTTCATTTTCCAATAGGTGTGCTCGCATAAACTCACAATCACTCATAAACCTCATATTACCCCAACCTAATACTGATCCGGGTCACATGCTTATTACTTGAGCCGCCCTTTTGGGTTTTCAAGTCATGTTGGGATTTAACATGCCTTTTGCTAAATTTCTTTTTGGCTTTATCTGATTTTTTTCTATTTCAAAAAATTTCTTACAAAGTATGGAACAAGTATCCTATGAAAACAAAGAAAATCAAAGAAGTGCAACTATCTATGTTAAGCGTAGTGACTAGTGAGTACTCCCCCCCCCCCCCCCCCTCCCCCATAATGAAATCCTTCATTGTCCTCAATGAAGTTAATAGTAAGGAAATAAGTAGAGAATAAGTTATATCAGAAGACTCACATACGAAGAAAACGTGATGGAATGGATGAGCTCGCTAAATAGATGAATGCACTGCTTTGGAACCTTGAACTGGTCTTTTGCAGGTCTACCGTGCGTGCGGTATAGTTGGCATGAGAGCGGATAAACCATCTGGGATGGAGTCGAAGCTGGGCAATACCGCAAGCGCAGTTGAGGGAACGCGAACACGGTGAGACCAACAACGAACTCGAAAATCATATCTCAAACACAACTCACAAGGAAACTCCCGAATGGCGGCGCAAGCACCTATAATGTAGCAACATCAGTAATGTGCCACAAAGTAGAAGAAGACTCCCCATACTTGAAAAATACCACGAGCGTCATGAAGAACTCCAAAGAAGAAGAAGGGGGAAAGATAGGTGGTATGAAGAGGGTGAAGCTGAAAGAATAGACACTCTTTTTTCCTTTTTTTTTCTTTTTTCTTTTTTCTTTCAGTTTTTTCTTCGACCTCGCACATTACCACACGCATTGACTACGATCCGTGTGCACGGGCTAGTACCTGTTCGTTAGGGATATTCTGGGGCTCAACCGTTAGCGCAACATGGAAACCGTGGACACGGTATCACACTTGAACGTCCTTTCAGACCTAGTACCTGCACGTTAGTCCAAAAACCAAAAAAACTAGACTAACCAAAGGAAAAAAAGAGAAGAACTCGTACCTACCGTCAATTTGCCTCCCGAGCAATGCCTTTATTTAATGTCGATAACTTGATGTCTTTAAGCTCAATAGGGGTCCTCATCAATGTGGAACTTGACCTCCTTATCATTATGTGCCAATGAGAGTAGTCCTTTGGCAACATCAATTACGACGCTCACCTTTTTCATAAATGGATGACCCAACAACAAAATTGGATCGTATCTTCCTTCACCTATCTCCATGACATAAAAATCAATAGGGAAGATTTAACCATCTACTTCCAGAAAAACATCTTCCACAATTCCTCTTGGATGCAAGTTAGAGTGGTCAATTAGTTCAATAGTAATATTTTTTTTCTTACAATGGTCCTAGACCTAGCTTTTCACACATGCAAAGTGGTATGACATTAATAGAAGCTCCCAAGTCAAACATAGCGCGCTTGATCTACGTTTCTCATATAGATACAAGCATAGTAAATCTTCTTGGATCTCCACACTATTTCGGAAATTGCTTCTGAAGTATGGAATTAGAAATTACAATCTTAGAGATATTTTCAACTTTTGACACATTCTCCACTAGAGCTATTCTTTTAACCTTTCCCTTTTCTTGTTGTTTTCTTTTAATAATGCATAGTTGTTTTAAAAACTTAGCAAACCTAACAACAACAACAACAACAACAACATTTACCCAGGAAAATACCGCCAGGGCAGGATCTGGGGGGTCAGGATGGGGGCATTTCAGACCTAGATGAAATACGCCCAATACAACCCAAAGGGTAGAAACAAAAACCTAACAATGATAGAAACAAAAATACAACTCAAAGGATGGATACAAAAAAAATACGACCCAAAGGAAAGGACACAAAAAGCCTGACTAGCTATCTAGCACCCTAATCTTCTCCCTCCATAACTCCTTGCACAGAGTCAAACTCTCTGAAATCTCTAGCAAGGCGATATCCTACTTTATATTGTTCATCCATCGCTTCTTCGGACGACCTCTATCCCTTCGGAAAGCCCCTAAATCCAAAAGCTCGCACCTCCTAACCGTAACATCAGGGCTCCGCCTCTGAACATGACTAAGTCAACGCAATCTAGCTTCTCTCAACTTGTCTCCAATGCTAGCCACCCCGAGCTTGCCTCTGATCTCTTCATTTTTAATCTTATCCATCCTTGTGTGCCCACACATCCATCTAAGCATCCTCATCTCTACGACTGCGAGTTTTTGTTCCTGAGCCTTCGTCGTCAGCCAACATTCTGCACCATAGAGGATTGCTGGCCTTACAACAAACCTGTAGTACTTTCCCTTGAGTTTGAGAGGAACCTTCCTGTCGCACAGAACACCTGAAGCTGCCCTCCACTTCTGTCAGCCTCTCTGTATACGAGACCTAACAGCTTCATCAATACACCCATCAGACTGCAAAATAGAACCCAGATACTTGAAGTAATCCTTCTTCGCAATGAAATCACCGCCCAACTGCACCTCACTTCCAAGCTCAATCTCCTGACCGAAACCGAACTCCACATATTCTGCCTTAGTCCTACTCAACCTGAAACCTTTACTTTCTAGCCTCTCCCTCCACACTTCTAGTTTGCTGCTCAACCCCTCTCTAAAATCCTCCACCAAAGCTATGTCATCTGCGAACAACATGCATCTTGGAACCTCTCCCGGGATGTCCCTAGTCAGCACATCTAACACTAGCGTAAACAAGAAGGTGCTCAGAGCTGAACCCTGATGGAGACCCATCCCCACCTCAAAAAAATCTGTACCCCCTCCTGGCCTGCAAACGCTCGTCCTCGATGCTCATACATGTCTCGAATGATCCTAATGAAAGAGCTCGGCACCTCCTTAGCTTCCAGACACTCCAAAATCAACTTTCTCGGTACCCTGTCATAGGCTTTTTCCAGGTCAATGAACACCATATGAAAATTTTTCTTTCTCTCCCTATGTGCCTTAATCAATCTCCTCAACAAATGAATGGCCTCTACGGACGACCGTCCTGGCATAAAGCCGAATTGGTTTTCCGACACTTGCACTAGCCGTCTCAATCTCAACTCAAATGCCTTCTCCCACACATTCATCGTATGGGAGAGGGATATTTCCGACATTGTTAGCAAACCTAATAATGCTTTGAATCAAGTTAAGGAGAGGGATATTTTATATGCTCTTTTTAGTATAGGTTAACTCTTGTATTTTAGGATTATATTGAGTGTGTTTAGGTTAGTGTTTGTGCTTAATTGTAATATAAAGACTGAAGACACAAAGATTTAAGACACGAGAATTTTCAAGACAAGATCCCAAAGTGAAGTATTGCTACTGCTGAAGAACCGTAGGCGCGGTGGTGCCCAGAGACCACGATTTGATTTGCTGAGGAACCGCGTGCGCGGAGCCCTTGGCGTGAGCGCGGTGCGAGGCGATCTAGTGAAGTGTAAAGGATTTCTTGAAGGCCAAGACCGCAAGCGTAGTGCCTATGACGCGCGCGGGGTGGTTCACTGTCCCGAGAAGCTTACTTTTCTATCTTTTGTTTTTTTTCTTATCTTTTCTCTATCTTATAGTTTCGGATTGGTATGCCTTCCGACTACTATTTAAGTAGAGGTTGTCCTCGGGCTTTTAGTAGCCTTTTACATTATGAATTCACCTTAGATCCAATTGATTCCTTAGTTTGTATTATGGAGAACTTAATCCTCTTTGGGGGATTATTTATGAAGTGATGCATATTTGATGAATTCGTGAAGTTTTGGTACAGTTTCTTTCCTTGATTATTATCTTTTCTCTTTGTGCTTAATTCCTTCAACCTTGCATGATTTTTTGAGCCTGATCAACTAATTGAATTGTCATTGTTCTATCGTTTGAATTGATTTATTTCATTGTCTGTGTGAACTTATCTTTCCTGTGAAGACAACTTAATTCTAGGACCGTGGACTAGGATTAAGAAAGAAATTAGATTGTTTTATCTTACAATTGACTCGTAGCCTGATTGCTTGATTTGATATCTTGCTTATTCTTGTTCTTCATGCTAGATCTAGGTTAAGCGTTCTTGCCTAGGTTTAAGTATTGCCTGGACTATAGACTGGTGATTGTTTATGATCAGAATTAGAATTAGTCAAGGAAGTCTAAGAAACTAGATGAACTCGAATGATTCTTTATGTTGATCTAATTAAATATCCTCTGTTTCTCTATTATGATATCAGAACCTTCTTCAAAACCATTGCTTTTCTCTTGATTGAACTGAATTGCTTGAGAACACTTGATTCCTCTGGGTTCGACCCCTTGCTTGCATGCTATACTGATTGTTAGTTTAGCGTTATTAAGTTATTGCTTGCATAACAACCTCTGCAGTCCGGTCAATACTTAACTGACAATTCACAAAGGTTTCGAAGATCTCCTTGTCATCAACATGTTTTCTTGTATCCTTACTAGCTTCAAGGAAAGGCGTGACGGGCTTGTCCGAGCTGAGAGGTGGAAAGTATGGCCTGACATAATCATTGTCTACTTCTAAGGCCTTACCGCATGCACGGTTCTCCGTCCGCGTGCGCAGATCCTTAGTTTTGAAATCTTCATCACTACGAGCGCGGGGCATGTTGCCGTGAGCACGCTTGTCCAACAGAACATCGAATTTCCCTCCAGGCAGGTCACCGCGGGCACGGTAAAGGGGTTCGCGTGCGTGGTCTTCTTCGAGCCTAACTCCTGACTTCTCTGGAGAGATTCCATGCACGTGTACTTGGCTAGCACTAGCGCGGTCGCTCTCTAGAGAGTCCTGGTAACTTTCTATATCCGCTCCGTGAGCGCACCCCTCAGAGAGCTTACACTGTTGTTCCTCAGACCTGCCCTCCGTATAGCAACTTCTTTGTCGCTCCTCAATTGCATATCACTTACATTCTCCTTGTGATTAATGGGCTGAGATGGTAGTTTCCTGGAATCCCTAGCCTCAAGACGAACAAGCAAAGTTGCTATCTAACTCAGCTAAGTCTCTAAGTTCTTAATAGTTGCCTTTGTGTCTTGATTCTCCTTAATGAGATTATTGATGATGTTGGCGCTATCATTGGGAGCTTGAGGCCTTGGAAAATATTTATTCGGCCTGAATTGTTGTTGATGTTGGCCTTGTGGAGCAAACTATCGTTGTTGTTGTGGTGGTGGATGTGACACCCTCACACCCCTCTGACATATGCTATAAATAACTTACTTATTATACAAACATATAATGCACATAATTTCACATCTGATCACATAAACATATAACAAAACTTAACAACCATAAGTTAAAACACACAGATACACACACTTGTATCTAGTTACTTCTTATACTAAAACAACTCTACTTCTATTACAATACATATGTCTATGATGCAAAATGAGGAGGAGAAGGTTGCATAAGGCATTAGCCGGCCGACCTGTGCAAATCTGACATCTATGAAACACAAGCTAGTATAACTAGCTGAACCTGAAAAATTGGTTGCGATTTATGTGAGTCGCATACTCAGTGAATATAAACCATCGTCAATTATTTCACGCATAACCAATTCAATTAATCCCTGTACATATACATATACATATCTATATTCCATATGAATAAACTTATGCATATGCGAATGCTCATGTGTCTAATTATTATTCTGTGAACTGTGCAAGCCTGAATTTGCCCCGGGTTTCCTGTGAATGGACTCTTTTGGTCCCATGTGATTTAGACCCGTAGGTCTCATATGAATTGGCCTTTTAGGCCTCCTGTGATTTGACCTTATAGGTCCCATGTGTTTAGACCTTTATTTAGGTCTCTTGTGATTACAAATTCAGGGCAAGACAATCACAGAGCCTTTAATCTCATGCCAATGTGATATGCTCAAATGCATCATATATCACGTATCATTTGCAATTGCACAGTCTATGCAAACAATCATGGACATTCCAGAGAAAACACATATCATACATATATCCATATAATATATATAGCACATAGCATATATATATACACATTGTAACACATCATATAACACATAAGGTTGAATCTCCGGTCTATACTCACCTTCTAGGAAAGATTTCTGGGCTCGGACTCCTTCCCCTGATCACGAGTTATCCCTCGTGCTCCAAATAGTAATCTTTATAGCCCAAATTCAAACCGGATACAACAATTTTGTTCAAAACAGATCACGTAGGAAATCACCCTCGGCCCTTCTCTCTCTGAGCTCCCTCCTACTTGCGTCTTTCTTTAAACTCACACAACACACACGTACATATCACCAAATGGGGCAACGTGTATATATATATCCAAGAGGCAAGACTCAAAGTCGGCTTGAAAGAGTCGGCCAACTTTTTGGATAACCACAATCTACACCCTTAAATTCTTTTTATTACAAAACTTACCCAGAAACTTTAATTAATTAACTTTATCTTTAAAAACGTTTAAAACGTAAATAACTTTAATTTGAAAGCGAGTATTACTTTTTAAAAAAAAACTTTATCATGTACTCTGCAAATATGCTATGCGTATGCAATGAATGCACTATGACGTATGCAGTTTGGTCGGGGATGTTACATATCTCCCCCTCTATAAGAATTTTGTCCTCAAAATTCTCTAATGCTTTATCTAATGCAATATGTTATGAGGTCAATTACCATTGAGCAAATGCGGATAAGAGTTTCTCATCTTCTCTTTTGTTTCCCAAGTGGCTTCCTCTATACCATGATTTTTCCAGATTACTTTAACCATCGGAATCTCTCTGTTTCTTAACTGTTTGATTCTGTAATTTGCTATCCTGACCGGTTCCTCTATATAGCTCAAGTTTTCTGTAATCTGCACTTCAGAATCTCTTAACACATGTGATGGATCAGACCGATACCGTCGCAACATACTAACATGAAAAACATTGTGAATCTGAGCCAATTCTGCAGGCAATGCTAACTTATATGCTAATGGTCCTACTCTTTCTATAATCTCATATGGCCCAACATATCAAGGACTCAGTTTTCCTTTACTACCAAATCTCATCACACCTATCCATGGGGAAACTCGTAGAAACACTTTATCACCAACCTAATACTCCATCTCCTTTCGGTGTTGATAAAAATAACTCTTTTGTCGGTCCTGTGCAGCTTTCATTTTACTTTTAACAATATCAATCTTATCAACTGTATCATGTATAATCTCGGTTCCTTCTAAAATTTCTGTTCCTTCTTTATCCCAATACAATGGACTTCTACATTTTCTTCCATATAATGCCTCATACGGTGCCATCCCGATACTGCTGTGAAACTGATTGTTATAAGCAAATTCTATCAGAGGAATGTATCTATCCCAAGAACCCTAAAATTCAATAACACAAGCACGAAGCATTTCTTCTAGTGTCTGTATAGTTCTCTCTGACTGTCCATCTGTCTGAGGATGATAAGCTGTGCTAAAATGCAATTTGGTCCCCATAACTGTTTGAAAACTTTCCCAAAACCGGGAAGTAAATCTCGGATCTCTATCTAATACAATGGACACTAGTATTCCATGAAGTCGAACAATTTCTTTCATATATAACTCTGCCAACTGATCCAAGGAACAACTCCATCGTATAGGTAAGAAATGTGCTGATTTAGTCAATCTATCAATAATCACCCAAATGGCATCATTTCCCTTTTGTGTACGTGGTAATCCCACAACAAAATCCATTGTAATCCGCTCTCATTTCCAAACCGGAATAGATAAAGGTCTCAGCTTACCTGTAGGTGACTGGTGCTCTACTTTAACTTGTTGGCAAGTAAGACATTTAGAAACAAATTTTGCAACCTCTTTCTTCATCCCTGGCCACCAGTAATGTTGTTTCAAAGTATGATACATCTTTGTCGTGCCTGGATGCATAGCATAAGGTGCATTATGTGCCTCATCTAAAATTTCTCGCCTCAGATTATCAACATCTGGTACACATAATCGAGTCCCAAACATCAATGTGTTATCTTGCATAACAAACGGTGTATCCTTACCCTGTTGTATTTGTTCAACAATTTCTGCCAATCTGCCATCTTTCACTTGAGCATCTTTAATTCGCTGTCTCAACACAGTTCGAATCTCCAAAGTAGCAATCAATACTCCCTCTGAGTTCAACTGTAGTCTCGCATTTAGACATCTCAAAGAAATCAAATCTGAAAATGGAGTCATGTGCGTACTTGCCATTGTGACACTGGACTTTCGACTTAAAGCATCTGCTACAACATTGGCTTTTCCTGGATGATACTCAATTGTGCAATCATAATCTTTAAGCAATTCTATCCAGCGTCTTTATCGCATATTCAACTCCTTCTGACTCATCAAATACTTTAAACTCTTATGATCATTAAAAATCTAAAATGTTTCTCCACATAGATAGTGTCGCCAAATCTTCAAGGCAAATACCACTGCTGCTAGTTCTAAATCATGTACAGGATAAGAAACCTCATGTGGTCGTAACTGCCGCGATATATAAGCAATCACCTTTCCATTATGCATTAACACACAACCAAGACCATGATATGAAGCATCACTGTAAACAACAAATCCTCCTGTACCTGTAGGAATGGTCAAAATTGGTGTTGTGGTCAAACAAAGTTTTAACTCATCAAACCTTTGTTGGCATGCATCATCCCAACGGAAAGAAGCATTTTTCTGTAACAATTTAGTGAGTGGTGCAGCTACAATAGAGAATCCTTTCACAAATCGTCTATAATATCCAGCCATACCCAGAAAACTACGAAGTTCTGTAATGGTAGTTGGTGCTTTCCAGTTTATCACTGCTTCAATCTTTTTAGGATCAACCTCTATACCTCTTCCAGATACTATATGCCCCAGAAATACCACATTATCTAACCAGAATTCACATTTACTCCTTGGCATACAACTGTTTCTCTCGTAGGACTTGCAATACTGTACGCAAATGATCAACATGCTCCTCTATACTTCGTGAATACACCAGTATATCATCAATAAAGACGATCACAAATCTATCAAGGAAAGACTGGAATACCTTATTCATTAGAGCCATAAATGTTGCTGGTGCATTCGTCAACCCAAATGGCATCACTAGAAATTCATAATGCCCGTATCTTGTTCTGAATGCTGTTTTAGGAATGTCATCTTTGGCTATCTTTAACTGATGATACCCTGATCGAAGATCTATCTTAAAAAATACTTTTGCACCTTGAAGTTGATCAAACAAATCATCTATTCTTGGCAACGGATATTTGTTCTTCACTGTCACCTGATTCAACTTTCGATAATCTATGCACAATCGAAATGTACCACCTTTCTTTTTCACAAAAAGTACTGGTGCACCCCATGGTGATACACTAGCTCTGATGAACCCTTTCTCTAACACCTCTTGCAATTGTTTCTTCAGCTCTTGTAACTCTAGTGGAGCCATCCGATATGGAGGAATAGAAATCGGTGCAGTACCTGGTATTACCTCAACATTAAACTCTATCTCTCTATCAGGTGGTAATCCTAGAAGATCCTCAGGTGCTCTAGATGCATCTTGTTGTGACATCGCAAAAACTCGAGCTTGACCCTGTGGTCGAGATTCCTGTGGTTGTGATCTTCTAGTACTAGCAGGCGTACTCATGGTCTGACCTCTTCCACGACCTCTACCAATACTCATTGCTGGTGTTGCTGGTTGGAAATTTTGAACGGATGCTTCAGATGCTACCCTTCTAACATTTGATCTATCAGACCTAGCTGGACATTCTTTGTAAAAGTGCCCTTGTTGTCCACAGTGATAACATCCTCCAGTAAGTAATCGACGTTCTCCTGTATGATTTCGACCACAATACGGACACATGGGTCGTGTTTGTACCGTCATGCCTGATCCTCTGTCATTGCCACGTCCAGAACTTAAGATGTGTCCACCTCTCTGATTGAATGGACCACCTCTGCCCACTGTTGGTGCTGGAGAAGAAAATTTTTGGCGCTTAGCTGACTTCCACTTGACTCACCCATATGACTAATTGGTTCCCTCTTCTACTTTTGAAAATATACCTGTCTTTCTTTTAACAAGGTCTCTGCTCTAATTGCTGCACTACGCAAATTAGTAAAGGTGAGAAGATCCCATGGCGTAATCTTGTTTCGAATATTATAGGACAGTCCTTCCTCAATACACCTGCATTTATCTCTCTCTGTAGCCACTATATCAGTTGCATAATGCGACAGTTGAGTAAATTTAACTTCATACTCAGCCACAGACATATTCCCCTGTTTCAGTGACAAAAACTCATTTTGCTTTGCATCTCGATATACCTCTGGCATATACTTGTCTTTGAAGATACTGAGAAATTCACCCCATGATACCACTGAATTTAGTACTGCAGCATGTGAAATAGTCTCCCACCAGTCATATGCATCCCCTTGTAAGAGTGATACTGAAAAGTCAACCCGCTCTTCTTCTATGCATCTCATCATACTAAAAACTCTCTCTGTTCTCTTGAGCCAAGTTTCAGCCTCAGCAGGATCAGTAGTCCCATAGAAATCAACTGCTCCTAACTTACGAAGTTCTTTGAAATTTCTGCTTCTAGACCCTATACTTGGCTCTTGAACTTCTTCTTCTACTAGTTCATGGGTACGAGATACATGTGGATGCATAGGAGAATGAGATGCTTCTATAGATGGATTTGGCACGGCTAAACCTTCCCTCCTTTGTGGATCATGCTCATGATTGTCCATGTTCCTAAATCAATGCAATTCTAATGTCCATTACATATGCTATATGATGCTTATGAATGCATAATGCCCCTAGAAGACCATATCCCTACTCTGATACCAAAAACTTATTGTTGTGACACCCTCACACCCTTCTGACGTATGCTATAAATAACTTACTTATTATACAAACATATAATGCACATAATTTCACATCTGCTCACATAAACATATAACAAAACTTAACAACCATAAGTTAAAACACACAGATACACACACTTGTATCTAGTTACTTCTTATACTAAAACAACTCTCTGACTTCTATTACAATACATATGTCTATGATGCAAAATGAGGAGGAGAAGGTTGCATAAGGAATTAGCCGGCCGACCTGTGCAAATCTGACATCTATGAAACACAAGCTAGTATAACTAGCTGAACATGAGAAATTGATTGCGATTTATGTGAGTCACATACTCAGTGAATATAAACCATCATCAATTATTTCACGCATAACCAATTCAATTAATCCCTGTACATATACATATACATATACATATCTATATTCCATATGAATAAACTTATGCATATGCGAATGCTCATGTGTCCAATTATTATTCTGTGAACCGTGCAAGCCTGTTGCCCCGGGTTTCCTGTGAATGGACTCTTTTGGTCCCATGTGATTTAGACCCGTAGGTCTCATATGAATTGGCCTTTTAGGCCTCCTGTGATTTGACCTTATAGGTCCATGTGTTTAGACCTTTATTTAGGTCTCCTGTGATTACAAATTCAGGGCAAGACAGTCACAGAGCCTTTAATCTCATGCCAATGTGATATGTTCAAATGCATCATATATCACGTATCATTTGCAATTGCACATTCTATGCAAACAATCATGGACATTCCAGAGAAAACACATATCATACATATATCCATATAATATATATAGCACATAGCATATATATATATATACACACATTGTAACACATCATATAACACATAAGGTTGAATCTCCGGTCTATACTCACCTTCTAGGAAAGATTTCTGGGCTCGGACTCCTTCCCTTGATCACGAGTTATCCCTCGTGCTCCAAATAGGAATCTTTATAGCCCAAATTCAAACCGGATACAACAATTTTGTTCAAAACAGATCACGTAGGAAATCACCCTCGGCCCTTCTCTCTCTGAGCTCCCTCCTACTTGCTTCTTTCTTTAAACTCACACAACACACACGTACATATCACCAAATGGGGCAACGTGTATATACAGGGCCGTCCAATGGTTTTGGGGGGCCCTGTGCGATTTTTTTTAAGTGTCCACAATCTAATTACAAATTCGATTACTGGTTTACAACTAACAAAATTTTATGAGTAGTAAATTTATTTAAGCATAGAGTTTGAATTACATGTGTAATAAAAGTTGTGTACGAATATATATGACAAGTGCACAATAAAACATTAAATGTGTATTATAAAGGAGCCCAAATGTATTCATAACTGACACTATTACGATGAAATAATTGTATAATATTAAAAGTATATCATAAAGCACTAAAGATGCATTCCTTAAAATAAGTTTTTAACACTTTACAATGCACTTTTAATATAAATCATAGATATGATGAAGTGCATCTAATGACTAATAATGCACCTCATACTACTAAGAACTTATATGATGCACCTGATTCACACTCTTAATTCTTAAACGTAACCATATTGTTAGTTTGTGATTCTTTAATCAAAATAATTTAGCTTTATTAATAACAAATGTAATTGTAAGGATAAATATGTAGCAAAAACATAATTAAAATTACATATCCATATAAATAATATTTAGTAAGTAAGAGCATAGTTACACTATTAAATGTAGCTAATTAGATCAATTTTAACAATAAGTTGAAGAGAAAATTTTTTAAATTTTATCATATGAAGTTTACATATATGCATCCACGTTGAAAATAATGCAAGATCCATTCGGTGGCCCACACTTTGGAGTTCCAAGAAGTGCAAAAGTAAAAAATAAAATTATTGCTGCAAAAAAAAAGGTAGTGCTGCCGGCAAGAATTGAACGCGGAGTGGGTTGCTCTCTCTCCCGTATAGCTTCCTGCTACCACCAACTGTGCTAATTCTACAAACATTACTCAATAGACACACTTTTTAAATATATAGAGAAATCTAAAATTATGGGGCCCCTAAATTTTGGGGGCCATGTTCCATCGGGCTGTTTGCACAGCCCGATGGACGGCCCTGTGTATATATATCCAAGAGGCAAGACTCAAAGTCGGCTTGAAAGAGTCGGCCAACTTTTTGGATAACCACAATCTACACCCTTAAATTCTTTTTATTACAAAACTTACCCAGAAACTTTAATTAATTAACTTTATCTTTAAAAACTTTTAAAACGTAAATAACTTTAATTTGAAAGTGAGTATTACTTTTTTTAAAAAAAACTTTATCATGTACTCTGCAAATATGCTATGCGTATGCAATGAATGCACTATGACGTATGCAGTTTGGTCGGGGATGTTACAGTGGAAACTTAGGTTATTGTTGATTCCATCGGAAATTAGGATGATTGGCCCACCCCGGATTGTATGTGTTGAATAGAGATCATTCCGAGGTCTAAATGGGTCATAATTCCTGACGAGGTTCACATTAGCCACCATCTCTTGTATAGTAGGACACGCGTCTATAAGGTGGCTTGCATCATTACAAATTCCACAAGCTCTCACATGTTGAGCTCCCTTACCCGTCAATAATTGCTTCATCATACTCTATAATTCTCTTACTTCAACACTAAAGGATTCATTTACAAGATTAACGGACCGGGTGTTGGACCGTTTTCTTTGATTTCTTGCCTACTTAGCCAGAATCTCATGTTTCTCAAAGGCTTGTCTGGGCGTTAGATTCTCATAGCTTTCCCCACAAGAAGCATTCACCATGCATTTATCAGCATCACATAGACCCTCAATGATGAAGCAAATCAAATCCTTTACAGGGTAGCCATGCTATGGATAGATTCTCAACATCTCCCTACTCCAAGCTACTCAACTGCTTCTTGATTGACGTCTGTTTAGATTCATGAAAATACTTTTTTAGGAAAGTAGCTTTCATTTGTGCCTAAGTAGTAATGGAGCCAGGTACAAGTTAAAGAAGGCATTTCTTAGCCGAGTCAGCTAAGGAGATTGGAAAGCTCACAACCTTAACTGATCTTTAGTCACATCAGATAGCTTCGTGCTAACACAAACTACATGGAACTCATCAAGATGCTTGTTTGGCCCTTCACCACTCAACCCACGAAACTTAGTTAAGTGGTGAATAAGCCAAGACTTCAACTCTAATTTCACACCATCACAGATCTTAGGAAATTAAACAGCCAGTTGTTGTTGTTGGATGTTTGGTGTAGTGAGTTCACTAATAGTCTGTTCCGCCATTTCTCTTCTCGGTCTGAATCAGATGATGAAGAAACTAGATCAAAGGGGATGCCAGGCGTTGAAGCTTGCAGTTGACTTCTCAACTCTCGGATTGTCGTGTTAATTTCTGAAGCAAAAGGAAGAGGAGAATTGTCAATAGAACGGGTGCAGACCATAAGAGAAGTCTGCACCAAGAGGGAATTCTAGATGTCTACCGCGTGCGTGCTATGAGGAACGCGTGCACAGTGGCACTAAAATTTTTAAAAGATTAAACACCGATTCCCCGACAATGGCACTAAAATTTGTATAATTACAAAGGTCGTTATGTAGGATCAAATACAAATACCCTAACCAACAAGACAAGTATAGCATACCAGCAAGGGGTCGAATCACAGAGGAATCGGGTGCTCTTGGGTTTTATTCAAATCAGTAAAAAAGAAAGACAGGGGTTTTGGAAGGTTCGGACAACAAACAAACAAAGCAAAGACTTTCAAATATTAGTATAGAGAAAGAAGGTTATTTAATCAAAGTCACTTAAGAGAGTCATTCGATCATATGTTTATCCCAACATCTTGTCTTTCCTTGAATAATTTCAATCCTAATCTTAAATAACCACCAATCCATGGTCCAAACAATATTTATTATTTGGAAAGGATGCTTAACTTAGAATTAGCATTACAAACAAGAATGTATAGGATATCAAATCAGGCAAGCAAGCTAGGAGTCAATTGCAAGATAAAATAATCAATTCTCTTTCTCAATCCTAGTCCACGGTCCTAAAAATCAAGTATTTTCATAGAGCATAAAAGATCACAAAGACATGAATCAAATCAATTCAAACTATAGAATAAAGACAATTCAATTAGTTGATCAGGCTAAAAAAATCAATTAATGATCATGGAATTAAGCACAAAGAGAAAAAAATATAGTAATCAAGGTAAGAAACTATATGGAAATCTCACGAACTAGCAATTAAAGTTCACTTCAGGAATAATCCTCAATAGAGAATTTAGTTCTCCATAACAATTGAAAACAAAACTGATGTTAGATGAAGAATGAAAGACAATTCTAAAAACCTGAAACCCAAAACTTAAATAGTGCTCAAAAGAGTAATTTATCCAAAAATAAAAGATAATAAAAAGGAAAATAAAATAAAACGAAGCCGATTAGGTTGTGCAATGCACCACACACGCGCTTAGTCAGTCGCGCACATGCTTCAAGGCAATAAAAATATCATTCTCACTTCTCTCATCCTCTTCCACCGAGCACGCCCTTATGGAACCGCGCACGTAGCCTTCTGCTTGTCCTTGCACCGAGCACGTAGCCTCTGCACGTAGCCTCCGCGCGTAGCCTTCTGCACGTAGCCTCCGCGCACCGAGCACGCCCTTATGGAACCGGTCTTCTTGTAGATTCAGCTCTTCTTCTGTAAAACATCTTGAAAACTCTCTCAACTTGAATCTTTGTGTCTTCGGTCTTGATATTACAATTAGGGAATTCCCGTTTGGTACCCCTAGTTTTTGGCTTTTTTGGACGGAGCCAAGAAAATAAACTTATTCCGAATGGTACCCCAGAACTTTTAAAAAGTTCGCCTCATGCCTTTCGGTTATCTTTTCCTTAAAATTTTTGTTTTTTAGGGGGGGCTTTTGTTTAAAATGTTTATTTTATTCTATTGACCATAAATGAATAAAAGAAGTGACAACTTAGGAAAAGTTGGTATCCTTTTTATTTTTTAGTTAAAACTCTTATTACTTTTGTAATCTAAAATAATATTTATTGTGTTTTATTAACTTTTATAATCTCAAACACTAACCTAAACACACTCAATAAAGCTCTAAAATACAAGAGTTGTCATGTCCTAAACATAGTGTATCAATGAGCTACTTGTAAAGTCAAAGTCATGACGTAATAATTAATTGGGTTACTTATGAAATCAAAATTTTCTATTAGACAAATGATAAAAGTAATGAAATTATTTTAATATAAATAATAAAATTAAATATATATGGTTATGTTATTACTTTGATCCTTACCCAATATATTTTATATTATAAATAATTGATTTTATAAACAAATTTCCGCTAAGTGTTTTTTATAACCAAAAGTAATAGCAAAATGATTATTTTGAATGTTTTAATCTCTTATGGAAAAGATTTAAAATTCTAGACAATGTATTTTGTGCTTGGATTGAGAATTGTTTTTCCTAAAACAAAGGGATGAGGGGTTGATTTGCAATTTTATCAAAAATGTGGATATTTTTTGAGGATAGAGTGAATAATGACTCACAAATTATAGGATATTTTGTGAAATTTGAAAAGGCCGAGATAGAGAGCACAACTGTCGCAAAGGATGAGATCTACTCCCTCCGTCCCAAAGTCCGTAAAGTACAATTGGGTAATTTTGTTCAAACCTTTGTTTGTCTATTTAAACCATTCAAAGTCATGAATAAAATCAGAATAAACTTTTGGAATTGACTTGTGATAAGTTCGATTGTCTAGGGTCTTGATCTATTCAAGATCTCTCTTGTGTTCTTCTCACTCAACCGAATTCATTTAACCTCTTCTCTACTCATTATTTGATCACTCTCTCCCTTATTTCTCTCATCAATTTATGTGTTTAAATCAAGTTAATTTTATTATGAATTTATGCAAGTCGGTTGCATTAACTTGAATTCGTGTGTGTGTGATTCGTAGGTACCGAGAGGAGTTCCTTCTTAAGGTGTGTTGTACGGCCCACAATCAATAGGTTTCAACTCATGTTAGTTCAAACCAATCCAAGACCAAACCTTGTGTTCTCTAGTTGTGTGTGCAAGGAGATTTGGATCGACAAGGCAAAACAAGATCGTGGTTTGTGGATTTCTACACGAGATTGGCGACTTCTCGCAACGCTAAGCAATTACGTTAATTATGTATCAGAATATGCACATTCATATTAGTTGAGAATGCACAATCATGTTATTTGAGTAGACACAGTCAAGTTAAGTTAAAATACACAATCATTCTCATCTCATTTCACACTCATATAAAAAAATCACAAACAATGCAATTCAGAGCATGCACAATCATAAATACAGAGTCATGTTATTTGAAAAGACACATTTATATCTTTTGAAAAGACAATCATTCTCTTCATTTTGCACTCATTACGCATTCACATTAAAATTCACTTACAACGTGATACAAAACATGCGCATTCATCAAATGCACAATAATGTTGTTGAAAAAGCACAATTAGGTTAAGTAAAAATAAATAGTCATTCTCGTCATATTTTTCACACCCATTGCACACTTAGATGAACAAGCGGATACCATGCGATCAGAAACATGAGCATTCATATGTATCGAAAACGCACAATCATGTTATTTAAAAAGGCATAGTCAAGTTAGTTGAAATACAATCATTTGTTACATTTTACATCCACCAAAGTAAATGAAAAATATTCTTTATATGATGCGATCAAACGGATCGGAGGTTATCCTCATATCTCTTGTTCGAATTTATTCTCATTTCTCTCCGTAAGTATTATTCTTACATGATGCATTCCCAATGTTAAACTATTTCACCGATGATAAATTAATATGGAAAAAAAATTGCTTCGTGCATAGCATAGACAATCACACTAGTTTTGAAATAACAATCAAATTAAGGTAGTTATGTCTAGTCTAAGACTAGAACCAATCCTTGGCTGGTTCTCCGAATCAAACCGATGATAAATTAATATGGAAAAAAAAATTGCTTCGTGCGTAGCATAGACAATCACACTAGTTTTGAAATAACAATCAAATTAAGGTAGTTATGTCTAGTCCAAGATTAGAACCAATCCTTGGCCGGTTCTCCGACTTGGCCGGTTCTTTGACTTTGATTCCAAGGTTCGAGTAGCCTAGTTCTGATTCCAAAACCGGCCAAACAAAAAAATCTATTTATTTTTTAAAACAAATTTTATTAAATTAAGATATATTTAACCTCTTTTGTTGTACAAATTTGGTTCTGGTTATTATTTATAAACATTGAAAGTTTGATTTGTATTATTTTATAATTTTGGTATAATAGTGTATATATATATATATATATATATATATATAAGGGTTCAGGTAAAACACCTCTTATAGTGAAACGGGTGAATTAATAGTAGAAGTTGGATTACCATGAAATCAAGGGCCTAGATTATGTTGAATTTTTGAAAATAATGGGTGAATTATAGAAAAATCACAATTAGTTGTAAATTCAATTAAGCTTCCATAATAGTAGGGAGGAGTTACGTCCAAATTCAAACTAGATTCTTCTCAAAATCAAAGTTCCTAATTTTAAGGGTTGTAATTTTTTTTCGAAATTCAAACCAGATTTTAGAAAAAAATCACACAAATCTCGTACATGCATTCGTCAGTCATTGCAAATTCAATCGTGCTACTTCAATATTCGATAAAATTGATTTAGTATTCGACTGTACAAATATTCGACTATACAACTTGAATATTCGACTGGATAAATATTCGAGGATGCAACTTAAATATTTTTCTATACTACTTCAATATTCGACTACACAAATGTTTGATGATACAAACTTAATATATTCAACTATACAACTTGAATATTCGACTATACAATATATTCGAATTTGTTATATACATGGTTGAATATCTTCTAAAATTTTTTGAATTATTTAAACATTGTTAGAATTTGTCATAATTTGAATATTCGACCTGAAACGTACAACTTATACTAGATGGATAACATTCAAATACATCGACTTTATATTCAGTGGCTAATGAGATATATTCAAAGTTGTTGAATTCAATAATCAGATGGTAAAATTCGAAATATGTACATTGATATTCATAAATAGCATACAACTTATACTACATGGTAATATTCAAACACATAGAGTTCATATTCAATGGATAATATTGAACATTCGAAGTTGTTACGTTCAATAATCAGACGGTAATATTCGAACTATGTAGGAATATATTCAAAACACAATACTTCCAAAATCAGATCCGAAAAAATCACCGAAAATTATATATTTGATTTGAAAGAAGTGAGATATGGAGAGAGAAAAAAGATCCCCAAAATCAGATTTGGCATTTTAATTTTTTTTTATTAAGTATTCTATCTTTACTATAAAATCTAGAGCGTTAGATTATAATAAATCCAATGGTTGATAAATGTTCACCGATTACACTCTTATAGAGTGTTTCACAAGATCCAAATTATATATATATATATATATATATATATTTGTAGAAACTAGGAGAAACGCAAAACACTATTTTTTTTAGTAGAGACACTGTAGACAGAGAGAGTATACATATACATATACATATACATATACGTTTAGGTTATGACTTTGACAGGATTGATAACCCAGATGCCGGTTTTTTCGTAGAGTTTGATTTGTATTAACTCGTCTTCCCCAATTAGGGGATCGAGAAACACAAAAAACTGAAGTCACTGCAAACTATACAGGAAACTACAAGTATGTTACATGAGCTGTATCATCTTCCTCAGGAAGTTGAAATCCATTTTTTGACTACTTTATGTCAGGTCAGGACAAATTCTTGCCATGAACACGCAAATTGTTCAGCCATCAACAATGCATATTTAGACCACATTCGTAAACCAAAGTAGTTGATAACCATATAAGGATTGACCAAACCATCAAAAGTGGCATCACCACGCATACAAATGTCTAGCCTAGTATTTTAGATCTCCAACAAATTGTTTACCTGAGGCAGAGGGATAGAGAAAGGGGTTACCCAGTTTGTGAGAGTCGGCGCCAATTGACAATCTGATGAGACTGTGGATGCCTTTGCAAGTGAGACTCTTCGGCCACAAACTGGTCGGAGAAGGCAGAAGTAGCGGGAGACCAAACGGGGACTATCCCGCCACTACTTCTGGGGCCACCAGCGCTACTTGCAGAATCAGCAGTGGACTCATCATGAGCTGGTGTCGCTGTAGCTGTTTGGGTTGTTTGTTGATCGACGATGATGTTTGTGTGGCTTGGCACCTCTGCCCTGCTAGACTCTACTGAATGGTGGAGGCCGGAGATGGTTTCTTCATCTCCTTCGACCCCCCTGACAAAGGAGGAAGTAATGCTGGGGACCATCTGATCCTCAAACCACCTGTTATTGTTGTTGTTGTTATTTCTTGGAGGCGGCGGCGTCTCGCCATCAATCTCCATATGTGGGAGTGGGAAGGGGGATTCAGACGAGTCCCCAAGCCCTTCCTCTGTGCCGTTGTCAGCTGTGGCTCTGGCAGCTGCCTCCTGTTGCCACATTGCACAAAGAGCTTCCTCTAACCGGGATTTGGCAGCATCGATTTCTACAATGGGGAGAGGATAGTTCGATCCCAGCTCAATTCCAGCGGCTTGGAGCACCAACTCCGGTGCATTCCACGGATGGTGTATCCATTCAGTCGGCAATCTAGCCAGCTCAGGAAGCCATCGCCTCACATATTCCCCTTGAGGATCAAATTTGTAACCTTCAAACTAAAAAAACATACCAACCAAACACCGTCATTATTACTGTTCTTAAGTGATAGAGCACACTTATATATACCCATACATGTAGGTTAGTTATGCGTAGATTCATTACCTGTGGGTTATCAATCCTGTCAAAGTCACGGCCATCTGGGAGAGTACCAGAAATGTACTGCCAGCCCAAAGCATCGCTTTCAAGGTCGGCATCCAACAATGTATCCCAGAAGTACTTCATCCCCCATCTCCAAGGCAGCTGGAGGACTTTAACAAAGAAGCTAGCAACCACGACCCTGATGCGATCATGTAGCCAGCCGGTGGCCCAAAGCTCTCTCATCCCCGCGTCCACCAACGGGTACCCAGTTCTGCCCTGTCTCCAGGCCTTGAAATACGCCTCCTCCACCACCCACGGGAAGAACCTGAGGTGCCCCAGCAGAGGCCTTTCGTGGGTATATGGATGGTTGAAGCTTATGTATCTCGAGTACTCTCTCAACCCGATTGACTTCAGGAACAAGTTGCAGCTCTCTTCCCCAGCCCCGTTGCCTTCGTTCGCCCACACCACCTGCTTAATGCGCACCAGGTGGAATACCTTCCTTACGCTTACCTCCCCGAAATGCAAATGCGGGGACAGAAATGAAGTTGTTGCACTATCAGCTTTCCTCCTGTTGTTGGAGTACTCGATCAGTGGGCCGTTGATGAATGTGGTCAGGGCCTTGTCTGCGTTGCTCCACCCCGGTGACCATGCTCGAGCAAGGAGCGCATTGCTTCCTCTTTCGGACTCGTTCTCAAACACCAGGATGTCGGAAGGACATGCTGACATGTCCCCTAGTAATAAACAACATAATCTTAGCTTAATTAATCCGTGCTACAACATCCATACAGCACAATCATATATGTATGAGCACAATCAGATTCAAGGATTGACCTGGCATTATCCTCTTGGGAGGAAGAAGCGGTGCTTCCGGATCGAAGGGCATGCTAAGGCATCGCCCCCAGAAGGCCGTGAAGGTGTCAAACGGCCTGCCTAGTTCATCATGCACTTTCCAGGGCTCATACAGCAAATCTGCATTGAAGGACTGCACTGATATTCCTTGGGCCGTCAATATCTCCTTTGCACGGTGGTCTCTAACGAGTGAGAGAGGATCTGTGAGGTTTGCAAAACCCCCAAATTGTGATCACCGATTTCACATAGAAAAAAAATCAAGAAACCACACAAGAAAACATAAAGAAAAAGGGAGAGACCGTATAAGTGGTTGAAGAAGATGTGTGAAGCTTTAGTGGACTTGGCGAGTTCAAGAAGCGAAGAGACGGAGTCGGTGGATCTCCTGGTGATAAGACGAGTGCCGAGGCTTCTGAGGGAGGAGTCCAGGTAAGCCAGGCTCTGCTTAAGCCACCATCTCGAAACCCTGCCGGGGTAATAGTGGCCTTCTTCTTCGGGCGCCCATATGAAGGCGCACACAACTCGGCCCGCCCGAACTCCGGCCAACAGCGCCGGGTTGTCCTCGATCCGAAGATCTCTTCTGAACCACACTATGCTGCTACCAGCTGACGTCATCCTCTATTCTTGTTGTTGTTCTGGTGCTGCTCGTCCTCCTACTTCGCATGCAAAGGCCAACTCCAACTCCAACCCCAATTTCAATACCATCACCAACCCTAATTTATGTCACTTGCCTGATTTGGTATTCCTCTTCTGTATAATTATTTATTGATGCTGATATCCAGAATCCCCCCTGTTGATTTTGCTATCTCTCCCCTGATTGCATTTCCACAATAAGCGTCGCCACGTATTAATTGACCCCGCCACCTGATGATTAATGACTTCGAGCGAGCGGGATTAGCAAAGACCCTGGTAACCAACAGCAATCGATCGAGAGGGATGGAGAGAATTAGGGAAGAGGATGTTTTTTGCTTCAGAGGTGAGTTGAATGGATTACTTAATTTGTTGTACTACGAATACAAACAAGTTAGTAATGGGCGAATTTCAGCCACAAATTTTGCTTTCTTGATTTTCCAACCTCATCCCTCTCTCCATTATCTCCCACGAACCAATATTCCTCCTCCTCCTCACGTTCGGGTGGAGAAATTTTCTATGTGCAAATTCACGACACGTTTGGTTCCGGACATTATGATGTAAAGTTATACTATGAAATATTTTCCTTGGTTGTAATATGTAAGTTTTGTTTATTTATACTTGATTATGTTTAATTACAAAATGTTATCATTAACATTTTAGTTAAATTTCACTGATACATAATATACACTCCAATTTAAGCATCACATTTCATTAGAGTATAAAATATAACAAGAGGTTGATTCACATGAAAATCCCTCTTAAGATACAAACTATAAACAAATACTAACGACGAAAATGGGTATATAGGTTATGGGCAACCAAAAATGAAGCAAATAGGCTACAAGGAAAAAAAATGAGCCCTCATATGCTTTTTTCCAATTTTGCCCCTACCTTTTTTTTAAATTTACAAGATGACGTCACCAATGGCATATGATGACGTCAGTACCCCTTACCACTATCGACGTTGACCGGCGTTGACCAGTCGTTGACCGGCGTTGACCGCCTTGTCATCAGTCCACGCACAGAAAACTTGTCATTTCGTTCACGTACTCAACTTGTCATCTGATGACAAGTCGAGGTAAAAACCATCATTCACACAAAAAACTTGTCATCAGTGATGACCAGTTACGAAATTGACCTATGTGGGATTTGAACCCACATTATTGTGCATCAAGCACATTGCTCTACCATTTGAGCTAATAGGCCATAATTATAAGTAATATATATACAAATCTAACATACCCAAACCCATAAAATCATCCAAAAACATTAAAACAGACCTGTCATCACTCCCTAGATCCGTAAAACAACTTGTCATCACCAAAACACATTAAAAAGGGACTTGTCATCGCCAAAACCCATAAAAACGGACTTGTCATCACCCAGAACCATAAAACACACTTGTCATCAGTCAGATCCGTAGAACAAACTTAAATTGCTCAAAACTCATCAAAAATCACTTGTCATCACCCTAAATCATAAAATCGTCCCAAAAACACTAAAATGAACTTGTCATCCAAAAAACCCAAAAACTCAAAACCCCTATACCCGCAACAAAACTTGTCATCACTTAAATCCGAAACACAAAGTTGTCATCCAAAAAATCCAAAAACATATCCAAAACCATAAAATCATCCAAAAAACCTTAAAACAAACCTGTCATCACCCACAGAACCGTAAAACAACTTGTCATCACCAAAACACATTAAAAACGGACTTGTCATCGCCAAAACACATAAAAACGAACTTGTCATCACCCAGAACCATATAACACAACTTGTCATCACCCAGAACCTTAAAACGCACTTGTCATCAGTTTGTTTTAAATTGCTCAAAACTCATACAAAATCACTTGTCATCGCCCCAAAACATAAAATCGTTTCAAAAACCCTAAACTCAACTTGTCATCCAAAAACCCACAAACTCAAAAACCCTAAACCCACAAAAAAAATTTGTCATCACTTAAATCCGAAAAACAAACTTGTCATCCAAAAAATCCAAAACCCTCAAAAATCCAAAACCCAAAAATCCCAAAAATCCAACCGGTTGGATCCGGCTCGTACGAGCCCAGATCCGGCTAGATCCGGCTCGTTCGAGCCCAGATCCGGCTCGTTCGAGCCCAGATCCGGATAGATCCGGCTCGTTCGAGCCCAGATCCGGCTAGATCCGGCTCGTTCGAGCCCAGATCCGGCTAGATCCGGCTCGTACGAGCCTAGATCCGGCTCGTTCGAGCCTAGATCTTGCTCGTAGGAGCCCGGATCTTGCTCCAACGAGCCCGGATCTAGGAGAGAGGGAAGAGAAGGAGAGAATGGAGAGAGAAAGAGATGTCGGGCGAACCTGAGGGCGGGCGACGGTGGCGACGGAGAGGGAGGGCGCGCGACGGAGAGGGAGGGCGGGCGGGCGTCGGCGGGCGGGTGTCGGCGGGCGGGCGTGAGGGAGGAAGGAGAGGGAGGGAGTGTAGGAGAGGGAGGAAGGAGAGGTGGGGAGTGAGGGGAAGGAGAGAGGAAGGAGAGAAAAAAAAAAAGAGGAGGAGAGAGAAAAAGAGGGTGGGGATGGGTTTTATACTTGAAAAAAAGCCTACCTACTTCATTTATTTTTCCCTTAGCCTATCCTCTCCAAATTCACTCCCAATTCACCCTCTCCACCTCAATCCCTCAATACTAACCGTTAGATTTGAACAATCTACGGTTGAGATTAAAATGAGAAGCAAAATAGGAGAATGGGGTTTAAGAAAGGGGCGGTGGCAATTTTGAAATTATACGGAATTTAAGGGCAAAATCGTCTATTGGTATTTAAAACACAAGAGGCGTGTTTCTTCTTCCCTCGGTGTTGCTGAATCTCCAAATCTTTCTTCCTCCGATATCGCAATGTCAGAAACCTGCATAGTGGAGTCGTCCACCCTCGAGGGAGCCGACGTCGTGAGCCTCAAGGCTCGGGTGTTCAAACTGAGTAGAGCGGCGGCGGAGGGACGAACCAAGACACGGCCATTGTCTTGGTTCACCCCTACTCCAATCCTCGAAGGCTGCCAGGGCCTTCTGAGGGGGATGGCGACTGCTCTTGCAAATCGTGGCTTCATCGCCGTCACTTTCGACATGAGGGGCGTCGGCCGGTCAACCGGCAGGGCTTCTCTTACTGGCTTTGCTGAAGTCAACGACGTCATCTCCGTTTGCAATTGGGCCTCTCAATCCCTCTCTCCCCCGGATCTTGCTCGTCGACTCTTCTGTTGGTATGATTCGCCTTCTTCCGATTCGAATTTTAGATTGATGATCTTGATTTGAATTAGTATTGGTGTGATCAGGGGTTAGGGTTCGAGAGTCGAATCATGTCTTTACATAAGTTGAGCATGTATATGTGTTATTGCTAGTGTATGATTACGAATTGTGATCCTTACTCATTCAATTGATTGCATTTGTAAGGTGAAAGATACTCTAGCTTGCCTACCAATAATGGAGTACTATATACAAGAAGAATTTAGCTTTTGTGTTTTTCTTTTGGTGAGCAGGAAAGCATCTTTCTAATCTTGATTAGAAATTCCATCATGTCATATATATGCTAAATGTATCCTACATCATCTCGAATTTCTGAGCTAGTTTTTTCTGCATTAAGTTTAAAAGATTGATATTTCTGATTGCCTTGTGTAAATCTACTAGTATGTTTTAGATTGAGGATGAAATGAATGTGACTTGGATTGATGTTTGTCTTTGTCTTGCATTAACAGGTGCACCTATAACAGGATCTGTAGTTGACAAAATCAAGCAAGCAATAGTCTATGTGAGCCTCGCCTACCCTTTCGGCTTAACAACCTCCATTCTATTTGGGCGGCATCATAAGGCGGTCTTACAATCGCCCAAGCCGAAGCTCTTCATCATGGGAACGAGAGATGGATTCACAAGCATAAATCAGTTGAAAAGCAAGTTGAGTTCGGCATCAGGTAGGGTGGAAACTCATCTCATTGAAGGAGCTGGCCACTTCAAATAGAAGGACCCACATTTGATGATCAAACAGTGGATCTTATTGTGGGTTTCATCCCATCATTGTAATACTACTACTAAACCAACATACTATAGAGCTTAGACCATGTATTGTATGAACACCTTATATGCATAGTTTTGTATTTGACCAAGAGATTGATATATATCGATGCATACAATGTTCAATAATCGAACTAGCTATGTAATGTACTAGTGAGTAGATAAACGTTTGTACCAAAAGAAAATGTAGTAATATTCCTTGATCACATTTAAGCATTTTGAAAAACTTACTTAGGTGGTTGGACAACAAAAATATATATGGAGTACTTTTTTTAGTATTACTTATGCTTTTTATCAAAAAAAGTTCTACAATTTTTCCAAAATTTTTAAATTGACTAGGAATTTAATGTAGAACTAACTACAAATTTGATGGTGTTTTTTGACTTATATTTTAGACATGGAAACGATATTTTGTAAATAGTTGGGGTTCACATTATGACTTTGATTATGTTCACGTATTTCAAATGTACGTTCAGATATGAAGCACTTGTGTTCACGTATTTGAGTATCATGCTCACGTATTTTAAATGTACGTTCACATATGAAGCACTTGTGTTCATGTATTTGAGTATCATGTACACGTATTTTAGATGTACGTTCACATATGAAGTAGTTGTGTTAACGAATTTTAGATGTATGTTCACATATTTTATTATAATGTTCACGTATTTGAGTATGATATTCACGTTTTTAAATGTACATTCACATATAATATAGTTGTATTCACGTACTTGAGTATCATGTTCACGTATTTTAAATGTACGTTTACATATGAAGTATTTATGTTCACGTATTTTAGATGTACGTTCACATATGAAGCACTTTTGTTCACGTATTTAAGTATCATGTTCACGTATTTTAAATATACGTTCACATATGAAGTACTTGTCGCCACGTATTTTAGATGTATGTTCAGATTAATGTTGTCAAATTGTTACACACATACAGTATATGTAAAGCTTTCCAATTTGCACAATTATAAAGCATGATCCCTCTCTCTATATATATAAAATTATAAAATGACAAGTTGGGCTATAGTGAAAACAAATGTAAGATAATTCGATGGAGATAGCAGGTAGAGATAGAGAAAAAGGTTGATTGCTAAATTTCTGATACATTCAATTTCATGCATTATATGACAAATAAATAGGTATAAATAAGTTTGAATGGGTGAAACAACTTATTATGTCCGTTTTCATGTTCACGTTTTTTCTTTGGGTGTTCACATATTAGATGAGGTTGTTCGCATGTATTAGGTCGTGGTACCGGTTCACATATTAGTAAAGATGGTACATGAAGGAAGAAACAGTTTCTTATGTCTGTTTTCATGTTCACGTATATTCTTTGGGTGTTCACATATTTGATGAGGTTGTTCACATATTTTATGTCGTGGCTCACATATTAGTAAAGATAGAATATGAATGCATATTAATCCCGTTAACATATTTCATGTCTCTATTCACATATTCCATGTCTTTGTTCACATATTTCGTATATCTATATGTTCATATATGTCACGCCTATGTTCACATATTTTATGCAGGTGTTCATATATTTCATACTTTTAAAAATCACTTAGAAGAACCAATTTCATAAACTACCACAATAACAACAAGGTCTAAAATTTGACAGAAGTGGACTATTCTCTGTACCGGTAGCACAGTTGAGCATTAAGAATAAAAAGAGGGAGCACCTTTTGAGATCCTAGGTTTGCTGATCAACATTTCTTCTACAAATTTGTAATTGATTAACTCTAAACAGATGCTAAACAAGATACACCAACTTCGCAGCTGCAAGAGAACAATTGACCAAGATCTACTAGATCAATCACTGTCAAAACATTAAGCCTTACCAATTCTTTTTAGCATTACAAAGTGGAGTTACTTACCCATCATATCCCATGAATGTACCAGTTACACACTACACCTAGCATCAAGCCTTACAAGTAGAGCCTTTCCTCTCATAAAGTACATTGTTATACTAATGCAAAATTACTTACATATTGCATCTCCAACTTGTTATTTTGAATTGAATCAGCACGACTCAGAATCCCACAAAGCTAAAAAATCAGCTCAACAAGCAGGAATTTTCTCATAAGCATTTCGTCGAACACCTTGTGTGCACCATCCACACTACAATTCTAAGAAATTTTCCTTGAAGGCGCCGGAGCCAGAGGATCTTCACGATCGTTACGCCATTATCCCTGAGGGCGTTGACAAGCGCCCAGACTTTGGTGCTACTCTTGAGCCCCTTCTTCTCGATCTCCTTACTGACATCGGCGTGGATCTAGCGGCTAGTTCCGTCGCCGTCGAATGAATCAGTAAACTTTCATGATTCCATCGAATTAATCTCATGTGTTACTACAATTGGGGCTAATTTGTAGCTGATTTTGTTGGGTTGGTTTGTTTGGGAAAGGTAGAGAAGAAGTGCGGAGAAGATGGGAAGAGAAGGGCAGAAGAATGTTGGACAACAAAATGACGATTTTGCCCCAGTTCCCCTAAAAATTAAAAGGATAAGAACTTCTAATCATAGTCGTTCATCTACATAATCTGATGGTTGTTATTTGTTCTCAGTTTTTAGTTTAGTGACGGTTTTTATTTGAACGGATCCCATATAACAATGCATCCAAAATAATACTCCATATAAAACAAAATAAAAAGCTATTAATAAACACCACTGTAGAATGCAATTTTTAATACTCCCTCCGTTTCAAAATACATGACCATTTGGACATTGCACGTATTGTTAATAAAAAAGCCTATATTACCCCTATCAAGTGTAGAGTTAATTATTTGTTTAAAGAAATATGAAAAAGTGTAATGATTATAATAAAGATAATTATTAGGAGTATAAATGGAAATAGATGAGAAAAAATGTGAAATGGACAAGTATTATGAAACAAGAAAAAGTGAGTATATGATCATGTATTTTGAAACCGAGGGAGTATAATACAAAATGACATTAGTCATTATAACCCTCATTAAAGCAAACTATTGCAACATGCATTCCTCTCGGAAGAAACCCTAATGGCCTCACGCTATCGACCATCAAGTCAGGAGGGAAATAACCCTTGCACCCCCGCCATTTCCTCCATTGAAGAAATCCTAATGGCCCCAGAGCGTACGCGCCACCGCAAACCACCAAGTCAGAAGCTTATTGCAAACTCATATGAAATTGCATCCCCATTAAGTCGGCGATCGATCAAATAAGGAGTCAAGCCCCCGATCGTTGTAATGAACTCCTCGAATAGGAACTCGATGGCTTCGGTTTGGTCACTTTGCCGGATGTTGGCGGCCAAATTACTTGCGTTTAATACGGCCAGCGCTTCTTTAAGCCTAAGAACGGCGATTCAACTCTGCCCCATCTCGGCTGGCTCCAAGATCAGATAAAGCAAAATTAGGGGTTGTAACACCCCTATTTTTGAGACCGAGTGTATTACTGTCAGTGACCTCAGATTACTACCAGTGAACTCCTTCAAAAATGAGGGTCTTATTGCCCCCGATCGTTGTAATGAACTCCTCGAATAGGAACTCGATGGCTTCGGTTTGGTCACTTTGCCGGATGCTGGCGGCCAAATTACTTGCGTTTAATACAGCCAGCGCTTTCAAGCCCAAGAATGGTGATTCAACTCCGCCCCATCTCGGCTGGCTCCAAGATCAGATAAAGCAAACTTAGGGGTTGTAACACCCTTATTTTTGAGACCGAGTGTATTACTGTCAGTGACCTCAGATTACTACCAGTGAACTCCTTCAAAAATGAGGGTCTTGCTGCCCCCAATCGTTGTAATGAACTCCTCGAATAGGAACTCGATGGCTTCGGTTTGGTCCCTTTGCTAGATGATAGCGGCCAAATCACTCGCCTTTAATACAGGCAGCGCTTCTTCAAGCCCAAGAATAGCGATTCAACTCCGCCCAATCTCGATTTACTCCAAGATCATATTAAGCAAAATTAGGGGTTGTAACACCCCTATGTTTGAGACCGAGGTAATATTGTCAATGACCTTATATTCTTCCATCCAAAGTCACCTGAAGCTATAAGGTGGTCTTAATTGAAATGATAAAGAATAGAAGTGTAAAACAAGATTTATAATTCTATTGAAAATCTTATTGGATTACACTTTGATTATCTTGCATAAGAAAAAGACAGCGGAATGAAACTAGTGCCACAAAATGGTTGCAATTAAAACATAGGGCAAGATATAATAATTTTATAAATCTTCCTTTAGACATCTTCTTCGCTTGGTAGGCTTGACAGGGTCTCGCACATCACCTCTAGGATACTACATATTGACGATGAATCCTTCCTTCCTTCACTTCATATATTTTCAGGCTCTCAGTTCTCGAGTAGCGTACCTCATTTTCTTGGTGTCTATTCATGCAAGGAAAAAGAAGAGAGAGTGGATGGGTTAGTCTAATGATAGACTAGCAAGTGAATGGCAGCTACGGTACTAACTAAGCATGTTGGTATCGATCTCCAAACGATGGCGATTGGTGGATAACACAATAGTTAGTACCTCCATTAGAATAGGGAATTATAGGGAGTTTTAAGGTTTAACACTGTAAGGTTGTCGTTTAATTAGAAGACACATAAATATTTTCATTGTGAGGAAACAAATACAAGATTTCTTTGGAGATGGGACGCCATAAGGATGGAGTTCCATGAGAATATAGATTGACACTATTCTCAAGGAAATAATACGAGATTTTCTTAGAGATGAAACACTACAAGAATGTAGTTGCATTAGAAGATTTCTTTGGGACTTTGCTATTTCATACGTTACACATTAATACACTATGAATGAGAGATTTAGATAAGGCATGGTAAGAGACATTATCCTTAGAGATTTTTAAGCACCACATTGTAAAAAGCTTGAGCCGACTATTCATTACAATGTAACATTGCTTTAAGACATGAGACGAATCATTGATTCTACATTGCTTAAGACTTAAGCCGAGAGAGTAAGTAGAGTCATGACCCATATATATTACGATGTTATCAAGAAGTGATCCAGGACTTATGTCCAACACCTCTACCTACACTAATCTAGAGAGATTTCTAAGCGAAACAATTAAAACAAGTATCGTAGTATGAGTATTAATAAGAACAACGGAGTCGTTATATCTAAGCAATAAATAAACCTAAGTTTGTTTATTCATGCAAACATGCCATTTCTAACAATCATGAATATTAAACGGAACAAAAATCCATGCTTAATAAAAAGGCCAAGAGATCCATTCACTTACCTTTGATTTTCGAAAATAGATTTCCTACTTGTCATGGTTGCCTTAGATCACGAGTGGAAAGTGACTCGAGCACTTGACCTATTTCGAGAGCGATTTCCAAAATGTCAAGAGACAAATAAGCTAGAAGTCAGGACGTCGTTTTCCACATCATCCTAAGACAGCACGTGGAAGCTCCCTAGCTAATGAAGGAGATGACTTTAGAATGAAGACAACGTTGTACAACATGGAGAAAGCGACATCTTTGATCTTGTCTTTGAGGACGCCAGAAAGGCATAAGGGTCCCAGGATAGGAACCCTCAACCGCCCACTATAAATACAACCCATTGTATTTGTTTTAAGGTGACTTCTTCCACACACTCTCAACAGTTTGCAAGAACACGAAGAACAACTTAAGAACAAGAGTGATAGAGTGTGTAAGTGTGTTCAATCGAAAAAGAAGTCTAAATCAAACCACAAACTATTTGTATTGTTCGATAACTGGAGAAGTTTTTCCGAATGGACTGTAAAATACGTAAGGTTTGATTCTTTGTTTCTTGCTTTTGAGTAATAGGTTACAAGCTAATGCTGAGAGGAATTTCACTAGTAATCTATAGGGATGGAATCTTATTGATTAGAGAAGAGTGAAATTCGGCTTGTAATAGCTATAAGAACTCGCTTAATAACAAGTAAAGGGAAGTCATTCAAAATCCTCTTTAGAGGTAGAGGTTTACCCATCTAGACTAGTTGGCATAAGTGGGGTTCCTCTATAAATCTTGAGTATCATTAAATTGTGTTTATTTTGCATTTTACCTGTCTAAGTTATTTTGCGCTGCATAAGGACGCTTCCCTAAGAAGCATCCTCGGTCTCTTAACTACAAACGATCCAACAATTGGTATCAGAGCGGACACTCTAGATTCTTAGTATTTTACAGGTAATCATGAAGAACATGGAACCAGTCGGCAAGAACATAACAATACTCCGCTAGGTAGATGGAAACTATGACCGATGGATAAATAGAATGGCAAACTGGCTCAGAAGTCAGGACTATCAGTGCTGGTAAGTCATAAGAGACGTTGACTTTAAGGTCTATGCTGACTTAAGGCCAATGATGAAAAGACTTGGCGGCCAGATAAGTTCAAACTCATGGAGACAAATGCCAAAGTTATTGCTCTTCTTTAGAATGCCGTGTGCGAGAGGGACGCCACTAGAGTTGGTAATCTCTTAAGCGCAAAGGAAATGTGGGAAGTTGTGGAGAAGTTCCATGTAGGAACTTTGGATATGAAGGAGGACCATCAACTGAGTGCAAAAAGAGAGTTCTTTTGCTTCAAGATGGAGCCAAGCGAGTTAGTCAATGACTATACTTTTTTCTTTGAGGCCCTATGCAACAAAGTTAGCCAGTTGGGAATCAAAGGTGAAGAAATCACCCATAGAATGAGGATCCAATGTGTCATAGATAGGGCCGACTGGTGAATGGAACTTTGATCACACATCCTTCAAGGAAAATCGCACAAACAAGGGACTTGCCATGAGTGAAATCTTTGGGAAGCTGAAAGCCTATTGAGATAGGAGGAAGAAGAACAAAGTCTATCTAAAGGAGAAAGGCATCGCCTTGAAGAGGGCATCTCTGAAAAAGGAGAGTGCTAGACTTGAAGTCCCTGCCTCAAAGGACGAAGTTGGAGAGGACGATGAACTGGTTCTCATCACCAAGGTCGTCCGAGCGATGCATAAGAAGGGAAAGCTGAACAAAAAGAACTTCTCATCTTTCCCAAAGGATAAGAGTTTCAATAGAGTGACTGATCACTCTATTGAAACAAAAAGAACTTCTCATTCTTGATCTACCACCTGATCTACCACTTTCAACCTTAATAATCCTTATTAAGAGAGCAAAGTTCATTCAAACAATTATACCTTAATAATCTATCGATCATCAATTCATCCACTTCTTTATATTCCTAGGTCAATTCCAATCATTTTCTTATTTATTCACTAGTCCACGGTCCTAGCGAAACTATGATATGAACAAGGACGCATAATTCAAATCATGCAATGAATACAAGGATAATAGGTAATTGAATCATGCAATCAAGCTACGAGTCTCGTGCATAAAACAACCATTGAATACTCTTCTCAAACCTAGTCCACGGTCCTCGATAAGAGTTGTTTCGAGAATAGGAAAGATGCATACACAACAACCAATCCTAATTCAAACTATAGATCTAAGTCAATTAAACAAGTTGATCAGGTTTAAAGAATCAAACAAAGATCACGGGATGAAGCACAAAAGCAATAATAAATACCTAAGGATAAAGAAGTTACAAGAAGTTCACGATTTCATAATAAGGCTTCCTTGATTGAATAAACTCCAAGGGAGATTAGTTCTCCATATATAATACAAAGAAAGCAAAAAGTTTAATTGATTGTAAGTTGGGATACCTAAACCTAGGACAAGGATCCTCCTTATATAGACCCAACGAACATGCTCCCCGAATCAAATAAGGTAAGAGGCAAAGATAAGAAAAAGGAAAGAAGATAGAAAAACGCGCCGCTCGGATCTGGCTCAAAACCGTGCCTGCGGTTACGTCTACTTGGGTCGGCTTCTACCACGCACGCGGCCCATGTGGTGCGCCCGCGGCCTTCGGAAGATAGATAGGTCGGTCACTACCCAACCGGGCCCGTGCTTTGGAGAACGCACCAGCAGTTCTTGGACAGTGGCGACACTTCACTTCAATCTTGGCCTGGAAACTCTCGTATCTTCATATCTTGTGTTTTCGGTATTCATAATACAATTAAGCTCAAAATCTAACCTAAACACACTCATTAAAGCCCTAAAATATAAGAGGTAACATATACTACAGAGAGCATATCAAATTCCCCCATACTTAGATGTTGCTCGTCCTTGAGTAAGCTCAAACTAAATATAACAAGACAACACAACAAAGATCTCAGGAAATACAAGGGAAGACAAAAAACACTCAACTCTCAACCCGAACCCAAAATAGAGTAATCATGAGCATAAAACAATAAAAGCTCAAAGCACACACCTCACAACATGATAAAACACTCATGCTCTAAAAAGTGTAGAGCAACCTAGGTGACATACCCAAATCTACAATGTAAGTCTCAAAGTCCCCAAGCAAGAATGATCCAAACACTCGAATTTTACCACTGAATTCTACTTAGGTGCCCTTTCGGATTTTCACCTAACCCCTCTTTTCATTTTTCTCAAGGTGTGCTCACAAAAACTCACAATCACTCATGAACCTCTTATTACCCCAACCTAATGCTGGTCTAGGTTACCTACTTATTACTAGAGCCTCCCCTTTTGGGTTTTCGACTCATTCTAGGATTTTTATGCCTTTTTCAAAAAAACATTTATGGCTTTTTTTGTTTCTTTCTTTTTGTTTCTTTCTTTATTATCAAAAATTATGGTGCAAGTGATCCATGAAAAGAAGAAAATAAAAAAATATGAAGCAAATTACTATCTACACTAATTATGATTAGCGAATGCGAGTACTTCTTCCCCCATACTTAAATTCTTCATTGTCCTCAATGAAGCTAAGAGCAAGGATAGAAGCAAGGAAGAAGGAAATCAGAAGACTAACATCCGAAGAAGAGGGGTGGAATGGAAGAACTCTTCAAAGGTGTAGAAAGAATGGAAGAAAAGCTTTGGATTACCGTTCTGTAGGCAAACCGCGGGCACGTTATTGGAAGCGTGGGAGCGGAATCAGCACCGAGAGCAAACGTCAACTTTTGATGGCGAACCGCAGGCGCGGCCTGTGAGGCTCGGGCGCGGTCTCGAACAGTTACGAGTTGTTGACTTCTTCTCGAACCGGGTGTCGTGCAATGTAGCCAACAAAGCTCCCCCATGGTTAGGCTTTGCACATAGCCAACAAAATATAACTCCAAAGGTGAATGGAAAGAATACATAGAATGGATGGATAAGGTAGAAGATGGAATAAAATGATATAGATAGATGGAAGATAGAACGGGATCACACTTTTTTTTTCTTCAAGACAAACCGAACAAACCGAGACGCAGTATGATTGCCGCGAGCATGGGCTAGTACCTGTTCGTCGGGATGGCACTGGTGGTCAGCCGTGGGCGTAGTTTTGAAACCCAGGCGCGGTTTCACACCAGGCTGTCCTTTTGGACCTAGTACCTACAAGTTAGTCCATAAAACGAAAACAATCTAGGCTAAGAATGGAAAACGAGAAAGGAAAAGAAACTAACTATCCTTGGGTTGCCTCCCAAGTCCAACGCCTTTGTTTAACGTCGACGGCTCGACATCCTTCAGCTCAGAATGGGTCCTCATCAAGATGGAAGTGGACCTCCTCGTCACCATGTTCCATTGAAAGCATACCCTTGGCAACATCAATCACTGCCTTGGCGGTTTTCATAAATGGGTGACCCAATAGCAAGACTGGGTCGTAGCTCCCTTCACCTATCTCCTTGACATAAAAATCTGCAGGAAAGATCAAACCATCCACCTACACTAAAACATTATCTACTAACCCTTTTGGGTGCACATTAGAATGGTCAACCAATTCAATATTGATATTTGTCTCTTCTAAAGGACCTAGGTCTAACTTCTCATATATGCATGAAGAAAGGACATTAATAGAAGAACCTAAATCTAACATGACATATTCAATTTTAGATTCTCTTATCGTGACAGGAACGGTAAATTTACCTGGATTTCCACATCTTTTAGGTAATTGAGTTTGGAGTAAGGAATTAACATACTCAATTTTGCTATTTACATGCTTTTCCTCCACTAGGGCTACCTTCTTAATTTTTCCCTTTTCACTTTTTTTCTTTTTATGGTGCACAACTCCTTTAGATATTTAGCAAACCGATGAATGCTTTTGATGAGATTAAGAAGAGGAACATTGACGTGGCAATTGACGAATGTTTCGAAGATCTCTTTGTCATTAGCAGGCTTCCTCGTGTCTTGCAACACCTCGGGAATGGAGGTGGAGGCTTGTAGGAGTTCAAAGGTGGAAATTTTCCTCTAGGGCTAAATTGCGGGCTATTTTGTATAAGTTAACTCTTGTATTTTAGAGCTACATTGAGTGTGTTTAGGTTAAAGTTGTGCAAATTGTAATATCAAGACCGAAGACACAAGGATGCAAGATTAAAGAGTTTCAAGGCGTTTTGAGCTGTCTGCGCGACACCACTTGCTTGCAAAGGCTATATCTTGAGCTACAGAGGTCGGATTGACTTGATTCCGGTGCCATTGGAAATCTAACTTCAAGGGCTTCAATTCATCGTATTACACCAAAGTCAGATTCCAAGCCGAAAATGGTTAAAACAGCCTCCGAAGTGACGCCAGAGGTTCTGTCCCGATACCGCGACCGCGGCTTGGCCAACGCGACCGCGGTGGCTGCCGAGATTACTTGTTCTATTCTGTTGCGAAAGCGCGGGCGCGTCCATGGCGACGCGACCGCGGCGATGCCGGATCCGAAGCGGGCCGAAGATCTATCTTCTTTTCTTCTTCTTATCTTTCCTCTTTCCTTTTCTATCTTTTCTCCTTTCCTAATTAGATTAGGGGAGCATGTTCCCTAGTTCTATATAAGGAGGAGCCTGCCTTAGGTTACATTCTACTTCCAATTCATAATTCAATTCTTTAGTTTAGCTTAGTTATGGAGAGCTAGTCTCCTTGGGTTTGTTCAAGGGAGAAGCTCTGATGTATGAACTCGTGAGATTTTGGTAATTGATTTCTATCCTTTGGTTAATATTGATACTCTTGTGCTTCATCCCATGATTTATGTTTGATTTTATGAGCCTGATCAACTTGTTTGATTGACTTAGATTTATTGTTTAAGTTAGGATTGGTTGTTGTCTATGCATCTTTCCTACTTCTCGAAACAACTCTATTCTAAGACCGTGGACTAGTTTAGGGAAGAGTATTCAATGGTTTAATTGTGCATGAGACTCGTAGCTTGATTGCATGATTTTATTTCCTAATATCCTTGTTCTCTATGTTAATTCTAGGTTAAGCGTCCTTGCCTAGGGTTATAGAATTGCTTGGACCGTGGACTTGCGATTGTTAATGATCAGGATAGGAATTAATCATAGGTGTGAATGAAATCAATGGATGAACCTATGATCGAGTGATTATTTCCTGAGTGGATCTTTTGAATGAACCTGCCTCTTATCTATTTATTTATTTGTTTGTTATTTGTTTCCTAGGTTAGTTTAGTTTAGATTTTTCTTTTATTTCGCTCCTTATCTTTGGTTGAGAATTTTATTAATACTAGAAGCCAATAGTCCTTTTGCGTTTGACCCCTTACTTGCATGCTATACTAGTTTGTAGTTTGGGTTATTTATCTTTGATCTTGGCATGACGACTTTAGCCGAGTCAAATTTTGGCGCCGTTGCCGGGGAACTTAGGTTTCTTTCTAGTATTCATATTTTTATTGATTGTAAAAAAAAATCGGACTCACATGCAGGTACTAGGTTCAAAAGAACGTTTTGTGCTTGAACCGCGCCAGCGGGTGCGCAACCGCGGTCGCGTTTCGAATACAGAAACTCCCGACGTACAGGTACTAGAAACCGCGGTCGCGGTTCACAAACCTCGCCCGCGGTGGTGATGCAGTTGGTCTCGAAAAAAAAAAGGAAAAAGAAAAAAAAGGACTTTTTGGTCCCATTCTATCTCTATATCTTTCATCTATCTATATCCATTATATCTTCCCATCTATCTCTTTCCACCACGTTCTATATATTCTTTTCATCCATCTTTAGATTTCCATTCTTTTGGCTATGTTCAAAGCCTAAGTATGGGGGAGCTTTGTTTCCCAGAATAGCATCATTGAGATTTGAGTTCAAGAGTTCACACATATCCCGAGAAGACGAGCCCAATATCCGAGAGCCACATTGAGCATTCATGTTCGAGGAGACGTCCGAGTTCGCAATCGCTCAAGACCACGCCCGCACTTCCCATACCGCGCCCGCGGTTGGTTCCCAGAGGATGATGTTGCTTACGGCGTTCGATCCGCGTCCGCGGCCCGTACACCCGCGCCCGCGGTTAGCCTGTAGAACGGGATTTCAAGGTTTCTTTCCTTCCATTATCCTACCACCCTTTGAAGAATTCTTCTATTCCACCCCTCTTCATCGTTTGTGAGTCTTCTGATATACCTTTCTCCTTGCTTCTATCCTTTCTCTTTGCTTCATTGAGGACAATGAAGGATTTAAGTATGGGGGAGGGAGTACTCGCATTCGCTTATCCTAGTTAGCTTAGTTAGTGATTTGCTTCAGATTTTTGATTTTCTTCTTTCATGGAGCACTTGCACCATACTTTTTGCATAATAAAGAAAGAAAGAAAAAGAAAAAAGATAGAAAAAGCCATAAAAATTGAAAGGCATATAAAATCCTAGGATGAGTTGAAAACCCGAAAGGGCGGCTCAGGTAATAAGCAGGTAACCCGGACCAACATTAGGCTGGGCTAATATGAGGTTCATGAGTGTTGTGAGTATTTGTGAGCACACCCTTGAGAAAAATGAAAAGAGCGGTTAGGTGAAAACCCGAAAGGGCGCCTAAGCATAATTGAGCGGAAAAATTCGAATGTTTTAGGATCAGTCTTGCTTGGGGACTTTGGGGCTTACATGTTAGATTTGGGTAGATCTTAGGTTGCTCTACACTTTTTAGAGCTTGAGTGTTATATCATGTTGTGAGGTGTGTGTTTGAGCTTCATTGTTTTATGCTCATGATTTCTCTACTTTGGGTTCGGGTTGTGAGCTAAGTGTTTTTATCTTCCCTTGTATTTCCTGAGATCTTAGATGTGCTTTCTTGTTATATTTGTTTTGAGCTTACTCGAGGACGAGCAAGATCTAAGTATGGGGGAATTTGATTCGGGCTATTTTGTATAAGTTAAATCTTGTATTTTAGAGCTACATTGAGTGTGTTTAGGTTAGAGTTGTGCAAATTGTAATATCAAGACCGAAGACACAAGGATGCAAGATTCAAGAATTTCAAGGCGTTTTGAGCTGTCTGCGCGACACCACTTGCTTGCAAAGGCTATATCTTGAGCTACGGAGGTCGGATGGACTTGATTCTGGTGCCATTGGAAATCTAACTTCAAGGGCTTCAATTCATCTTTTTACACCAAAGTCAGATTTCAAGCCGAAAATGGTCAAAACAGCCTCTGAAGTGACGCTAGAGGTTCTGTCCCGATACCGCGACTTGGCCGACGCGACCGCGGTGGCTGCCGAGATTACTTGTTCTATTCTGTTGCGAAAGCGCGGGCGCGTCCATGGCGACGCGACCGCGGCGATGCCGGATCCGAAGTGGGCCGAAGATCTATCTTCTTTTCTTCTTCTTATCTTTTCTCTTTCCTTTTCTATCTTTTCTCCTTTCCTAATTAGATTAGGGGAGCATGTTCCCTAGGTCTATATAAGGAGGAGCCTGCCTTAGGTTACATTCTACTTCCAATTCATAATTCAATTCTTTAGTTTAGCTTAGTTATAGAGAGCTAGTCTCCTTGGGTTTGTTCAAGGGAGAAGCTTTGATGTATGAACTCGTGAGATTTTGGTAATTGATTTCTATCCTTTGGTTAATATTGATACTCTTGTGCTTCATCCCATGATTTATGTTTGATTTATGAGCCTGATCAACTTGTTTGATTGACTTAGATCTATTGTTTGAATTAGGATTGGTTGTTGTCTATGCATCTTTCCTACTTCTCGAAACAACTCTATTCTAGGACCGTGGACTAGTTTAGGGAAGAGTATTCAATGGTTTAATTGTGCATGAGACTCGTAGCTTGATTGCATGATTTTATTTCCTAATATCCTTGTTCTCTATGCTAATTCTAGGTTAAGCGTCCTTGCCTAGGGTTATAGAATTGCTTGGACCGTGGACTTGCGATTATTAATGATCAGGATAGGAATTAACCATAGGTGTGAATGAAATCAATGGATGAACCTATGATCGAGTGATTATTTCATGAGTGGATCTTTTGAATGAACCTGCCTCTTATCTATTTATTTATTTGTTTGTTATTTGTTTCCTAAGTTAGTTTAGTTTAGATTTTTCTTTGATTTCCCCCCTTATCTTTGGTTGATAATTATATTAATACTAGAAGCCATAGTTCTCTTGGGTTCGACCCCTTACTTGCATGCTATACTAGTTTGTAGTTTGGGTTATTTATCTTTGATCTTGGCACGACGACTTTAGCCGAGTCAATAAGTTTGGGCTATTGAATGTGAGTGTTGGATCGTAAGTCTGTTAATGAAGGCGTCCTTAACTGGGTTAAGGGCGTCCTTAGGGGCAGCGGAAATTAGACTTAACAGGAAACGCAATGAGATAATGGACGCAAGTATTTATAGAGGAACCCCACTAAGACCAACTAGTCTTATGGGTAAACCTCTACCTCCGCTTGGAGGATTTTCAATAGCCGTCCTTATCTTATTAAGAGAGAGTCCTTACAACTTAGGCGAGTCGTTACACTTCACTGAGCTAAGCGTTCGTCCTTAGCCTCACCAGTAACACTCCTTTGCACCTAACAAAGTAGGCTAACTCTCTTAGCTATAAGGAAGCTATCACTCACGTCTCTCACGGTTCGTTGTGAGAGACAAACTACAACTCTAACTGTTTTGTGGTTTGTTTTGGATTTGATGTGGTTGGACTTTCTTTCTCTTGCTTCAAGCTCACTTGATCTTCTTGATCTTCGTTCGTGTTCTTGAATGCTTCGGGAGAGCTTGAGAGAAAGTCTTCAAAGTCCACACCGCTATGCATACCCTTGGGGGGGTATTTATAGCGGAAGTGGTTCTTGTCCTCTAGCGTCCTCTGAGGCTTTGCAGGATCCTTGATCTTCCATCAACGGTGCGATGAGCCTCTTGAGGAAGTCAACTCTGTTGACGCTTGGGAAGCTTCCGCGTGGATAGGGGACCATTGCTGGGAAAGCGACATCTTTGGAATTGTCTACACGTGCCCAGACAAGGGAAGCTTCCTTCTGAGGACTGCGGCCGAGTATGATGTAATCATGTTGGGGCGGCCTTGATTTGAATATGAACTTCGTCCGTATTTTGGCGCGCGTCCCTTCTTGATGAGGACGCCGTCCTATCTGCGCAGGGACTTTGCCAACTACGTTTAGTTCTGGAAGTTCTGATGATGTGTGTCCCTACAGAGTTAGGGACTGCCGTTCACTTGTTGTCTTTTTCGCTCATTTGCGTCCAATGGACTTACCTGAGATCAACACTCGGACAACTTATTAAATACATTTGAGTTTGTCATTATCAAAACAAGGGACGATCATTATTGGTTTAGATATTAATGACTGACGTCCTTAATATCGTCCCAACAATTTCCCCCTTTTTGATGATGACAAACTCTTTCAAATAATACGCACAGAAGTAAAGCTTTTAGCATGAGAGACTACACTTGATTTTCTTTTCAGCTTAGGTTGGCATGCAACACATTCTTTTAAGTGCGTTCTATCTTATTCTTAACTAGCGTCCTTTAGACTTTGGCCGAAATTCCCCCTAAACACATGCTTTCTATGACAACTTAAAGACAATCGCATCTCTGCAAAACTATACTTCCCCCTTTTGGCATTATCGAAAAGGAGAATAAGTTGAAAAGCATGCAAGCACAAAGTCATAATTAAAGAAAGGAATGCTTAGACACAATGGATCATAAACGTAATGAACTACATTCATAAGAAGAGTACGATCATTACACAGAAAAGTTCCAAAAGGGGACATCGTCCCAAAGTCTTAACAAACACAACAAAAAAAAATAAACTTTTTCAGGATAGAGATGGGGAGAGTGATCATTTCCGGGGACGCTTGCCAAGGGCCTTGAGGTGTTGCTCTTGAAGATAGTTGTCTTGCGCAAGGAGCTCGTTGTTGCGTTCCAGAAGTTCTGTGTGGGTATGGAGAGTGTCGTGAACCTATTGGATTAGATCAATCATCATACACTGGTTCTCGATCATCATGCCCAGCAGATACTTCTGAGAGTGCTTTTCGGCCTCATTAGGGACGCTCATACCATCGAGCTCATCCTCTTCTTCTGCAGCGTCCTCAACTGGCGTCCCAACTACTTGAAGATTTTCAGCTTCTGGATCACCTTCAACTCTTTTAGCAGCAGCAGCAGCGGCCTTAGCTTTTCTCTCGGCTTCCTTTTGCTCTTTGGCCAGCTGCCTCTTTACGGACGGGAGCAGCTCATCACACCTCAATTTTCCAATTGGAGGAAGTGTGATTTGCCTGACGTCCCAATGAATCCCGAAGGTCTGTTCTGTTTTGGGGACGTAGAGGCCTTGCTGCTTCATGATCTGCTTAACCAGGCCGGGGAAGGGGAGCGAGTGTCTTCCTCCTGTGCACTTGCCCATGTGCTCCAAGATAACCCGCGGCAAATTGATGGGCTTGCGTTCCAAGAAGGCGACCAGTAAGATACTATCAGTGATCTGGACTATCGACTTCTTTTCTTGGCGGGGGACGACCATGCGCACGATGAAGTGATGCGTAAGGACGCCCGTCTTGGAGAGACAGTGAGCGACCCTATCCTTAGCAACTGGCTGTCTCCCGTTGAAAATTCGGTTGAAGATCTCTTCCTGGGAGAAACGACCAAAATTCTTGTTGGGAAGGTCGTGCAGAGCATCTGGCGGAGAAGGACGCAGGCCTAGCATATTGCGGACGGTACCCTCAGCAATTGAGTACTCGTCCCCATCAATCTCGAACGTCCCTTGAGGCTTCCCTTTTACTTCTGAGATTTCGAATTTTGAGTAAAAGCGGAGAACCTGTTCGGGGTCGACTTCCGCGGCCTCGGCGCCCAGGTGCGTCCATCCCTAGAACTCGAGCAGTTCCAAAAACTCGTGGCGCTGGTTCTCTTCCAGAAATTGTGCGGTGAACAGGAGCAGCGACAGAATCTTCTTCAAGCATTTCTGCATACTGCCGTTGCTCACAATCACTTCATCATCAGCGTCTTCTTCGTCACCGTCTCCCTCCTCGTCCTCAGGATCCTCATCCTGGTGAGGGGCATCCTCTTCATCTGAGACGTCGTCCCCTTGCTCATGGGACTCTACCATCTCAGTGTCCTCAGCAGCGGACGCCTGTGTTGGAGGAGGTGCGTCCGCAACTGGAGTCCTTGCCAAGGACTCTGTAGGGACGGTTGAAGGAGGCGTCCCTTGGACTTGTGTACTTTCCTCAACAACCGGAGCAGGCGGAGGAGGAGGAGGAGGAGTAGAAACTTTAGGAGGAGAGGGAGAAGGAGTTCTTATTTTGGCCTTGGGGGCGGGGGCAGAGGGGCGAGGCAGAGCCACGGAAATGGGTGTGACCTTGAGCGGAGCTGGAGGGGGAGGAGGTGCCTTGGCAGGGGAGTCCTCTAGAGTGATAACTGTTGGAACAACGTCCTTGGCCGTAACCTGTTCTTGAGGAGCTGCCCTTTGGACTTTTGGCATAGGTTTTGCCAAGTCCGCCTCAATTTCCGCCTCAAGCGGATCAGATGAAGTCGCAGGAGCAGGAGCGAGAGTGACGTCCTCTATCCTTGGTGGAGGAGGAGGGAGTCGAGGGACATCCTGTAGACTCTGTTGGATCGCCGCAGCAATGACGTCCTTTTCTGCCTGCTCTTGCCTGGCCTTCTCCTCTTTCTCTATTTGCAGCTCGGAGAGGCGTATGGCTGCCATTTGCTGCTTAATAACGCCCTCGAGCTCAGCGGACGTCTTCAGGCGTCTCTTTGGGGCGGGAGGCGGGGAGGAAGGGACTGATTTGGCTTGGGAGGAGGAGGGAGGCCCTTTGATTTGTTGTTTGGAAGGAGAGGGGGAGGAAGGCCGTTTTCGTTTCTGTGATGGGACGGAGCCCGCAGGAGCCACCAAGAACTCCATGATATCTGGGAGGAGCTTGGCAAGCTCATCCACCGTCCCACCAAAGGTGTCAGAAATTATGCCGGGTCCCATAAATGGAGGATTGGTATGGTTGGTTTCCTCAAGGCGTGGCTTGACATAGGTGAGCATGAAATAGTGAAGTAGGCGTTGGGTCTTTGGGGGATGGTCATGAGCGGACGCCCGTAGACAAATGTTGGCGAGCGTCCTTGGCTCTTTTTCTAGCCAGTCCTCTATGAGTGGCTCTAGAGGAGGACGGCGCTTTGGTTGGGCAGGAAGCCTAAGGACAGAGCCTTTGGCGACGTTGTCTAGTTCGGGCTCGGGTTTGAAAGGCTTCTCAAGGAATTGGAAGCGTTTTGGAGCGGGTTTGGATTGGGATCGGGAAGACTGGGGTTTTTGTGAAGGAGGTTGGGAGCGTTGTGGCTGGGGAGAGGTGGTGGAGTGGCGGCGTTGGGTGGTTTGTGAAGAGGAATGGTGGCGAGGGGGGTCTTAGCACCCAGTAGGTCGCCCTCTCGAGTCCATGAGTGACTGGCCTTTCACCGGAGGAGACTTCGAGGAGCTAGGGTTTTTCGCCGCCGAAGATGGAGATGGGTTCTTGGTTGCTCTTGTGTTGGCCATTTGAGAAGATGGTTTTTATAGATGAAGATTAGGGTTGAGAAGGTGATTTCGGGATCTGGGTTTGAAGATTTGAGAGGTTTCTAAAATTGTGTAAACAGCAGAGGAGCGAAGAAGGTTTTTCAGGTTGTGTAGGGGCATATATATAGGAAGAAAACGAAGATGAACGGTCAAGGGTAATAGGGTATTTTCCTTTGGCTTCTCCCACCCGCAATCCCGCACGTGGCTTACTTCTTTGCTAAGAAACAAAGCTGTTTAGCACCCGGTACACATATCCCGAGATCCGCGTTCAACTTATCCAGGACGTTTCAACTTCCCATGTTCAAAATTCAAACTTTTCACAACTGCAAAGGACTCTGTCTTGGCGTCCTTTCAACACACAACCCTGCTTTACTCAGAACTGAACCTCGGCGTCCCAGACACTGATCTCAACCTCTGGACTTAGAACTCTGTACGGACAACTCTCAGCTCTTAACACGCGTCCCTTTGATTACTTAGAACCATTTTTGAAAATCAAGCAAGTACGTCCCGTAAAGATATGACAAAGAACGCTCATAGGACGCGTTTGCAAGATTCTCGGCTTAGGTAAGCTTAGAGTTCCCATCATTTCGGCTTATAATGAGGGTAGTTTGATCAGGGATACTCTTGAGATGAAAAGCGAAATGAATGACATTCAAAAACACAAGCAAAACATATGTCTTAGACTAGCGTCCTTTAAAGATGACTTTAAATGAATACCTTACTTTAAAACAAGTTCTCAACAAAACATAGCCAATCATGGAGGGAATAATAGAACGGGACTTGATCATTTAAAAGTTATCATCCTTAAAAGCAACCGGAGGTGCTCGAAGGGACATCTATCAAGTGCTTTTGTGAAAATATCGGCCACTTGGTCCTCAGTCCTAACATGATCTACCTTAACTAATCCAAGTTCAACATTATCACGAACAAAGTGATGTCTTATGTGAATATGCTTTGTCCTAGAATGATGAACAGGATTCTTTGCAATACTTATAGCACTGGTGTTATCACACAAGATAGGGACTGTGTTGAGGAACATACCATAATCTTCAAGTTGGTACTTGATCCATAGGACTTATGAACAGCACGAAGCAGCAGCAACGTACTCAGCTTCCGCGGTTGAGAGTGCCACGGAGTTTTGCTTTTTGGATCCCCAAGATACAAGGCATGAGCCAAGGAATTGTGCTATGCCGGATGTGCTCTTCCTATCCACCACATGGCCAGCGTAGTCTGCGTCAGAGTACGCTACCAGGTTTAGGGACGTCCTTCTGGGATACCATAGGCATAGGTCATCCCGTCCCTTGAGGTATCTGAAGATTCTCTTGACCTCTTGCATGTGGGACTCCTTTGGATTGGCTTGGAAGCGAGCACACAAGCATACAACGAACATGATGTCGGGACGACTTGCCGGTTGGTATAGCAAGGACCCTATCATTCCTCTGTAGAGCTTTTGATCTACACTCTTGCCTTCTTCATCAGCATAAAGGCGAGTGTTGGGGGAGATGGGAGTATCAATGGATTTTGAAGAGTTCATTCCATACTTCTCGAGCATTTCACGAATGTACTTTTGTTGGTGAATGCGCGTCCCATCTTTGAGCCGGGTGATTTGGAGTCCCAAGAAGAAGTTGAGTTCTCCTATGAGGGACATCTCAAACTCACTACTCATCAAGTTCTTGAATTCCTCTACAAGTCTCATGTTAGTGCTTCCAAAGACTATGTCATCGACATAGACTTGGACAATCAAAACATCCTTAAGGACTTTCTTCAAGAATAGTGTTTTATCAATGTTACCTCGTGTGTACCCGTTGGACAAGAGAAAGGACGCAAACCTATCGTACCATGCACGAGGGGCTTGCTTGAGTCCATAGAGTGCCTTGTCCAAGAAATACACATGATCAGGGTGATCAGCGTCCTCAAATCTTGGAGGTTGAGCGACGTACACTTCTTCTTTAAGCTTGCCATTGAGGAAGGCTGTCTTGACATCCATTTGAAAGAGCTTGAACCCCTTGTGAGCAGCGTACGCAATGAGGAGGCAAATGGCTTCAATTCTAGCGACAGGAGCGAAGGTCTCATCATAATCGATCCCTTCCTCTTGCCTATAGCCTTGAGCCACAAGCCTTGCTTTGTTCCTTGATACGCGGCCACTTTCATCAAGCTTGTTTCTAAAGACCCACCTCGTCCCTATTATGTTTTTGTTTCTCGGACGAGGGACGAGGGTCCAAACTTTGTTCCTCTCAAATTGATTGAGTTCTTCTTGCATGGCTTGAATCCAGTCAGCGTCCTGGAGTGCTTCCTTTATGTTCTTAGGCTCAACTAAGGACACGAAGGCGTTGAAGGCACAGAACGCTATGTTGGCGTTGAGGGACTAATTCACAGCTGATCTTGTTTGAACTCCTTTTGACATGTCTGAGATGATTTGATCTGTGGAATGAAGTCTTGAAAGGTTGGATTCCCTATGAGTAGCGTCCCTGGAAGGAGTACACCTAGGGTCTGTCCAATCAGACTCATCGGAGTCAAATTCGTCATCTTCATTGGTTGGCTCAGTATGTTCCCCCTCAGCTGGAGCGTCCACACTGTGCCTTTCTCCTTGTTGACTTGATTTGCCGGCCTCTACTTGGTTTAGTGACCAAGTTTGAGAAGGCTCTTGTTGTTCACTAGGAACTCCCATTGAAACCTCATCGCGAGACTCAGGGGCGTTCCTAGGAACGTAATATTTGTCGGAGGAGCCTCTTTGTTCTTCTTCATCATCTTCATCATCGTCCCTAGGAGAGGAGCGACGTTCCTTCTTACTTGGTTCTTTCTTAAGAGAAGCATTTTCTTTGAATACCACATGAATACTTTCCTCAAGCTTAAGTGTCCGTTTGTTGAAGACTCTATAGGCTTTGCTTGTGAGAGAGTACCCAAGAAATATTCCTTCATCACTTCTAGCATCAAATTTGCCGATGTTGTCTTTGCCGTTGTTGTGAATGAAGCATTTACACCCAAAGACTTTCAAGTGTGAAATGTTTGGCTTTCTTCCATTTAGGAGCTCGTAGGACGTCTTTTTAAGCAATGGACGAATCATAGCTCGATTGATGATATAGGTTGCGGTGGCAACAGCTTCTGCCCAGAAGTGTTTGGGGACGCCACTAGCCAAAAGCATCGTCCTTGCCATGTCTTCCAGCGTCCTATTGTTTCTTTCAACAACACCATTTTGCTGAGGAGTTCGAGGAGAAGAGAAGTTGTGGGAGACTCCTTGTTGGTCACAGAAGTCAAGAAACTCTGAGTTTTTAAACTCCGTTCCATGATCTGACCTTAGAGCTTTCAAGCTCGTCCCAAGAGCAACTTCTACTTGCTTGATGAAGATTTTGAACATCCCGAAAGCATCTGCTTTTGACACCAAGAAAAGAACCCAAGTGAATCTTGAAAAATCATCTACAATGACATACATGTACCTTTTTCCACCGTAGCTTTGGGTTTGCATAGGTCCACACAAATCCATGTGAAGGAGTTCCAATGGCTTCTTTGTGCTCACTTCATTCTTGGATTTGAAGGACGATCTTGTCTGCTCACGCTTCACATTGCTCAATTTGCTCAGGATCAATTCGGGGAAGACCTCTTACAAGATCCTTTTGATGAAGCTTGAAGATTGTGCTAGGGCCCGCATGTTCAAGACGTCGATGCCAGAGATCGGCGTCCACAGCAGAGACAGATAAACACAATTTAGATGCAGGCTTGAACCTTTGATTGAAGACGTAGACATTGTTTTCGCGAGTCCCTTTGAGAATGACTTGATTTGTTTTCTTGTTGATAACCAGGCATTCCTTAGAGTCAAATGTGACTAGGTTTTCACCTTGATCACATATTTGGGAGACACTAAGGAGATTGAAGCCTAATCCTTCGACAAGACTGACTTTGGACGCACTGATGGATTGATTTAGCTTTGTGGTGCCCGTCCCTTTGATTTTTCCTTTGCCCTTGTTGCCAAACGAGACAGTTCCTCCCGTGGCATTTGATTGGATAGAAGTGAGATGGATCTGGCTTCCAGTCATATGATTTGAGGCGCCACTATCGATGATCCATGGGCTTCCTCTCACTTCTACCTGAAAAGAAGAGTTAGTTCTTTGCGACCCAGGCAAGGTGGCCCCTACCTGGTTCGTTACATGGGTAAAACTTCTTCATAGGCAAATGATCATAGACATTCACATCATTTGATCTTCTACCATGCGTCCTAGGAGATCGAGTTTTAGCATTTGGCACACTAGCATGCGTCCTATCAGCAAATTTAGGCTTAGCATTCTCGCGGCCATTTCTAGCCTTTCTTCCACTTTCAAGATCCTGTTTCAGCTTAATACACTCGTACTGGTAGTGACCACCTTTGCCACAATGCCAGCACGTCCTATAGTAGTTTCCAAGGTAGTACTTTTTGTTAGGGCGTTGAATTCTATTCTCTTTCATTTTCTACGGGTCCATTACCTTAGATCCTTTTCCCTTAGCAATGTTCTTGTAGATTTTGTGACTGACAGAGTTTGTGTAGTAGTCCTTTTGTCCTTTCTCACCACTCTCAAGAACTCTTATGTGTTCTTCTAGGTTCCTTGTCTTTTCCCTCTCAAGTTCTAGTTCAGTTGTCTTGCTAGCTTCAAAGTCACTTGGGAGAGAGTTCTTTGATCCTGATTTTACCCTAGTCCTTTCCTAGCTGGAACAAAGACTATTGGATTCATAGTTTCGGTCATCGGACTCTTTCCTAGAACTTTGACCTCGTCCCTAAGACTTGCGTTTTCGAGCTTTAAGCATACAATCTGACTTTTAAGGGACTTGACTTCTTCCTGAGAGGATTCTAGTTGAAAAGACATGGGACTACAATTTTCACATTCCACAACAATATTCTCGGATTCAATTTCTTCAAAGCTTTGTTTCATGGCATAGCTCTCTTGCATGATTTGAGTTATTAATTTAATGAGCTTTGGTTTTGAACATTTTTCAAGAGAGTTTAACATGGTTTCATGGGTTACCTCTTGCTCAGTTTCAGAGACGTCCTCTGGGGCGTCTTCCATAGCCATGTAGGCCACTTGATTTTCTGGCTCTTCATCACTTGAGTCAAGGTCGTCCCATGCACCCTCAAATGCACCAACCAGCGCCTTTTCCTTCATTTCCTTTGATGTTAGTCCTGTGGTACATTTCTTGGCCATGTGTCCCTTTCTGTTGCATTTGTAGCACACTATATCCTTCATTTCTGCATCTGTAGGCTTCCGACTTTCCTTCTTGTAGGGCAGCTTCATTCTTGGAACTTTGCCTCTTTTGTACAAAGAACGAAGAGTTTTGTGCAACAGTGCTAGCTCATCTTCTTCAGAAATTTGTTCTTCGGTCTTCCCTTTGCGTTCCACTAATGCCTGAAGACGAAGATTCTCCTGGTGCTCTTGGGTTTTGGCTTCTAGCATTGAGTTCAACTCTCTTTGCCTTTGGTAGTATTGCTCATACTCTGGCGTCCTAGCCGCAAGAGTTAAAGCCAGCTCATTTTGGGAACTCTTTCCCATTTCTGCCAAATCTTGGTTTCTTCTTGCTTCGTACCCTTTGAGTTTTCCATAGATTTCCTCCATGGACAGTCCCTTGTTGGCCTAGTTCTCTTTGAACGTCATCCTATCGAAGTTCCATGGTCCCGTGAGTCCATCGATCAAGACTTGAACCTTCATCCTCTGAGTGATCTCCGTTTCTTTGACACCCAAGTTTTTCAACTTAGTTAGAAGGGCCTCAAAGCGAAAGGAGTAGTCAGTGATAGTCTCATTTGTGAACATCCTGAATTTGTAGAAGTCCCTTTTAGCTTCCAGCTGGACGTCTTCTTTCATCTCAGGCGTCCCAACATGGTACTTCTCCAGGGCTTCCCATTGAAGCTTAGCAGTTGGGAGATTGCTCACACGGGTGGCGTCCCTTTCACAAAGGGACGTCTGTAAGAAACAGATGGCCTTTGCATTTGCTTCCATGAGCTTGAACTCATCAGGACCCCAATCTGCCTCCTTGTCCTTCTTAGCAGCAGGGACTTCGAGGTCGCCGTTCTTTATCACCAGCCAACATTGGTAGTTTTGACTACGCACGAAGCATTCGAACCTTGACTTCCACCGATTGAAGTTGTCGTCCGTCAGGCGAGGTGGTTTTGCGCTTGAGATACCTATAGGTTCCATGTCCATGTTTCCTGCAACTCAAATTTAATTTAGAGCGCCTGCTCTGATACCAATTGTTGGATCATAAGTCTGTTAATGAAGGCGTCCTTCACTGGGTTAAGGGCGTCCTTAGGTGCAGCGGAAATTAGACTTAACAGGAAACGCAATGAGATAATGGACGCAAGTATTTATAGAGGAACCCCACTAAGACCAACTAGTCTTATGGGTAAACCTCTACCTCCGCTTGGAGGATTTTCAATAGCCGTCCTTATCTTATTAAGAGAGAGTCCTTACAACTTAGGCGAGTCGTTACACTCCACTGAGCTAAGCGTCCGTCCTTAGCCTCACCAGTAACACTCCTTTGCACCTAACAAAGTAACCTAACTCTCTTAGCTATAAGGAAGCTATCACTCATGTCTCTCACGGTTCGTTGTGAGAGACAAACTACAACTCTAACTGTTTTGTGGTTTGTTTTGGATTTGATGTGGTTGGACTTTCTTTCTCTTGCTTCAAGCTCACTTGATCTTCTTGATCTTCTTTCGTGTTCTTGAATGCTTCGGGAGAGCTTGAGAGAAAGTCTTCAAAGTCCACACCGCTATGCATACCCTTGGGGGGGTATTTATAGCGGAAGTGGTTCTTGTCCTCTAGCGTCCTCTGAGGCTTTGCAGGATCCTTGATCTTCCATCAAACTAGTTCTCATATATACACTAGGTCATTAACTAGGTTCACACCCTCAAATTCGAGTTTTCTCACGATATGTTTGTATCACTAATTAACCAATTAACCGATTCTAAATGTTGCAGTTTTCACTTTTAGTACTTGTTCAATTTAAACAAAACATGTATATAATTTATAATACTTATATCATATGTAAATTAATGTATTTTTTAATTTTGTTAGAGGGAGCTCGGGGTTGCCACGAGTTATTACTTGTTTGATAAAAACTCCAAACAATGTGGCATATCTTTCCAAATAGAACATTTAATTACATAGTATGTATTAAGTGTAAATATTATGTACATATCGAAATGTAGCAATTCAACGATAATAATTAAAAAAAGTGAATATAAGAGCAAGTTTTAATATGGATTCTTTGAGGAGAGTTTTGCGACTTTTCTTTTATTTAGAAAAAAATGAATAATAATTATTGGAGATCATTGTGTGGAAGGTTTTTGGTGTCATAGGTGCTAGAACCCTCTTCACTATCTTGAAGAGTTGGACAATTGGGTTGTGGTGTGTGACCTAGCTGATTCGGCATGATTGATGATGTGGCCGTAAGTCCCGTCTCTTGCTCTTGATTATGGTCTTGATCCTGATTAATCACAAAATTAACAACATCACAAACATATATGAATATAAATATACATATGTTGGATTAGGTAGATAGTATGAATAAGAAACAAAGAAAATTAAGAGAAGCGTAACCTTGAGGAGAGGGAACGAATTTGAAGCAGGAGGAGGTGGAAGGAGCGTGGACAGAAGGTGGTCGGCGGAAGAGTAAGAAGAAGGATGGGGCCACGAGGAAAGACCCTGATCAGCAGCCACGTGGGAGTCTAACTTATAGATCTTAGGTGTCCCCACAACTGAACAAGGGACGCGTTGCTGCTCCGTCCCTGTCCCACCAAACATTTGACTTTGTGCATTCTCTGGCATCCAGCTGATTACCTCACTCTCAAACGACCCGGGCATTCCCTCGTTTCCTTCTAGCAACAACTATAAAAACAATCCAACCATATATAATTTTCACTTTATTGAATTCAACCCTTTTTAGGCGTCATCATTACACCAAATGAAACTCTTAATATGCCTTTTAAATAAATAAATAAAAAGATAATATTTTATATTCTTTAATAGTATATGGAATTTGAGAATATTTTATATTCTTTAATAGTATATGGCATTTGAGAATAGATAATATTTTATATTCTTTAATAGTATATTGGAGATTGAACTCATCCCATTTATAAAATGAACTTTTAGCATGTAAAAGTTGAACTTTTAGTGTATAAAAATTGAAATGTCGTACTTAAGTGCTCTAACGGTATTTTTTAGAAAAGAAAATTAGTATATCAAACTTAAACAAAAAATTTCGAGAAAAAAACAAGACCATCTATTATACGGTAAGGAGGTAATTCAATAGATGAGGTTACTCCTCATCACAAGGAGTTGTCCTCATCATAATGACTCTCCTCACCATAACCAAAACCTACCTATATATATGCCATTTTTCGATGATTGAGCTTAAGTGAGAAGAGATCTTACAGTAAATAACAAGGAGATTTCTAAACCTTTAGATTTCAAGAAATCAATGTACATATTGTTTCAAATTTAAAGATAAAACAAATTGAACAATTAAGATAGTATACATGAACAACTAATATATTGATCATGAATAAGTTTATATTATTGATGGACAAAATGTCTATGTCATTCTACGACTACATAGCAATGTATTTAATGATTGAACAACTACAATCTCCCAACTATAAATTAAAAAACAACGAACAATGACTTGTATATGCATGAACAATATGGACAACTATAAGAACAATTAGTTTTTTTTTTTGTAAATCAATGTTATTTTATCATAAAGCTTAAATTGTAAACCATAACTCTTAGTCCTACAAAACCCTAAATCCTAGATATGATAAACCCTTTAATATTAATAAACCTTAAACCCCAAACTATAACTCTAAACTGTAAGCTTAATAAGTCCTAAACACTAAATACTAAATATGATATACCATAAAAACTAAATCGTTACACCTAAAACTTGATTAAATTCCTTAAAGTAATCCTTGTGCTTTAGGGTTTAGATTTTAGGGTGTTAAGGGTTTTAGGGTTTAGTGGTTAGTGGTTAGGGTTTATAGGTTTTGGGTTTAGGGGCTAGGGATTAGTTGAATGGTTTGACGTTTACATTTTGGGAATCATTTACATCAACAACCAATCTAACCTACTTGTAAATTTATATTTTGTTGTTAGTAGTATTTGAATTCCTATTGAATAATTCCTTTGAATGGTAGTATGTCCTATTGAATTCTTATTCTTTATGCTATTCGATTATTATTGAACGTTACACAAACCCATTCAAAAACTTAAATAATTCTTGCATTTAATATTAATTTTCATTAAAAATCGTCCTTCATAAGTTAGACATAAGATTCCATACTACAAAAACAGACAAAATAATGGACATAAACGAGCATATCAATGTCAAATGACCGATAGAGGTTTAGATATAAACATGTAACAAAAAAGAGCGTATAAATCAATGTTGAACTATCGATTAGGGCAAAACAGGACGTATATGTCTACTTGTTATTACAGTTATAACTAGTTGTTTGTGCACGTAGAAGTAGTTTTCTTTTATTTTGTGTAATTAATTTATCGAATTTAATTGATTATTCACAAATAAATAGTTATGCGGTTGTATGATGGCTTAAAGTTTAGAGATTATTTCTTCCAACGTAGTAAATTTCTTGTTCGTGATCAATATATTATTCATTCATTCATAACATATTAATTGTTCAAAGTGAGAGAGAAACTAATGTCATTATCGCTCATATAGATGCGATGAAAGTTGAAGGATAGAAATCATTTGTGAGTAAGTAGTTGTTCATTCACGAATAAGTAGTTGTTCGTTTTTGCTTGTTGTTTGATGTGGTTGTTGTTCATTTGTGATTGTGTAGTTGTTCATTCTTGAATATCTAGTTGTTCGTCATTGCTTCTTTATAGTTTTTAAGTGAGATTCGTTCTTTCTTGTCTTCATAGTTGTTCATTCGCGATGCAGTAGTTCTTCAATCCATATTAGATGTGACAGAAAGTTTTTTCATTAGTGCTTATATAGACACGATAAAAATAGGAGATAGAGAAATTTAATAACATGAGATTTTTTATTAAATCAGTATTAAAAAGGTTCAAATCCCTTATATATGGAGAAATTTTTGAGTTTTTTATAAATTCAAAATTCCAAATAACCATATCCATTAATTTCTTAAAATTCAAAGGATAACAAAGCTCTTCAATATTTAACATAAGAGCTCTCCTCACTTGAACTCAATCTCATATATATATATATATATATATAGAGTTAGGTTCCGGTGAGGACTACTCTTATGGTAAGGAGAACCCCTTACGGTAAGGAGTAACCTCATCCATTGGATTTACCTCCTTACCTTATAATGGATGGTCCATATTATTTTAATTTTTGTATTTTTCAAAAAATCAAAAAAAAAATTAAAATTTTTAATTAATTTTCATTTTCGAAAAAATCGAATGATATAAAAATTGAACTTACTTTAATAAAAATTGAACTAACACTAAGAAAAAATTGAACTTATTGTACAAAAAGTTGAACCCGTACAAAACTACAAATTACAAAATTGAACTTCTAGTACACGTAATTGAACTTTTAACATAATAAATTGAACACTTTTGTTGTAAAAATTGAACTACCACATTTCAGGGTTATAATCATTCTATTTGTGAAGAAAGGTATTTTTTTATTTTTTTTATTTTTTTAGTTTTTATTTATGTATTACAGAAAAAATATTTTTGAATTAATAAATTATTAAACTAAAACAAATTTATTTTTGTGAAAATCGAATTATACAAAAAATGAACTCAAAAGATATAAAAGTTGAACTCATAGAACAAAAAATTGAACTAATAGTTAAAAAAAATTATCATTTTCGTAAAAAAAAAAACAAACTCTATCCTGAAAATATTTTTTTTTAAAAAAAAAATATGGACCATTCATTATATAATAAGGAGGTAAATCTAATGAATGAGATCACTCCTTACCATAAGAAGTAGTCCTTACCATAAGAGTAGTCCTCACTTGAACCAAAACCTATATATATATATATATCTATATATATATATATCAACGTTTCTAAGGAATTTACGATTGTGTTTTACATGTTTAGACTGAAACACACTCATAAAACATCCAGTTTATACATAAGGAAAGGAATTAGAGGACTCTCTTAAAAGACAGACGATCACCTTAGAGCATCTGAGTGGATAAGGTCCTAAAGGCCTGAATCAACTGAAAGTGGGATATTGGATGCGCAACGGAAAGAACCAACATTCAGTCTGTTTACATTAACCTGACTCCTATCTTAATCTCCAAAAAATGATGAGTGAGTGATAGTATCGGTAGGTCGGGTAGAATGACTTAACTTGTGATTGGGTGTGTAAAGTTGTATATTTACCCCCATCCAACCCATTTTCCTCCTTGATATAAAAGTTGAGATGGAATACACTCGATATAAAGATGATTTTTTTTTATTATGATTATCTAGTTTTATGTTTGTAGTTTGTAGTTTTTCTTATGTCTTTTAAGTTTTTGTATATTTGAAAAGTGTTTTTCAATGTTTTTTCTATAAGCTTAGACCGAAAAACACATAAAAAAATATTGAACTGATTTATATTAATATGTCCCATCTGAAAATCCAACAAATGATGAGTGAGTGGTAGTACACTAGTATTGATAGGTGGGATAAAATCAAACACTTGAATTTACTTTAAAGTGGTATATTTATCGACCACCCTACCCATTTTCATCCTTAAAATAAAGGGAAAATTGCATTTAACCAACCTTTATTTTTACATTTGCTGTATTTGTCCATCCCTTATTGTTTTCTACACTTAACCACCTCTTATTTAACAATTGTTGCATTTAACCATCTTTTATATTTTTCTCTATAGTTAACAACCCGTTATTTTTTGATTGTAGAATTTAATCGCACATTTGACAAAAATGATATTCTCTCAAAAGTAAATGATGTCTTTGCCCTTAGTTTTAACTAGCAGATGACCCGTACCTTGTACGGGGGTGATATTTATTTATTTTTTTGTTTTGTGTATAAATTTACTATAAAAATTATAAATATGTATTATCATATGTATACTTTGTTTTAAAATGACGATTATTTTTTGGATTATAAAATGACATAATAAATATATTTTGTTTTATATTTACTTTTTATACATACATAAACATATATTTAAATAATTGAGGAAGAATGAAATAAGATAAGATGCATTATCACATTTTATTAAAAATTGATACAAATCTTTGACATTTAAATTAAATTACGTAAACTAACTTATATAATAAAATAATAAGTTTAAATAAAATTTGGATTAATATGTTCTATATTAAATATATAGATAATATTTAATAATTTAAATATAAAACCAAATTATCTCGTATATATGTTATTGTTTTCTGAAAAAATAATTAAATAATAAATATATAATTATGTAATGAAAATGTGAACGAATTATTATCTTAATTAATAAATATATCTTTTTTTTCTAAAGTGTAATCAATATGCAATATTAGTGACATATATGTTAAATATAACATCTACTTTTTTATTGATATTTTAATATGATATGATAGTAAAAATTTATTTAATATATTATTTTAATAGAATGAATATTTGTCTTAAATAGTGGTAGAATTTGCTACCGTTGATGATTTAGAAAAATACAATAATAAAATTACGAAAAATAATTTAAGTTTAATCTGAAATTTAATTAAATTGGTAAAATATTATGATTATGATTTATAGATTGTGACATAAAAATAATTTTTCAAATAAAAGGTTTATGATAGATCTATGTATTAATTAAATGTGTATGATGATAAGATAGAGATTTTTATTTATGGATAGAATTATTAATTAAACAACACAAATTCTAATGTAGAACTAACATTTTAATTAAGTATCTATAAGATTATGATAAAATCAAGATTTATAAGATATTTTTTAAAAAAAAAGGGTGATGTGGCGCAATATGGTGGCAAAATTTGCTTCCGCTTTAGTATATAGTAATAGATTTTATTGTATAAAAAATAAAATAATTACTAAGCTCGTATAGTATCTCCTAATTGAAATAATTAGTTTCAAATCCTAAAACTCTTCTAAAGTCGTATGGTTGGTTCTCAAATTGTATTTCCCAACTAAAGAAATAGTTTTGAATTCTAACAACTCTCTAATGTCACTACAAGAAAACACAATTTGGGCGGCGAAAAAAGAAAACAAGGGCGCCAAGGAAAAAGTCGTCGCCCATAAGAGATTTTTGTACAACTAGAGGAAATGGAGAAAAATTCAAGGGAAAGAGAAGCTAGGATTAAGGAATGATTGAAAAAGGAAGAAAAGGAAAGAGAAGCTCAACTAAAGAAAGAACTTAAGCAACATTATGAAGGAAGAGGAGCTGAGATGTGAGGAGAGGTAGAGAAGATGAAAAAGGAAGCTGAAGAGAGAGAAGTGAGAATGAAAGTATTGGAAGACAAACTTGAAGTGTTGTGTGCTGCAACGATCAAAAGATGAGGTAATTAAATTCATAAAATTAGTTTATGATGAATATCTGTTGAGGTTAAGTATAGACAGAAGGGTCTAGACATTAATTATAGTCTCTGGATTCCATAGTTTAAACGTGATTCCATAGTTTAAACGTGATTGTTGCTAGCTCTTTCAAGAATAGTATAAAACTTTCACATTCTTTATAGCTAGTATTCTACTTATGGCCTCATTCAATAAGTGAGTGAATTGTGTGTTGTTGTCCTCTTGTTTGGGCCATGTGAAACATTTGGCATCAATGACAAGGTGTGAACAAAGGTTACACCACAAACTATTTAATACATATACATATTTTATCTTGACATATGTTGCACATATTTTCACCGATAATGAACACTTTAGCTAACACAGCTATGATACATGTTTTGAGCATATGTTTGTTTTATTTCCAATATATTCAAGAGATCTAATTTGTTTCATTTCCAAATTACAAATTTGTGTGTGAAGCTAGCAACCTTTTGGAAGGAGGAAGATGTATAAGAAGGTCAAGTTTGGGAAAGTTATTTTGGTATATATACGTTTGATGTAGTAGAAGAAGGTTAGGTTAAAGAATATTATTTTGGTACAGATTATGTAATGGAAGTTTTTTGTGGCATATGTGTGTTTGATGTATTTAGTAGAAGCAGTGATCTAAAAAGTGGTCTAGGCGGCGCCTAGGGACTAGGTGGTGGCCCACCGTCCCGAACAGCCCCTAGGCAAATGGCTAGGCTGGTGCATAGGCGGGCTAGGCGGTTAGACTAGGCAGGCTGAACGGGCTAGGCGGGTGCCTAGGCGGGTTGGGCGGGCTAGGCGGCCTCCTAGGCATGTTGAGTGGTCTCTAAACGGGGCTAGTTGGGTTTTTACGTGCAAATTTACATGAAAACATTATAATGAGATTGGTCTTTTGTCTATATTCTCACCAATTTAAAATAAAAATCATAAATTTCCAAAATCGTACAAATTCGCCTAGGACGGGCCGTCTAGGCGTTAGCTAGGCCCCTTCCCACCGCCCGAGCTCCCGCCTAACGTTTTTTAGAACATTGAGTAGAAGTACACTACTTAATATTAGTATGGTAAACATATTATGTGCTGACATTTTAAACTAATATATAATATAATATAATATAATATAATATAATTTTAGGGAATATTGTGAGATTTAAAATCAATAAATATGTAGATGTTAAATGGTAATAATTCTTGTATTAGCAAAATATTATATCAAGAAGACAAGCGTGAAACAGAGTTTCGATGCCCAAAACTTAAGGTATTGCATGTTAATTTAATATATTATGTATGTTAAGGGAATACTCTTGTATTTTAGGGAAGAAGATCTTTTGGCGGCGAAATTTGTTTCGTCGTATTAGATCTTGGGTGACGAGGCTTGGGCGGCAAACCCACGGCAAAAGTTGTTTCGCAGTCTTAGATCTAGGGTGGCGAAAAATCTACTTTTGGGCGACGAAATTTTGTGCTAGCCAAAGCATGTTTTCTTGTAGTGCATGTCATGTAGTTTGTTCTTCTAAAATCGTCAAAAATCGACCCGATCCAACTCGTTAGAAGCTATTGTGTTGAGATCCGATCCGAAATCAATGGGTTATAGAGACTCGACTCAATCATTGATTTGATAAAACTTAAAATCAAGATCCGATGGGTCTACCCGAAACACTGTTTTTTATAAATAGTAAATAATTCGTGATTGAATATTCTAAATACTTTATTAGTACGATTGATGCATATATAAGTATTTTACATTTATTTCATTTTAATATTTTTTTAATTTTTTAAAATACTTTATCGTTAACATTGGTTTTTATAAATGGTACAATAAAATGTAAATAAGGGGTGTTTAATTGTATAAAAAAAATACAATTTAAGTTGGTAAATCCAATAAGTATGAAATATAAGGGGTGGTTAAATGCTATTTATCCTAAAATAAATTTAAGTTGAGATTGAATACACCGGATAAGAAATATTGAGATGAGTTATTTACTTAAAATTACCTGAACATTTGATGGGTCATAGCTTGACAAATGATTGCTCAGTAGGAATTTCTACAAATTAAATCAGCCAATTAATAAAATTACTAAGATTGATGCCACTTTGAAGTACATAAAATACAAGTAGTTTCTTACCTTTCTTTGTGTAACGCGTGAATAGATGTCTATGAGATTTTTCTCGCATGAATCAAGTTCTGCTAAGGATGAAACTCCCAGGGGATCGGGCTCGAATTGCCTATACACACAGAAATTAAATTCATTTATGAATTACTATACAAAACTGATCGAGAGTGTAATTTATACTCCTTGATTGAGATATGATACTGTATAAATTAACTAACCTCATTTGTTCCTCCACGATCCGAATCTGGTGCTGCAGATTACCTATCTCTTGCTGAAGTTCCTAATTTTTTTTTGGTAAGGAAAAAGTTAATTCACGTTTAATATCCAAATATCCATGACAAATTAGTCTTTGAAAAACGCTAGTTGGAGTATTTTGTAGCGTTTTTTTGGCTAAAAAACTACACCTTTAGGAGTAATGCTTTCTGAAAATGCTAAAAGAAGCTAGTGGGAGTGTTTTTTTTGCATTTTCAAAAATCTCATATCCCCAAAAGAGTAGCTTTTAGACAAAAAAAACTCTAAAAATACTTCAACTAGCATTTGTTTTTGGCGAGCCAGACGGAACTAAGTCAAAAGAAAGGAAATGAATCTACACTAGGGTAGTGTCTTACAAGCACGTTGTTGCCTGCCTCCAGATTGGATGTAGGCCCCGCTGGACTGTGCAAACACATCGATCGTCATTAATTGTTCACATCGATCTCATCTTACTACGTACGTACACATCCATGCACAAAAGATCTTACATTCAAAATTGATGTAAAAAATGTTAGGAAAGGTACAAACTTGGCTAGCTGTAGAGCAATGTCATTTTCTGTCTTGACCTTCTTTAGGGTGCTGATCAGATACTACACGTACAAATATACATAATTATTATAGGTATCAATTATTTCGTGATAATATAATGACATTATTTAATCCAAATTGTAGCAGAGATTGCATGACACATACCTCTCTATTCTGGCAAGGGCTGTACGTGACAAAGAAAAACAAAAAGAATAAGAAATGGGGCATAGATTTAAGATTGAAGCAAACCACAGATGAAAATGAGAGCAACTAACCACAAACATATACCTCCCTTTATCTTGTTCTGAGTCGGGCAAAAGTATATACCGCGCAAGAACGTCTTCAATCCTGTAACTTAAACATCCATCTTACATAAAACACGACTAAACAAACTCGTTTAACGACTCTACATGTACCATATAGTAATAAACAAAAGAAAACCTTTTCTTTCCAGAGAAATGGCTCAGACGGCCGGAAGGCGAGAACATGATGAGAGCGATGTCAATGTCGCATAGGATTGAGAGCTCGTAGGCTTTCTTAATGAGCCCATTCCTTCTTTTCGAAAAAGTCACTTGTCGATTCGTCGTGTTCTCGATTCTTTTTATTTGAAGCTTCACCCGTCCCATTTCTCTTGTTAATCTTCTTTTATGCAAAATTTCAACAAAGGGAAGGGAGATTGAAATTAACAAGGTGATATATTAGAGGACTAAGCCGATGCGAAAAAGATGGAATGAAGAACAAATTTCAAAATTCGTTGCTTGCTATACAACTAAAAATTTGTTTCTTGGACCAAAACAAACCCCCGAAAAATGAATGGTTATCATTCATTCAGTGTAAATGGTGTTTAATGAAAAGAAGATACATAATAGATGAAATTCAGTTGCGCTTGTTAATTGGGATTAAATAAAAATAACCTTTCCCCTACATATAAGCACTATAATTATTAAGAGAATATCTCAACAAGATAATTCGTTTTTCACTCAATCTATATCTAGCTATATCCCTTTAAAAGATGTTCCTCAAGGTTTAATAAATAGGATAGGCAGAGTACTAACAGACTATCATTCTCTATGCCTTAAAGGCACGATTTGATTTAATTAAAAACTTACTCAAATTTTATATATAATTATTCAAAACAATAGTTTGATATAAAATCCTGTATTCTCTACCTTATATAATTTGTTTGTTTTTGAATTTATTTTAATGATACATTATTTATGTTATAATGCATTCTTTTAATCGAACAAAGATTTGTAGTATTATAATTTTGTCATATAAGGACCGAATACTTGTTTTAATCCATAATTATATTTATTTTATAATTTTTATTTTTATTTTAAAGTTATTTTGGGAAAAATTCAAATGAAAACCAAATGTATATATATAATTTATTTATTTAGAGAATCTAGAATAGATGCCATAAAAATTGAAAGAGGAAGAAATTGATTTATGAAAATCAAAAGTATTATTTTTATTATAATAAATGATAATGTATAAGATACAGTGTTTTGTAAAAAAAAAAGGTATTTCACATATGACATATAATTATGGTGTTACATAATTTTACAACATATAAACTTGTGCTATGCACAAAAGATCTTGAATTACATTTAGTATATAAATATTGAAAATTCTTCATCCATATAAATGTAATATTATATATTAATAAAACTACGATTTATCATAACAAGTATCTATATCCCTCTACAAATTGTACCTCAAGGTCAAATAAATGACCATCAATTTATTTTGCGTTTTATTTTCCTTTTTATTTGTGGTATTTATGTCTTTTTGTTTTATCTATTCAAATTTTCTATCAATTTTTTTTTTTGGGCTATTGATATTTTTTTAATTTTTATTCAAATTCTTCCTTTAGAAGATAAAGATAATCTCAAATTTTTATTTAAGAGAAAAAATGTAAGACATTCATTGATAAAGTTAAATAAAAAATCTACTAAATTATTTTTATTTATTAAAGAAGGAAGTCTTGTACTAATTAGTAATTACAACATACAATTGTGTCAATATAAAATATAGTAAAATGTCATATTCATTCATGTAATAAAAAAATCCATTCACATGTGTTGTGTGTATATGAATATCAGAACAAAATTATCTTAAAATATAAATATTTTTGATATAACTTGCAAATCATTAAGAATACAAAATGTATTAAATACTTGAGAATGACGATATTATAGGGTTTTTACACTAAATATTATATTTTTTTAACACACCATATTTCGTGAATTACACCATCCATTGGATAAAGAATTAAAATACCCATTTTTTGGAATTGTTACTTCACCGCAACTACTACACAAATATTGAAATGTTCACACATTAAAGCTAAAACATAAATAATAAATTGCTTTTTTAGAAGGATCATACATACAAAATCATATATTAATATTTCACCTATTGGAACATTAACCATTAACCATAATTTTATTATACACTTTAACCCATAAAAACTAATACATGTAAACTCAACTATTGATATTCCACCATTTTAAATTCTAAACATTAATCTTACTTTTATAAGGGTGATTCTGATAAAAACTCCTCTTAAGATATAAACTATAAACATATAACAATCGTCAGATTCAAAAAATCTACGGTTGTGATTGAAAGGGGAAGTTAGATAGGAGAATTGTGGTTTAAAAAGAGCGGTGACATTTTTGCAATTATACAACATGGGCTTGTTTTAGCACATACCCGAATCTCGTTATAGCGCATACCCTCCGTCCATTAAAAAGGGATGGACGGTTTATACATGACCACAGAAAACAGGTGGACAAATTAATATTGCCCATACCTTTTTAATGGCCGAGTGTTACAATCTTAGTTCAAGAACCTTGTCCAACATTTTTTAATGGACATTAAATTTTCGTTCATGACAAACATGTGGACCTTTAAACGTTGTCCATGGTATTTTTATGGACATATCGCGTTTCTCCATATATTTATAATGGACGATTTGTCATAACGTAAAAAGTTGAAAATCTTGTTTCTCCGAGGAGTTGCAGGGATCCAACTGAAGAGAGGTCGAGGCTGGCCGACGGTGGGATGGGGGCTGCGATGCCAGCGTCGGGGAGGGTGGCCAGTGGAAGAGAGGTCGAGGGTTTGTCGTTGCTCTTTTTGGGGCTGGTTTTCGGAACGAGATTTGGAAGATACAAATACCATGTGTTTTCAACTTTTCCCCATCCCGCGGTCGGTCACCCTCGACCTCTCTTCAGTTGGATCCCCGCGACTCCTTGGAGAAACGCGATTTTCAACTTTTCACGTTCTGACAAATCGTCTATTATAAATAAATAGAGAAATACGATATGTCCATACAAATACCATGGACAACGTTTAACGGTCCATATGTTTGTCATAGACGAAAATTTAATGTCCATTAAAAAATGTTGGACAAGGTTCTTGAACTAAGATTGTAACACTCGGCCATTAAAAATGTATGGACAATATTAACTTGTCCACTTGTTTTCTGTGGTCATGTATGAACTGTCCATCCTTTTTAATGGACGGAGGGTATGCGCTATAACGAGATTCGGGTATGTGCTATTTCTCAATACCCTTATACAAACATTTAAGGGCAGCATCATCTTTGGCCTTCAAAATAGAAGGAAAACCCTCAAACTCATTCTCTCTCGTTAATGGCGACTACTCTCTCAGCCTTCCTCTCACGCCAAGCCAAATTCCGCAACAACAGCCTAATTGGACACGGCCTCAGAGAAGAAGCTCGACAGTAACAACAATTACAACAATGGCGACGACTACGAATTTGGGCATTCGACTGAGCGGAGAACGAAGAAGCGGGCGTTGAGGAACCGGGAGGCAGTTCGGAAGTACCGAGAGAAGATGGGGGTGAAGGCGGCTTCGCTTGAAGAGGAGGTGGTGAGGCTAAGGGCGGTCAATCAGCAGCTCGTGAGGAGGCAGCAAAGCCAGTCCGCGTTGGAGGCAGAGGCTTCCGTATCACAAGTGCTTGCTGGTTGGTGGATATTGATCGGTCCGGGATCGGAGGGTCTCACAATTTAAATTTATAAAACCGAACCTCAAATTGTAGTAAAGAGGTAGGGTGTCGAACACACGGGAGTTCGTGCGTCGAGAGTACCCGAAAAGACTAAAAAGAGGAGAAAAGAAAGGCAAAACAAAGGAAAACAAAAGAGATCTCCTCGGACCGACACAAAGTCACTTCGGTCCGAGGGTGGATCGAGGTCGAGTTGGTCTGGACCGACGTGGTGCAAGTCGGGCCCGATGTCCTGGGTAACTCGGTCTTGTTCAAAAAGTAGATCGGTCTTGGGTTTTTGGGTTCCTCCCCCAACTAGACTTGGATATTCAACCTCAATTCAACCAATAAGTGTTTGATTCTAGTGAGATCGAGGTTATTCGCCCTGAATCCCTCCAATCTACACCTCGACCCAAGGGAGTTTTCACTTCACCTTCGATGCTAGAGACTTGTGATGGGATCGAGATGCTCTCGCTTACTCTTACCAAACACAAGCCCTAGATCCCTTGCTTTCACAAGAGAATTGAAGCTCAATGTAGAGAGGATTCACAAATCAAGCACTCAAGGCTATGGAATTGGGGTCTTCTACCCAAATCTAGCTAAGGGATTCCCCCATAGCCCAAGACTATGTAATCTACTCCATTAGGTAAGAGAAAAGCATAATCAAAAGGGAAATCAAGCAAAACTCAATCATCAACATCCAATCAAACTCCAATTGCATTCAAATTCAAAGTGTCTACAAAATCCAAGTCTCAATTCTACTAGATCAAAGCAAAACAAAGTACAAAACTCACAAATCCTCCTCTCTTCTCCAACGATCTCTTCCTCTCTTCCTTCTCCTTCCTTCTCCTTGCCCTCCAAGTCTTCCTTTGAGCCTTTAGAGAGTGAATTTGGTTGTGGTCTATCCAAAAATGCCCTTAATGCTCTCTAATCACCTCTATTTATAGCCTCTCATGGATTGGGGACCAAGGAATCCCAATTTAGAAAGGGGCAAATGTGGAAAGTTGCTAAAAATATGTCTTGGGGAACAATCATATCCATTGCCGACTTGGACCGACACGGAACTACATCGGGCCCGACATTGGAGAACGTCGGTCCTGGTCACTGGGAGCTCGATCTCGGGCCCGACTTGGTGTATCTCGGTCCTGGGCCTCGATCCTTGTCTTCTTCTTGGGTTCCCTTTGATTCCACTTCATTCTTGGCTTGGCTCTTGCATTCCTTGTCTTGACTCCTTCATTAGCTCCTTTAAATTGTCCTCGTTCTTGCCATTTTACCTACAAAATCAAACAAACTCGCATAGTTTCCGACTCTTGAAGAAAACCGGGAACTAAGCTAAAAAGGAAACAAAACTAACAAAGAAGAGAATGAAAAACACATATTTACAAAGGAAATCAACTACTAAAACACCACCAAAACGAGAGACATCAGAATACCCCGTACTTAAACTTGCTTGTCCTCAAGCAATAACAATGTAAACAAGACCGAAGCACAATCTTCAAGTAAAGCCTCTTATGAAAAACACAAGTAAGAACAAGTGATAGATATGCTAGCAAGATTACATCATCACGCATGATCAAGTGTTCAAGGAATAAAGTCTAATGCAACAAAGCCTCACTTTAGGGACATAGAAATGTGTATCACTCATCATGTGTTTAGGCTTAGCAATGAACACTCAAACTCAAGAATCATGCAAGTAAAGACTTTACTATTGAAGCTAATATCACCAATTCCTCCACCTAGAGATGCCTATTACAATGCACACAAAGAATATGAACTTGGCTCAATGGAGGTCCTCAAAGAGGTTCCATTCGGCCGGGTTGTAATGGGGCTTTTGGTGTTTCTCAAGGTGGGAATCATTTTGGTCTTGTGGTGCTTACAATGGGGATTGAACTTCCTAGTCTCTCACCAAACTCACCAAATTATTCCACTTTCATCTTTTCACTCATCCAAAAGACTTTGATTTTGCTTCTTCTCTTTTTTTTCTTTCAACCCACTTTCACTAAACATTCCACTTCATCTTTGCACTACACTTTTTGTTGGATTTTTCACTTTTTCCATTAGGATCGACTTGCACTAAACTCGGGCCCGAAGTGCACTTATCCTCGGTCGGTGCCCTTTTTTTTTCTACACTTAAGCACTTTGCTTTCAATCCACTATTTTTTCCAACTTTTCTTTCTTTCTTCTCACTTTAGACTTCACAAAGATGCACTACCCACTTGGTTTATAACTCCATTCTTGCCCTTTCACCAAAGAGAATCTCAACTCTCCAAATACATTCCAAAACCTCTCACTAAAGTCCAATCCCATAAGGGTCAAGTCATATAGGCTAGGAATCATATTTCTGAGGAGTTTCAAACAAAGGTCTAAGGCTAGAACGGGGCTACAAACAACGGTTTCTCTTCAAGGTAGGATATGGAACATTTTGTGACTAAATGAAATAAAGTTCAAATCAATGTGACAAAGCATAGAACAATTCTCATAATGGTCTTGGAAAATAGATAAACACCGCAATAACAAGTTTTACTAAGCATGCATGAGCTAATCACACAAGAAAATGAGGGATATGCAAATATGAACAAGCATCCCTAAAATGGCCAAAAATGATCTCACAAGGTTCACTCTAGCTTAGTTGCATCAAAACTCATCCAAGAACTCATGTGCTCAATAAAAACATGCAAGATATCACATCACATCAAAAACAACATCCATTTAGAGGCTAAACTATCCAAAAATATGCAAAGGACTTTACATGCTCACATCATCATTAGCCTTCATATGGACATCTAAGATGAGAATTCCTAGTCCAAAATAAAATCTTTTTGACTTTTCAACACAATTTTTCGATTTTTAGGGATTTTTGCAAAATTTTTTCTCAAAAACAACAAATCAAACTCATCCATTCATGCCATAAAATCAATCATCATCCTCATACATCATACCACTATCCAAAATGAAACATCCCTTAAACAAGAAACAAGAAACCACATATGGAACTAATGAGCTACTAACCCACCCCATACTTAAAATTTTGATGTCCTCATCAAAAGAAATCAAAACTCAAAAGTAAAGAGAAGAGTAGAGAAAGCTCACAATTCCTTATTCTTGAATGGCTTATGGAGGCTTAGTTCGGAGGATGGCCACGGCGTTGTCTCCTTTGGAGCCGGGCGTGCCGCTCACGCTCATACACATGGTCGTGGAAAGGGTCTTGACTTGGCGGTTGGATTGGTGGGGCGGGTCGCATCCATTGGTCTTCACGGGATGAGAAATTCCCGGACATCCACTCATTGAAACTTTCTTGGACGGTCCACCTTTGATCCTCGGCCGCCCTCAAGTCATCCACATCACGTCTCATGTAGGCCATGTTGTGGTTTACCTCATCAAATTGCTCTTGGAATTCTTCTTGGTGGTGGAAAAGTTGTTGTTGTTGAAGATTGATTTGGTGCGCCTCTTGAAGCATTGTTGATTGTTGAAGTTGGAGATGTGCCATTTGGTTGGCCAAAAAGTTCATGTCCACCGATTGGTTTGGCTCGGGGAACACCATTATGGGGCCGTACCATTGAGCATACCCCTCATAACCTCCGTAGCTTGGTGGTGCTTGATGTGCTCTACTTCCCTCACCTCTCTCGAAATGGCTCGGGACCGGATCGGGCAAGAATGCTTCGGACCGACGTTGGTGGATGTCGGGCCCGACTTGTGAAGCACCTCGGTCCAAGAGTGTTGGGGCGTGGTCGGTGAGCAAATTTTGGTAATCACCTTCTTCTTCTTCTTCACCTCTAGGCACGTCCACATCCATGTCATCTCTCCTCACGAACTCATATTGGTTGGGCTCCTCTTCTTCGGTGTCCGGGGAAACTTGAGGAGAAGTAAAGCGAATGTGTTGTGGTTGTCTCCTTACCTCAAGCGTCCCCTCCGGCTCTCAAAAAGGGTTCACCTTTCCCGTCCACACTTGGAACCAATTGTAGTAGCTTGTGAGATTGAAGAGACGTGGCCCCAAAGGTATGTGCACATTGTCAAAGTTGGAGTGCGGGGCGAGGTGTGTGGTGGCACCGGTCACTTGCTTCTCCTTGATAATGTTGGCCTTCTTGAAGTACTTGAGATCCATGAACTCCACGCCATTAGGAGCCGGAGTGTAGGTAGACAAGTCCACCTCAAGACGGTGAGCTAACACGGCTATCATGCCTCCGAAGTAGATCCATGAAGAACTTTGGAAGTCCCTCACCATCTTCACCCATTCCCATGCAAGGTTCATTGGCTTCTCATTCTCAAACAACATCTCATAAAGTAGCATTGCCTCCTCCTTCATTGGTTTACTCAATTCGTGCCTTGCAAAGATTGAACAACCCAAGGCTCGGATCATGACTCGGAAGAGTGGGTTAGCTATCTCATTTGTTGATGCTCCTTTCCTCATCTCTCGTCTTCCGGCTACAAACTTCCAAAGGTAGTCCACCCTCTCGTTGTCAACATAGGCCTCATCTCTCGGGAAAGGGAAGCCGAAGTAATGTGCCATGTCCCGAAGAGACACCTCATGCAATTCATTGCCCATTTGGAAGGAAATCATGCCTTCACTCTCGGGTCCCTCATACGTGCACTTGAATGTCGCCATGAACTCGGACGTCAAGGCGGGATAATGAGTGTTGTTCCACCTTAGCAACACATTGAGCCCAATGTTGGCGTAGCACCGAGTAAGAGCCTCCTCCATGCACATCTTTCTAATGGACTCCCAATCTAACCACCGGGTGTGGTGAGATAGACCCATGAGACGCTCATACTCTCTAGCATCATCCTCATCCTCAATACGCACATCATCCATCCTTTGGACTCTCTTGGACGACTTCTTGGACTTCTTGGTTGCTTTCTCCATCCTTGAAGAAGATGCTCGGGTAGACATGGTACCTACACAATCAAAACCAAAGAACTACAAGATAAAATCCAGACAATCACAACAAGAGCACAAGTTTCCATCACAAACAACTCATCATGCAAAGAGATGACCCCATACTTATTCTTAACACACTCAATCCACAAAATTCAATCATGTATGAACAAAGAGTCACATATCAATGGTCAAGCCTCAAGACATATCATGGTAAACATGCTATAACCAACATTCAAACTCATGAAATCCTAAATTCACACAAGAGAAGCTCGAAAAACATTGGACCGATCAACAGGGGACATCGGGTCCGAGGTTGTGGACCTCGGTCCGAGTCTTGGGCCGACTTTCAACATCGGTCCCGAGGTACTGGGCACCTCGGACCGAGTCCTTTCCGACTTCTCATCCTAGATTCATCCATGAAACACACTATCATGCTCCTAAAATCCAAAATCAACCATTTCTCATCATCAATCGAAGTTCTAAGTGGGTCTAAGCAACAATTAAGCACAAATTTCACAATACATGCAAATCACCATGGATGCTCAAGGTCTAAGCTCACTCAATCATGGCATATCTCAAATCTAGCAATGAAAGCATGAAATTCACAAAGAATCAAGTAGAGATTGAGATTCACATACCAAATATGAAGAAACTAAGAACTTCTAGCAATCAACTCTTAGAACTCAAATTTCCTCTTCTAGATCTAGAAGAAGGATGTAGATCTATGGGATTTGGGTGGGATTTTTTGGCTTTTGGTTCAATGCTTGGGGATGCTAGGGTATGGATCGAGATCTTGTGGTGAGGTTTCTTTGAGGATCGAGTATGGTGGGGAATGGAGATCGAATTGGGAGTTTTTGAAGGGATTGGTATTTTGGGAAGGTAGTTATGAGGTAATGGATGTTAGGTAAGGGAAAAGGGTCTTAAATGGGGAAGAAGACAAAGGTGGGTCAAGAGGGTATAGTAGGAATTTCTACAAAGTCAAGGTCCAAAAATGGGTCGGCATAACTGGACCGACGTCGGGCACCTCGGGCCCGAGGTACTGGGTACCTCAGTCCTACCCGATTTTGGTTCCTAAAAATCCCACGACTTGGTTACTTCTATCCACAAGTTCTTGCATCATTTCCACAAATACCACACATGCTAATGAAGCTCACATAACACACATTTCCACAAAATACAAGCTAGAGAAGAGATTAAGACTAATCTAAGCTAAGGCAAAAAGAAACAAGCTAGACACTATGAAAATGAATCTACTAAACCCGGGTTGCCTCCCGAGGAGCGCTTCTTTAACGTCATTAGCTTGACGTCTAACCTCTACCCTTCAAGGAGGGTGAAACACGGTGAATTGATCCTCCTTGCCATATGGACCTCCATTCTCCTCATAGCCAAAGTGCCACCATCTGTGTTTGATGAAAGTGTGGCATCCAAATTCTCCATCATCCTTCTCCTCCAAAGTGTAGTTTGGCATCTCTTGCATCGCCTCATCTTGCTCTTCATCACCTACACCACAAAAGTCTAAAGAATTTCTAGGAGACTCAATGACATCATAACTCAACTCATCTTGCAAATCATCCAAGCAAAGATAATCATCTCCTAGATCCTCTTTCAAATCATCTAAGCAAATGAAAGAATCTCCCACATCAAAAGGATATAGATTAGGATACTCTTCATAATTTGGTGGGCTATCTCCATCTCTTGTCTCTTCATGGATTTGAACATCGACCATGTCATGGTCTCTCAATGGTGTTTCTTCTCTTGTGGATTCCAACTTCTCCCTCTTGCACTTGGCATTTTCCTCTAGTTTCAAAATCGCCAATGCATCCGGTTCATTAAGGGCCTTGTTGAAATGAAACTCCACTTTCTCCTCGCCAATCTCGAAAGTGACTTTCCCATTCCTCACATCAAACTTGGCACCCGCCGTAGCTAGAAACGGCCTCCCGAGAATAATGGGCACCATCGGATCCTCTTTCATGTCTAAGATCACGAAATCATCGGGCACAAAATATCTTCCCACTCTAACCGGGACATCATCAAGAATTCCGGTGGCCTTTGTTGATGAACCATCGGCCATAGTAAGACTCATATCAACCGGCTCCATATCTCCGAGGTTAGCCCTTCTCCATATGCTCATGGGCATAACCGAAATACTTGCTCCCAAATCACAAAGAGCTTTGAAGTTTTGGGATCCAATCCCTACGGTGATGGCAAATCTTCCGGGATCACCAAGCTTTTGAGGTAGCTCCAAGATCTTCACCTCATCTTGCATTTCAACAATTGACCGCTTCTTGCTCAAAATTTCCTTCAAGAACTTTGCATAAGATGGCATCTCACTTAGAGCATCTGTGAAAGGGATGGTGATGTTCAAGCCTTGCAAAAGCTTCAAGAACTGCTTGAACTTGCCCTCAACAATCTCCTTGGGCTTCTTCATAGGGTATGGAAGAGTAGTGCCACTTTGCTTCTTGCTAGGATCAACCTCCTTGGATCGATCTTTCTCAATAATTCCACCCTGGACCGACGTTGGAAGCACCTCGGGACCGACTTCAGGGACATCGGTCCTAGGGCAGAGGGTTTCTGGGCACGTCGGGCCGACTTCAGGACATGTCGGGCCCGAGTTTGGTTCAACCTCGGTCCGCTCCAGGGAACTTCCTCCGTCTACTGGATCGACTTCTGGACACGTCGGGCCCGAGTTGCTGGGAACCTCGGTCCGACTCTCTCCTCTTGATCTTGGAACTTGTGGCTCGGGCAAACTCCGTCCACTCCTTAATCCTATGGCACGAACTTCATTTTGTTGTTGTGGGGCACGGGGATTCTCCTCGGGTCGGCCCGGGAGTCTCCCTTCCTCTCTTGGAAGTTGATTCGCCATGTGAACAAATTGGTTGTCCACTTGTCTTCTCCACACACCAAACTCCTTGAATTGAGTCTCTATGTTGGTCACTTGGTTCATCAAATCTTGAGCCCATTGTGGTGTTTGCTCATAGAATCCCGGAGGTCGGTATGGTGGTTGTTGGGCCCTTGGCTCGTTATGGTTGAAGTTGTTGTTGTAGCCACTAGCTTGCCCTTGATTCCACCTTCCTCCATTGTTGAAATTGGATCTTCCTCCGAAATTTCTTTGGACATAATGAGCCTCCTCAATTTGTTCCGCCAACCGAACTTGGCGCTCATTCGGGCACTCTTGTGCTCCATGCTTCAAAGAACCACACTCTTCACATGCTCTTGTGGTTTGTTGGATATGACCCATCTTCCTCCTCATCTTGTTCAATTCATCCTCCAAGAATTGGATCTTCACATCTTTGTCCACCTCCTCACTTTTGGGATCATAGAGCCTCTTCGGACCTTCTCCATGGACTCTTGCTTCCTTGCTCACATTGCTAGCCCCATACATTGCCTCATAATCCGAGAGTTTGTCCAACAACTCCCATGCTTGTTCCGGCGGCAAATCTATGAACCCACAATCGGTATGGAGGTTCAATTTATCCTTTATGGCGGGGTTGATTCCTTGGAAGAAGATGTCTTGAAGGACATAGGGTTGTTGACCATGTGTCGGACACGCCCTCAACATCTCTTTGAACCGATCCCACGCCTCGAAGAGTGGCTCGTGGGCTCCTTGTTGGAAACTAGCAATCTTCCTTCTAAGCTCCATTGTCTTGGTGGACGGGAAGAACTTCATCAAGAATGCTTCATTTAGGGCCCTCCATGATGTGATGGATCGAGGTGCTTGACTCTCCAACCAATGTAAAGCCTTGCCTCCCAAAGACCACTTGAAGGCTTTGAGTAGCACATACTCAAGTGTCTCATCGTCCGTGGAAATGGTCTCGCAAAGGTCTTTGAATTGCTTCACATGCTCGATCGGACACTCATTCGGCCTCCCTTGGAATTGCTCTCTCTTGATGAGTGAGATAAATTGAGTTTTTATCTCAAAATTCCTTGACACCTCCGGCAAGACAATGGCCGGCTCCGGAACTTTCAACTCCGGATGCATGTATTGTCTAGCATTCCGGGGTTGAGTGTTGATTTGAGCCTCCAACCTTATCCTTTGCTCCCTCTCTCTACGGGCCTCGGCATCTCGGTTCGCCATTTCAATTTGCATTCGAGCCATGTCGGCTCTCATCCTTTCAAACTCCTCATCTCGGGCTTGGTCCGCCATCCTCTTCTTCTTGCGGCCTTGCCTTAGAATACTCTCCGGATCACACACAAAGTCGAGCTCAAGGGTTCCTCGGACGGAACTAGCTCGCATGCACCTACAACCAAAGACACAAACAAAAACCGAATCAAAACAAACAAGGGGTTTGGGCTAGTCCCTCACCCAAATCACTACCAAAAAGCAAAGACTCAACAAAGATGGGTACCTCGAACAAGTAGAACTCCCCGGCAACGGTGCCAAAATTCTGATCGGTCCGGGATCGGAAGGTCTCACAATTTAAATTTATAAAACCGAACCTCAAATTGTAGTAAAGAGGTAGGGTGTCGAACACACGGGAGTTCGTGCGTCGAGAGTACCCGAAAAGACTAAAAAGAGGAGAAAAGAAAGGCAAAACAAAGGAAAACAAAAGAGATCTCCTCGGACCGACACAAAGTCACTTCGGTCCGAGGGTGGATCGAGGTCGAGTTGGTCGGGACCGACGTGGTGCAAGTCGGGCCCGATGTCCTGGGTAACTCGGTCTTGTTCAAAAAGTAGATCGGTCTTGGGTTTTTGGGTTCCTCCCCCAACTAGACTTGGATATTCAACCTCAATTCAACCAATAAGTGTTTGATTCTAGTGAGATCGAGGTTGTTCGCCCCGAATCCCTCCAATCTACACCTCGACCCAAGGGAGTTTTCACTTCACCTTCGATGCTAGAGACTTGTGATGGGATCGAGATGCTCTCGCTTACTCTTACCAAACACAAGCCCTAGATCCCTTGCTTTCACAAGAGAATTGAAGCTTAATGTAGAGAGGATTCACAAATCAAGCACTCAAGGCTATGGAATTGGGGTCTTCTACCCAAATCTAGCTAAGGGATTCCCCCATAGCCCAAGACTATGGAATCTACTCCATTAGGTAAGAGAAAAGCATAATCAAAAGGGAAATCAAGCAAAACTCAATCATCAACATCCAATCAAACTCCAATTGCATTCAAATTCAAAGTGTCTACAAAATCCAAGTCTCAATTCTACTAGATCAAAGCAAAACAAAGTACAAAACTCACAAATCCTCCTCTCTTCTCCAACGATCTCTTCCTCTCTTCCTTCTCCTTCCTTCTCCTTGCCCTCCAAGTCTTCCTTTGAGCCTTTAGAGAGTGAATTTGGTTGTGGTCTATCCAAAAATGCCCTTAATGCTCTCTAATCACCTCTATTTATAGCCTCTCATGGATTGGGGACCAAGGAATCCCAATTTAGAAAGGGGCAAATGTGGAAAGTTGCTAAAAATATGCCTTGGGGAACAATCCTATCCATTGCCGACTTGGACCGACACGGAACTACATCGGGCCCGACGTTGGAGAACGTCGGTCCTGGTCACTGGGTGCTCGATCTCGGGCCCGACTTGGTGTATCTCGGTCCTGGGCCTCGATCCTTGTCTTCTTCTTGGGTTCCCTTTGATTCCACTTCATTCTTAGCTTGGCTCTTTCATTCCTTGTCTTGACTCCTTCATTATCTCCTCTAAATTGTCCTCATTCTTGCCATTTTACCTACAAAATCAAACAAACTCGCATAGTTTCCGACTCTTGAAGAAAACCGGGAACTAAGCTAAAAAGGAAACAAAACTAACAAAGAAGAGAATGAAAAACACATATTTACAAAGGAAATCAACTACTAAAACACCACCAAAACGAGAGACATCAGATATCAAGGGAAGGATTGAAGATGAGATCGGTTCGTTTTCGTATCACAAGTCCAGCCTAGATTCGTTTCAGAATGTTGCCAATCTTGGATTGTGATCGATAATGGTGTTCATTGTGTGTTTGATTGTTTCTACGTGTGTGGTAATTAATAGCGTCTTGTTGATGATCTGTTTTCTTTATTCTTTTGTGTTTGAGCAATGTTTTTGAGTATACTATAATGAGATTCCCCCCTGTTTGGTGATTTCTTATCAACTTTGTGAAGAGTTGTTTGATGTCATGTAATTCATAGGGATCATTGATGTGGTGAATATTGTGTTTTAGTTGGGTATATAGTGTGGATTAATTTATGATAAATAAGCTAAGTATATAAGCTGATTGATTGATCAATGATAATCTCAACTTTCCCGACATTGATAGGGTGAATATTGTGTTTCAGTTTGTAAACGAGGTTCGCCCTAAATCTACCGAGATTGCATTCAAAGAACCAAAAACAAAAAGCTCAAAAACAAAAGAATTGGTCACGCAATTCGGATCAAAGATCCTACATCTGGGGAGTCTCAGAGGGGAGACCCGACCCGAAGAAATGCACTAGATCAAGAGCCATCGGAGATCATACAAGGTTTGAAACAAGAAGCAAAACCTAGATCTAAAGCGAGAACAAAGAAACACAGAAACAAAACAAAGCTAGGGTTTAGGAATGAAAAGGTTTCGGCCCCTTTTCACGGCTACACAAGGTCGTCTTCTTCTTCCTCGAACGGAAACCACCAGAGACGTCGACGACAAGATGACATTGGCGAGCTCTCCGTCATTCTACCTCTTCCTCTCTTTCTATCTCTCTCTCTCTCTCTCTCTCTCTCTCTCTCTCTTGGAACGGCTAGGGTTGAACAGTAGCTCTCGAATGAGCTCTCAATGAGAGCAAGCGAGCTTATATGTGAGCTCCCAAAACGCACCGTCTTAAGTTAGCTGGGTCGGAAGCTTCTCAAATGGGCCGCACCAACAAGTCAAGCCTCAGGCCCAATAACCAGAACAAGCCCATTGTAGCAAGTGTACAGGTCAAGCCTTCCACTTCAGTTTTGTTTACACAAAACCTGGGTAACCTTTACTTATACAAATGTACATGACTAATATTCTGATATTTGGACCAAAGCTAAATCTAATAAGATCTTAGCTTCTACTTACATGTTACAACACTTATACAAACCTGAACATATAGAGATTACAACAAATGCCCTCTTAATCTGAATATGTTCTATCCTAAGGCTCCTAATTCCATAGTCCAAAACTTTAGCTAGGTCTTCAACCCATGTCATCATCGACCCATCTTCACATCTCAGTTCACATCCTTGATGTGGAGAGCCTCCCTACAAAAGGAAAATTTGTTAGAAGACACAATCTTAGTACCAAAATCTACAAGGTTCACATCTCCAGCTATCTTCACGATATTGATCAGCTATTTCTCTACTTCATCTCTAATGAAATGATACCTCACATCTATGTGTTTGGTCCCTTCATGGTACACATGATCCTTACACAGATACAAGGCACTTTGGCTATCAATAGAGAGTACTGGAATGTAAGACACTCCAGTTATCTCCTTCAAAATCCCTTTCAACCAAGCAGGCTCCTTAGAGGCCTCAACAACAGCTATATAATCAGCCTCAGCTGAAGATAAGGTCATAATGGACTACTGTTGAGACTTCTAGGACACACAGTTTCCAACCCAAGTAAAGAAGTAAGAGGTAGTAGACTTCCTATTATCTTTGTTACTAGCAAAGTCAGAATCTACAAATCCTTCTAACTCAGTCCTAGGCTTATGCTCAAAGTATATTAAACCTAAGTTCTTTGTGCCTGCTATATATTTCAAGCAATATTTCATAGCAGACCAATGCTTTTCACTAGGGTTAGACATGAATCTACTCAAAACATTAATAGCAAAAGCAAAATCAGGTCTAGTGCAGAGCATATAGTACATCATAGAACCTACAACAACATCATAGGGCACAGATTCCATTTATCTAATCTCAGCAGGAGTAGAAGGACAATCCTTTTTAGTCAATTCAAGGTGCCCTCTTAAGGGTATGGCAACAGGTTTAGCATTCAACATAGAGAATCTATCTAACACCTTATGCACATAATCAACCTGAGATAATTTCATCTTTTTCTTAGGTCTGTCACTAATGATTTTTACACCTAGGATTCTTTGAGCTGGTCCTAGATCTTTCATATCAAAATGCTTCTTAAGGGCTCGTTTGGTATCGATATCTTAAAGATATCGGGTATCAGTATCGGTATCGATATCGATATAAGATATGGGTATGAGATTTGATGTCAAATATCTTGTTTGGTATGGTAACGATATGAGTTATATCTCTATATATTATGTTTGGTGTGATTAAATTGACATCGGATATCAAATGGTGATTTTGGTAAAATAAAGAGAATTTCAATTTTAGAAAAAAAAACCCTATGTTTTTCAACCAAAAAAAAAACCTACGTTTTATTTAAACTTTATAAAATGAACATTGTGGGAGTTAAAACAAAATTCGACAAAAAGGGAGAAATTATCAAAAGTTTTGTAAAATTAGTTTTCAAGCATACTTAAATCAACAAATTTGAAATGAAAAAAAGAAGATAAAAAATGTTAGTATAAAACTAATAATGTAAACGAAACCCATTTCCAATTTATCAAAACCTAAAACCCCCAATAACAGAGTAGAAGAGAAAGAGGCATCTTGCTTCTTCTTGGTGGTTGACTTCACAGATCTGAAAATCACATTTGGTTGTGCAGAGATTAATTGGTTGTGGGTGACACTGTGACAGTGACGATCGACAACGGCGTAGATGAAGCGGCGGACAGAGGGAAGCAGTAGTGTTTCTCGTCAGATTTAGGCAAGAGAGGAAGTGAGCAGCACAAACCTCAGATCTGGGCAAGAGAGGAAGTGAGCAGCACAAAGGGTTTGTGTTTGTGAGAAAAGGGAGATGGGAGTAAAGAGATATGAAAGATACCGGTGTAATTTTCGGCATATCAAAACAGGGAGAATTGATATACTGATATGGAATGATATCCTATTGATATCCATATACTAATTTACCAAACAAAAGATATGGGTATGAATGATATTGATACCCATACCTGATATCTATATATGGATACCAAACGGGCCCTAAGATCATGCTTCACAACAACAACTTCAGTTTTGGAACTGCTCATTAAAAGCATATCATCAACATATAGAAGTACATACACAAGAGTTTTGGTTTTAACATGCTTATAATATAAACAAGTATCCCATTTACCCCTCCTAAAATTCAAAGACATCATGCAAGCATTGAATTTCAGATTCCATTGTCTAGGAGATTGCTTAAGGCCATATATAGATCTTTTCAACAAGCAAGCATAGTTAGGATTTTTCTTATCTACGAAGCCTTTAGGTAGTCTCATGTATATGGTTTCTATAAGATCTCCATGCAAGAATGAAAGAATGTTGTTTTTACATCCATTTGATCAACTTCCGAATCATAAACAGTAGCCATAGCAAGCATTAATCTCATTGTTTTGTACTTAACCACAAGAGCAAATATATCATTATAATCAATTCCTTCCTTTTGGGTAAATCCCTTGGCCACTAGCCTAGCCTTAAACCTAGGAGGATCTAACTCAGTAGCACCATCTTTTACTTTAAAGATCCATTTACAATCAATAAGTTTGGCTTTTTTAGGCTTAGGCACAAGAGTCCAGGTATTATTAACTTTCATGCTTTCAATTTCTTCATGCATAGCTTTTGGCCAGCCATTAGCATGCTTACTATTAATGTTTTGTTCATAAGATTCAGGATTCAAATGAACAACAACATCAGCAACAATAAGAGCAAACTCAACAATATTAGAAGTAAACTTCTTGTTTGGTATCCTAATTATGGGTTCCCTATCTCTAGTTAATTGATAATTTGCAAGATCATGAGCAAGATTATTGTTCAAGACAGGATCATGCACTTCATTCAAATCATTAACATGCTCAGGAACCTCAACATTTTCATTTGCAACAATCACAGAATCATGCATATTAGTATCATTCACATTGAAATCATGCATTTCAAAAGATTCAGGATTGACAGAAATAGGATGAGAAGAAGTTTCACTTACTGCCCCACCTAATTGGTGGGTTTATGAGCAATTGTTGCCCTCAGAAGCTGTGTGTTCTCCATTTTCATTCACTTCCTCTTCATTTGACTTGAGGAAATGTTCTGGAATGAGTCTGCATGGCCAATATCAAACTCCTCCAGCTCATTATCATCGTTGTTGTCTCTCTAGGAATGAAGAATTGCCCCACCTGGGCCTCAGTTTCTTGTTCATCTTGTGTGTTGGTACTTGCTTCCTTACTCATAGTTGTCAACTTTGATTTAAAATAGAAATATTTTTCATTAAAGGTCACATCCCTAGATACTATAACTTTGTAACCTTCAGGCTGAATTAACAATAGCTTATACCCTTTAACCCCCTCAGGATATCCTAGCATAACAGCTTTATGAGCTCTAGGTTCTAATTTCCCTTGAGAAACATGACAATATGCAATGCATCCAAAAGGCTTAAGGTAAGCTAAAGAAGGTTTCTTCCCAGTACACATTTCTTGAAGTGTTTTAAAACTTATAGCAGATGAGGGAGACCTATTAATGAGATAGGTTGCAGTTGTAACAGCTTCTCCCCATAAAGAAGGTTTCAGTCCAACACTTATTAACATGCATCTAGCCTTCTCTAACAAAGGTCTATTCATTCTTTTAGTTGTACCATTTTGTTGTGGAGTGTAAGGAACGGTTAGGTGTCTTTTAATTCCATTTTGCATGCAAAATTCATTGAAAATTTCGTTGCAGAACTCTAATCCATTATCAGACTTAAGGCACTTCAATTTAAATCCAGATTATTTTTCAGTCAAAATTAACCAAGATTTAAAAGATTCAAAAGCCTCATCTTTAGATTTAAGCAAATGCACCCAAACCTTTCTAGAATAATGATCAACTATAGACAAGAAGTATTTTCTCCCCCCAATAGTAGCAATCTGGGCAGGGCCCCATAAATCACAATGCACATATTCAAGAGGCTTCTTAGTCTTATATGTTGACTTAGCAAAAGAATTCCTAGTCTTTTTCCCAAACACACAATTTTCACAGAAATCTATGTCAACCACACATCATCATGAATCATGCCATTTTTATGCAGATAATTCAATCCAGTATTTCCTCTGTGCCCCATTCTATCATGCCAAATTTTTGAATTTTCAGATTTTGAATAGCCAACAGAAACATTGATTTCAGGAGAACTAGCAATCACATGATAAGGCCCTCCCTTTTTTATGCTCTTAATAAGGACAGTGTTATCTCTAATGACTTCCCTGACCCCTTGACTAGTTACAATCTTGCTATTCAAATCATCAAACATGGATTCAGACAATAAATTTCTTCTCAAATTAGGAACCCATCTAACATTTTGGAATATCCTAATTTTTCCATCATGCATAGCTAAAGGGACATTTCCCCTACCCCTAATAATAAGAGTAGTATGGTGTCCTAACATAACCTCACCCTCATCATGCATAGACAGAGAAGAAAAGAAATTTCTGAAAGGAGTAGCATGCATTATACATCCAGAATCAAGAATCCATTCAGTTTCACTAGCAGATTGAGACACAACAAGTAATTCATGAGAGTACGTAGGACAAGATTCAAACACAGAAATTGATTCTTTTTATTTGTTTTATTCTTTTCATCCTTAGCCTTTTTAATTATGACAAGTCATCTGATAATGTCCCATTTTATCACAATAGTAGCATTTGACCTTAGACATATCTTTGTCAATTTTCTCAATACCATTTTCACCCTTTTTATGTCCCTTTTTCTTCCCTTTTCCTTTAACCATCATCACTTCATTTTTACTGTCAGTCTTAGTATCATTTTTAGCCCCATTTTTTATCTTATTGATTTCAGAGAATCATTCTTTTGATTTACATCCTCAATCAATTTATTTACAGTCAAATCATCACGGCGATACTGAATCACATCTTTAAGCACATCAAACTGAGCAGGCAAAGAACTCAATAAAATGATAGCTTGGTGTTCTTCTTTTATTTTATCTCTACACCTCTCTAATTCCTGGGTTATTTTCAAGAACATATCCATATTCTCAGTAATTGTTTGTGAAGTATCCATTTTAAAGTTAAAGAGTTTGCAGAGAAGGGTGATTCTACTAGGTAGAGATTTTGTCAAGTAAATTTCATACAAGGCATCCCAAAGAGGTTTAGGTTTAGTAAAACTTACAACTTGACGAGCTACCTCGTCAGTAAGTCTTAGCACTATCTCAGCATGAGCTAGTCCTTGAACCTCTTCTTTTTCAGCAGTGGTGGTGTCTAAGTCCCACACATCAGTAACAGCATGGTAACACCCCCCCTTGGTCAAGATGGCTTGCATCTTGATTTTCCACATGGAATAATCCATCACCCCATCAAAGGGCTAGAAACCTCTATAGAGCTCCGACATCCTGCCTTTGTACCTGTCAAGATTTCAACAGAGAAATTAGCAAGGGTTCAGAGAAACTCAAAACACAGAGAATCTTTCAAAAAACAGGTTTTAAACTTGAGTATTTTCAGAGAAATCACTCAAGATCCAAATCATACAGATCCAAGCTCGAATATCAGCTAAAACGAGAAACAAGAATCCATTTCAGTTAAAGACAGAAAACCTAAAAAACCAAGATCTACTTAATTTAGGGCAAAAACAAGTGGAAGCACAAAAAACGGAGCCAACCTGGCTCTGATACCAGTTTGTAATTGAGTTTTGCCCTAAATCTACCGAGATCGCAATCAAAGAACCAAAAACAGAAAGCTCAAGAACATAAGAATTGGTCACCCAGTTCGGATCAAAGATCCTACATTTGGGGAGTCTTAGAGGGGAGACCCGGCCCAAAGAATGCACTAGATCAAGAGCTATCGGAGTTCCTACAAGGTTTGAAACAAGAAGCAAAACCTAGATCTAAAGTGAGAACAGAGAAACACAGAAACAAAAGTAAAGGTAGGGTTTAGGAATGAAAAGGCTTCGGCCCCTTTTCACGGCTACACAAGGTCGTCTTCTTCTTCCTCGAACGGAGACCACCAGAGACGTCGGCGACGAGATGACACCGGCGAGCTCTCCTTCCTTCTCCCACTTCCTCTCTTTCTTTCTCTTTCTCTTGGAACGGATAGGGTTGAACAGTAGCTCTCGAATGAGCTCTCAATGAGAGCAAGCGAGCTTATATGTGAGCTTCCAAAATGCACCGTCTCAAGTTAGCTGGGTCGCCAGCTTCTCAAATGGGCCGCACCAACAAGTCATGCCTCAAGCCCAATAACCAAAACAAGCCCATTGTACCAAGTGTACAAGTCACACCTTCCACTTCGGTTTTGTTTACACAAAACCGGGGTAACCTTTACTTATACATGTACATGACTAATATTCTGATATTTGGACCAAAGCTAAACTCTAATAAGACCTTAGCTTCTACTTACATGTTACAACACTTGTACAAACCCGAACTATAGAGATTAACATTACAACATAGTCAGTGAATGTTTGATGCTTTTTCGTTTCTTTTTTCTTCTTCTTCTTCTTGTTTGTTCTTACTCGTGAGCTGCAGAAATAATTGCGATATGAGTTTGTGAGAGTTTTTATGTAATATTGCTCAATTCATCCGAGTATATGTATATGGGAATTGAACGAATAGACATGGGTCTTGGAGTTGACATAGTTGTATATTTGCAATGCTCCTTTTTTATATGAAGTGATGAGCTTCAATTTGCTCCTGACTAGTTAATCCTGACTAGAAGCTCAAAAATTTGGCAAAACTTGATTGATTAGACAACTAGGAAGTTGGTTTTGTTAGTTTGATGGTAAACTTGATTTCGTTAATGAGATTCTTGATTAGTACACATTCACATATTTATCTATTATGTTCACATATTTGAATACTATTTTTGCATATTCTATGCATTTGCTCACAAATAAAAATGGTAATGTTTTAGATTAAGCATGTTCACATATATGTCTTATTTGTTCACGTATTTTACTAGGATGTTCACATATTTGTTTCTTCTGTTCAAAAATGATGATTCTCTCTCCTTCTTCTTCTTCTTTTTTAATGTTTGTTGAACAAAATTTGATCATCATGTATGCTTTTTTTATGTTCAGGGGAAGAAATCGCTCCTCCATAAGACAGAAAAAGGAAAATGGTAGAGGATGGGTAAAATAGAAAGTTGATGTAATCTAGAACGTATTAGGAAGTTAATGTAGAAGTGGCTACATATTTGATGGTGTTTTTTGACTTATATTTTAGACATGGAAACGATACTTTGTAAATTGTTGGGATTTACATTATGACTTTGATTATGTTCACGTATTTAGATATGCGTTCACGTATTTGAGTATAATGTTCAAGTATTTGAGATGTGCGTTCACATATTTGAGTATCACGTTCACATATTTGAGATGCGCGTTCACATATTTGAGTATAATGTTCACTTATTTGAGTATCATGTTCACGTTTTTTAAATGTGTGTTCACGTATTTGAGTATAATGTTCACGTATTTTAGATGTGTGCTCACATATTTCAGTATAATGTTCACGTATTTTAGTATCATGTTCACGTATTTTAGATGTGCGTTCACGTATTTGAGTATCATGTTCAGGTATTTGAGTATTATGTCCATGTATTTTAGATTTATATTCACATATTTGAGTATCATGTGCATGTATTTTAGATGTACGTTCACAAATAAAGTAGTTATGTTCACGTATTTGAGTACCATGTTCACGTATTTTATATGTACGTTTACATATAAAATACTTGTATTCACGTATTTTAGATGTATGTTCACCAAGGTAAAATAACATGATTATTATATGATAGTACATTATTACATAGTTTAGATGATGTTATGATGTTAAGCGTCGGTTCCTGTTAAAATAATATAGCAGATGAAATTGGATCAATAATTACTCTCAGTCTTGGGCCCCACTCATTTCTTTATCGCCATTTGTGGTTGTCAGATAATAAGAAGAAGATGTATATTCACATACGTTCAAGCCAAGAGTATATACACTTGGTGTGATAACAAACACTATAATAGTGAATTCTTACATTTGCCCACATCAGCAAACCCTTATTTGTACTCTAATTCATGAAGATGTATTATTATTATCAGCCGACTTGTGGTTGGAACCTTAAGCATCACCTGATCCATACATCAACCGGAACTTGAGAATCTTGTGAAGAGAGATGATAGGCTCTAGTTCCTTCCTAGGTGATTGATTCGAGTCGACTATGCCTATGCCCTTGTAAAGGTTCGCCTCGGATGTTCCCATCTCTTCGTGCACCACTGGTGCCTTTTCTGCAAAGTCATTTTCAAACACATAAATTGGACATCAATTGCTTGTCTTCACAATGTTTTCACATAAATCTTTCTTATGAGTATACTTACTATCTTAGAAGCACAAGTAGAAGTACGACTCTTCGGTCTTTGAAAAGATCAAACAAGTCCCAATAGTTTCTTGGTATTCACCAATCTGCAAGCAAGCAAGAAAAAAAACACATATGCTATAACTATTTCATCTTCCCATCCTTGTTTAAAACCAACTTTCTGTTACAAAAATTTGACAAAACAAGAAGACTAGCGCCAACTTACCAGCTTCAATTTGTTGAAGATGTATATTTATGCTATGGAAAAACAATGTTTGTGTTTTTGTGTTTTATGTATTGTGAAATGCTATTTATTTGAATTTTCTAATTTCGCATCTATTAAAGATGTGAAATATTTATTAGAGACCGGGCTAACGCTCCACTAAATACTTTAATTTATAAGCCTTTTTAAGTTATGATTATCGGTTAACCGAAAAATCCTACTGAATTTTTCGGTTAACCGGAAACAACCAGTACGGTTACAGTTATCACAATTCAATAACTGAATTTCAACCGTACTCACCCCTAGTGGGCACCAGTCCAAAACCGGACCCGACCACGACCAGACCGGACCGGGACCGGATTGCCCCAAACTTATGAACCGGATCCGGTTCGGTCCGGTTTTGGACCGGATTTTTATTTTGTAGAAAAATAATTTTTTTTAAGAAAAATACTTTTTTATATAAAAAAATTATAATATAGTTACAAAAATCATACATGATTAATGAAAAATATAACATTATTAAGTATATAATATAAATGCGAAATTAAATATTAAAAATAAACTATATAACATTAAAACTAATATAACTTTTATTTAAACTTAATTTTTTATTAATCATGGACCGTACCCTCTTTCATGGATCGTATCCTCCCGTTCCGGTCCAAAAATCTGGTTTGGACCAGATTTTGCCCAACGCTAGTTGAATCTATAAAAGAGTGGGTATCCATGACAAACTTGACCATAGAGGTTCGTGAAGGGTCAAGCTTAAAATAACATCTCCAAGTCTGATCAACATGAACATAAGCTTCCCCCACCAACAAAAATTATAACGCCAAAATAAATCATAGGAATGGATTGATATAATCATCAATACCTCACCCACAGTGACAAATAGGGGTGTTCATCGGTTCGATTAAACCGAACAAAACCGAAAACCAAACTGAACCGAGCATATTTAGTTCGGTTTTCGGTTTTTGTTTTATGTTAGTTCGGTTTTCAGTTTGGATTAGTTTGGTTTTCGGTTCGGTTTGGTTAAACCAAACTAGTTTATATTTTTTCAATATTAAATAAAATTATTCAATATTTAAAATACCCAAATTAAAGTAAAACTATTAAATATTGAAAATACCCAAATTATTCCCCAATTTGATTTTCTCTTCGAATCATTTGACTCTCTCCTAGTCTCCGACGGTTTTGTTCGGTTTTATTCGGTTTTCGGTTTTGTTCGGTTTTGTTTGGTTTGGATATCAATTGGATTTCTGGTTTACCTTCGATACAAATAACCATATAGTGATCAATCGGTTTATTAGGTTCAAAGCCGAACTGAACCGAATAAAACCAAAATTGAACCGAACTGAACCGCGGTAATTCGGTTCATATATTTCCGATGATCGATTTTCGGTTCGGTTCGGTTTTCTGCGGTTCGGTTCGGTTTTGAACCAATGAACACCCCTAGTGACGGACGCAGAACGAATTTAAAGAGAAGATACAATTTGTGCATGAGATCCAATGATTCAAAATAGTCGATAAATTTAGTTACTCAATACTCTTAAATAGTAAAAACTAGTTACTTATTTATCAAAAAAATGATATTATTTATGACATCTAATTTACATAATAAATGGCTAGTTTAGAAAAAAATATGAGAGGAATACATTAAATTAAATCTGAATAAAAAATGATGTTATGGGGAATTAAACCTTGGTGGAACAATTCGTCAAAAAAAAAAAAAACTTGGCGGAACAAAAACAAAGTGAAATAACAAACCATTTAAACTAGTTGATTTTCATGTAATATAACTTTCATGTCATGTAGTGGTGCTTGAACTTGACTTTGTCGCGTACCTTGCCTTGCTAATCTTTTCTTTCAAACATGTGGGATGTCATAGGCATTGTCTCTATTATGTTTCATTATCTCATTCATGCGATCTTACAATGTCATCCAAACATCACTTAGTGTTATAGGGTATAGCTCATAATACTAGGCATCATATAGAGCACTTAACATGACATCCACATCCTTTGGCATTTTTTTATGTATAGTGATTGAATACTTCTAAAAAAACCCAAATCTAAAATGTTTAGATCGGGGCTATTAGGAGGTTGTTGTACTAGAATAAAAGTGAAACCTTGTTGTTGGTAAATTTGCTGCCACTCTACATCTTCTTGTACGATATGGGCTTTGGCATTATTTTTATAGTATGAAAATTACCTTATGGTTCCCATCTTGTGGCCATTTGGCTTTGATTTCTGGAACAATCTCATTTATAAGCATGCTTCTTGTCACTGTTCTATTGATTGATTCTACCAACTTGGTCACAAGTGTCCCCGTTTGTCTATTCTTGGAGGTTCTCTTTGCTAGTTCTTTATATATGACGGGAAAATGCCTATTTTCCCATCAAAGGTACAGTCTCTTGCTTCATTATACCTTGGCCTAGAAACTGTTGAGTAAACATCACTTTTGGTATGAACTTTGATGAGCTGCCTGATCTGTATTTTCTTTTCTCACTTTGAGCTAGATATACCTTGTGTGACTTTTTCTTGAGATTGAACTACTTTTCATCTATATGCATGTAGTCATACATATCTTTGTATTGTGCTTTGGATAGTGGTGTGTCCCCTGGTAGCATGCTCAATATCCACTATAATCTAGTAAACTTGTTAGTTGGTTTCAGACCTGGATGCATTGGATTTGTATGTGGCTTGATTTCTCCTCTTTTGATCATTTTGTGAATTGTGCTCTTTAAGACCTTGGTAATTGTTGATATGTTGGTTGCTAAGTCCCTTATGTATGATTTCTCTCCCATGTGTAGAGATGTAATGACTTCAGCTGGCACTTGAACTCTCTTTTTACCTGGCATGTGATACATTGTTGTGACATTGTATCTTTGATTCTACTGATCCCTATGCTTTTTTGCTATGCCCTAAAGTCTACCTATTGTCCTTCTTGATACAATGAACTTCTGTGCAGCTTCATTTACAACTCCATGAATAAGCTTGACATTTGATGTATTCTCTACTAGCCATAATAATATCTGTCCCTTCTCATTACTAGTGAGCCGATTCCTTAATGTCTGGTGATGAAGGGCTTCTTATTGAGTAAAAGCGTCCTTTGTTTGTTGCTGCATTGATGATCCTGTTCTTGTCCTGCTTTGTGGTTCTCCATTAAGATGAGAGAGAAACTCATCTTCTCCAATATCCCCACCTGCAAGCAGGTTGTGATCGATGTGGAAAGGAGACTCATTTAAGTCAAACCATGAAAGCATTTGAAGTTGGTAATGAAGATTGTAAGTGTAAGGAATATGAACTGTATTTGAAAGGAATGTATACAATTAAAGCTGTAGAGGGTAGATTTGTCCACTTAAAAGTGCCAATCCGTGTGAAAATAGATCCTTGATTTTGATTGGTTGATGAAATGGAAAAGCCCTCCCTCTTTTTTCTCTTAATATAAAAGAGCAAAGAGAGTATGTGAAATATAACAACGATAGACCGACACATGTCAAAATTAGGTGATAAGACAATACGCTAAAAAATATACGTTGGTACAACAACAACAACGTTTACCCAGTGAAATCTCGCTAGGACAGAATTTGGAGGGTTAAAATGGGGACATTTCAGACTTAGATAAAATTCGTCCAATATAACCCAAAAGTTAAAATAAAATACAAATAACAAATAAAAAATGCACCTGCCTTGAATATACTTAATTGATTAAAAACGGCGAATTTTTGCGCACTTCGAAATTTCGGTTGCGCACCCTCATATGGACAGATTTAGAACCCGTACATAATTTTTCAAAAAAACAGGATTTAATATGGACAGATTCAGAATCCGTCCATAATTTGAGAAAAAACCCGGTCCCGTGTGCGGGTTTAGGAAATGTAGATACGGACCGGAATTTACCTGGACGAGTTTTGGACAGGTTTAGAACCCGTACAAGTATAGACATTTTTAGAACCCGTACAAGTATGGACAATTTTAGGTCAAAAATATGGACAGTTTTAGAACCCGTTCATAAGTTTTATAACCCTCAAAATTCATCCGCCGTCATTCATCCGCCTCATTCATCGTCATTCAACAACATCGTCATTCATCTGCCGTCCATGGATCGAGCGAGAGAGGAGGAGGAAGGCCGAGTCTTGACGGCGGCCGCGGTTCCGGGTGGCTCGGAGGAGGTTGGAACTATATAAATAAAATTTATTTAAATATATAAATATATATTTATGTATGCATAAAAAGTTATGTCATTCTTCCTCAATTATTTAAATATATATTTATGTATGCATAAAAAGTAACTATATAAATAAAATTTATTTATATATATGATGATATACAAGAATTATGTCATTTTATACTCCAAAAAATAAGCATCGTTTTAAAACAAAGTATACGTATGATAATATTTGTAATTGTTAAAGTAAATTCATACACAAAGCAATAAAAATAAATAAATAACACCCCCGTACAAGGTACGGGTCATCTGCTAGTTGTATCCTAAAATTAGACTATATCAATTGCTATGTTTATATTTTGCAATTTGTTTGGCTCAAATTCGAACTTATCGATTTTTGTTTAGGTTGTAACTCGTTCATGAACGGATCCGTAACCCGTCCATGAACGGATTTGCCTTTAAACTTACACTTACATATATTATACTATTATGATTAATCTCACATATTAGCCCTTCAACTAGCAAACGACTCACAAGAAGTCCTCATGGTACTTGACGTGTTGAACCATCATAAAGATATTCATGGTATATGACAAGTACTATCATAAAGGTCTTCATGGCATATTACGAGTTCAACCATCGTGCAAGACTTCATGGTATAAGACGAGTTCAACCTTGTAAAAGACTTCATGGTTCATGGTGGGTTGAACCATCATCAAGGTCTATATAAAACATAAGAGGTCCTAATAGCTAGTGGCTAGCGCTTAACGATGAAGTTCTTCATGGTCGATATAAGCTATATGTGGCATCCGATTTGTAACTTAAGATTTTTTATGTTTTAAATGATAAAACGTTGAATTGTTGTAAAAAAATGGATATAATAAGTTCTTTAAAAAAAATCCAGAAAAACGGCCATCAGGGTATAAACCCTATGTACTAGTCCAGAAATCGTCCATAGGATTTAGGGTTTAAGGCTCAAGGTATGTGTAATACCCTATGAACGGATTCGTAACTCGTTCATGGGAAGTTTTCACACCCACCTATGGACGGATTCGTAACTCGTTCATGGGAAATTTTCACACCCACCTATGGACGGATTCTGTCGGCCGCATAACTGGATTTATGGACGGGTTCAGAATCTGTCCATAGGAGCCGTTCAAAAACCCTAACTTGGACGGGTTCAGAATCTGTCCATAGGTGCCGTTTTTTTCAAAATTCAAAATCTGTATTTGTGCGGGTTCTAAACCTGCCCATAAAAGCTGGTCTTTTTAAAAAACTTGAACATTTTCAGAACCCGTCCATATGGGCCGTTTTTTAAGCGAACCGGATGTTCGTTTATGGACGGATTCTGAAACTGTTCAAGGTTTCCAGAAAAACGGGTTCAGCTTGGACAGTTTCGTAACCCGTCCATACTGAAGTGCGCGACCGAATCCGAGGAGTGCGCAAACGAGCGGCCAATTAAAATGCACCTGCCTGTTGAGCAGTGCCACTTGCAGCCGTGGAGAATCACTGAAACAAATCTTCGTCTTGAGAACAGTGTAGTTTCAGCACCTCTCACGCCGCTCGTGTGGGACCCGCCTTTTTCTTTTACCCCCGTTTACCGGACAAGGCCTAAAATCTCTCTCTTACTCGCTCTCTGCTCCCACCTTCCCTCCCTTCCGTTTAGGGGGTATAAATTGGAGCTGTGGCAGCCATGCCCACTTTTCCCCTCTCCTTCCTTTTCTGTCCCATCCTCACTTCTCCGGCGACGATTCAGCGAATCCGACGGCCCTTTTCGCCGCTCTTCACTCCCACTTATCATCAGTCAAGCCCATACATCTCTATTCCAGGTTCCCTCTCCCGCAATTTCTTCTCTTTTCTGCTTTCCTGTCGATTTTCTTGTTTTGCCTTCAGATCTGGTGGCTTCATCTTAATTTCTACAGTTAGATAACGATCTGCTGCTGCTCTCTCTCTTTCCCTACTGTTGTGCTGTCTCTTTTGTGTTTTCCTGTTTTTTATTCCACTGTTTGTTTGTGTGGGTGTGGATTTTATCATTTTATTAAATTCGTCCTCAGATCTGGTCTGACTGCCATATGAAATCAGACACTGACTGTTGCTTCCCCTTCCTCTAGCGTCTGATACATGGAAGGAGGAGGCGGGCTAAAGAAAGTGAGCTCTCATTGCTCCATCTCTGAGATGGATGACTTTGACCTGTCCAGGCTTTTGGATAGGCCGAGGTTGAACATCGAGAGGAAGAGGTCCTTTGATGAGAGATCCTTCAGTGAGCTGTCAATTGGTCTGGGTAAGGATTACTTTGAGAGCATGTACTCTCCAGGGACTCGCTCTGGTTTCGATACCCCGGCTTCGTCTGCCCGGAATTCGTTCGAGCCCCACCCTATGGTTGCCGAAGCATGGGACGCTCTTAGGCGGTCTTTGGTGCACTTCAGGGGCCAACCCGTCGGCACAATTGCCGCTTACGACCATGCCTCGGAGGAAGTCCTGAACTATGATCAAGTAAGAAGGAATGCAGCGCATTGTTGTCTGCTTTTAGTGGGGGATTGAACTAACATCTGTAATCCTTGTGCAGGTTTTCGTACGCGATTTCGTTCCCAGTGCTCTGGCTTTCCTAATGAATGGAGAGCCTGATATAGTGAAGAACTTCCTCTTGAAGACATTGCAACTTCAGGGCTGGGAGAAAACGATTGACCGCTTCAAGCTGGGGGAAGGGGCGATGCCGGCTAGTTTCAAAGTGCTACATGATCCAACCCGCAAAACCGACACTATAATTGCTGACTTTGGTGAGAGCGCCATCGGAAGAGTTGCTCCGGTTGACTCTGGTTTCTGGTGGATCATTCTGCTCCGTGCATATACAAAGTCTACTGGTGACATGACATTGGCGGACTCACCTGAATGCCAAAAGGGGATGAGGCTTATTTTAGCTCTATGTTTGTCCGAGGGATTTGACACCTTTCCTACTCTGCTGTGTGCTGATGGATGCTCTATGATTGATCGCAGGATGGTAAGATGTCTTCTTTTAATCTATCTTGTACCATATATGGGAAAGAATGAAAATATTTTGTATCCTGCTCTGATTTTCAGGTAAGATAACTACCATGCTATTTCTACTGCATATGTTGGTTTACCTGGGTATGCGCCAAACTATGTTTTGTTTCTGAGTATTCTTGTTTTTCTGGTCCAGCTGTTTTGTGTGTCCCTTTGTGTTGATGAAGACCATGTTCATAGTGAATAGGTGTAAGGATGTATGTGCTGCCGCAGGCAAATTGTTTTTTTCCATATGATACAATACATGAGTTGGTTTTTGCATCATATTCTTTTTATAGTCTTCAACTGTAATGACTTTTTTTTTTTTTTGCAAAATCTAAATTTTCCAGCTTCTTTGCATTCTGTCATGACTTTTTTTGCAGAAGCTGATTTAACTTGTCCTTGCGATATTATACAATATTCTTGATACAACATTTTCTTTTAAATCAATTTTCTTGCACAAGTGCTAAGAGGCAATGCTCATATTATATTTGGTCTCATAGTAGATGCAATTTGGTGTGTCTGGATAGTTATCATACTATCTTCTTCAATCATGGTTTCCTGATATGGTGCATGACTATCTGAAAATTTTAATTCTATGCATTATTGAAATCTTTTCTTATAATGAACAAGCTTGTGCAAGTTAATGCAATCAGATGACTTTGAGCTACTTGTTGATAGAGACTGCTAGCTTTACTTGAGTTTATCAATATTGAGTGCCTGAATATATAGCCTTAATGAAATGTTTCAGCTCAACCTTTCCCTGAGTTAATTTGTAGGCCTAATTAAATTATTGTTTCTTATGTATCTTATTTTTTAAATTTTCATCTTCCTACAGGGTATCTATGGTTATCCTATTGAAATTCAAGCACTCTTCTTCATGGCATTAAGATGTGCTCTTTCCATGTTGAAACATGACAATGAGGGAAAGGAGTTGATTGAAAGAGTAGTTACGCGTTTGCATGCGCTAAGTTATCATATGAGAAGTTATTTTTGGCTAGACTTTAGGCAACTGAATGATATATACCGCTATAAAACTGAGGAGTATTCCCATACAGCAGTAAACAAGTTCAATGTAATTCCTGATTCCATTCCAGATTGGGTTTTTGATTTCATGCCTACACGTGGCGGTTACTTTATTGGCAATGTGAGCCCTGCAAGAATGGATTTTAGATGGTTTGCTTTGGGAAATTGTGTTGCGATCCTCTGCTCTCTTGCCACACCTGAGCAGTCAATGGCTATCATGGATCTTATTGAAGAACGTTGGGAAGAATTGGTTGGTGAAATGCCCGTGAAAATTTGTTATCCTGCAATAGAGAGCCATGAGTGGAGAATTGTCACTGGATGTGACCCTAAGAATACCAGATGGAGTTACCACAACGGAGGATCTTGGCCAGGTATTTCTTCTCCTCATCCTCCTTTTCGATTCTTTCCTCTTTAACTGAACCAGAGAAGATTTTATATAGTTGCCCTCCCCATTTGTATTATTAGTATTGGCTTCTGATTAAGGTGACCATTGATTTTGCTAGTGGAGTGGAGAGCGTCTGTTTAAGTGAAAGAGTTCTGAAGGCGTTTAGAATTAACAAACATATTATTTGAGAAGCTATCATCATGCTCCAAGCTTATGATTGTTGATGCGATCTTTGAACATGGTGTATGATGCTTATGGTTGAGGTTGAGACTTCTTTTAAATGAGAGGCTGTGCAATTAATTTTTTTGAAATAGTTTGTGAAGGTCACATTAGACTGAAGGTGGCATAATGTGATCGAAGCATCTAGCATCTGATTGCAATAAGCCTATCATGACTTCTCATAATGCTTGTTCGCTTCTGTGATGCATCTTCTATATTCCTAAATTACCATTCATTTACATTCACATTCTGTGGATGCAGTTCTTCTCTGGCTATTAACAGCTGCATGTATCAAGACGGGAAGGATACAGATAGCTAGACGGCTGATTGACCTGGCTGAGTCCCGTCTTCACAAGGACAGCTGGCCTGAATACTACGATGGCAAGCTAGGTAGATACATCGGCAAGCAAGCTAGGAAGATGCAAACATGGTCCATTGCAGGATACCTCGTGGCCAAGATGATGTTGGAGGATCCCTCTCACTTGGGGATGATATCACTAGAAGAGGACAAGCTTATGCAACCGGTGATCAAGAGATCCGCATCTTGGACATGCTGAGCGAACGCTTTAATAAAGGTCTATGACTTTCCACATAAGTAATACAACAAAAAATAAGTGAAAATGTAAAAAAGTAAGTTATTAAAAATAGAGAATAATCTGTTGTAGCATTTCAGTCCGCTTTCATCATTGTCCTTGTTGTGTTTGTTGTATTTGTAGCTCTCTCGGTTTACACCATGTTTGGTCTTATGTACAACAGAAGCTCTGGCTGAAGACTAGCTTCTAGCTTCTCCAAGTAAGAGATGTATCTTGTTTAAGTTCAGAAGACAAGTCAATCCCTTTGTCGGGCATGTTCCTGAGAGCAGGATGCTGTTAATCTTTAATGCTTTGGAAATCTATCCCTTTGATCATTGAAAAGCCTATATTGTGTGACATTTTGCAAGTAATATAAAGAGCGTTGCACTGATATACTATTCATCGAATTTGTTGCAAGTTATGGAGACCAGGTGGCTTCATAAAATTCAGTCTGTGATGAGTATGAGACAGGCAATTTGAAACAGGATTGTTGCTTCTTTTTTTTAAATCGAATCGGCCTTCTTTTATACTCCTTCCGTTTCAAAATAAGTGTCATTTTATTTCTTAATACACTTTTTAAGAAAAGCAATTATCTATACTATATATTAAAGTCGGGGAATTTCGAGTCTCCACGTTAATTCTAACCCCACTTTATTAGCAACTAGTACAAATCCCGTACCATGTACGGGTAATGTAAATATAAAACCGAATTATTCGATTTGAGATCGAATTTTGATATGAATACGCTTTTAACTCAGGAACTTATAATCTAAATCCAATAGACCAAAGTCTGAACTTATTGACCTACATATGTACTTTTACTCATACAATTTTAATTCTAAAATAGTTCTATTCAAAATTTCAAATTTATATTATTAATGAATATACTATTGACACATGTGAAATTTTTTCACTATTATTCAAGATTCAATAATGACAAAAATGTATACTAATTAATAAGAATTTTTTTAAACGAATATAAAAGAAAATCACTTGAATTTCCTTATTCGTATAAGGATATATAATTGCGTAAGATACTAAGTATACATAAGGAAATTTGATAAGATATCAAGAAGATATATAAGTTATTTTTGAAAATCAATGCAAAAAATAAAATCATTATTTTATTCAGGGTTGGTGACGTGGCGCAAATTTTAACAAAGACTTGGGTTCCGCTTTATACTGTATATTATATAGTAGATTTTGTATGTTTTATTTTTCTTAATTATCTAATTTTTAGTTATACCCTTTTATTTACCCATCAAATATCTATCTTTAAAGGCATACTATTTATCTTTAAAATTTCCTTAATTATCTATTCTTTAATTTTATCCTTTTTCTTACTCATCTAATATCTATCTTTGAAACAATATTATCTATCTTTAAAATTTCCTTCTATAAAAGATACATATTAATTAACTTATCTTTTCGATTACCATTGTAATCTATTTATGTAAGAATTAATATAAGAAATTCGAATTTAAAAAAGAATTTTAAACTATCATGTCCCTATGATATGTGGAAGATAAAAAAACATATAAATTAGATAATGGGAGTATATAATACGTACATAGTAGCTAAGTTATTGATTTTAAAGAACATATATATATATTAATTAAACTAGGAACGTGATAGATAATATATAATACGTACATAGTAGCTAAGCTATTATCTGTCATACGTACTGTTAATTGTGTATCATCTATCTTGTTCTTCTTTCTAATTTCTATCTTTTTCCACATAATATTTATCTTTTTCAACTATTTGCTTAGATATTCTTTTTTGTAATCATATATATTTTCCATATTTTGTATCATTCTATTTTTATCCCATAAATTTATAATTTAAGTAACAAATATCTAAAATATATTTGAGAAATATTTAAAAAATATATGAAGTAAATTTGTGTTATGATGTTCATTTATAAATTGTATTGATCTATAATTCTACTATCATTAAATTAATTATAGTTTTATAAGATCTATTATGATATTCATTTTATTTAAAAAAAACGTTATTACTGATTAAAATCTATTTTTCTATAAGATTTATGTAAATAAGACATCATTAACTTAGTTTTTTTATTTCTATCATCATATAAAAATCTTATTGATTATGAAAATATATATGTTGATAAAATCTTTCAACTCAGATTTTGTATCATATCACATATGAATTTTTTAATTAATCAAATATATTTTGGAAGAAAATGATAGTATTTTCTACTCCGTATGATTTTTATGTTAAGTCATATCATATAAATTTTAAATTTAAATTTATTCTTAACATCAAATCATGATTTTGGATCGACAAAACATTGTAACGATTTAGGATAAAAAGATGATATCAATATCTATTTCCTAATAATATTATTATGCATTCTTTTATTTAATAAATAATACGTCAAAAAAATGTTATTGATCGTGTCCCGTACAAGGTATGGGCAATAATCTAGTTATCTTTAAAACTTACAACTTTTTCTTAATCTTACGACTCGTCACATTTTTTGGCCAATGAATGAATAACTTTACTCAACAAAAACACATTCCAATAAGAATTATCATTACTCACTCCTAATTAATCACTTGGGAAACCTAAAACGACACATATTATAAATCAATTTATAAGTGTTAAAACGACACTTATTGTGAATCAAAGGGAGTAAGTATTTTGAAATAAACCGAAGGAATGTAAGCGCCTTGTTGCAAATGGAATTAACAAAGCTTGTTTTCAAAATGAAAGGCCGAATGTGTAATGAGCGAAATGATGGGATTCGCTTATTTACAACAATTTGTAATGACAACGCCTCATACTATGAGCTCAACTTATAGTATGAGACAGGAGACTCAGCTTTTGTAGTTGAGACTATGGGTCAGGAAGGCGGGAGTGTTCAAGTTGACTGATCCGTGGTCCCCTTCTATGATCTGTAGTGCACGTATGCGGCTCCACTTGCTTCCTTCTTCTTACGTTTGGTTCGTGGTTCACTTGACTGATCCGTGGTAGTTCTCCTCGACGCACTCGATCTCTATTCGGTACCACTGTGATGCTCTTCCATTCCTTGTTGGTCAGAAGTGAAGTCTCTAAGCAACCCATTCTCGTCTAGGTCGTCATTCATCCCAAGAAGATCCCCGAAGCTCATTGGAGCTGACTAACTAATTGGATCAGACTAACTCATTGGAATGGACTGACTTGTAAACAGGATGGGTGGGGGTGTTGGATCCATTGAAGCAGACACATAGTGTTGACCAGTTGCGACAATGCTACCGTATATAGTATCCCACAATTCACTCATCTCCGGGTCAGGTGGACTGTTCTTGAATCTTCTGTACTTCTTATTGTCCTGCAACATAACACCAATAATGATCATATTTGCAAATCATTATGATGTATTCCTACAAAGCCAACAATGATCACATGAACATACCTTTAAATTTCTAGCCCACCATTCATCAGTTGCCCTTATCGTGCCTAAGCTAGCATGCCATCCTAATCCCGTCTCATCCATCCTTAGCTTACTCCACAACACCCAAGTCTTTTTCATGTAGTCGAACTTATTCTTAGTGACTCGGCTAAAGTCGTCGTGCCAAGATCAAAGATAAATAACCCAAACTACAAACTAGTATATCAAGTAAGTAAGGGGTCGAACCCAAGAGAACTGAGGCTTTTAGTATTAATATAATTATCAACCAAAGAAAGGGGGGATTTAGGAGAAAAGATCTAAACTAAACTAACCTAAGAAAACGAAACAAACAAACAAATAAACAAGTAAGGGAAACAGGTTCAAAAGATCCACTCATGAAATAATCACTCGATCATAGATTCATCCATTGATTTCATTCACACCTATGGTTAATTCCTATCCCGATCATTAACAATCGCAAGTCCACGGTCCAAGCAATTCTATAACCCTAGGCAAGGACGCTTAAACCTAGAATTAACATAGAGAACAAGGATATGCAGGATATAATATCAAACAATCAAGCTACGAGTCAATTGCAAGATAAAACAATCAATTCTCTCTCTTAATCCTAGTCCACGGTCCTAGAATCAAGTTGTCTTCTAGAAAAGAGAAGCTCACACAGACAATGAAACAAATCAATTCAGACTATAGAACACTGATAATTCAACAAGTTGGCCAAGCTCAAAGAATCATGCAAAGCTCATGGAATTAAGCACAAAGAGAAGAGATATTAACCAAAGGATAGAAATCAATTACCAAAATCACACGAGTTCATACATCAGAGTTTCTCCCTTGAACAAACCCAAGGAGACTAGCTCTCTATAACTAAACTAAAAATCTAATAGAGAATAATGGATTGGATCCCTAAAACCTAAGGAAGCTCCTCCTTATATAGACTCAGGGAACATGCTCCCCTAATCTAATTAGGAAAGGAGAAAAGATAGAAAAGGAAAGAGGAAAGATAAGAAGAAGAAAAGAAGATAGATCTTTGGCCCGTATTGGATCCGGCATTGCCGTGGTCGCGTCGTCTCCACCGCACCCGTGCTTTCGCTACAGAAAAGAATAAGTCATCTCGGCAGCCACCGTGGTCGCGCTTCTCCCACCGCGGTCGCGGAATTCGGACAGAAACTCTAGCGTCACTTCGGAGGCTGTTTTGACCATCTTTGGCTTGGAATCTGACTTCGGCGTACACAGATGAATTGAATCCCTTCGAGTTAGCTTTCCAATGGCACCGAAATCTGCTCAATCTGACCTCTGTAGCTCTAGATATAGCCTTCGCAAGCAAGAGGTATCGCGCGGACAGCTCAAAACGCCTTAAAACTCTTGATTCTTGCATTCTTGTGTATTCGGTCTTCATATTACAATAACACTCAAATCTAACCTAAACACTCTCAATAACATCTCAAAATCTAAGAGTTATCTTATACAAAATAGCCTGTATCAAATTCCCCCATACTTAAATCTTGCTCGTCCTCGAGTAAGCTCAAAACAAATACAATAAGTCAGCACATCTAACATCTCAGGAAATACAAGGGAAGATAAAACACTCAGCTCACAACCCAAACCCAAAGAATATAGAGAAATCATGAGCATAAAACAATGAAGCTCAAACGCACACCTCACAACATGATATAGCACTCAAGCTCTAAAAACATGAAAGAGCAACCTAGGATCTACCCAAACCTAACATGTAAGCCCCAAAGTCCCCAAGCAAGAATGATCATAAACACTCTAATTTTACCGCTCAATTATGCTTAGGCGCCCTTTCGGGTTTTCACCTATCCGCTCTTTTCATTTTTCTCAAGGTGTGCTCACAAATACTCACAACTCTCATGAACCTCATATTATCCCAGCCTAATGCTGGTCCGGGTTACCTGCTTATTACCTGAGCCGCCCTCGACTCATCCCAGGATTTATATGCCTTTTTCAACTTTTTATGGCTCTTTCTATCTTTTTCTTTTTCTTTCTTTCTTTATTATGAAAAAAGTATGGTGCAAGTGCTCCATGAAAAGAAGAAAATAAAAAATCTGAAACAAATCTCTAACTAAGTTAACTAGGATAGGTGAATGTGAGTGCTCCTTCCCTCATACTCAAATCCTTCATTGTCCTCAATGAAGCAAAGAGAAAGGATAGAAGCAAGGAAGAAGGAAATGGGAAGACTCACATACGGTGAAGAGAGGTGGAATGGAAGAACTCTTCAAAGGTGTAGAAGGCATGGACGAAAGCTTTGGAATCACCATTCTACAGGCAGACCGCGGGCGCAGGTGTACGGGCCGCGGATGCGGAATCAACGCCGAAATTAACATCAACTGCCGTGAACCAACCGCGGGCACGGTAAGGGAAGCGCGGGTGCGGCCTTGAGCGAATGCGAACTCGGATGTCTCCTCGAACATGAATGCTCAATGTGGCTCTCGGATATTGGGCTCGTCTTCTCAGGATATGTGTGAACTCTTGAACTTGAACCTCAATGATGCTATTCGAGGGAACAAAGCTCCCCCATACTTAGGCTTTGAACATAGCCAAAAGAATGGAAATCTAAAGATGGATGAAAAGAATATATAGAAAGGGGTGGAAAGATATAGATAATGGTAAAGATGGAAGGATGGAAAGATAGATGGATGGTAGAAAATAGATGCCCGAATTTTATTTTATTTTTGCCAGACCCAGCCTCACCGCGGGCGCGGTACCCGAGGTGCGGGTGCGGTAAATTTTTTTTATTTTTTTATTTTTTTTCGAGACTCACTGCATGAAAGCCGCGGTCGCAGTACTACCTGTTCGTCGGGATGGGTTCTGGTGCTCCACCGCGGGCGCGGTATGGCTGCCGCGAGCGCGGTTTTGCACCAGAATGTCCTTTCGGACCTAGTACCTGCACGTTAGCCCGAAAACGAGAATAAACCTAAGCTAGGAATGGAAAAACAATCTATCTAATCCTTGGGTTGCCTCCCACGCAGCGCTTTTGTTTAACGTCGATGGCTCGACGTCTTCATGATCGGACATCGTCAATGCCCTGAGCATCAAATCAAAGTCCTGCACAGCTATCTTACAACAGGACATATAGCATATTGACAAGTTAACAAGAAATAAGAAATAGTTCAAACTCCTTTTTAACCTATTAAACATGCTTGAGTAATTAGGGTGGGATTTTCTAGAGTGAAACCAATTAGGTGATTTAGGTGATTTTTCAAAGTGTTCAGCAAAGCATGCAAATCCCCTAGTTGAATTATCACTGTCATGAGATAAAATATAGAAGAACTCATCACCTACCCTAGCATGCTCAAAGATAGAATCCTTAACAAAAGATTGACATGAAAGAACAAAATCAGGATCAAAAGAGAGAGAAGCAGTGGAATAAAGGATATATGGATCGTCAAAGCTGACTTCAGGAATCTCCATGGAAGGGGATACGAAGGTTTCTGACGGTGAAGAAGAAATTTCCATAACATCATCTCGAACCTCCTGTTGCTCCAAACCATCCCAAAATTCACTAAATATCGCCCAATCAACTTCTTCTGTCGTCCCGTCATCTTGAGTGGATTCTTTCAGCCTTGTGAAAACGAACCTGGGGAGCCCCTTAGGTATCGAGATAGGGTAATTGAGCTTTATACACGGCTCGGAACATTGTTGGGGAAGACAGACTCGTGCTTGAGCACCGGCGGACAAACCTCCTTAGAGGCCGCGGGCGCAGTTTGTGGGCCACGGTCGCGGTATTCCTCCAAGGAGAGTCCTCCGTTTCCTGCTCTGAAACAGGGGTTGATCTGCGAGGAAGGTAGTAGGGCCCGTCCACCGTAGCACATTCGAAGCAAGGGACACCGAAGACCTCGCGACATGAGTGTCGCGCTCGCCTTTCTCCGGAGAATTCGGGGGATGCCTCTGGGGTATTTCTGCGGGCGCGGCTCAGGGGAACGCGGCACATCTCTTCATCCGAAGAAAGATCCGTAGGTTCTGTCGAATTTCCGCAGGCGCGGATTGGTGAGCGCGGGCGCGGATCTTCGACAGAAGCTAACTCCTTGACCTCGTCGGCTCGGATCCCACAAAAGAAATTCCATTGGTCCATGGGTTCCAAGATGACGTATTTTCCTTCGCTCTTGCAGTACAACATTAGTAAGGACTCATGAGTCACCCCACCAAAGATGTAATCACAAGAATCTTTAATCTTTACGTCTAAGCCCAACGTTGCAAGCTTATTCAATTGTTCCTGACACCTAGTGAAATACCCATTAAAGGGCTCGTCCTGCAACTGACAAAACCTAAAAGCAGACATCAGAATATACAAGTGCAGACCGTGAGATAGGTCCACACAAAGCCAATAAAAATATTAATACTAGAAAGAAACCAAAGTTCCCCGGCAACGGCGCCAAAATTTGACTGGGCTAAAGTCGTCGTGCCAAGATCAACGATAAATAACCCAAACTACAAACTAGTATAGCAAGTAAGTAAGGGGTCGAACCCAAGAGAATTGAGGCTTCTAGTAATAATATAATTATCAACCAAAGAAAGGGGGGATTTAGGAGAAAAGATCTAAACTAAACTAACCTAAGAAAACGAAACAAACAAACAAATAAACAAGTAAGGGAAACAGGTTCATTCAAAAGATCCACTCATGAAATAATCACTAGATCATAGATTCATCCATTGATTTCATTCACACCTATGGTTAATTCATATCCTGATCATTAACAATCGCAAGTCCACGGTCCAAGCAATTCTATAACCCTAGGCAAGGACGCTTAAACCTAGAATTAACATAGAGAACAAGGATATGTAGGATATAATATCAAACAATCAAGCTACGAGTCAATTGCAAGATAAAACAATCAATTCTCTCTCTTAATCCTAGTCCACGGTCCCAGAATCAAGTTGTCTTCTAGAAAAGAGATGCTCACACAGACAATGAAACAAATCAATTCAGACTACAGAACAATGATAATTCAACAAGTTGGCCAAGCTCAAAGAATCATGCAAAGCTCATGGAATTAAGCACAAAGAGAAGAGATATTAACCAAAGGATAGAAATCAATTACCAAAATCTCACGAGTTCATACATCAGAGCTTCTCCCTTAAACAAACCCACGGAGACTAGCTCTCCATAACTAAACTAAAAATCTAAAAGAGAAGAATTGAATTATGAATTGGAATAATGGATTGGATCCCTAAAACCTAAGGAAGCTCCTCCTTATATAGACCCAGGGAACATGCTCCCCTAATCTAAATAGGAAAGGAGAAAAGATAGAAAAGGAAAGAGGAAAGATAAGAAGAAGAAAAGAAGATAGATCTTCGGCCCGCATCGGATCCGGCATTGCCACGGTCGCGTCGTCTTCACCGCGCCCGCGTTTTCACGACAAAAAAGAATAAGTCGTCTCGGCAGCCACCGCGGTCGCGCTTCTCCCACCGCGGTCGCGGAATTCGGACAAAAAAACTCTAGCATCACTTCGGAGGCTGTTTTGACCATCTTCAACTTGGAATCTGACTTTAGTGTTAAAAGATGAATTGAAGCTGCTCGAGTTAGCTTTCCCATGGCACCTAAATCAGCTCAATCCGACCTTAGTAGCTCTAGATATAGCCTTTGCAAGCAAGAGGTGTCGCGCGGACAGCTCAAAACGCCTTAAAACTCTTATTCTTGCATTCTTGTGTCTTCGGTCTTCATATTACAATAACACTCAAATCTGACCTAAACACTCTCAATAACATCTCAAAATCTAAGAGTGATCCTATACAGCATAGCTTGTATCACTTAGCTATTTCGCTAGTGAACTTCTTGGCAAATTCTTTCTCAAGCTTTTCCGCTATTACACTTGTCATTATCCACTTTTCTCATCAACTTTATCACTTTTTTTCAATAAAATTACAAAATTATCCTCATCAAATCTTATATATTACCCATTTTATGCAACTTTTACATCAACTTTATCCTTTTATCCCATCAACTATTCAACTTTTACACTTTTTATTTATCCGCGTGAAAATATGTTTTATGGACGATCTTTTGGGGATGGATGGCGTATTGCATAGCCACAAGTTTTTTTAAGTTTGAAAAACGACATTTTTAAGCACAATTACATAATCGGGGCAAACGAGTTTACGAGTCAAATGGGTCAACCCATGACCCGACCCGTAAGTTGACCCATTTGACCGGTGTTTGACTTGGTCAACCCTTGGCCCGACCCGTAAAACCCATAACCCGTAAATCGGGTTACGGGTCGAATCTCGGGTCAAGTGTTTTCAATTTACAAGTCAACATGTCCACTCGTTGAACATCCATACTACATTGGATATGATTTAAGCCAATTATGAATCTTACAAAATCATCGTAACTATGTGTTGGATCCGCTTTTTCTTCAAAGAAGTATTGAGACCTGATTAGTATTTCTTTGGTACCTCTTCGAAGCACAGCGAGGAATGACGGAAAGGCAAGTCGGTCGAACAAAATAGAGTTAAAGATATAGGATAGAATTTCGGTTAAGTCATGTCGTTAGGATTAAGATCAGGCAGGATCTTGTATTATTCTATCTTCTTTATAAGATAGATCGGTTTTCTAGGGTACTATATAAGCTGATTGTAAACCCTAGATGAAGGGAGATGATTCTTGACATTCCCATCGAGCAATCGATACAATTTACACCTTTTTGCATCGAACTTGTTCTTCGTGATTCATCTCGGTCAGGCCCGATCTAGGCCGAAGTTTCCTTTGGTAAAATTCGGTTCAAACAATTTGGCGCCCACCGTGGGGCCGTGATCGGTACAATCACACGAGAACATACCGTTCAAAACACCATCTTGAACTTCCCAATCGCAATGTCAGGCGACGGAAACGAAACTCCCAAGACTCCCCTTGCTGACCACGGCAAGGATCCAGAACTCCCCGGAAACCGGTCGCAGGACGAGGAAATGAACGACCTTCGGGAGCGAATGCAATTACTCCAGAAGGAGCTAAGCAACCAAAAGAGCTTCTACGACACCTATGTAGCACGTCTTACGCGAGAAAACAGCCAGTTGAAGCAACAATATGAGGTCATGGCTACAGGCCGCCGATCCCTTCGTGTTAATCGCCGCACTGAGGGCATAGTTGGAAGACTCGATTTTGACGGAGGAGAAGGAACATCGAAGGAAGGCGAAGCTCTGAACGCGCGAGACAGGACGCCGGTGCTGCAAGAGGACGCCTCTGGCTCCCTCCCCCGGCACCGCCATGAGGAAGTTCTCCTTGACGAGGATCCACCAAGGAATCTCTGGTCAGAGGCTAGGAGACGCCGAACACCACCTCGAGATACCTGGCTGGATGGGGGAGAAACTTACGAGGAGGATCTTGAAAGGCGAAGGCCCTTGAACCTTGACGCAGCCATACGGAGGAAAGTGACAGAGCAAATCGGGGTCATCACCGATCAACTCCGAGTCGGCCGAAAAAGTTTCCAACCTCTGGAACCTGAAGCTCCTGATGGCTTCGACGAGTCTCCTTTCTCTCGTCGCATCACCAGGGTAGAGATACCAAAGAAATTCACCGTGCCGAACATGACTCCATACAACGGCACATCTGACCCTGACGAGCACGTAGCGATCTATAAACAGAAGATGATGACGGGCGCAGTCCCATCGTACTCCAAAGAAGCGGTGATGTGCAAGGGGTATGGCACAACTCTGACTGGTCCAGCGCTGACTTGGTTCATAAAGTTACCACGCGGTAGCATCGGTTCTTTTGCCGAGCTATCTGACTCCTTTCACACCCAGTTTGCCAGTAGCCACAAATTCGAGAAGCAATCCAGCGACCTCTATCGGATCCGTCAAAGGCACCAAGAAACTACTAGAGAATTTCTAGAACGATTCAACCGTGAAAAGGTCTCAATTCAGTCTTGTGACGTTACTACTGCGGTGGAAGCGTTTAGGCAGGGGATCACCCCTGATGGCGGCCTATACAAAGAGCTTACCAAACATCCATGCTACACCTTTGAAGAAGTCCAAGCCAGAGCCCTAGCACACGTCATGCTGGAGGAAGACAGAACTTTGCGGAAAAGAACTTCAAAGGTTGAGAAGTATGAGAGAAGGGGTCCAGGTGATAGCCGCAAAGGGTCAGCCGATCAGAGGAAAGATCGCCGAGCGCACCCGTACTCACGTCCTAACCACGGACAGGTCAACACCACCAGGTCGCGGCAAACGGACGACCAGAGCCGAGACCCACCACCACCGTCGCTGCACTCTCTCAAGCTCAATATTTCCACGGACAAGCTCCTACGGAATATGGCAAAACAAGGAGAGTACGTGAGGTGTCCGCGGAGAGATAAGACCCCGAAAGCTGACAGGGACACCACCAAGTGGTGTGACTACCATGAATACCACGGCCACTGGACCCGAGATTGCATCATGCTCAGGAAGGAGTTATCCCGCCTCATCGTAGAGGGAAGGATCAAGGATGTAGCACCTGATGCCCAAGTACCCAAAGAAATAGCAGAGAATCTCCAGTCCGAGCCTAGAAGAAGGAGAGATCCTCCAACGCCCGACAGGGTCATCAATGTCATCTCAGGGGGATCAAGCATCTGCGGTCTCACATATTCAGCCGCAAAACGTCACGCGCGAGAAGGCAACTTCGGTCGTCCGCACCAGCCTGGGCGCGCCGCTGGTGGATCATCGGGACCCACTATTGTCTTCGATGACAGCGACGCGGGCTTCTCCGCTGAGCCCCACCACAACAGCCTGGTGATATCCCTGCATATGGGAAACGTGCTGATGAAAAGAGTCCTGATTGACACCGGGAGTTCTACCAACTTGATGACGCTCGATGCCCTGGAGGAGATGGGGTTGTCCGAGAACGACATACACAAACACCCAGTGCCGCTGGTAGGTTTCAACGGCGAAGTAAAGCACACAGTGGGAGACATTGCCCTCACCACCTTCGCTAAAGGGATCAACAAGCAAGTCAACTTCCTCGTGATGGACTGTCCGTCATGCTACAACGTCATTCTAGGACGCCCGTGGCTGCATGACATGAAGGCCGTCGCGTCCACTTACCACCAAACCGTGATGTTTCCAACACCATGGGGAGTAGAGGAGATCTGCGGGGGCCAAAGATTTACCAGGGAATGCTACAAAGCAGCCCTCAAGCCAACTACCCTAAGACCGGAAGCATAGCAATTACAGAGCGTCACACCTCCACCAGCACAAATCGAAACTGAAGAAAAAGCGGAGGAGGTGACTCTCGAAGAAGGCAAGGTGGTCAAGATTGGAGAAAAGTTGGAGCCCGTAATCAGAGAAGAATTGATAAAGTTCTTGAAAAGTCACAAAGACTGCTTTGCTTGGAGCCACGAAGACATGACAGGGATCGATCCCTCCATCATCACACACAAACTCAATGTCGACCCCAAACACCCACCACTCAAGCAAAAAAGGCGAAGGTTCGCGCCGGATCGGGTCCAAGCGGTCGAAGAGGAAGTAAAGAAGTTGTTAGGAATAGGGAAGATCAGAGAGGTGAAGTACCCAGAATGGCTGACCAACGTAGTGGTGGTACCAAAGAAAAACGGGAAGTGGAGGATATGTGTAGACTTTACCGACCTCAACAAAGCTTGCCCTAAGGACTCTTTCCCTCTACCCCACATCGACACGATGGTGGACACGACGGCCGGGTACGAACTCTTGACCTTTATGGACGCTTTCATTGGGTATCATCAAATTCAGATGGAGCCGCAAGACCAGGAGAAGACCTCCTTTATCACAGGGCAGGATACCTACTGTTACCGAGTGATGCCCTTCGGTCTCAGGAACGCCGGGGCAACGTACCAGCGACTGGTCAACCGGATGTTCAAGGACCAAATCGGTACAACCATGGAAGCTTACATCGATGATATGGTGGTAAAAAGCATAGAGAGTTCCTTACACAAGGGTCACCTCGAAGAAACCTTCAAAAGTCTGGAGAAATACAACATGAAACTAAACCCGCAGAAGTGCATCTTTGGGGTACAATCTGGTACCTTTCTGGGGCATGTCGTGACCAAGCGGGGGATTGAGGCCAGCCCTGATCAAGTACGAGCAATTGCCTCACTGAAATCCCCCCGGAGCGTGAAAGACGTACAGAAGTTGACTGGAAAAATAGCCGCTCTGAACCGGTTTATCTCCAAATCCTCAGAATAGTGCCGTTTGTTCTATGAAGTCCTGAAGAAGAACAAGAGCTTCCAGTGGACTGAAAAACATGAAGCCGCTTTTGAAGAATTAAAGAAGTATTTCGCTAACCCCTTGCTGTTAGCCAAACCAGTCCCTGAAGAAGTCTTACAACTCTATGTGGCAGTATCAGAAAACGCCTTAAGTGGAGTACTTGTCAAAGACAAAGAGGGCCAACAAGTCCCAGTCTATTTTGTGAGCAGGACCATGGTCCCGGCAGAAACGCGCTACTCCCCGACGGAGAAGCTGGTCCTGGCGGTGGTAATGTGCTCGAACAAAATGCGGCCCTACTTTGAGTCCCACACCATTGTAGTCCTAACAAACCACCCGCTCCGGCAGATCATGCAAAAACCTGAATTTTCGGGGAGAATGGCAAAATGGGCAATCCATTTAAGCGGATACGACATCAGGTACGAGCCCAGGAGAGCAATCAAATCACAAGTCCTAGCCGACTTCGTTGCCGACTTCACCCCAACCCTTGAAGAAAGTGCAGTTAAAGAAGTCTTGGCTACCTCTAACGGTGACGCCCAGGAAGAGTGGTTGTTACACACCGACGGGGCCTCGAACATAAAAGGAGCAGGCCTAGGGGTTGTGCTAAAGTCGACAAAGGGGGATATGATAGCCCAGGCAGTCAGGTGCGATTTCGAAGCAACCAACAATGAAGCGGAATATGAAGCCCTTATCTTCAGCCTGGAGCTAGCCGCCGACTTGTCCATCAAAAGGATCAAGGTACGTGCCGACTCCCTGCTCATTATCAACCAGATCCTAGGAGTTTTCGAAGCCAAAGATGACAGAATGATCAGCTACCTCGGGGTAGTCAAAACGCTGTCTGGAAAATTTGATCAAATCGAGTTTGAGCAAGTCCCACGTGAACAAAACGCCGCGGCCGACGCCCTAGCAGGGCTAGGTTCAACCTTGGACCCTCGAGAATTCAGCAGTGTGCCACTTGTCCACCTACTACAGTCGACCATTACTGAAAGTTCAACGGCATAGGCCAGAGAGTCTCCATCTAAGACAGGGGTACCAGAAAAGTATCAAAGTTCCAACAAGGCGGAAAGATAAACCGAATGAAGCTGGACTAAGCCATACCTCGACTGGCTCATCAGAGGAGAAGCTCCCAAGAATAAAGACGAAGCCAAGGCCCTGAGATCAAAGGCGACGCGTTTCGCCATCGTCAACGGACTCCTAATCCATAAATCCGCCTTGGGTTTCTTACAACGATGCATCGAAAAAGAAGACGCTGAAGAAGTCATGAGAGAAATCCACAGCGGAGATTGTGGCAACCATATTGGGGGTCGGAACTTGGCTAACAAAATTCTCAGGCAAGGTTGGTATTGGCCCACTGTCCGTCAAGATTCCAACAAGTACGCCCAGGCTTGCGACGCGTGCCAACGCCACGCCCCGGTACCTCACCAGCCGCCAGAAGTCCTCCACCCTTCCATTACCCCTTGGCCTTTCATGAGATGGGGAATGGACATCGTAGGGAAACTAACCCCTTCCACGGGACAAAAGGTATTTTTCCTGGCAATGACAGACTACTTCTCTAAGTGGATCGAGGCAGAGGCTTTCTGAGAGATCAAAGACAAGCAGGTCATCTCTTTCATAAAGAGAAATATCTTGAGCAGATTCGGAGTACCAGCAGAGATTACTTGCGATAACGGCTCCCAATTCATAAGCAAAAGGATGCGCGACTTCTGCAAGGCATGGAACATTGATTTGGTCACCTCCACACCCAGGTATCCACAAGCTAATGGTCAAGCCGAGGCGAGCAATAAGGTCATCATCAACAATTTAAAGAAGCGGTTAGCAAAGTCCAAAGGAAAGTGGGCGGAGGAACTACCTTTCGTGCTATGGGCTGATCGCACTACACCCAAAGGCGCAACCGGCCAGACACCTTTTTCTTTGATACACGGATTCGAGGCCGTCATACCTGCTGAGGTCACGATGCCCACCGCCCGATACGAGCTCGCTACATCCGCAAGCAGCAAAGAAGAATTGGAAGCAGACCTAGATACGGTCCAAGAGCTCAGAGAGGTAGCACACGCGCGCATCTCAAAATATCAACAACAATTCGCGAGGAGTTACAACAAGAATGTTCGCGTCAAGAGCTTTCAAGTGGGAGACTGGGTCTTGCGTAAGGTCTTTCAGAACACCGCGGAGGCCAACGCCGGTAAGTTGGGACCAACTTGGGAAGGGCCTTACAAGATCACCAAGGTAGTTGGGAATGGAGCATACCAGTTGGATTCCAAAGACGGCGAAGCAGTTCCCCGAAGCTGGAATGCAACACACCTAAAGAAGTATTAGTTCTGAACTCAGTTAGTTTTCCTTAAAGTTTCAGTCATCATTTAGTGTTAGTTTTTAAGACTTCTTTAGGACAAAGTTGTTTCCTTTTCAATAAAAGACGCTGGGGTCGCCACCCCCAATGTCGATGCATCATTTTTTAATACGACGTCTAGAGTTTGTCTTCATTAATGATTTGGAATGTTTCGCGAGATAGCAACTCTCCCACAACTCAAAATCATCTTGTACTTCTTTTCTTTTGAAACATCTTTACGTACGAAACATATGCGCAACTAAAGCACATTACTAACTAACCACTGTATATTCGCATGGTTGTGCCGTCTAAAAATGACGATGTCGTCACGCATACAACGTGATGAAGTAACCCATAAGTTGGTAACCCCCCATCTAAGTCCAATCAATGTAGTCACATTGGATTAGTACGGGAAGGGGAAAGCTATAGCAATGATAAACCCAAGGCCATACTTCACGGGACGCCGTGAAAACAACACATCCTAAGGACTAAACTTATGGATCCAAAGGACGCCTAACCATAAACTATTATGCACGGACCTTTGCAGCAAACTAGGCGCGAAAAGCCGAAATCGAATTTCGCTGTAAGTATGCGCCAGGGAGAAAGTCACATAACGCTTTCCCCGGATGCTGACCTATTAACACATCCACAATCACCATGAACACGATGTTGTGCCAAAGAAACCATTGCTAACAATTGCAAACTGAAAAGATAAAGACATCACAAAGCAAAATACCAAAATGCGCCATACAACGGGCGTCAAAACGATTAAGGATAATATTTTTCAGCCCACGGCCAAAATATTAAAAAAGTACCAGCCCACCGGCTGTGGAAGTAGCAAAGAAGTCTTAGATATCCGAAAGATTAAAACAGCAATGGAAAATATAGAAACAGACATGATAACGGGGCAGGGGTTCAGTCCTCTTTCAGGCTCGCTTCCTCTTCAACCTTTGCATCATCATCGCCATCCTTGGCATCCTCCATGCCACCCTTGATCACAGCGTCATCTTCAGTACCGGCATCCTCGACAACGGTTCCGGGAGTCCCGGCCTCCTTGGTTTTGTTTGAATCCTCTTTCTCGGCCACCTGCTCGGCAGCTTCCAGGAATTCCTGACCAGGAGGAGGATTGCAAGATGGAAAGTATTCTTCTAAGGACTCTTGCTCCGTGGCGAGCACCCAGTTTGCGCCTCTCCCTTCCGCCTGGTCTTGAAGAAGTTCCACACGCGCCTTCAGCGTATAATACCCAGCCACCTGGGTCACTACTTCTGCGAAGTGCTTGGCCGACTTTTTCGCCTCGTGCATCCAAGACTCCAATGAAGCCTTCTCGGCTTGAAGATCTTCCATTTGGACCGACAGAGCGTCGATGGAAGACTGGAGCTTGCGAACTTTCCTCTCAGATGCGGCGGCGGCATCTCTACGCTCTTGGCCTCGGCTTCCAGCCTCGACAGCTCGTCATGAGATCGGCAGTTGGTCGCCATCAGCTCTTGGAAGTCCTGCGATGGACACAACCCGACGAGTAAGGACAAGGCGGTAGGGTATGAACAAAAAAAAGAAGGGAGAAAGAACTGACGCGGAGGTGTCGTTAAGAAGGGATTGACTTACCAGCCTAAGAATGGTGCCCACGTGACTGAAGGCGGCATCGAGGGTCAAGGACTGGAACTCTGACTTAACGTGGGGAGATAGTTTGTCGCCAAAAACGCTTAGGAGGTCTTTCGGTCCTCTCTTCTCGGTAGCTGGGGTCGGTGTATCTTCAATTCTTTTTCGCTTCAAAGAAGGGGACTTCTTGGAATCCACAGAAGGGGTCGGAGAGGTCATTGCCTTGATACCAGTCGATCTTAGTCTCTTAACCATCCCGGCGGTGGTTGTGTCGATCTTGCAACCTACATGCAACTCAAAGTCAGCGACATCAAACCCTAACAGGACAGAGGCTAAAAAAAAAGAGAGAAAAAACAACACACAGAAAGCGGAATCGAACCTGATTTCTTTCCAGAAGAGCTTGCCATATCAGAAGATGTTGGGGTCTTGTCCGTCTCGTTTTCGTCCTCGTCAGGGTCCAATTCCTCCGTTTCCTCTGTAGAGACTTCGGGTTCAGGACGTATCTTCTTGGGTTTGCGTTTCTCAGTTTTGATCCTTAGCAGCAGTCTACAAACACCGGTATCAGTTCGCCTGGAGTTTATCCCGATTGGAACTGCACGCAAAAGAAATCAACATCAGCAATAAGCTTTGCGCAAATAAAAAATATACAAAAACCAGAAAGTGAAAGCTTAGATTCTTACGAGACGTATTCCATCCATCTCGAAAGACCGATAACACATCCTCGTCTAAGCCCCTTAAAGACTCTAATTCAATGAAGAAGAGTCGGGCTTGCAAACTCGGGAAGGCATTTTGGTTTTAGGAATTAAAGGGTTTTTAACGTCCCTAGCGTGAAGGGTAATACGACCGGCTCTTTGTGGAACGATCTTGTAAGCAAGAAGGAGTTCACCCATGGTCATCTTAATCCCTCGTTGTGCAGCAAGCTCGTCAATTCGAGCGAGCGTGCTCCACGTTGTGGGAAGGATTTGACAAGGAGAGACTTTTAAGGAGCTAATAAACTCAAGAATGAAATCGGAAAAGGGGAACTTCAATCCTAGGGTAAACGGATAATCTAGAAAACAAGCCCAACCCTTGCGGACCCAATCGATCTTTTCGATTGTTGGGGCGTGGAATCGAGTTCCTCTGGGGAAACCCCCAAAATTGACCCACTTTGCGATTTCGTCTCGCGTCATCGAGCAAGGAAGGAGGTCTTCCTCGCCGAGGGATTTTGAAGAAGTAAAAGGGGACCTCGGAGCCATGGTAAGCAAAAAAGAGAAGCGAGAAACAGAGGAGAAGAGGAAGTACCTGGAGAGTTCAAGAGCGAGAGACGGATGGGAAAGAAGGAGAAAACGAATGAAGATGAGAACGAAGAGACGGGAAGATGATGAAGAAAGGGGTTTAAGAAAGGGTTCTGCAAAATCCCGAAAATCAAGATTGACCATAACGTCAAATCACATAAATGCACCGTTCAAAATTTGAAGTTCAAATTCCGGACGCTACATTTAGGGGTATTGTTGGATCCGTTTTTTCTTCAAAGAAGTATTGAGACCTGATTAGTATTTCTTTGGTACCTCTTCGAAGCACAGCGAGGAATGACGGAAAGGCAAGTCGGTCGAACAAAATAGAGTTAAAGATATAGGATAGAATTTCGGTTAAGTCATGTCGTTAGGATTAAGATCAGGCAGGATCTTGTATTATTCTATCTTCTTCATAAGATAGATCGGTTTTCTAGGGTACTATATAAGCTGATTGTAAACCTTAGATGAAGGGAGATGATTCTTGACATTCCCATCGAGCAATCGATACAATTTACACCTTTTTGCATCGAACTTGTTCTTCGTGATTCATCTCGGTCAGGCCCGATCTAGGCCGAATTTTTCTTTGGTAAAATTCGGCTCAAACACTATGTAATAAAGCGGAGGTTAAAAATAATAATTATCATGACATGTGTCAACTTTGCATTTGACTGCATCATCCATCTTTGTTAAAATAATCTAATTGGTTAATTTTTGATTATAAACCCCATATGCTTGTAAAATATGAAAAAATATATATCATTGAAATCATATCTATAAGGTCTCCTTAAATGTAAAATTAAATTTTTTTTAATAGCAGAAAGAATTAGGCTAGTCCCAAAACAATGAAACTACCCTAGGGCATCCTTACGGATGAGATCCCTAAAGACCGGATCAACAACTAATGTGGTCAATGACACACGACGGAAAGATCCAGCAATACAGTCTGCAACCGAGTTGGATTCCCTAAAGACATGCTTAATGCCCCAACTCTGAAACTGACCCAACAAGGACTTATATCCGTACGCATGAGCTCCACCTCCCACGGACAGCTCCAATCACCCAACACTGCTTTGACGATTTGCAGGTTGTCACCTTCAATCAGAAGACGGAAAATACCATGACGAATGGCCTCAACAATCCCCTGTTGAAGTGCAAACGCTTCGGAGAAAATCACGGAATGGTGGCCGAGAAAACCACCATCCATAACAACAGGGACTACCAGCGAATTCCTGATAACAAAACCATAAGAAGAAATACCATTAGTGTTAACAACACCATCAAAATTGAGCTTGAAATGGTTGCTCGAGGGTTTTGTCCATTTAGAATCTTCCCTTCTTTTGTGGTTGTTTAGCAATCGGGTTGTATTAGCTTGGTTTGTGGACTTTGAGGCCTCTTGGCAAATTCCACAATCAGACTTGGATTAGAGAGTGACTCGTTGTTCACGTCAAAGCTTTTCTTATTCCTTAGGTACCATGTGCTCCACCACAAGCAAATGACAAATTCAAATTGTGATTTTGTGAGGGTGTTGCGAGTCTCTTCTATAAGTTTAGAGGGTGGCCGTCAGTGCTGTTAATGAGTCTTAGTTTTTGCCTTATCATGGGGTTAAGCAAGTATAGAGCTTGTCTGATGTGACTGCATCCCAAGAGCAGGTGGTATGCATCTTCATTCGTTTGTGTGCAGAAACAACATCCTTGCGGGACTGCAATGTGGTTAGCTGCAAGCCTGGATTTTGTGGGAAGTCCGTTGCCACACACCTTCCAAATGAAGTTCTTTTGTTTGGGTGGAATTTTAAGCTTCCAAATCCAATCCAGGTCCATTCTTGGGCTTCTTTTGCCTTCCTGGATCCATTTTATGGTGGCATTAGTAGAATACCAACCATTCTTACTCGGCTTCTAGTAAAGTCTGTCAGTTAAGTTGTTGAGGGGGATGATAACTCGAGTGACTTTATTCATATCATCAGAATCTAGGACTTGTCTTAACTTGGTAAGGTTCCATGACTTGTCATCTTTTATATAGTTGCTAACAGTTTCCTCTTCATCCACAGAGGGTAGGTGATTTGCTATGGGCTTTAGCGCCCCGTCTGTAGTCCAGGTATCTTTCCAAAAACGGATGGTCTTACCATCACCAACTTGCCAGGATAGCCCTGACAGGAAAAGTTCCCGGAGACTCATAAGCTTGGACCACTGTCAAGAAGTGTTGCATTGTTTTTTGTAGTTCCAAAGGTTCTTTGTTTTTAGGTATTTTTCGGTGACAATTTTGACCCATTGGTTCCCAGGGTCTACAATGATGGTCCAGAGCAGCTTCATCTGAAGTGCTTGGTTCATGTCTTCCGATTTGGCAATCCTGAGCCCACAATGATGCGTTGGTCTACATATGGTGTTCTAACTAATAAGGGGTTTATGTCCACTTTGCTTATTCCAAAAGAAGTTACGGTTGGCCTTATCAAGTTCATCATGCGTCGCCTTTGGAAGGTAGAAAGATTGCATTAAGTAGTTTGGTTGTGCTGACAAGTTTGCTTTGATTAGAGTTTTACGACATTCCTGTGAGAGTGTGTTAGCCTTCCATTTGGCTAAATGATCTCTGGTCCTAGCCGTTAAGGCATTGAAGGTATTCTTCATGACTCTTTCAATGATCAATGGGCAACCGAGCTATTTGTCCAATGCTGAAGTATTCGTTATGTGGAATGTTTGTTTGATTCGATTTTTGGTTTGGTTATTTATATTTTTGGTGGTTTGGAAGGCGATTTATGAAAGTTGACCTTTTGGCTAGACGCCTGACAATAATCATCAATTATGTTCTTGACGTGTTGGTAGGCATACTGGTTTGCTTTGGCAAATATGATGATATCATCTACATATGCAAGGAATGGGATTTTAGTGCCACCACGCGAGATCTGGATGTCGATCCCACTTTTTGGGTCCATACAAGCCTTTTGAAGTTGTTTGGCTAGGATTCAGCAGCCAGAACAAACACGTACGGAGAGAGGGGGTCAGCTTATCGGAGCCCCTTGGCGGGTTTGAATTGCTCCGTTGGTCCGTTATTAACAAGGACGGAGAAGGAAACAGTTTCAACGCACTCTTTGATCCAGGCTATGAACTTTGGGTCAAAGCCAAATTGTGTCAGGACATGTAAAAGAAATTCCTAGCTAACTCGGTCATACGCTTTTTTCATGTCCAATTTGATAGCCATCCATCCGCCAACTTCTTTTTTGTTTCTGAAGGAATGGAGGATTTCATGAGCTATTAGGGTGTTATCATGAATGCTTAGAGATGAACCCTGGATGTCCTTCGTCAGTACGTCCAGCACTAACGTGAACAAAAAGGGGCTCAGAGATGAACCCTGATGAAGACCCATCCCTACTACAAAATACTTTGTATCCCCTCCCGGCGTGCAAACACTTGTCCTCGACCGCTCATACATGTCCCGGATAAGCTTCATATAAGTGTTTGACACCTGTTTGACTTCCATACATTTCCAAATCAAATCCCTTGGCACCTTGTCATAGGCTTTTTCTAGGTCCATGAACACCATATGCAAATTTTTCTTTCTCTCCCTATGGGCCTCTACCAATCTCCTCAACAAATGGATAGCCTCTATGGACGAGCGACCTGGCATAAAACCGAATTGGTTCTTTGACACCTGTACTAACTGCCTCAATCTCATCTCAATAGCATTCTCCCACACTTTCATTGTATAGCTAAGGAGTTTTATACCCCTATAGTTGTTGCACTGCTGGATATCCCCCTTGTTCTTGTATAACGGGATCAACTTACTGAGTCTCCACTCCTCCGACATCTTGGCCGAGTTGAAGATAGTGTTGAAAAGCGTTGCAAGTCAATCCAAGCCTCTCATGCCCAAGCATTTCCAAATCTCAATTGGGATCTCATCTGGACCCACCGCCCTTTTTCTGCCCATTCTACGGATCACTTCACTGATTTCTCCACTAGAAAACCGCCTGAAGAGAAGACAATTGTCCTGATTTCCTGCGACCTGATGCCTCTCTGTCAACTCACAACCCTCATTAAGAAGACCGCTAAAGTACCTCTCCCACCGCTGCCTAATATCTACGTCATCTACTAGCACGTTCCCAAATTCATCCTTGATGCAACGCACCTTGCCCAAATCTGAGCACATCTAGTCCCTTTCTCTCGCAACCTTATACAAAACTCTCTCTCCTCCTTTTTCGTCGAGAGCCTTGTAGAGGCTCTCGAACACTTTCTCCTTTGCACTTGCCACTGCTCTCTTCGCCTCCCTCTTCGCTGACCTGTACTCTACTGCTCTCGCCTCCCTGTCTGAGTCACTGCTGCTCACCCACACTCTAAAAGCTAGCTGCTTGCTTCTAACCTTCTCCTGCACCTCTTCGCTCCACCATGAGACTGACCTCCTGTGCCCAGATCCGCCTCTCGACATGCCCAACACACCACATGCTGCTCTACGAATGCATTCTGCCATCTTAACCCACATCTCATTTGCGTCCCTCTTTTCTTGCCAAGGTCCTTTAACGTCGGCTTCCTCGAAGATCCTCTGTTTCAAACTCTGACCATTTTCTTCCGAAAGGCGCCACCATCTGATTCTCGGTTGCGGTCTACTGAACATCCTTCTTTAACTGCTCAAACCCTTAAAATCCAAAACCAGCAACTTATGCTGCGTCGAAAGGCCTTCATAAGGGATCACCTTGCATTCTCTGCACCCTCCTCTATATGCTCTCCTAACCACAAAGAAGTCAATCCGCGTTTTACTCGAAGCGCTCTGGAACGTGACCAACTGCTCCTCCCTCTTCCTGAACCAAGAGGTAACTACTATACAACAAAAGCATCCGCGAAGTCTAGCAAGGCTCGCCCACCCTCATTCCTGACCCCAACACCGAAACCTCCATACACCTCCTCGAAACCGTCTCTGGCCTTTCCAATGTGACCGTTGAAATCGCCCCCAACAACTGCATGCTCCGAGCTCGGGATACTCCTCATCAAGCCATCCAAATCATCCCAAAACCTTCTTTTTTTTCTCCGAACTCAAGCCCCCATGCGGGCCATACACACTGACAACATTCAGAATCTTCTCTCCCAAAGCAATCTTCAACAACATAAGACGATCACTCGAGCGAACCACTTGCACAACCTGATCCCTCCACTTCCTGTCGACTAAAATTCCAACCCCGTTCTTACGATAATCACCCCCTGAGTGCCACAATTTCCAACCATCGACCTCACGAGCTCTCCTACCCTTCCACTTACTACAATCACCACCTAAAAGTTCAGACATTAAATGTAAAATTAGTTAATCTTACTATATATTAAATTGGAGATTAAAATAATGATATAGAACAACATATGTCAATTCCAAATAAATATATATTTGATTAATAATAGTATATTATATTAAAGTTATAATAAACCACATAACCATTTTATTAAATCAATCTAATTGGTTGACTTATTTTTTATTGGTTAAAATTTTTATTGTAGATTCTACATATATAAAAAATTATATATATATGATTTCGATTTTAATTTTTTTTTCAAATTACTATAAAATAGTTATAATAATAATTTTAAAATAAAGAAACACATTGACAAAATACAAGTATTTAATCCTTATATAAAAATTATAATCTTACAAATCTTTATTTTTCTTCAATGAAAATAATGTATGAATTACAAAAATAACTTATCGTCAAAATAAATTCCAAACAATACTAGATTTCATAGTAAACTATTTTTTAAATAACTTTATATAAAATTTAAAGAGAATTTTTAGGTAAATCAAAACAGTACCTTAACCCGGACGGGACTAATACTAGTTAATTGTATTCCCTGGTCTCTTCTTGCCATGCCCTTTGTTACAGTGTATCAGACATAGGGGCCTCCAATTCTCCAGCAGGCGCGCGACGACCTTCTCTCTTCCCCTTCTTCATCTTCTTCTCCATGCGATCCGGCAGGCAGCGCTCTTCACCTCTATTTTTCTTTTCCTTCTTCTTCTGGCGCTGCAGTGACCACCGCAATCTGATCTTCTAACTGTAAGGTTCTGATTTGGTTATTTCTTCAACAACACTTTTAACTTTTATCTTTTTTTTTTGTTTACCAAATTCCACGAAACCAATAATCGTATCTCGGATCTTCATGCTCAGTTCATCAGATCTGGGACTTTTGGCATGCATTTCTGCTTAAACTGGAACAATTTCGCTGTAATTAGTTCATTTAGCTGCGCAAATTAGGGTTTAATGTATGCTGTGTATGAGTTCAATTTCAATTAGTCTGGGCTTCTGATTTTTCCTTTTTTTGGTTGTATTACGTGCTAATAACTGCATATTTTTTGTTCATTTCCCAACCCTTGATTCGCCAATTTTGTTGCTCTTAGACCTTAATTCTATTTCCTTTTTCCTTTTGATACATGTACAAACTGAGTCAGATAGACCTTCATTATCTTCTTGGTCTCGCGTTTGTTGGATGGTTGGGTGGATCCCTAGCTAGCGTCTATTTGGCAGTTAAGTCAAGATCTCATCTTTATGTGCAACTCAATTGTCCCATAGGAGCATACAACAATTAGATATTCGAATGAAGCATTTCAGTAGTCATAATCTTCAAATATGTATGCCTAAAGGCTACTAAGTCATTCATTTGCCACCCTATTTATATAATGTAATTCACTTAACCATGTATTTTGGTGTTTCTCAGCAGATAGTTCTCTGTGTACTGTATTTGCTTAGCCCCGTGGACATAATATCTGCAAGTATTCCGGAAATTCTGTAGCAAAGGTGTGTTATTTGGTGATTCATAGTAATGTATTCATCTAGGTCCTCGTTGAACCGTGATTGATTTCTGATCTGAATATTTCGCTACTTTTTCTAATTTGTGGTTCTGGATAAATATATGTAGAATGAATGTGCTGTTTTATTTTGAATTCTGCAGTGAACTGGATATAATAGTGAATTTTGCCTCTACATTTCTAGGTTTCTTAAATAAAAAATATGATGTTTCACAAGAGATCAAAAGTAGGTGATAAACTCGCATAGAGCTTGGTGGAAACCGATCTTTGTTTATGATGAAAAGTTTTCGTAGTGAAATTGGTGGCTAAACTCATAGGGAACATTTAAATAACAATTGATGGGTAGACTCAGTAAGCCTTTTATGAGGAGCTTTTTTATTTGAAAGCTAATGAAATCTTATCAGATATTTATCATTAGTCTCTGTGCTGTGTTATTATGTACTTGACTATTGACCATGTAAGTTATCTGATTCTTCCAGTATATATAGCTATCCTTACTTTCATTCAGTTATTTTTATACTTCGAAAAATATCGCTAAAGTACTAGATATATATATATATTTGGAGCAAAATATGGTATTTTTGTGCTCTTTCATATTGTGCTATAGATTTATTGTAATCTTTGATCTATTTCTGCTGTTTTGCGACCTACAAGCACATAGATCATAGAGATTTATAATGTATTGATTTCCTGAGTTGGTTAGCACGTGTTAAATGGCTAATATTCCCATTATTGTAATGCCTTTGTTTGCATTAAACTTTTTATTCTGCTGTCACTAATTCTAGATTAACATTAGGATTCTGAAATTGTGAGGAAAGAAAAAATATTTTTACTATGTGCTGCAATTTTTACTAAATACTCACACAATCCAGCTGGGAGGTACTGATACAAGGGTAAACCTTTTGCCGTCCTTGAGTTTTTGTTGTACCTCGTGAGTGTAATCAGTGGGCTGTTCTGAAAGGATAAGATAAGCAAAAAGATATGGAAATGGCTTTGAAATTTTACGTTGAGGTTAGAATGCAAATTCCACATCTCTCATCACCTGTGTCACACGTTTCTATACAGTTCCTCTTAAACGTTTATGTATATATTATATTGTATACGGCTTTCATGTGTATGATACATAACATCCCTTGGATTTGTCTTAAGCCTGTTTAACAGCCTTAAGACAATACACAAAAGTTGTCAAGCATTAGATCACACGATTTGCCCTATGTAGCTTTTACTTTGTTTTCCATATTTCCCCTTTGTTGCTTAAATTAGCTTAAGCCTGTTAGATATGGCATATTTGTTTCCAGTTACAGACAAGTTGTCAAGCATTAGATACACGATATCCCCTCTTTAGCTTTTTCACTTTGTATTTTCATCGGTCATTAGCCACTTTGAATAAAATAAACAATTTTAGGGCTTTTGAGAATGTATTGGGTTTTTACTTTGAACATGTCATCATTACTTTTTTTTGTAGGTGCTAATTGACAACTACACCAAGAATCCATTGAGTGCCCCAGAGCTGTGATTTCCTGGATTTTAGGCCGATCTCCATTTTTTCATGGCAGATCAATGTCTCGGATTAGGTTTTTTGAGGTTCTTATTGATATGTGGGGCTTTTCTTGTCCCCATGTCTTGTTCGGGGTCACAGTGTTCGAATGATACTTCAAGGGCGGGTTTTCGGTCTGATTTTGTCATGCTCCAGAATCAGCTCAGAGGGGTTTTCACTGTTCTTGACAATTGCTCTTTTAAGGTTGATGAATTTGATATGCTTAAAGGTTCAGATGTTTGCTGGTGGGGTGCTGTGGGGGACAATTTCATGAATTTGACGAATGGGTTTGTGATATCAGATTACAAATTGAATCACACATATAAGAATGCGACTCTAGTTGTTAGTCTGAAGAACAATGTCAGTTGGGATCAGATTAAAGTAGTATCTGTGTGGGATCTGTCAATGGCTGCTGATTTTGGTCATGTTCTCCTTCATGATCCATCTAATAATTCTGAAAGTCTGGAGCCAGCGGCTGCTCCTTCACCTGATCCAGGTAGGGTCGAAAAACGGGGATATGAGCAGCCTACCATGTTTGAGAATTGTAAGGTTTTGTCACAGGAGTACAGGGTGAGATGGACATTGCTAAAAGAAGAGAATTTGGTTGATATTGGGTTGGAAGCTGCAACTGCTGCTCAGAATTACATGGCATTTGGTTGGGCTAATCCCAATTCGACATCCAGCTATATGCTTCGCTCAGATGTTACTATTGCGGGATTCACAGAAGAAAACCTCACCCCGTTTGTAGAAGACTATTACATAACCGATTACAGTGAGTGCACACTTCTTAAAGGCCAAGCTCGTGGGGTGTGTCCTGACTCTATTTATGATGGATCAGATAAATCTGGGGTGAACAACACAGAGCTGGTTTATGGGCACAGAAAGGATGGTATCTCCTTTGTGCGTTTCCGCAGACCACTGGTATCTAATGACAAGAAGTTTGATTTGCCAGTGAATCACACAGCCAACATGACTGTGATTTGGGCTATAGGTAAGATCAAGATGCCTGATAGTTTACGTCCTTATTATCTTCCCCAAAATCATGGGGGTCCACGTCAGGTGACATATGGATATCGGGGGCTGAATCTCTCAGACCATGTGAATGATTGCTTGGGACCTCTGGATGCAGCTGACAAACTAGATCAGGATTTGATTATAGCTGATGCAAAGGTTCCACTTGTTGTTACAACGGGGCCAACCTTTAGGTACCCAAACCCACCAAACCCCTCAAGGGTTCTGTATATAAACAAGAAAGAGGCTCCTTTGTTGAGGGTAGAAAGAGGAGTTGAGGTGAAATTCTCTGTGCAAGCAGGACATGATGTGGCACTCTATATCACCTCTGATATAATAGGTGGGAATGCAACACTGAGGAATTCATCTGAGACTGTATATGCCGGTGGAGCGGAGAATGAAGGTGTCCTAGCCAGCCCAAAGGAAATGTTGTGGACTCCTGATAGGAACACTCCTGATCAGGTATTTTACCAATCATTATTTCAGCCGAAGATGGGCTGGAAGGTTCAAGTGGTAGACGGGGGATTGGCTGATATGTATAATAACAGTGTTGTTTTGGTGGATCAACAAGTTAATTTCTTCTGGACATTATCAGAGGACTCTATTTCCATTGCAGCACGTGGGGAGAAGAAAAGTGGTTATCTAGCAATTGGATTCGGCAGTGGAATGGTGAACAGCTTTGCATACGTGGGTTGGATAGATGAGAATGGGAAAGGACGCATTAGCACTTACTACATCGATGGGAAAGAGTCATCCAGCATTCATCCTACAAAAGAGAACCTTACATATGTGAGGGTTAAATCAGAAAATGGCATCATCACTTTGGAGTTCACTCGTCCATTGAAGCCTTCATGCCGTATCGGAGAGAGGCCCGAGTGCAGCAACATTGTGGAGCCGACTACTCCCTTGAAGGTTGTGTGGGCCATGGGTACAAAATGGTCAGAAGACCATCTAAGCGAGAAAAACATGCATTCATCGACCAGCAGTCATGCTGTGAGGGTGATCCTCACACGTGGCTCAGCAGAAGCAGAGCAGGACTTGAGGCCTGTGCTGGGAGTGCATGGGTTTATGATGTTCCTTGCTTGGGGCATTTTGTTGCCAGGTGGAGCATTCGCTGCTCGCTACCTCAAACATGTCAAGGATGACGGCTGGTACCGCTTCCATGTGTATTTACAATATTCAGGCTTATCTATTGTTCTTCTTGGGTTTCTTTTTGCGGTTGCTGAGCTTAGAGGGTTTTATGTAAGTTCCTTACACGTGAGGTTTGGTATGGCTGCCATAGTCATGGCTTGTGCTCAGCCTATTAATGCGTATTTCAGACCCAAGAAGCCTGATAACGGGGAGGTCCCTTCTCCAAAAAGGCTTATCTGGGAATACTTTCATGTCAACTTGGGTAGATGTGCAATCATTGTAGGGGCGATTGCACTTTTCACTGGTATGAAGCATTTGGGAGATAGGTATGGCGAAGACGTTGGAGGGCTCACTTGGGCTTTGGTGCTGTGGTTTTTTATGGGCGTTTTGTCTGTGTTATTCTTGGAGTTCAGAGAGAAGAAGTGGAAGAACAGTGGCACCACAAGAGGAGGAAACTGGGTTCTGGGTAGCAGTGATGACGATGACTCTGCCGATCTTCTTGGCTCGAATGGGGTGCACAGAGTGAAAGAGGCTCAACTCCCTGAAAAAGGGGAACTTCAATTGGAGCCTTTGAACAGATAGGTTTTGTTTTCCAGTTTTGGACACACTATAGGGATAGACCTTTTTTGGTGTTTATTCTTTTCTTCTTCAGTATCATAGCAGGCTGAAATATTACCTACCAAAACTTCATCAGGAATTATACTTGTATTCTTTATGATCAATACATGTAGAAACATGGAGAGTTAGCCATCTCACGGGCTCTCTTTGCTTGCTCTTTAATGGTGAATATCCACCCATTTCATCTGCGTTATACACTTTTTTTTCTTACATTTTTAAAGTTACTATAGGTGTCAAAACTCATTCGAAGTGTTTTCGGCCTTTTGTACGATTCGCACTCGAGGAAACATTTCCTAGTCTTGGAGATGTCTTTGTCTATTTATTTTAAGAATAAAGCAATCGTCCCAACTGTAAATTTTCTTATTGTTTTTGTTTCTAATGTGAAAAATAAGCATAAATGAAAGAGAAAGGTAGTTGCTTAATGGGTGAATCCCTTGACGCTAAGCAAACCATGACCACTCAAAAAGTTGCGTCACTATAGTAATGGTTTTGGTGGGGATCATATCTATACTTTGATTTGTACAAATGAAATTTGCATATTATCACACACAAACATTTTTGGTAGAATACTGTTAAACACAAGTTAAACTTGATATATACTACAGGGAAAAGTTTATGCAAGTGTAGTACTTCCTAACTTTCTATTTCTCAATGATTCGATCCGATACTCTTCATTCGGTTCTTGTGTTTATTGATTCTCCTTCTTTCAAATGAAAAGGCAAGGTTGCATATGATTATGAACCTCACTTAGTCACTAGTACGACGTAATATTTAAAAAGAATTAATTGTAAACTAATTAATAAAGTACGTACCGACCGGTTTATAACAAACGAAGTAAATGATACGTACTATATTGATAAAAATAAATGGGTGATAAAGGTGATCGTAATGAATTGTTCGCCTAACTTTATTGTTATTTGTTACAACTTGGATCACTTTATGGTGTGAATAGTCGTACTCAAGGATGAGGTTGGGTTTTTCTACCAAAAAATTTGAGGTTAGGTTTATAGGAGTAAATTATACTCAGTCCATTGTAAGGTATTACTCCGTCCGTTTTAAAATAGTTATCCAAATAATATATGCACATATATTAAGAAATAATTATTTTTTATATATATATATTATCCCGATCAATATAAAGTCAATTATTAACGTATGAGAGATGAAAAAATGTATATGATTATGATAAAGTTATTTATTAAGGATATAAATGAAAAAAGATGTGAAAAAAATATAAAATACACTAGTATTTTAAAAGAAGAAAAATTGGTTATATGGATAACTGTTTTATACAGAGGGAGTATTTATTAGTATGAGACGGGATCATGGAAGAGATGAAAAGCAAAAAAGACTAAAAGAGAATATACCACCTTAATTAATATGGAAACGTAACTAAATTCTGCATGAAAAACTGTTGAATTTGCAGCCACTGAACTGCAAGTCCAATCTCCAGAAAATTTATCAGTAGCTGAACCACTAGCCCAACCTCCACAAAATTCCTCAATCCACTCTCCCAAGTTCGGTCAGATGTACTTCAGGAAGGCTCCCTCTCAACAGCCAGCTCCCGTCGTCGAATCAAGTCTTGAAACTGATATACTTCCTGATCTGCCGATTGCTCTCAGGAAAGGTTCTAGGGAATGCACTAAGAGACCTCTCTATCCTCTTTCTCATTATGCTTCATTTGACAGATTTTCTACTCAACATCAGAAATTTCTTACAAACCTTGATCAGATTAAAATTCCTAAGAATGCCTAAGAAGCAGTCCAATCACCTAAGTGGCGACAAGCTATGATTGAGGAGATGTCTGCATTAGAGGCTAATCACACTTGGCATATTGTGGACAGACCAGCAGACCACAATATTGTCACTTGCAAATGGTGTTGGGACGATATTAAGGACGTCAGTCGTTAATATCTAAACCAATAAGAATCGTCCCTTGTTTTGATAATGACAAACTCAAATGTATTTGATAAGTTGTCCAAGTTTTGATCTCAGGTAAGTCCAGTGGACGCACATGAGCGAAAAGGACAACAAGTGAACAGCAGTCCCTATGCTGTAGGGACGCATGTTACCAGAACTTCCAAAGCTAAACGTAATTGGCGGAGTCCCTGCGCAAGATAGGACGGAGTCCTCATCAAGAAGGGACGCGCGCCAAAATACGGACGAAGTTCAAATTCAAATCAAGGCCGCCCCAACATGATTACATCATCGTCCGGCCTTAGTCCTCAGAAGGAAGCTTCCTTTGTCTGGGCACGTGTAGACAATGCCAAAGACGTCGCTTTCCCAGCGATGGTCCCCTACCCACGCGGAGGCTTCCCAAGCGTCAACAGAGTTGACTTCCTCAAGACGCTCATCGCACCGTTGATCAAAGATCGAGGATCCTGCCAAGTCTCAGAGGACGCTAGAGGACAAGAATCACTTCCGCTATAAATACTCTCCAAGGAGTATGCATAGCGGCATGTGGGTGCAAGAGTGGACTTTGAAGACTTTCTCTCAAGCTCTCCCGAAGCATTCAAGAACACGAACGAAGATCGAGAAGATCAAGTGAGCTTGAAGCAAGAGAAAGAAAGTCCAACCACATCAAATCCAAAACAAACCACAAATCAATTAGAGTTGTAGTTTGTCTCTCACAACGAACCGTGAGAGACGTGATTGATAGCTTCCTTATAGCTAAGAGTGTTAGGTTACTTGTTAGGTTGAAAGGAGTGTTACTAGTGAGGCTAAGGACGGACGCTTAGCTCAGAGAAGTGTAACGACTCGCCTAAGTTGTAAGGACTCGCTTTTAATAAGATAAGGGACGGCTATTGAAAATCCTCCAACGGAGGTAGAGGTTTACCCATAAGACTAGTTGGTCTTAGTGGGGTTCCTCTATAAATACTCGTGTCCACTTATCTTGTATTCTGTTAAGTCTATTTTCCGCTGCACTAAAGGACGCCCTTAACCTAGTTAAGGACGCCCTCATTAACTGACTTACGATCCAACAAATGGGTTTTTTGCTCTAAAGTATCATGCTAATGGTTCTTTTGCCAGGTATAAAGCTCGCCTTGTTGCCCGTGGCTTTATTCAAACTTATGGCTTGGATTATCAAGAAACATTTGCTCCAGTTGCAAACATGTCTACAGTTCGTTTGCTCTTGTCCATTGCTGCTCATTTTGACTGGAAATTATTACAATTTAATGTGAAGAATGCATTCCTTAATGGCTATTTAACTGAATACATCTACATGAGTTTACCTCCAGGGTTCTCGTCTACCTCTCCTAATCATGTTTGCAAGTTGCGAAAAGCTTTATATGGCCTCAAACAATCTCCTCGTGCATGGTTTAGACGGTTTCGAGGTGTTATGCATGATGTTGGGTACATTTAGAGTTAGGGTGATCATACTCTGTTTATCAAACACTCTGACTTAGGGGCACTCTGACTTGGGGGGGGGGTGAGTATTCTTCTAGTCTATGTGGACGATATAATTCTGACTGGAAATGATGCCATTGAGCAAGCTCGTCTGAAGCATACATTAACTCGTGAATTTGAAGTAAAGGAACTTGGTTAGCTGAAATACTTCTTGGGCATTGAGGTTGCTCGATCAAAAGAGGGTATCTTCATTTCTCAACAGAAGTACACTAAGGATATTCTTCAGGAAACTGGAATGGAAAACTGTAGACCAGTAACTACACCTATGGACTATAGTCAGAAACTTGGCAAAGCTGAGAGGGAACCTACGGTTGACAAGCAGTTGTACTAGAAGCTATGTGGGAAGCTTATTTATCTTGCACACACCAGGCCTAATATCGCCTTCTCTGTAAGTGTTGTTAGTCAATTTATGCAAGATCCTAGGGTTCCACATCTTCAAGCAACATATAGAATCCTTAGAGGTACTTCTGGAAAGGGCATCCTATTTACCAAGAGCACCAAACTTCAACTTGAAGCCTATTAAGATGTTGATTATGCTGGTGATATTATGACTAGGCACTCAACAATGGGTTATTGTGTTTATCTTGGTGGAAATTTAATATCTTGGAGAAGTAAGAAGCAGGGTGTTGTTGTACAGTCAAGTGCTGAGGCTGAATTTCGTGCTACAACACACGGTATTTGTGAACTGTTATGAATTAGAATCATCTTAAATGATTTGAGAGTTCAGTGGGAGGATCCAATGAAGTTGTATTGTGATAATAAATCTGCTATCAGTATAGCTCATGATCCAGTGCAACATGACAAGACAAAACATGTCGAGATAGATAGACACTTTATCAAAGAGAAGATTGATGCTGGAATCATTCAAATCTCCCATATTTTCTCAGAATATCAGCTGGTTGACCTTCTTACTAAAGGACTTCATGGTAGACGTTTTGAGTGGCTCGCATCCAAGCTTGGCATGGTTGATCTATATAGCCAAGCTTGAAGGGGGTGTTAGATAATAATAATATACTTAATCTGTCCCAAGGGTGTAATTATTATTAGTGAGTTCCTAGGGTGGCTTTATAGTTTCTAGGAGACAATGCATTTAATGAAACCTGCTTTATTCTCTACTGTAATTATTTATATACTGGTTTCTGCCCATCAATAATATTATCACTTTTCCTTCTCATTCTCTCTCAGTCACTTCTGCCCTTTCCTCTCCCAAACACTTAAGTTATTTTGGTCCCATCTTTTGAACAATATTTTCTGATATGGTCTGTAATATATACTATTTGATCTCATTTTGTGAATGAAGTTCTCAGTCTTTGCATACTTGATTGTCTAAGCGTTCTTATCTATAGTTATGGTTTTGTGATAACATGAACTAACACGTGCTCTCCTTTTCGATGATGACAGGGGAAGTATAGTTTTGCAGAGATGTGTTGTTATCATAGAATGCATGTGTTTAGGGGAAATTTTTGACCAAGTCTTAAGAATGCTAACTTTAAACTGAGTTGAGAAACACTTGAATGATTTGCATGATAATCTCTTCAAAGGATGCTTATGTGTTCTCTTTCATGATAAGCTCTATACTTTGTGATTATTGTCTAAAGAGTTTGTCATTATCAAAAAGGGGGAAATTGTTGGGACGATATTAAAGACGCTAGTCATTAGTATTGAATCAATGATCTCCGTCCTTAGTTTTGATAATGATAAACTCAATGCTATCTAATGTTTGTCTAAGTGTTTGTCCCGGGAAAGGTTCCAAGGATGCTCTAAAAGTGAAAAGGACAATAAGTGAACTAGTGACCCTAAGGCATAAGGACAAACAAGACTTCAATAATCAAGTGAACAAGAATGCAGTTCCTGCGAGATTAAGACAACGTCCTTTTCATGTAGGAACACGCGCCAAATTGCAAGTGCTCAAATTCAAATAAGGTTGCCTGACAAGATGACATCACTTTTGGCCGTAGTCCTTAGGAGAAGCTTCATGTGTCAAGGACACGAGTGCAAGCTTCCAAGACGTCGCTTTCAGCATACTGTTCCCCAAACCACGTGGAAGCTTCCTAGCAAAAGGAAGAGCTAACTATCATGAGAAGACAAATCTGAACGTTGGAGGGAAGCGACAAGATCTCTGAAGATGCCCAAGGGTAAAAGGGTCATAGGAAAGGAGCCCTTTTTCATCGCCTATCAATACAAGCCCAAGTCATTCATTGCGATGTGATTTCTTCCGAACACTCTCTTCAGAGCTGTCAAGCATATTAAAGAGAACTCAAGAACAAAGTGAGAGAGTGAGCTAGATCGAAAGAAGAAGTCCACCACCAAGACAAATCTATTGTTACAAGAAAAAAAAAGTTATGTGTCTCCAAAGGGCTGTGAGACACGGAAGGTTTGAGTTCCATTGTGCTTATTATTCCGTCAACTGCTCTGAACCCTAACCCTAACCCCAACCAAGCTCTGATTTACAACATTAGCAAGGTCGACTTCCGTGACGTGGTTCAAAAGCTCATGGGCTCACCAGCACACGAGAGGATCTCCACTTCGTCGTCGTCCACGTCACCGAGACCCCACCCACTCACCCAACTCCCATCTCCAGCGGATCCAACCGTCGTCGCTTGTCCAGATCTCCAATCGGCCTCGACCGCTATTCGTCAGCCTCCACCCCAACGCCGTCAGTGGCAACATCTTCCTGTCATGCGGGTTTCATCCTTCGCCTCACTTCTTTTATACACTTTTACTCTTCTTCTTTTCTCCTTTTTGTCTATACTCACTTTTGTTTTCCACTTTAATTTTTTTTATTATTTTCCTTTTCTTTTGATGTACGGTTTGACAGAATTACAAGGAGAAACTGTAACAGGGGAAGTTTCGAACTCAAACAAAAGCTCACGGGCATAATACGAAATAATTTTTTTGTTTGGGTACCATTCAAAAAATTACAAAATATAGGGAAACCAAATGGAATTTCCATTTTACTTTCTTACACTAAAGTCTAATCTGCCCAAAATGTTGAGGCTAGCTCCGTCCCTGGCGTGGATACACCATGTTGAAGCAAATCTCTCGTGTACGAGAGTTATTTCTTCTTCTTCGTTTGCTTTTTGGCTCATGAAGGATAAGTGGTAAGAATGAAACTTATGCCAAATAAACACTTAATTAATAAGGATTTTTCTACCATGTGCCCTAGGTGCACACTATAAGAGGCTAATAATAGAACGAATTTGTAAATTTTAAAGTTTTAGTTTTTAATCTTTTTTGTGACGAATTCACTATTTTCTTTTTAGGTTTTTAGTTTCTGTTTTTGGTTTGTTTATTACGTGTCATTATGACACACAATAGAAAAACCGAGTTAATAATTTCAGCTAAACTACAATCTTACTACACCGAGCCAAAAAAAAAAACAAATATCATAAAACAAAAAGGATCTTACAATCAGCCAACTAAATCTATTACTATATACTAAAGCAAAAGCAAATTATGTCACCATATTGCTCCGCATCACCCCTGTTGAAGTCCGAAAATCTTGAACTAAATACGGGACAAAGTTATTAAACTCTCGGGCCTTTCGGCGCGCTAAAAACCGGCTCGTCTTACTTCGAGCTCTCCCACCCCCCGCGTATTATTTTATTCTCTTTTCGGAGGCTTATAAGACTTTTTAAGGTCTTTCCCGTCAAACAATGCGAGCTCCTCGGAGACTCAAACACGTCGGGGCCCGTCCTTCGAGAACACGTCTCGGGACCGGCTTTTTTCCGATTTCTTAAACTTTGCCTTGTACCACTATATAGATAATGGGGAGTTGGTTGCTTACCTTCCTATGTTCCATGATGACATGGCAAAGGTGGCTGACAAAGCAAAGCAAGCTTGTCTCCGTATGGGCAAGGTTGGCGCGTTACGTATATACATGTTACCGTACGCGTTCACTTATTCACTTTAGTTATTCGAGCGCTTAACGCGTTAAAAGCGTGTTTAGCACTTTAATCTTTTATGTTAATATTATTTATCTCGTGCACCAACACGGTGACAGATCCGGGTATCAACAACCCCCTTATTGAAAACTTATTTTTATCAGTCATAGTTTTATCGTAAAAACTTATTTTATCAATCATAATCATAATCTTATACATATTTAATTAAAATATTAGTTTTATCTTAAATTTTGAGTTGCTTTAGTAATTCTATCATAATATATAAATCTCAATCTTATCATTATACGGTTACCTATTTAATTAATAAATTGATTTATCCTAATTTTTTATATTGAAAGTATGTTTTTTTACCCATTTACTTAAATAGTATATTAATAATAAGTATTATTTTTCGTAATTTTGTTCTAAATTGTTTTAAAAATCATCATTAGTAGCAAATTCTAGCACTATACTTACGAGTTACGCCACACCTTTTTTATTAATAGTGCATTAAGTATTTGTTTCTATCGTATCATATTGAAATCCAATAATAATATTAATTAAAAAATTAGATGACATATCTATCCTAAATATCCATAACATTATATACTGATTATGTTTTAGATAAAAGATAGATTTCTGATTAAGATAATGATCTATTAATATTTTTATTTGATAATTATAAACTTCTTATTTAATTAATGTTTTACAACATAAGAACATATATATAAGATAAATTTTTTTATCTTATTATATATTCTCTATATTTAAAAATATAATAGCATATTAATTCAAATGTTTATTTTAAATTATTGATTTATTTCCATAAGCTATCTTATGCAATTTAATTTAAGTTTCATAAGATTTTTATCATATTTTTTTATAAATTTTAAAAATTAATCTCATCTTATTTCATTCTTCCTCGACATATATATATATGTTTATGTATGTATAAAAATTTATATATAAATACAATATTTTTATATAAATGTTTCATGATATACGAGAATTATGTTATTTTATAATCTAAAGAATACATGCTTTTTTAAGGAAATTAGATGTATGATGATAATTACAATTATTATAATGAATTCATATACAAAATAATAATAAAAAAAAAAAAGAACAACTCCGTACAAAGTGCCGGTCATTTGCTACATTAAAAACTAAACCTCTAAAAATAATGTATAAATCGGTCACAAAAAAAACCCCTTAAAACATAGAATAGAAAATCCAAAACAAAAATAATTAAAGTGAAGGTATATTCAATTTACACGTCTAAAAAGGACGACGACCAACAGTAGTAAAACAAGACAAAACCACCTCCCTAATCTCAAGTTTCAACTCTCTTCCTGATGAAGCAAAACCCCCCACCCACTTTGTCAAACAATTTCTACTCGTTGATAAAACCAATCACCACCCACTTCAGTTCAAGCTCACTGTTTCTCCCCATCTTCGACCCCTTCTCCTTCTCAGATTCATTATCTTGTTCTCTTTTCTCTCCAGAAACCATTATTGTAACCACCCACCACTCTTTCCGCCTTTCCCTCTCACTATCGACAAACAAAAAAGAAAAAACAAACAAACAAACCCACATGCCCACAGACACACATACTTGCACCGAGCCAGAAATCTTTCTCTCTTGTGACATGCTTTTATGCTTTCTCGAAATCCCCGCTTCCCACCGCCTACCCACCCTTGTCCCTAATCCACCCGTTAATCCGATCGATTAACCAAACCAATCGATGACGAAGCTGGTGGTGGAAGTCCTGGGCGCGGTGGATCTGATGCCCAAAGACGGCCAGGGCTCGGCCAGCCCGTACGCAGAGGTCGAGTTCGGCGACCAGCGCCACCGGACCCACGCCGTCCATAAGGAGCTGAGCCCGCAGTGGCAGCGCCCCCTCGTCTTCGACCTCCCAAGCGACCCCGCCGCCGACAGGACTCTCACCGTCAACGTCAACCACGACGGCGGGCCCCACCAGAACTTCCTCGGGCGCGTCCGCATCTCGGCCGACTCCGTCCCCTCCAGCCCCTCCCACGCCTCCGTCCACCGCTACCCCCTCGACAAGCGCGGCCTCTTCAGCCACATCAAGGGCGAGATCGATCTCAAGATCTACTTCTCCGACGACCCCTCCCTCGCCCCCACTCCCCCTCCCCCGGACCACCACCATCAGATCCCGAATCCCACCGAGCCCGACCCCCACCACGACCACCGTCGTCACAGCCACAGCCATGGACACGGAGCTGATATCTTCGACGGCGAACAAGCACCACACGACGCCGGCCAATTCGGCGGCAGCGACGACGAGGGTTTCAAGAAGAAACCCAAAAAGAAAGAAGAGGTGAGAACGTTCTTCTCGGTCCCGGCCGCCGCTCCTCAGCCCGCACCCCGTCCTCCTCCCCAATCCACCGAGACCCGGGCCGATTTCATGAGGCCGTCGCCGCCGGGGGCGATGTACATGCAAGTCCCCGGGCCAGCGGGGATGATGATGAAGAAGCCCGACTACGAGCTGGAGGAGACGCGGCCGCCCGTGGCCGCCAGGATGCGGCACAGGGGCGGCGACAAGATCGGCAGCACCTACGACCTCGTCGAGAAGATGCACTACCTCTACGTGAGCGTGGTCAAGGCCCGAGACCTCCCGGACATGGACATCTCCGGCTCGCTGGACCCCTACGTGGAGGTCAAGCTCGGCAACTACAAGGGCGTCACCCGCCACCTCGAGAAGAGCCAGAACCCCGTCTGGAACCAGATCTTCGCCTTCTCCAAGGAGCGCCTCCAGGCCCACGCGCTGGAGGTCGTGGTCAAGGATAAGGATGTCGGTAAGGACGATTTCGTGGGGCGGGTGGTGTTCGACTTGACCGAGATCCCGCTCCGGGTCCCGCCGGATAGCCCGCTGGCTCCGCAGTGGTACCGGCTCGAGGATAGGAGGGGGGACAAGTCGGCCAGGCGGGGCGAGATCATGCTTGCAGTCTGGATTGGTACCCAGGCCGATGAGGCCTTCCCCGATGCCTGGCATTCCGACGCCCACGGTGTCGCCCACCACGCCTCCCTTGCCAGCACCCGCTCCAAGGTCTACTTCTCCCCGAAGCTGTACTACCTCCGCGTCCACGTGATCGAGGCGCAGGATCTCATCCCCAACGATAAGTCGAGGCACCCCGAGGCCATCGTTAAGGTCCAGCTCGGTAGTCAGCTCCGCATGACTCGCCCTTCCCAGATCAGGACCCCGAACCCCGTGTGGAACGACGAGCTCATGTTCGTGGCGTCGGAGCCGTTTGACGAGTACGTCATTGTTAGTGTGGAGGACCGGGTCGGCCCTGGGAGGGACGACATCTTAGGCAGGATGATCATTCCTGTTAGGGAGGTCCCGCCGCGGTTCGACACCCACAAGACTCCCGATCCTCGCTGGTTCAACCTTGTGAGGCCTGCAATGGGGGATGATCTGCAGGGGGAGCATTCCAAGAAGGAGGTCAAGTTCTCTAGTAAGATCCATCTTAGGCTGTGTATGGATTCGGGGTACCACGTTCTAGATGAGTCAACCCATTTCAGCAGTGATCTACAGCCGTCGGCCAAGGTGCTCAGGAAGCCGAGCATTGGTTTGTTGGAGCTCGGCATCCTCAGTGCCAAGAACCTCTTGCCTATGAAGGGGAAAGACGGGAGGCTGACTGACCCGTACTGTGTTGCCAAGTACGGGAACAAGTGGGTTCGCACGAGGACGCTGATGAACACGCTCCACCCGAGGTGGAACGAGCAGTACACCTGGGAGGTGCACGACCCATGCACAGTCATCACTATTGGTGTGTTTGACAACTGTCAGGTGAATGGAAAGGAGGAGATGCGGGACCAGCGGATTGGCAAGGTGCGAATCAGGCTGTCGACCCTTGCCACCGACCAGATCTACACACACTTCCACCCTCTGCTGGTGCTGACGCCCTCGGGACTCAAGAAACACGGCGAGCTTCACTTGGCCGTGCGCTTCAGCTGCACTGCCTGGGTTAACATGGTCACCCTTTATGGCAGGCCATTGCTTCCCAAGATGCACTATGTCCAGCCAATTGCCATTCGCCACATTGACTGGCTACGCCACCAGGCCACACAGGTTTGTTATATGCAGATTCTGATTCATAGCATTTCTATTAAAGCTAGTTTGGTATTGATGTTTGGATATTCTGTATGATTATGCATATGAGCGTCCTTGTTTGCAGATAGTAGGTATCAGGCTTGCAAGGGCAGAACCGCCGCTGAGGAAGGAGGTGGTGGAGTACATGCTAGATGTGGACTACAACATGTGGTCGCTGCGTCGGAGCAAGGCAAACTTTCTCCGGATCATGTCGGTTCTCTCGGGTGCGACAGCTGTGTGCAGGTGGTTCACAGAGATTTGCTTTTGGCGGAACCCGATCACCACCTGTCTCGTCCACGTCCTCTTCCTCATCCTCGTATGCTACCCGGAGCTCATCCTGCCGACCGTCTTCCTCTACCTGTTTGTGATCGGGCTGTGGAACTACCGCTACCGGCCCCGACACCCGCCCCACATGGACGCACGGCTCTCGCAGGCAGAGACGGCCCACCCGGACGAGCTTGACGAGGAGTTTGACACGTTCCCGACCACGAGGCCGACGGACATAGTGCGGATGCGGTACGACCGGCTCAGGAGCGTGGCGGGACGGGTGCAGGCAGTGGCTGGGGATCTGGCCACTCAGGGGGAGAGGGCGCAGGCTATACTCAGCTGGAGGGACCCGAGGGCGACCGCGCTGTTCATCTTCTTTTCCCTTGTTCTGGCGGTTGTCCTTTATGTGACCCCTTTTCAGGTGATAGCAGTGCTCGTCGGCCTTTACATGCTTCGCCACCCGAGGTTCAGGAGCAGGTTGCCGTCTGTGCCAATCAACTTTTTTAAGCGGCTGCCTTCCAAATCTGATATGCTTCTGTGATATTTAAACTTTCTTTTTTGGTCAAATGTGAAATGAATCATTAGAGGGAATGAATTTGGATTGTTGGTGAGCTGAATAAAGACGGTTTAGAATCGTGAACTGCTAATGCTATTGATTTTCATTGATTTTTCTTTTGGGCTCCTCTCTGTTCAGTTTTTTTCCTTATTCATACAACTGGCCAGTGTCCTGAATATGTACGACACAGGCCAGAGTCTGGATTTTTGTAATGGGAGTGAGTCAAGTGTAACCCTGTCAGCTCCAGCATTACATGTTACAAATCCAAAATTTTCTACTCTTTTTAAATTTTATATTTAATAGTCTTTTTATCAGTGATGAATTTTGGTTTTGTAACATGTAATCTTCAGTGTATCATATGGTACTGTGAAGATTTGGGTTCTACGACGAAATAACGCTTACAATAAATATATGATACACCTAAAACCTATTAAATCTCAGTATCATATCGACATAAGGGTTGAAGGAGGGAAATTGTAAACAATGAAGGGGATTTTTTATATGTAATAAAAAAGAAAGAGGAACTATATTCAGTCCAACATCTCGGCTGGAATTTGGCCAAATATGTCAGGACAGGACTCCCAGTATCTACAATCCCTGGCTTCCCAGTAACCACCAATGTAGCGGTATGTTTCGGTTTGTTTGTCCATGGCGAACCACCGTGGCTTCCATCCCCTTTCTTGCATTTTCCTTGCCTGCAGTTTGCACAACACTTGATAAACCTCCTTTCTTCGAGACAGTAGTCAATGAAAGGCAGCATGATTGTACTATTTACCTGGCGCTGCCTCTGCTCCAGGCGCAACTTCTCCGCATTCGCCTTTTCAAACTCCCCATTTTCAAGGTATCTTTGGTCTGGCCTAAGCCTTGAATCTGTGGGTGGCAGCTTCTCCTACAACAAAGCTTCAAGTCAGAACTTGACACGGATGCAAATAACAAGGGCATGTTACTCGGTGGCGACTGAGATAAAGTCATGGATTCAGTAGTACCTTTAATCCTGGAGTGAGCTCGTTCAATGTGATAGCAAAGCGAGTAAGGTTGTATCTTGTAGGATACATAGGCGGTGGGCTTCGCTTCCACAAACAATGACTCGGCAAGGTATCGGCTCGTTTTCCCTTCCCAAAATAGTCTCCATTTGCATAATGCATGCTTTCGTCCCATTTTCCAAACAGAGTTGCCATTGTCTTTCCGTGTTTATCTTGTACTACGCCTTGTACCTGCACACCATCGTTGGAACTCTTGTCAATTAAAACTTCAAAATGATACTACACCAGCTAAAACCTTGCATGGAGAACTTATAGTAGAACAAAAAAAAAGCAAAAATAAGCATGATTTAGGCTTCATTAAATTTTCTAGTTAGCAGTCCTCAGCATAATATTATTAGCAGCCTAGCATGTCAGTTCCTAATTTCTAGTAAGGGATAAGAGTCCTTGGTCAGTTTCGGATTTATTAGTACTACATAATTAGTTCAGACCACAAAAGAAAGTAGTACATAATTAGTCCTAAAATCTCTCCCGAGTTGAAGGATGAGATTAGATGATCAGAATGAGTCAGAGTTTGCATTATTTAATTCTTGTTGAGATAGGATAGTTATCAATAATAAAAAACGTTAGGAACATATTTCCGCTTGCAAGATCCTTGCTAAGACAACTATCCAATATCTTCTAGCCATGGACCATATACTCGAATTGTTTCAAACGGACTTTTAGTCTGATCCAATAATTATAATTAGTGAGACCATTTCAAATGAGCTTTAAACCCGCAAAGTCCTTTAGCTTAAGGTTTGACTTTAGGGATAAAAATGGTACCTGATGAGGAGTTCGATCAATTATAGACTGCTCTTTAAATTTCAACTTGCAACTGTAGTTACCGTTTCCATGAATACGCATTGTACCATAATGCTCACAATACAACTTCCCTAGTATTAGGTTGTATATTGATGTTGTTACCTGCAAGATAGAAAAAATTAACATACATACAAGAGTGTGAAGGTGAACTACAGAATCATCATCTGTGACAAACCTTACTCCACTGGAAAACCTCACCATCATCAAACTCCAATGTCAACACACCGACAGGCTCAAGTTGTATCGAGCGGCCCCAAAATTTACTTTTTAAGTTGCTGTCTCCCCATAATCTCCACCCAGTTCCTTCACAGTGGCAGGCGACGATCATAGGATGATGGCTGACCTGAATGAAAAAGGGTAACCTTATTTATCGACCACATATTTAAAAAGAAGTATCATTAAACAAAATTCCCTTCAGCTTCATCTCCGTTTATGCAATTGTTGTGGTTATATTCCTTATATATCCATCCATTGCTTCAAAATTCATTGGTAGCTACGCAAATTCAACATTAAGAGTCCACTCATGTTTCCTTTTCCGAAAAAAAAGGAGTGGAAGACTTAAACTAGAACAGATTTTTTTATGAGAGTTACACAAAAGAAAGAGCATGTTACAATAGCCTAATATAGAGAAGCAGTCTATGAGATATTATAAGGAAGTTTGAGCAACATGATAGCAACTCAGAGTAAACACCTTCTCCGAGAAAAAACGAAGGCCTTTGTCAGGGAAATCGGCTTCATATGTCTCTCCCAACAATGGATTGAAGGGCTTGCAGGTCCTTCCTTCCGTCGAAGCATATCCAGATACAGCAAACGCAGCCACATTAAGGATTCTCATAAGGCTGTTTCCCTGCAGAAAAAATAAAGATAATCAGTATAACCACAAATCATTAAAAGTCTAGAAGAACATTTGACAAAGCTCTACACCTTTGATGGATCCCCTTTCTAGACAAACATCTTCATTATGGACAATTTTATGTAAAGCATTATATGACACAGCCTAAAGGGCCCTTTTACTGCATTATCATCACAAATCTTATGAAGCAGAATGTCAGACTCCTTATAAATGACTAGTAAATGAAGATCATCTCCGATGCTGGTGTACTTGGGTTCTAGAATACAATAATGAAGTCTAAACGACTTCTGTGGCAATTGAGTAAGCGGGAAATGATGAAGTCACATTCTGGAAAATAAAGGAAAATCCATGATAGAAACCACAAAGGAAACCTTAAATACAATGATACACACACAAACAAAATACACTTAGATATGATTACAATGCAGTGTAAATGAAGATGACAACCCGGAGTCCCAAAAAATAGTTCAGTTAAAGTGGCAAGTTCTACGAATAAATGAGCATCCTAAAATGTAAGGCATCAGATTGAGTGTCCATAAGGTGCACCATTTCCAAGAAATTTGCATCATGATTGTGGTCTGAGAAAATGGCAGTGGACCACTCACTGTAAATCACTCTAATCATGAAGTACACAAAACGGTCTTATATAAAGCTGGCATATAAAAGCGAATTTCAGAAAAAATCTCAAAGTCTTACCTTTTTACCCCATTCATTGGCCCTGTCAAGAAGATATGAGTATTCTAAGTCTTCGAAACACTTTTGAAGAGATGAAAGTGGTTCATTGAAGTAAACCGGGAGACAGACTTTTGTGAGATCTTTTCCGATGTTATCCTTTATCATTGACCAAAGACTAGCTACTTTCTCCTTTTCAATAGGATCAGGCAATTTCCTACGACGCTTGACATGAGGAAAATTAGCTCCAGCAGATTTGATCGATGGGTCAACATCATCATCAGATATAAGAGCATGCAAGTCATCACCAGAGGAAAAGGATGATATCCTCAAATCAGAACTACTACTCCTTAAAGAACTTGACGAAAGAAAATCACGAGTATCAAAGAAAGCATTTTCTTCCTCATCCGTTTCTTCCTCTGCAGCATCAACTCTTTCAATATCTTCTTCAGAATCACTTCCACTAACTTCCACTGATGGAAAAAAAAAACAGGATCACAATGATAAAAATATAATTTAAAATATGAAAAAACTGCTGATGTCCAATTTGGGGGAAAAGTGCAGCAAATAGCAATTAACAAATCCCATCCCTAGACAATGAAAGCAGTCTACAATAGACCCGGAACCTCAGAACCAGCTGATGTCCAATCTCGACTTTTTACGTTTTTCAATACAAAATTTTCACCAGAAAACTCATTCTTCACCCAAATAGTCATTTCTATTCCATACTAAAACAAGGCCTTATTTTATAGAAATAGAAAAACATATAATCTTTTTTTGTTTTGTCCAGTTAAGGTGTTGGAACAGAAACGAGTGGAACCAACCTCAGAATCTGCCGGAACCGAAACTGTGACCAGCCAAGGACCAGTTTCGGTTCAGGTTCTGAAACTGTAACTGATAATGGGAGCATGCCAAATATTATTTATAGTTGACAAAACCAAGACACAATGATTATGAAAATTCATCAGAATAGGATAGTCATAAATATCTCTACATGCTAAAGTTATGAAAACATTATGAGTTACATAAAAATCCATATCGTGTATCCATATCACAACATTATCACCCACTCAGTTACCACTTAAGCCCTTGTTCGACTTTCCGCTGAAAAACAAATTTCTCCAAAAACTACATTTTGAAACTCTTGAAATCCATGCAATTCTTTTTACTTTTCATGCTTTTCAAGGCATATATAAAACTACTTTTACCCACAAACTAAAACAAGGCTTAAGGCATTATCAGTGACCTAATAGGGTGTGTTATCAGTTAGCATAGACGTATCATGTATATGACAAGTTTATTTTACCAGACATACCAAAACACATAAATGTAGTATCCATTCCATATAATGCATCCATATCACACCATTACCACCCAATCAGTTACCATATAAGGCCTTGTTTTTTACTTTCCATCCCAAAAACTACATTTTAAAACTCTAGACATACATGTATTCCTTTACTTTTCACGTTTTTTCAAGGCAAAAAAAACTACTTTTACCCACAAACTAAAAAGAGGCCATTAATATGGCATTATCAGTTACCATATGAGTATCATTTACATCACAAGTTTTATTTACCAAATATAACAAAACACAAATGTAGCTTAGGATCATGTCACATAATCTTTATAGAGAGATCCCCCAGAAAATACCATGTTTGTTTACGAGGCATTTACTTGCAGCAATCAAATGGTTAAATAAAATTGACATAAATAGTTACTTTATCACTTTGATGAAACAAAATGGCATGCATCTGAATGTCTAGCATTATAATATAAAAATACCGATGAAAATTGAACAACCAAAACCCAGCCTTTAGCATAGTTAAAGAGATGGCGACCGGGCAAGCTGCGCCACTAACCCACTATATCATAAATAACTTGATAACAGGCAAATGGGAGAATTATTGGCAAGTAATCTCACTATATCTGGAAAATAATTAAAGATTTATATGGCTTTTTAACAACTTAAGAGGTTTTGCATATAATCCATCAATGATGATATGTTACAACAAAAGAATGTATAAACATGTAATCATACCACTGTCTTTGTCTTGCTTGGAGCTAGAAGAAGAAGAAGATGCACCTTGCTCTTTAGATTGTTTCTGACTCTCATCAACAACTGTGTTCTCTAAATCAACCTTCTCTGTCTACAAAACAAACATACAGTCAGTTTAGTTGATTTAGAAGTACCTTAGCTCTGCTGTATTAGACAGAAAATTTTCTGTGTCACTGTAGAATGAATTTACTGACATAAAAATGTAAGGAGATATGTAGGACTCTGTTCATTAAGTATTTCCATCTAGATGGCAACATAAGCAGCTAATTCTAGTAAATTGTGCTTAGCTGCTATATAAATATAGTCATTAGGTCCACTGATACAAGTCCTCCTAAGGCCTGGATAAATAAACCATGTGTGCTGTATCACAGGAAGCAGAAGCCAGCTCAATCAGAGGTTTAATTTAATTTAATTCATTTCATTTTAAGTTCTTATTTTATTCTTAGTTAGGATTGGCTGAATTAGTCAATAGAGTTTCCTACTTCCTAGGCGTCAGTTTCTAGTCAGTTGTTTGCACTAACCCAATTAGCTATGTTTGTGGTTTAGTGGGTAGTTTAGGATCAGATTTGTTATTTATATAGCTGGCTCTCATCATTTGTAATCATCATCAATTATCATCAATAGAAAAGAGTTGCAGGAATCAGTTTTCCTGCAAAGCATTCCTCTTACTAGATACTAGTGAAAGTGGCCTCTATCATCCACCTTCTATAAGGAAAAGAACAAAGGACTGTCAAGATATATAGTTGTCAAACACTCAAATACAAAATACCAATGTGCCCTTTTGTACAATGAATACAGTAAAACTTAGGATTGAAGTATCTAGCCACAAAAGATCCTTTAATATTATTCCTGTTACAAGAAAGATTTGGAAAAGTGTGAAACCTGTTGGAAAGGGGATTTCCTGATCAGTAAACGTACCTCTAAATGCCGCAAAGTATCAATAAGTTGCCGTTGCTTCTGCTTGAGCAACATAAGCTGGTTTTGTAGACCTGAAAAATCATCTTTCATAATTTGTTCACTATCCTGAATTGCTGCCTCACTGACACCCTCTTCCTGTAGACGCTGCCTCAACTTTTCCGTTGAAATGGCAACATGGTTTACAGATTCCAATAATTCACTGTTAGACATCCGTGGAAACATATCCTTCACAGCTTGTAGTGCGTCCATCCAAGCTGCTCTATCTTCTTGACACTCCGCTCTTAAATGTAGCCTCTTTGTGCCAGTAAAAATGGAAAACCTCTTATCATCTGATCTGCTCTGCCTGACTGATGAAACCTACAAAAGTTAGCACTGCAAAATATTAGAAGCTAGAAAAGAAAATCCATGAATACAACAGATTCAAGAATATCTCTGTTATATTAGCGTGTCTATTTCAATACTTAAGACTAACCATGGGCGGCCTTTTCCCACTACATTGATCTGAATTTCGGATGCTTCAAACCTTTTCCCAGAAAAAAAGGGCCTATAGTTGTCAAGCAAAGCAAACCCATCTAATCAACTGAGGCCTGAAGACTAAATTCAAACTTAAATCTATATCGCAGACTCTTCGAAATCTGAAAAAACAAGTTAATATTAGGCTTTCAATCTGACTTATAGACCTATATCTCCTGCATTACTCTTGAAGTTAAGAATTAGGCCTCTGAGGATTTTCACATAATCTATTTCACTGAAATAAAACTCCTCCAAAACCCAAAAGGGAAGTTGAATTTCATCGTAGGTTGGGATCAGAGACAGTTGCTAACTTCCTATTAATGCACAAGTACTATAAACAAGGATCAGAACTGACTAAACCACCCGAATGAATGATCAAACACATAGTGGAGGATAGAAAATAGTCAAAACAATACAATTTGCATTCAGAAATGAATGATCAAATAGACTGCTGATGGAAACATCACCTTAAGATGAATTTCGCCAAAAGGCTTGCGACGATGGTGAGAATTCACACTTTTCTTCTTAGCAATCCTGCGAATCGACTCCTCCCCAATAACTTTGCAGCCTTTCTCAGTCTCGATGCTAACAGCAATTTTATCAGGACCATGAATCTTGTAGTAGGAGAGAACGCCATCCTGCAACACAAACCACCTGGGCCTCCAACCCTTGCCATAATTGACCCACTTATACAGAACACCACAAATCCCATTCCCGACGATATTATTGATCTTGACCTCCCTGGTGTCCGCCGCCGACAGCTGAAGCTGATGGGCGCTGTTCTCCCTAGTGGAGAGCTTCGTGACCCCTTCGCTCGGAGTGGGGAGCGGGTGTGACGCTTGCATTGGAGAGATGTTGGCTTGGTTTCGATCGGACACGCAGCAGAAAGGCTGCATCAGGATCGGACTCTTCTCAGTCGATCATCGGACGGTGAGATCGGAGGGGCAAATCCGGAATGGAATCTGTTCATCTGGACACGGGCAGAGAGAGACAAAGAGCAAGGGGAAGATAGAGATGAACCTGCCTTTAACAACTGCCTCGAATTCAACGGATTAGAGAGAAGATTGAAGCCGGTTCAAGGACACGAAGAATTTGGAAAGGTCTAGAGGGAATCGGAATTTTTGATTATGGGGGCGGAGGACAGAAGGTGGACGAAGACTGTATATCGAACCTAGATTTCATAGGCAAATCCCACATTTGCCCGGCCAGTCCACCATTACTCTCCGGATAGTACCGCTTCGCGGTAGGGGTGCAATTCGGATAATCGGTCGGATTTCGGTCGGATAATTTGGTTTCGGGTTATTCGGGTGTGAACAGTATCGGATATAAACGGAAAATCGGATGCATTCGGGTCGGGTCAGATCGGGTCGGATATTCAAATTGTCGGATAAGTCGGGTTATAACCGGTTAATTTAATTCGGGTTTCGGTTGAGTCGGTTTCGGGTTGAGTCGGTTTTTTCAATTTTCGATTGAATCGGATTCCGGTTGAAGCGGTTTTCGGTTGAATCGGTTTCGGATGAATCGGATTCGGTTGAATCGGTTACGGATGAATCAGTTTTTGGTAAATCAATTTTTGATTGAATTGGGTCTTAGTAGAAATGTGTTTGTATAATTAGGTTTTGATAGTTGGAACAATGAATCAATTTAATTTTGATTTAACTATATTTTAAATAATGTGTTTTTTTTTCTATATTTCAAGTGTACAACATAAGCCTATACAAATATAATGATATTAATGTCTACGAGATCTTGTACATTCTCAAAATCATATCCATTCAAATGATCAGATTCATATACTGATAAATAAGATCTTATATTTTGTCAAACAAATATATCTTTAGTAATGAATGATAATATTAAATTATAAATATTTATCAAATTACGATTAATAGTTTTAAAATAATATAAAAAAAGAGATCACATTTCAGATAAACAGGATTATACAATCTCTTACATTTGCAATTTTGTATTACACTTTATACTAACAATATATTATGTTTTATATCGTATTATATAGAATATCATACTAAGTTCGGATTGTTTCGGATATCATATATAATTATCGGGTACAATCGGGTTCGGGTTGTTTCGGAAGTCGGGTATAATCGGGTTCGGATTGTTTCGGGTTTCAGATATAACTCGGTCGGGTATTTCCGGGTCGGGTTATTCAGGTTTCGGTTTGAAAACCGGATTGAGATTTTCGGATGTAATCGGGTTTTGGGTCATTCTTAATCGGGTTGCTTATACCGGCCTCCGGGTCAAATTCGGTCGGATTGAGTCGGTTTCGGATTTTATTTGATAAAAACGAATTTCGGGCCTCGGTCGGTTCTCAAAACGGATAATTCGGTCGGTTAGTTCGGATCGGGTCAGAATTTGCCACCCCTACTTCGCGATTATGCTAGTATTATAATAGTACACTTTCTCTTCTTTTTTCTATTTGTACGCTAAATGTTGCATTTATCGTAAAATTATTATTCGGTGTACCTAAATTAAGCGTACAGGGTAAAATGGGAAAAAAAAATTATCGTCTGGGGAACCTTATGTTCCTAAGGTATACGCTTCCTAGGACCATAGACTTGTCAACTTGTTCGAGGTGAGATTATCACTTGGCTAGCCAACCTGCGTCCTATCAAGGCACACAATTTTCCCTTAGCAGTCCACCATTGGATCCGTGTGTGCCTACATGGTTTAACCCTAAACGCTAATCCTAAATCCTAAGAATAGAGATTTTGAGCTAAGTCAACGTTCATGAAAGAGTAAGAACATAAACCGAAACGACAGTCGAACATGATTAAGAACTGAAACTAAAGAATCAAACTCAAATTGGCCTTATGGGCCCATTAAGCTCAATTCTATCCAAGCCGAATAGAGCTTTCGATCTAAGTTAACGTTCATGAAAGAGTAAGAACATAAACCGAACGATAGTTGAGCATAATGAAGAACCGAACCTAAAGAATCAAACTCGAATTGGGGCTATAGGCCAATTCGATCCAAGTCGTATAGAACTCTCGACCTGAACCAACGTTCATGCAAGAGTAAGAGTCTAAACCAAAACGATATTCGAACATGATGAAGAGCTGAAACTAGCGAATCAAGCTCGAATTGCACTTATAGCCTCAATACAATCTAAGCCGAATAGAACTCTCGACATAAGTCAATGTTCATGAAAGAGTAAGAACATAAACCAAAATGATAGTCGAACATGATGAAGAAATGAAACTAAGGAATCATACTCGAATTGGGTTATAGGCCCATTATGCCCAATTCGATCCAAGCCGAATAAAGCTCTTGATCTAAGCCAACACTCATGAAAGAGTAAGTACATAAGCCAAAATGACAGTCAAATATAATGAAGAACTGAAACTAAGAGATCATACTCGAATTGGGCCTATGGGCCCACTAGGCCCAATTCGATCCAAGCCAAGTAGTACTTAATTTTGACCTAAGTCAACGCTCTTGAAAGAGTAAGAACATAAACCAAAATGACAATCGAACATGATGAAGAGCCGAAACTAAGGAATCGAACTCGAATTGGGCATATGGGCTCATTAGGCGCAATACGATTCGAACTGAATAAAACTCTAGATCTAAGCCAACGTTAATGAAAGAGTAAGAACATAAACCGAAACGATGGTTGAACATGAAGAGCCGAAACTAATTGAACTCGAATTGGGCTTATGGGCCCATTAGGGCCATCGATTCAACTCATTAGTCATATTAGGGTTTAGGATCAGGGTTTAGGATTAAACCATGTAGGCACACACGGACACGATGGTGCACCTAGCTAGGCTCACAAGGACCCACTAGTGCACGGTCTTGTGCGCCTACCATAGGGTCACAAGGAAAATTTGTGCGCCTTGCTAGGGTCACAAGGAGGCGTTGTACACGGTTTCATGTATTTTTTTTAAGATAGGAAAGAGATTAGACTAGCTTTACACAGAAAACTATTATATAGCATCCTTGCGGATGATGTCCCGAAGGACCGGATCAGAACCCAAAGTAGTCGATGGCACACGGCGAAACGAGCCTGCAATAAAATCAACCACTAAGTTGGCTTCCCTGAAGATGTGTCTGATGCCCCAACTTTGAAACTGACCCAGTAGGTATTGAATGTCCGCACACATAAGCTCCACCTCCCACGGACAACTCCAATCGTCCAACACTACATTAACGACCTGCAGGTTGTCACCTTCAATAAGAAGACGAGGAATGCCAAGGCGAATAGCCTCCTTAATCCCCTAACGAAGCGCAAAGGCTTCAGAAAACACCACGGAGTGACGACTAAGGTACCCACCATCCAGCACGACGGGAACCCCCTCCGAATTCCTGATAACATAACCAAAAGACGAGATACCTTCAGAATTAACCGCACCGTCAAAGTTAGGTTTGTTAAAGTTTGTAGTGGGTTTTGTCCATCTGGAGCTTTCCTTTTTTTTAGGTGTGGACCCACTCCGGTTTTTATACCCAATGTTTTTTGACGCCATAAGACTTATCCAATCAGCTATTTGCTTCTTAGCAAATTCAACTGTCGTCGTTGGGCTTGTTTGGCCATTGTTACTTTGGTCAAAAACACTTTTGTTCCTGAGGAACCACGTGCACCACCAAAGGGTTGTGACGGTTTCAAATTGAGATTTCGAGAGTTTAGCTCTGATTTTACACGGTTCCATGTATTAAATCTTTCTATTAGTCACTCTAACAATGCTAAGAGTGGTGCTTTTAATTTTTTTGCAGATTGAGTTTTGCATCTAGAAGAATGTGGGGACCCACCTTGTTTCCAAACACCCATACTAATTTATGTATTTGATTTCCTTAATAATTAATTAAAAAACTAAAAAAAGGTATAATCTACAAACAGATAAAGAAGTAGCACAGTACGCAATAAATGCCCCGTATTTTGTACATATCATAATGTTTTTCTACCATTTTTTATGACGTTTATTTATATTGGCTTCTTAGTGCTCTTCAACACCCATTTATTTTCACACTAATTACTCCGACATTAATTGTTGTGGATCTCCCTCCTAAAAATTTGCCCATTGAAATTGTGCATGTATATAAAAGTAATAAGAAAGTTGACAATACTCTATATAGATAATAATGTTCTTATTACATGACTAAGGACTCGTTTGGTTACCATCTGTGAAAACGTAAACGGAATATAAATGAATCTAGACGATATTTAGTGACATGATACATTAATGTAACAAAATATTTCAACATCATATTTCAATTGATGCCCAGTGGAAAAGAGAGTTGGAAGAGAGTGTTTTTTTCATTTTGTTATACCTCTCTTATAGAGAAACGATTGAGGTGGGATAAACTCAAATTTCTTATGAATAAGAGGTGACGCGAGATAAAAAGATTTTATTTATCAATATATAATTACACTAAAATTGGACTAAATTCATTTTTATTATGTTTTACGTTTCTACGATTTACAACCAAACGGACCTAAATATCCAATTATACATACACTTGAATAAAAAATGTAATAGAGGAGATTGCGAGTAGTTACATGTTAGGGTTGTCTCGTAAAAGAATCGGTTTCTCCTCTACCCACACAGTTGCACATTTGGCTAAGAAGGCGCCCGAATCCCAGAATCAGGGCGCATGGACAACCACCCATCGGCCACCTCTTCCGGCGGCGGGAACCAAACAGAGGCGGATCGACTCCTCGGCATCGCAGAGAAGCTGCTGGAGTCGCGAGATCTGAGCGGCTCCCGCGAGTTCGCGGTCCTGGCTCAGGAGACGGAGCCCTTGCTGGACGGATCCGACCAGATCCTGGCCATCTGCGACGTCCTCATCGCGGGCGACAAGCGCGTGGCCTTCACCGGCAACAACCAGCACGACTGGTACGCGATCCTCCAGGTGGAGCGCCGCTGCACCGATCTGGATCTGATGAAGCGCAACTACCGCCGCCTCGCCCTCCAACTCCACCCCGACAAGAACAAGTACCCTCTCTCCAACTCCGCCTTCCGCCTCGTGGCCGACGCCTGGGCCGTCCTCTCCGACAAGGCCAAGAAGTCGGCCTACGACGGCGAGCTCGGCCGCTTCTCCAGGGTCGAGCTCACCCCCCAAACCCAGCCCGATTCCGACAAACTCCCCGTCCGGAGAAGCTCCAGGGTCGGAGTCGGAGCGGAGCCCGTTCGCGCTAGGCCGCCGCCCAACTTCTGGACGGCGTGCCCGTACTGCTACATGCTCTACGAGTACCCTGCGGCCTACGAGGACTGCTGCCTGAGGTGCCAGAGCTGCCAGAGGGCGTTCCACGCCGCCTCCGTGCCGTCCCTGCCGCCCACGGTGCCCGGGAAGGAGGCCTACTACTGCTGCTGGGGCTTCTTTCCACTAGGGTTTTCAGCCAAAGGCTCTGTGGGCAAGAAGGGGGCGGCCGCGTTCCCCACCTGGATGCCGCCCATGTTCTCTGCAGGAGCGGCAGAGAATGCAGCCGCTCCTGCTGCTGCTGCCCCTGCGGCTACCGTCGAGGTCCGGAGGGAGACCGTGCTCAACTTCAACCATGGGGCGGCCTCCGCTGCTGCTGCTGCTGCTGCTCAGCAGGCTGCAGATGGTTTGACTACGGCGCCGGCCCCAAAGAAGAGAGGCCGCCCCAGGAAAAACCCAGCGTGAATTTGCAACAATTCCAGTTGCAAATCAGACTTCACTGGATGAGGAATGTGGTCGTAGTTGACAGTTTTGGAGAAGAAACGTCTGTTGGATGCTCTCAAGTATTTTATGGTAGCAGAATTTCATGGCTACTATTAGTCTTTCCCTTTCCCCTCTCTCTTTGATTTTCTGTAGTTTAATTGGTGTAAAAATGTTGGGATGCCATGACTCAAAACTCTGATGTCACTGACTTGTGGTCTATTTTGGAGTTCATCTGTGTAGTTCACCATTTGTGTAGTTTGTAGCGGACGTTTTCTCAGCTCTACCTGCTGTTTTGGAGGCTGTTCTTCTCCTCCCCATTCTCAATTTAGTATCCGAAGAAAGTCATCTTGCGATTGAAGGGTTGAGCGAGGAGGACTCGAGTGTTTGGCAATAGCTGGTTAGTTTGTTCCAAATGTGTGCCTATCCAACATTACATGTACGGTGTCTGCAACATTTGGAATTCAAAACACTCCAATAGGAACTTGATTTGCAGTGACCAAATAAGCACTCCAAGTCAGCATGGCAGCTATTATGCTGCAAGTCTATACAACCCACATTTCAGCCAAGCCAGATAAAGAGCTTGCTGATTGCGCGTCTGCTGATATAAAAATATGATGTGTGAGACGGTTGGAAAAGCACAATTACAGGCATTGATGAATTGAAGGTAAAGGCATTATATAATGGTATTACAGGTGGGGTGGATGTACTTAGAAAATTTGCATTCTTACAAGGAAAAATAGCATCATGAAGTTAGGCATAACTCAACACAAAAAAATCTTTAATTTCAGCTCTCCAACAATCCCGAAGATGCTAGATAGATTATTTTGGATAAATAACATAACAAGGGTATAATTCATATGAGAATAGTGCGCAGACAGAAATGAGAATGAATCTCAACCATTCGTCACACGTATATCCGTAAAAAAGGTAATTTGATTTTTAAATTCGGAGTGTAAGTTTCGGAAAATGATTGTGTAGTCGCATCTAATATGACTTTGCATTTTCATCGATCATGATTGTGTATGATAATATTAAAGACCACAAATGTATTTTCATCAAGTTTGTTATATTACACATCAAAAAACTCATACATAATGAGATAAGGACATCCACAATCACGTTGAGTCTAAGGCTAAGTTTGCAAGTACTAATTGATGACATGATGTAGCTGATTTGCGTTTATGTAGTCGATGTAGTTGATGATATGCACAAAATTTCAAGTAGGAGAGGTGCTTTATGTAGTTGTGTAGTTGATTTACCATCTACTCCCTCTGTCCCAATATGTTTGTCCAAAAGGACAAAGGACACATTATTTAAGGAATGCAAAAAGGGGGGTTAAAAGTACAAAGAGTTGTCTATTCAAACAATACACCCAAAAAATAGAATGACTAAAGTTACAGTGCAAATCTTTACAAATCCAAAAGAGTAATCCATGTGTTTTAACTTCAACCAATAAGAAACAAGCTCATACATAATCAACCAAGCTCATACATAATCAACTAATAGAAACAAAGCACACGGATGGCTATCTTCTTTCACTGTAGAGTCATCTTCTTTAAACTGTCTTCACATTCATTATTTTCATTTCTGAGCAACAGAGAACATTTACTCAAAAAAACAAAGTATTTAGTGAAAAGAGAGGGCATCTTTTTTTTCTGCATCATTGTCTAGCCTTGATGGCTTCAGTGTTTGACTTAAATGAATTTCCACAAGAGGAAGAAAGTTGTGACGCTGACCAGAATGTTTTCCTACTTGATCTTAACTAGCCAATCAGAGGCATGAAAGAAGAATCTTCCATTAATGGAGACATCCAACAAGCAAGTCAGCATCAAGCAACACCAGAAAGTCAACCACCAGCAAGTTCACATCCTCAATGCTAAAAGACCAGACTCATCTCTGATTGAAAGATGCACATACTCATGAAGCTTCTACAATTCAGAGGGGCAATGCACATACTCATGAAGCTTCTACAATTCAGAGGGGCAATGTACATTTAATGACAAGATAAGGATCTTTCCATTCACTTATCCAGAGGCATCAAAAAGGAAATCAAAAAATACAGACAAGGGGACAATTGTAACAAAGCTGGTAGAATCAGTTAAGAAGAATGTTACAAGGAGAATGTTAATTGACCAGATAGTCCCAGCAATATAATCAAAATGGCCAGAATATCCAGGGCATAAGTTCATATATATCCAATGAGATAATGCAAAAGCTCATATCACCCAAGAAGATGCAGAGTGACAAGAAGTGTATCAGCAAGGGGACTTCACATTCATATTAATGCAACAATTACCAAACAGTCCGGATTTAAACATCTTAGACCTTGGGGTTTTCAGAAACATACAGTCATTAATGCATAAAAAGATGTAAAAGAATATTGATCTCATGTTGGATGCAGTGAAGGTGGCATTTTATGAGCTACAACCAACAACACTAGCTAATGTGTGGATGATGACATTACAATACGTCAAGAATGAGATACTAAAAGCAAAAGGGGGCAATGACTAATGTCCCACATGTCAGCAAAAACTGATTAAGAGTTGAGGGGAATTTACCACCACAAGTGTAAGCACCTATCTGGGCAATTATTGAAGCATGCAATAGAATTCTTGGAGTTGGAAATGCGAAGTAAGCCAAGCATGTCAACAACCAGAAACAAAAACATAGGGGAATCAATCTAGTGATCGGTCCGGGTGTGGTGGTCAAAATTTAAGTTTATAAACCGAACCTCAATTGTAGTAAAGAGGTAGGGTGTCGAACACAAGGGAGTTCGTGCGTTGAGAGTACCCGAAAGACTAAAAAGAGATAAAAGAAAGGCAAAACGAGGAAAAACAAGAGAAATCACCTCGGACCAACACAAGTCACTTCGGTCCGAGGGTGGATCGAGGTCAATTTGGCCGGGACCGACTTACACTACGTCGGGCCCGATGTACTGGGGAACTCGGTCTTGCTCAAATAGTAGATCGGTCTTAGGTTTTTGCGTTCCTTCCCTAACTAGATTTGGGTAATTCCACCCCAACTCAGCCAATAAGTGTTGATCCTTGTGAGATCAAGGTTGCTAGCCTTCGATCCCTCCACTCTACACTTCGACCCAAGGGAGTTTTCACTCTCCTTCGATGTTAGGTCTAGTGATGGGTTAGAGATCACTTTCGCTTACTCTTACCAATCACAAGCCCTATATCCCTTGTTTCTACAAGAGAATTGAAGCTTAGTGTAGAGAGGATTCATAGATCAAGCACTCAAAGGCTATGAAATTGGGGTTTCCTACCCAATCCTAGCTAGGGGTTTCCCCCATAGCCCAAGACTATGAAATCTACTTCATCAAGTAAGAGTACAAAGTAATCAAATGGAAAAGCAAGCAAATCTCAATCATCAAACTCAAATCAAACTCAAATTGCATTCAAATCCAAAGGGGTTCACAAGATCCAAGTCTTAATTCTACTAAATCCAAAGCAAATCAAGTACAAACTCACTAAAACTCTCTCTAGCTCCACCGATTTCCTCCTCTTCTCCTCCTCCTTTCTTCTCCTTGCTCTCCAATCCTTCCTTGAGCCTTTGAGAGTGATTTGGTGTGGGATTGTTGTTGGATCCTCTCTAATCTCCCTCTAATTATCCTTTTCTCTTGATTGGGGACCAAGGAATTCCAAAGTAGAAGAAGGGCAAAATTGGAAGATCACAACATTTGTGCCTTGGAGCCTAATCTTCTCAATTGCCGACTCGGACCGACACGCTGGGGACCTCGGGCCCGACGTTGGGAACGTCGGTCCTGGACTCTGGTTGCTCGAACTCGAGCCCGACTTGGTGGTACTCGATCCTGGGCCTCGATCCTTGTCTCTTCTTGGTTTTCCTTTGGTTCCTCTTTGATCTTTGCATGGCTCTTCCGTTCCTTAGCTCCTCCTTAGATACTCCTCCAAACGTCCTCATTTGCGCCATTTTACCTACAAAACATAACAAACTCGCATAGTTTCCGAATCTTGAAGAAAATCGGGAACTAAGCTAAAAAGGAACGAAACTAACAAAGAAAGGAATGAAAAACACATATTTACAAGGGAATTTAACTACTAAAACACCACCAAAACGAGAGACATCAGAATACCCCATACTTAAACTTGCTTGTCCTCAAGCAATAACAATATAAGCAAGACCGAAGCATAATCTTCAAGTAAAGCCTCATATGAAAACACAAGTAAGCACAAATGATAGATATGCTAGCAAGATTACATCACCACACATGATCAAGTGTTCAAGGAATAAAGTCTAATGCAACAAAGCCTCACTTTAGGTATGTGGAAATGTGTATCACTCATCATGTGTTTAGGTTTAGCAATGAACACTCAAACTCAACAAACATGCAAGTAAAGGCTTTACCATTGAAGCTAATATCACCAATTCCTCCACCTAGAGATGCCTATTACAATGCACACAAAGAGTATGAACTTGGCTCAATGGAGGTCCTCAAAGAGGTTCCATTCGGCCGGGTTGTAATGGGGCTTTTGGTATTTCTCAAGGTGGGAATCACTTTGGTCTTGTGGTGCTTATAATGGGGATTGAACTTTCTAGTCTCTCACCAAACTCACCAAATCATTCCACTTTCAACTTTACTCATCCAAAAGACTTTGATTTTTCTCTTCTTTTCTCAACTTTCAACCCACACTTTTCACTTAACATCCCACTTCATCTTTGCACTACACTTTTTGTTGGATTTTTTCACACTTTTTCCACTAGGATCGACTTGCACTAAACTCGGGCCCGATGTGCACTTTAACTCGGTCGGTACCCTTTTCTTTCACTTAAGCACTTTGCTTTTCAATCCACTACTTTTTCCAACTTTTCTTTCTTTCTTTCACAACTAAGATGCACTACCCACTTGATTTATAACTCCATTCTTTGCCCTTCACCAAAAAGAATCTCAACTCTCCAAATATTCTTCCAAACCTCTCACTAAAGTCCAATCCCATAAGGGTCAAGTCATATAGGCTAGGAATCATATTTTTGAGGAGTTTCAAACAAAGGTCTAAGGCTAAAACGGGGCTACAAACAACGGTTTCTCTTCAAGGTAGGATATGGAAGATTTTGTGACTAAATGAAACAAAGTGCAAATCAATGTGACAATGCATAGAACAATTCTCATATTGGTCTTGGAAAATAGATAAACACCGCAATAGCAAGTTTTACTAAGCATGCATGAGCTAATCACACAAGAAAATGAGGGATATGCAATGATGAACAAGCATCCCTAAAATGGCCAAAAATCATCTCACAAGGTTCACTCAAGCTTAGTTGCATCGTAACTTTCTCCAAGAACTCATGTGCTCAATAAAAACATGCAAGATATCATATCACATCAAAAACAACATCCATTTAGAGGCTAAACTATCCAAAAATATGCAAATGGTTTTACATGCTCACATCATCATTAGCCTTCATATGGACATCTAAGATAAGGATTCCTTGTCCAAAACAAAATCTTTTTGTTGTTTTTTTTTTCCTCAAACAAAACAAACAAACTCATCCATTCATACCATAAAATTCAATCATCATTCATGCATCACATATCATGCCACTAACCCAAAATGAAACATCCCTTAAACAAAACAAACACACATGGAACTATAAACACACATGGAACTATGAACACACATGGAACTATGAGCTACTAACCCACCCCATACTTAAAAAGAAATCAAAACTTAAAAGTAAAGAGAAGAGTAGAGAAAGCTCACAATTTCCTTATTCTTGAATGACTTGTTGAGGCTTAGTTCGGGGGGTGGCCGCGGCGTCTCCTTTGAAGCCGTGCTTGCCGCTCTCGCTCATACACTTGGTCGTGGAAAGGGTCTTGACTTGGCGGTTGAATTTGTGGTGCGGGACGCGTCCATTGATCTTCACGGGAAGAGAAATTCCCGGTCATCCATGCATTGAAACTCTCTTGGACACTCCATCTTTGGTCTTGTACCGCTCTCAAGTCATCCACATCACGTCTTGTGTAGGCTATGTTGCGGTTCACTTCATCAAATTGAGCTTGAAAGTCTTCTTGGTGGTGGAAGAGTTGTTGTTGTTGGAAGTTGAGGTGTTGTTGTTGTAGGTTGAGTTGGTGTGCCTCTTGAAGCATTGTAGATTGTTGTAGTTGGAGATGCGACAATTGGTTGGCCAAGAAGTTCATGTCCACCGATTGTTGAGGCTCGGGGAACACCATTCCAGGCCCGTACCATTGGGCATACCCTTCATATCCTCCATAGCTTGGTGGTGCTTGTTGTGCTCCACTTCCCTCACCCCTCTCAAATTGGCTCGGGACCGGATCGGGCAAAAAGACGTCGGACCGACGTTGATGAACATCGGGCCCGACATGGGATGCACCTCGGTCCAATAGTGTTGGTGCGTGGTCGGTGAGCAAATTGTGGTAACCACCATCTTCTTCTTCTTCTCCATCTCTAGGCAAGTCCACGTCCATGTCATCTCTTCTCACGAACTCATATTGGTTGGGCTCTTCTTCTTCTTCGGTGTCCGGGGAAGCTTGAGGAGTAGTGAAACGAATGTGTTGTGCTTGTCTCCTACGCTCAAGTGTCCCCTCCGGCTCTCCATAAGGATTCTCCTTGCCCACCCATACTTGGAACCAATTGTAGTAGCTTGTGAGGTTGAAGAGACGTGGCCCCAAGGGTATGTGCACATTGTCGAAATTGGAGTGTGGGGCTAGATGAGTGGTGGCACCGGTCACTTGCTTCTCCTTGATAATGTTGGCCTTCTTGAAGTACTTTAGGTCCATGAACTCCACGCCATTTGGGGCCGGCGTGTAGGTAGACAAGTCCACCTCAAGACGATGAGCCAACATGGCTATTTGTTGGGACGCTATCAAGAACGCTTGCGTACTTGTTAGTGTTCCACACAACCGTCCCTTAGTTTTGATATGACAAACTCACTTTGATTCTAATAAAGTTGTCCAAGTGTTCAGGAACGCCAGTGACCAAAAGGACAACAAGTATGTATGGGCGTCCCATAAGCTTAGGGACGCTAGCTAACAGGAAGTAAGGATTAGCTAGAGACTACTTGAGCAAGGACGGAGTCCCAAGCAAGTAGGAACGCAAGAAAGGAGTCCTTACTCACTAGCCGACAAGATGACATCACTCGACAATGTTTGATCATCCAAGGACACGTGGAGACCGATCCTGTAGCGGAGTCCAACACTACGTGGCGGACGATCCTGTTGCAGAGTCCATCAACACGTGGCGGCCGATCCTGTAGCGGAGTTCATCATACACAGCTGGATACAGGAAGCTTCCTCATCACCGCCCTACTACGTGGAGGAAGATCCTGTAGCCACGTCCATGAAGGGCATGATCGTCCCAGACAAAAGACGCCCTTCCCCAAGTCCTATATATAGCCCCAAGGCATTTATTGTGACGCCAACGCTTTCAGGAATATTCAGAGAGAATCAGAGGAAAGCGACTCACTCAAGAACACGAAGAACTAACTCAAGAACTCAAGAACAGTGCTAGAACTTGTGTTAGATCGAGTGAGACTTGTAACCAAATCACAAAAACAGTTTGTAAGAGAAAACCCAAAAAGAGAGAAAGAGAGTTCTGCGAAGTACTGCAGAACGTAGGAATAGAGTCCTTTAGAAGATTGAACTAGCTTAAGTTGTAGGCTTAAAGGAGTTCTTTACAAGTGAACTTAGGGAAAAGCTAAGTGTCAGAGAACTGTAAAGGCTCGCCAGTACAACTGTAAGATCGTTCAATAGAAAGGAAAGAACTATTCAAAAATCCTCCAAGGAGGTAGAGGTTTACACTCAAGGACTACTTGGTCTTGAGTGGTTCCTCTATAATTCACTGCGTTCATTCTTTATCTGTTTAGTACTTAATTTCTGCTGCATTACTCAAGGACGCCCTTACTCCTCGTAGGGACGCCTAACCTAAGGACGCCTTTACTAAAGTAAAGGACGTCCCTCAGTACTAACGATCCAACAATTGGTATCAGAGCAGGCGCTCTAGATTCTTACTGAGTTACAGGTAAAGATAGACATGGAACCCATTGGAATCTCTTTTGTGAAGCCTCCGCGCCTAACGGACGGCAATTTCAATCGCTGGAAGACAAGGTTCGAAAAATTCTGCAGAAGTCAAAATTATCAATGCTGGAAGGTTATCATGAAAGGAGATCTCAAAGTTCCTGCTGACAAAGCTGATAAGGAGGACGAGTGGGGTCCTGACGAGTTTAAGCTGATGGAAACCAACGCAAAAGCTATTTGTTTCCTTCAAGCGTCCTTATGCGAGAGGGACGCCACTCGGGTTAGCAATTTGTCAACAGCGAAACAACAGTGGGAAGCTCTTGAGAAGTTCCATGTGGGAACCGCTGAAATGAAGGAGGACGTCCAGCTGAAAATCAAAAAGGAGTTCTATGCTTTTAGCATGTTGCCAAATGAGACGGTGAACGACTACTCATACCGTTTTGAGGCCCTTGTCACCAAGATGAGGAACTTGGGCATCCCAGAAACAGAAATCTCTATGAGGAATAGAGTTCAGGTGGTCATTGATGGTTTGACCGGAGTCTGGAACTTTGACAGGACAACGTTCAAAGAAAATACAGCCAACAAAACTCTAGATATGGAAGAAATCTATGGGAAGCTCAGGCAGTACGAGGAAAGAAGAATTTCTGATATGGCTAAGCTTGGACAGAATCCTCAAACTGATCTTGCTTTGGCGTCCACAACACCAGAGTACGCTGAGTACCTTCGTCGTCAACAAGAAATTGCTGTAATGGTGGAAGCCAACAAAGCTGAGAACCGCGAGAAGATGCGCGTTCAAGCCTTAAGGGAAAGAGAAAGCAAGTCTAAAGAACAACTGGATGAAGAAGAAGAAGTTGCTCTCTTTAACAAAGTTCTCCGTGTCTTTGGCAAAAGGAACAAACATGTCAATAAACACAAGATGCCCAAGAAGGAAAGCCGCAAGTACACTGAGGCAGAAATGAAGGAACTCACATGCTACAAGTGTAACAGGAAAGGGCACTTTGCTAAGAAGTGTACAACGGGAATGTCTGCAAAGGAAATGAAGACAAAAGCTCTCATTGGAGCGTTCGCCTCTGCATGGGACAGTGGGAGTTCCTCTTCTGATGATGATGATGAAGAACCAGATGAACAAGCATACATAGGCCTTGAGGACGCATCTGATGGTGAGCAAGTAGCTTTCATGGCTATGGAGGACGTCACCGTTGTTGAAAAGAACGCTTCGAAATCTGAAAATGAGGTGGAAGTGAGGGGACGCCCATGGATCATTGATAGTGGCGCCTCAAATCATATGTCAGGAAGACAGATCCATCTCACTTCTATCCAAAGTAGTGCCACGGGAGGAACTATCTCGTTTGGCAACAAGGGCAAAGGAAAGATCAAAGGAACGGGAACTGCTATTCTCAACCCGTCCATCAAAGCAACAAATGTCAGCCTTGTTGAAGGACTTGGCTTCAATCTCCTTAGCGTCTCCCAGATGTGTGATCAAGGTGAAAATCTAGTCACTTTTGACTCAAAGGAGTGCCTCGTCATCAACAAGAAATCAAACAAAGTCGTTCTCAAAGGAGTACGCCAGAACAATGTCTACATCTTTAGCCAGGAGTTCAAGCCTAAATCAGAGTTGTGTCTATCTGCTTCAAAGGAGAACGCTGATCTCTGGCATCGCCGACTTGGCCATGCTGGACCAAGCACAATCCTCAAGCTACACCAGCGAAATCTTGTGAAAGGACTTCCCCGAATTGATCCTGAGAAAGTTGAACAGTGTGAAGCTTGTATTAAAGGGAAGCAAACAAGAACGTCCTTCAAGTCCAAGAATGAAGTAAGTACAAAGAAGCCTTCGGAACTTCTCCACATGGATCTTTGTGGACCAATGAAGACACTAAGCTACGGTGGAAAGAGGTACATTTACGTTCTCGTAGATGATTTTTCTCGATTCACTTGGGTTCTTTTCTTGGTGTCAAAAGCAGATTGTTTCAATGCGTTCAAAGTATTCATCAAACAAGTGGAAGTTGCTCTTGAGACGCCTCTCAAAGCCATAAGATCAGACCATGGAACGGAGTTCCAAAATTCAGAGTTCCTGGCCTACTGTGATCAACATGGAGTCTCTCACAATTTCTCAGCTCCAAGAACGCCTCAACAAAATGGAGTTGTGGAAAGAAAGAATAGGACGCTAGAGGATATGGCAAGAACTATGCTCTTAGCAAATAGCGTTCCCAAGTACTTCTGGGCGGAAGCTATTGCTACAGCGTGTTACATCATCAATCGTACCATGATCCGTCCTTTGCTAAAGAAGACGTCCTATGAGCTGTTGAATGGAAAGAAGCCTCGCATTGATTATCTCAGAGTCTTTGGTTGCAAATGTTTCGTTCACAACAACGATAAAGAAAAACTTGGAAAGTTTGATGCAAGGAGTGATGAAGCCATATTCCTTGGGTACTCTCTTACCAGCAAAGCATATAGAGTCTTCAACAAAAGGACTCTAAAGCTTGAAGAGAGTATTCATGTTGTGTTCAAAGAAAGTTCTTCTCACAAAGAAAAACCAAGTAAGAAAGAACGCTCTTCTTTACAACAACAGGACGACTCTGAAGATGAAGCTGAAGATTGGACTTCTGGAAAATACTATGTCTCTAAGGACGTATCTCCAAATCCTGAGGAAGTCTCAGTGGACGCTCCCAGTGTTGTTCAAGGAGTTCCCTCTCGTAGTGAATCCCCAGTTCAACAAGATGTAGCTGAATCAAGTCAACAAGGCGAGCAACGTCAAGGTGTGGACGCTCTCTCTGAGGGGGAACACATTGAGGACGATGCTCAAAGTGATAGTGATAATTCTGATGGAGACATTGATCCAAGATTTGCTCATTTATTTCAAAGGGAGTCCCGCTTCTCTAGGGATCACCCAACTTCTCAAATTGTCTCTGATCCTTCTCAAGGAGTTCAGACAAGGTCAGCTGCAAACAAGTCCCAGAGTGCAAATTTAGCTTTCTGTGTATTCAATGCCTTTGTCTCTATGGTGGAGCCAAAGAATATCAAAGAAGCACTCCAGGACGCTGACTGGATTCAAGCAATGCAAGAAGAACTCAATCAGTTTGAAAGGAACAAAGTTTGGACTCTCGTCCCACGTCCCAAAGGCAAAAATATCATAGGGACGCGATGGGTGTTCAGAAATAAGCTTGATGAGAGTGGACGTGTGTCAAGAAATAAGGCAAGACTGGTGGCTCAAGGATTCAAGCAAGAGGAAGGCATAGACTATGATGAGACCTTTGCTCCTATTGCTAGAATTGAAGCCGTTCGTCTCCTTATTGCCTTCGCCGCTCACAAAGGATTCAAGTTATTTCAGATGGACGTCAAGACTGCCTTTCTCAATGGAAAGCTAAAGGAGGAAGTGTACGTTGCTCAGCCGCCTGGCTTTGAGGACGCCTCTCACCCAGATCATGTGTACTACTTGGACAAAGCGCTCTATGGACTCAAGCAAGCACCTCGTGCATGGTACGACAGGTTTGTGTCCTTCCTTTTGTCTCATCGGTACACCAGAGGTTCAATTGATAAAACTTTGTTCATAAAGAAAGTTCACAAGGACATTTTAATTGCCCAAGTCTATGTTGATGATATAGTCTTTGGTAGTACTAACATGAAGCTTGTAGATGAGTTCAAGTCCTTAATGAGTAGTGAATTTGAGATGTCCCTCATTGGAGGACTCAATTTCTTCTTGGGACTTCAAATCAATCAACTCAAGGAAGGGACGCGCATTCACCAACAAAAATATGTCCGTGAAATGCTTGAGAAGTACGGGATGAACACGTCCAAACCTGTTGCAACCCCTTGTTCTCCAAACTCGCGTCTTTACGCAGATGAACAGGGAAAGGACGTTGATCAAAAGCTTTACAGAGGAATGATTGGCTCTTTGCTCTACTTGACCGCAAGCCGTCCCGACATTATATTTGCCGTTTGCTTGTGTGCACGCTTCCAGGCGAATCCAAAGGAGTCCCACATGCAAGAAGTCAAGAGGATCTTTCGCTACCTCAAAGGACGCGATAATCTTTGCCTTTGGTATCCCAGGAAGACGTCCTTCAAGCTAGTTGGCTACTCGGACGCTGATTATGCTGGTCATGTGATTGATCGGAAAAGCACTTCAGGAATGGCACAGTTCCTTGGTTCATGCTTAGTCTCTTGGGGATCTAAGAAACAGAACTCTGTGGCGCTTTCAACTGCGGAAGCCGAGTACGTTGCTGCTGCTTCGTGCTGTTCACAAGTCATCTGGATCAAATATCAACTAGAGGACTACGGTATCAATCTTGAAACTATACCCATTCGGTGTGATAACACAAGTGCTATTGAAATTTCAAAGAATCCTGTTTTTCATTCACGCATAAAGCATATTCATATAAGGCATCATTTCTTGCGTGATAATGTTGAACTAGGACTCATTAGTATGGAGCATGTAAGGACTGAAGACCAAATAGCTGATATTTTCACTAAGGCGCTTGATAGACGTCCCTTTGAGCATCTCAGGTTGCTCTTGGGGATGATAACTTTTAAGTAGCAAGTCCCGTTCTACTATTCCCTCAATGATTGGCTATGTTTTGTCAATTCTAAGTATTTAAGGACTGTTATGCATTAAATTCATCTTTGCAAGGACGCTAGTCTAAAACTTCATTTGTTTGGTACTTTGGAACGCCATTCAAATTTTCTCTATTTTATCTTGAAAAGAGTATCCCTGATCACCCAACCCTCATTATAAGCCGAAATGATGGGAACTCTAAGCTTACCCTAGCCGAGAACTCCGCAAAAGCGTCCTATGAGCTTCATATTTTCTTTCATGGGACGTACTTGCGTTGTTCTGAACTGGTTCGAAAGGTGATCACAAGAACGGTAAGTTGGTTATTGGTTTGCTTGAAGAGGTAAAATTTTTGCTAAGTATGAGAGGACACTCAGTGTTTGTTGCAAAAGACGCCAGTTCAGTTGTTGAGGAGAAGTTGAAGAGTCAGAATTTTGAACTTTTGAAAGTGTGAACAGTGACCGTTGCTTTTGTTCAAATCTTAAGGGGGAAGTTTTGCCACGTGTCGCACAGTAAAACAGTGTTAATTACCATTTGTGCCACCGCTTCCTCTATATAAGGCCAGAACAGTCGCAATCAAATTTATTACGCTCAACCACTTTCTCGCTCTCAAATCTGCTCTGCCTTCTCTCTAGAACTCCGGCGACTTTCTCTCTCTAAATCTCATCTGAAAAAATGTCTCAAAGGCAGTTGAACGTGGCCGGATCTTCTACCGGCGGGAAGCGTAGAAAGCTGGTGAAGTCCCATTACATAGAGAAGCCCAAACCCATAGTTCTTAATGAATCTCTAGTGGACTTCATCAACAGAAAGCCGAGAACTCTCTACAATTTAATAAGGGAACGCATGGACTTGCCAGAGGTCAAGAATAATGCAACGAAGACCAAGAACTATGAAAGGTTCATTGAACGCTTCGTCATGCCAAGTCTTCACAACACCAACTACAAGGACTTGCCAGGACGGATGGACGACGTTCTCTTCTTCTCACAATTTGGAGGTGAGAATCTGGGTCCCTTACTTGAACTTATACCTGATCTCCACAACGCTATCCTTCCCGACTTTCCCATGTATCCTAGGGACTCCCTGGCCTACAAAATGCTCAAAGCAAGAGTGCCAAGTCCCTCTCCACCTCCTCCTGCCGTTCCTACCCTAACCACCAAAAATTTGCTGAAGCGTCCTGCACCTTCCTCTCCCCTCTCAAAATCTTCCCAACCCTTCTCCACTTCAAAACCAACGGAGATTGTAGATAAGTTTCCTTCCCATCTAAAGGACGGACGCTCCAAAAAGGTTCACGACCCAAGGCCCCTCAAAAAGGCCAAGACTTCAAGCGTCCCATCCTCCAAACCCCCCTCAAAACGGCCTAGCACCACAAAACGGCCATCCAACCTCTCCAAGGAATCCACTCCTCCACCTCAACAAATCTCAATCGTCCAACTCCCCACCCCTCCTCCGTCCCCCCAACCTTCCAAGAAAAATGCACTAATTCCTTTTCCTCCCAAAACCCACTCTCCCTTAAACCTGGCCAACTTCCCTTCTGCCCCGGCCCACATTTCCCCACCAAAGGACCCCGAGACCCCAAAGTCCCGCCGTCCATCCTCCGAAAGTGGCCCGGAGGAGACAGAACGCACTCTTGAGCATACTTTTCGCCGAAGGAAGGCTGGTGAAAAGCCAAGGGTTTTGCTCGCCAAGGAAGTTCCTGCGCAAATTGAGCACGTTCCCTCCTCCTCTTCCTCCTCTAGCTCATCTGAAAGCCAAAGAGGTACGCCCGCTCAGGTCTCCCCTTTCATAGATGTTGTTGGGGATTCAAATGATGAAGCGGAAGGAGAGGTGAACGCTCCTACTGAACAGATTGAGGACGCTGGTGAGCACCAGGTCGCTCAAGAGAACGCCGAGCCAACTCTCTCTGAAGAGCTCGCGCGTGATGCTCAGGAAGTCCCTCCCTATGACCAGTCCCTCCCAATCCTAAACCCCTCCCAAGCTCCACAAGAAAACCCCTCTCCCACAATCCAAACAGAATCCCATCAAGTCCACGCCACCAATAACAGAAAATCAGATAGAGGCTCAGGACGCTGAGGGCACGTCCCAAGGTCAGACCTCCGGTGCCGATCAAGCCACAGCTGGTGGCGATGCAGAAAAAGAAAAAGGCACAGAGGACGCTCCTTCAAAGGACGCTTCTGACAGTGACTCGGAGAAAGCTGAGGACGAGTCAGATGATGATGAGGACTCTGAGTACCCCAAGGGCAAGCGCAAAAGGAAGAACGCTGATGTGCCCGTTAAAGTCCTGAGCCCTCTCATTTACTCTGAAGAGTGGCTAGCCTCCTTCGACGATGAATCAGTTCAGGAGTTTCTTGAACTTCTGAAATTTCAAGGATGGCAGAACGTTGGACTAGCGCCGACCACTGTTGACAAAGAACAGGTGAAGGCGTTCTACAGGGATTTGCGCTACAAGGCAAAAGATGGCTCCCTCCACTTCAAAATTGAAGGTGAGAAAGCTTCAGTGACAGAACGCCAAATGCACTCCTTCCTGGGTCTAGGTCCACGCAAGCCACCGTCCGATGCTCTTAGCTCACTTCCTGAAGGCGGCTTTGAAACGACAGATCAAGAACTGCCTCTGGTTGAATACATTTTTCAGGGTAAAAGGCCGATGGGACTCGACAGGGTAGCTCACGTTCTGAGCAAAGTTGGCGCAATCGTTCACTACTTCATTTGTCGCGCCATTCTTCCAAGGCAGGAAAAGCGTTCAATTGTGCAAGCACATGACATAATCCTAATTGACGCTATCCTAGAACGCCGCCCAATCAACTTAGCCAGAATTGCTATGCGACACATGGCCAAGTGTGGAAGGAAGAGGCACGCCTTGCCCTACCCTGGAGTCGTAAAGGCAATCTTGCAGTCCCAGGACGCTTATGATGAGAGCGCTCCCTCTGAAGAACTTGGCTTAAAATGGAATGCCAAGAAGGGACTTGTCGAGATAAGGCATAATGAAGAGCTGCCGTCTGTTCTGAAACAGTTAGAAGCTGAGGCTGAGGAAGCCAGACTGAAAGCCGATGAAGAACGCTTAGCTGCTGAGGCTGAGGCCGCAAGGCTTAATCCTACGTCTCAAGAGTCCCCCCAAGACCAAGAGCCCGCAGTAGATCTTACAACACTTGATCAAATGCTCTTAGGGCCTTCTTCTCCTCCAGCTCTTCCAACGGACGCTCCCTCTTCGAGTACATGTCCTCTGCCCCGTTCTGCCCCTGCAAACATCGCCCAGCATCCCCCAGCAGAACTCATGGGCGCAATTATGGACAACCAGTGCCTCATTTTCTCTGCCTTAAAGGACTTATCATCTGCGTTCTCCAAGGCTGCTGAACTTCAAGAACAACTGCTCAAGTTTTATCACGACCAGCGCCGTTCTCAGTGATTGCCACCACCCCTTTTATCCCCTATTTTGTTGCTTTTTCTTCCTTTGAACTTCAAACTCATGACCTTGGTTTGTAATAACTCTAATTTTGTTTGAATGGCAACTCCACTGTTTGCTTGCATGTGTTTGTTTAAGCGTTCCACTGCTTTTAGTTATGTGTTTGTGCTAACGTCCTCATCACTTGTTATCCTTTTCGATGATGTCAAAAGGGGGAAGTGTAGTTTTGCAGAGATGCGCTATAAAATAGTTATCTAGAATAAGCAAGTGTTAAGGGGGAACTATTAAGTGAAAAGTCTAAGGTACGCTCATGCTAAAATAAAAGAGGACGCTTAGAAACTTTTCTAGGACGCGACTCTCTCCTTAAAATCCAAAAGCTAGAGAATCAAAGATTGAAAACTTGTGCTTATTAGAATTTCTCTAAGTATTAGAGGACGCCTCTAAGCTTTCATGCATGCTAAGTTCCAATGTCAAAACTGTTTTGCTGAAGAGTTTGTCATCATCAAAAAGGGGGAAATTGTTGGGACGCTATCAAGAACGCTTGCGTACTTGTTAGTGTTCCACACAACCGTCCCTTAGTTTTGATATGACAATCTCACTTTGATTCTAATAAAGTTGTCCAAGTGTTCAGGAACGCCAGTGACCAAAAGGACAACAAGTGTGTATGGGCGTCCCATAAGCTTAGGGATGCTAGCTAACAGGAAGTAAGGACTAGCTAGAGACTACTTGAGCAAGGACGGAGTCCCAAGCAAGTAGGAACACGAGAAAGGAGTCCTTACTCACTAGCCGACAAGATGACATCACTCGACAATGTTTGATCATCCAAGGACACGTGGAGACCGATCCTGTAGCGGAGTCCAACACTACGTGGCGGACGATCCTGTTGCAGAGTCCATCAACACGTGGCGGCCGATCCTGTAGCGGAGTTCATCATACACAGCTGGATACAGGAAGCTTCCTCATCACCGCCCTACTACGTGGAGGAAGATCCTGTAGCCACGTCCATGAAGGGCATGATCGTCCCAGACAAAAGACGCCCTTCCCCAAGTCCTATATATAGCCCCAAGGCATTTATTGTGACGCCAACGCTTTCAGGAATATTCAGAGAGAATCAGAGGAAAGCGACTCACTCAAGAACACGAAGAACTAACTCAAGAACTCAAGAACAGTGCTAGAACTTGTGTTAGATCGAGTGAGACTTGTAACCAAATCACAAAAACAGTTTGTAAGAGAAAACCCAAAAAGAGAGAAAGAGAGTTCTGCGAAGTACTGCAGAACGTAGGAATAGAGTCCTTTAGAAGATTGAACTAGCTTAAGTTGTAGGCTTAAAGGAGTTCTTTACAAGTGAACTTAGGGAAAAGCTAAGTGTCAGAGAACTGTAAAGGCTCGCCAGTACAACTGTAAGATCGTTCAATAGAAAGGAAAGAACTATTCAAAAATCCTCCAAGGAGGTAGAGGTTTACACTCAAGGACTACTTGGTCTTGAGTGGTTCCTCTATAATTCATTGCGTTCATTCTTTATCTGTTTAGTACTTAATTTCCGCTGCATTACTCAAGGACGCCCTTACTCCTCGTAGGGACGCCTAACCTAAGGACGCCTTTACCAAAGTAAAGGACGTCCCTCAGTACTAACGATCCAACAATATCATGCCTCCGAAATAGATCCATGAGGAACTTTAGAAATCCCTCACCATCTTCGCCCATTCCCATGCGAGGTTCATTGGCTTCTCATTCTCAAACAACATCTCATAGAGTAGCATGGCCTCCTCCTTCATTGGCTTGCTCAATTCATGCCTAGCAAAGATGGAACAACCCAAGGCTCGGATCATGACTCGGAAGAGTGGATTTGCTATCTCATTTGTCGATGCGCCTTTTCTCATCTCACTTCTTCCGGCTACAAACCTCCAAAGATAGTCCACCTTCTCATTATCAACATAGGCCTCTTCTCTCGGAAATGGGAACCCAAAGTAGTGCGCCATGTTCCGGAGAGAAAGTTCGTGCAACTCGTTGCCCATTTGGAAGGAAATCATGCCTTCACTCTCGACCCCTTCATAGGTGCACTTGAAAGTCGCCATGAACTCGGACGTCAAGGCGGGATAGTGAGTGTTGTTCCACCTTAGCAAAACATTGAGCCCAATGTGAGAGTAGCACCGAATAAGAGCCTCATCCATGCACATCTTTCTAATGGACTCCCAATCTAACCACCGAGTGTGGTGAGATAGACCCATGAGTCGCTCATACTCTCTAGCCACATCATCATCTTCGAAACGCACATCGTCCATCCTTTGGACCCTCTTGGACGACTTCTTGGACTTTCTTGTTGCTTTCTCCATCCTTGAAGAAGATGCTCGGGTAGACATGGTACCTACATACAATCAACACAAAGAACTCCAAGATAAAATCTATACAATCACAACAAAATCACAAGCTTCCACAACAAACAACTCATCATGTAAGGAAATGACCCCATACTTGTTCTTAACACACTCAATCCACAAAATCCAATCATGCATGAACAAAGAATCATATATCAATGGTCAAGCTACAAGATATATCATGATAAACATGCTATAACCAACATTCAAGCTCATGAATCCTTAAGCTCACACAAGAGAAAATCGAAAAGCATAGGACCGACCAACAAAGTACATCGGGTCCGAGGTTCTCAACCTCGGTCCGAGTCTTGGACCGACTCTCAACATCGGTCCCGAGGTTTTGGGTACCTCGGACCGATCCTAATCCGACTTCTCTACCTCTTTTCACCCATAAAACACTCTATCATGCTCCTAAAACTCAAAATCAACCAATTCTCATCATCAATCGAAGTTCTAAGTAGGTTTTTGCAACAATTAAGCACAAATTTCACAATGCATGCAAATCACCATGGATGCTCAAGGTCTAAGCTCACTCAATCATGGCATATCTCAAATCTAGCAATAAAAGCATGAAATTCACAAAGAATCAAGTAGAGATTGAGATTCTCATACCAAATATGAAGAAACAAAGACTTCTAGCAATCAACTTCTTAGAACTCAAATTTGTCTTCTAGATCTAGAAGAGGGATGAAGATATATGGGATGTTGTTAGGATTTTTGGCTTTTGGATCAATTCTTGAGGATGCTAGGGGTATGGATCGAGATTTGTGGTGAGATTTGCTTGAGGTTCGAGTATGGTGGAGTGATGGATCGATTTGGGGGTTTTGAAGGGGACTTGGTATTTTGGGAAGGTAGTTATGAGGGTGATGGGTGGTGGGTATGGGAAAGGGGGCTTAAATGGGGTAGAAGACAAAGTTAGGTCAGAAGGGTATAATAGGAATTTCGTCCAAAGTCAAGTCCAAAGTGGACCGGCAATACTGGACCGACGTTGGGGACCTCGGGCCCGAGGTACCCAGTACCTCGGTCCTACCCGTTTTGGTTTCCTAAAAATCCCTCGTCTTGGCAATTGTTTACCCACAAGTCATTGCATCATTTCCATAAATACCACACATGATCATGAAGCTCACATAACACACAATTCCACAAAACACATGCTAAAGAGAGATTAGAAAGAATCTAAGCTAAGGCGAAGAAAAACAAACTAGAAACTACGAAAATGAACCTACTAAACTCGGGTTGCCTCCCAAGGAGCGCTTCTTTTAAGTCACTAGCTTGACTTCTAACCTCTACCCTTCAAGGAGGGTGAAAAACGGTGAATTGATCCTCCTTGTCATATACACCTCCATTCTCCTCATAACCGAAGTGCCACCATTTGTGTTTGATGAAAGTGTGGTCTCCAGATTCTCCATCATTCTTCTCCTCCAAAGTGTAGGTTGGCATCTCTTGCATCTTCTCAACTTGATCTTCATTACCTACACCACAAAAATCTAAAGAATTTCTGAGGGGATTCAATGACATTATAACTCAAGTCTTCTTGCAAATCACTCAAGCAAAGGTAATCATCCTCTAGATCCTCTTTCAAATCACTTAAACAAATGTAAGAATCGCCCACATCAAAAGGATATAGAGTAGGATACTCTTCATGGCTTCTCGGGCTATCTCCATCTCTTGACTCTTCATGAACTTGAACATTGACCATGTCTTGATCTCTCAATGGTGCTTCTTCCTCTCTTGTGGGTTCCAACTCCTCTCTCTTGCGCTTGGCATTCTCCTCCAACTTCAAGATCGCCAACGCATCCGGTTCGTTAAGAGCTTTGTTGAAATGGAACTCCACTTTTTCCTCGCCAATCTCGAAAGTGACTTTCCCATTCCTCACATCGAATTTGGCACCCGCCGTAGCTAGAAACGGCCTTCCGAAAATAATGGATACCATCGGATCTTCTTTCATGTCGAGTATCACAAAATCATCGGGCACAAAATATCTTCCAACTCTAACCGGGACGTCATCTAGAATTCCGGTGGCTTTTGTTGATGAACCATCGGCCATAGTAAGACTCATATCAACCGGTTCCATTTCTCCGAGGTTAGCCCTTCTCAATATGCTCATGGGCATAACCGATATGCTTGCTCCTAAATCACAAAGAGCTTTGAAATTTTGAGATCCAATCCCCACGGTGATGGCAAATCTTCCAGGATCACCTAGCTTTTGAGGTAGCTCCAAGATCTTCACCTCATCTTGCATCTCAACAATTGACCTCTTCTTGCTCAAGATTTCCTTCAAGAACTTTGCATAGGATGGCATCTCACTTAGAGCATCGGTGAATGGGATGGTGATGTTCAAGCCTTGCAAAAGCTTCAAGAACCGCTTGAACTTGCCCTCAACAATCTCCTTGGGCTTCTTCAAAGGATATGGAAGAGTTGTGCCACCTTGTTTCTTGGTTGGATCCACCTCCTTGGATCGATCTTGGCTTCTCTCGACATCTTCAGCTTGGGCCGACTTTGGTGTGGCTTCGGGACCGACTTCAGGAACCTCGGTCTTGGGGCAGGGAGCTTCTGGGGACATCGGGCCGACTACAGGGCATGTCGGGCCCGAGTTGTGCTCAATCTCGGTCCAACTCAGGGGACCTTCTCCGTCTACTGGATCGACTTCTGGGCATGTCGGGCCCGAGGTGCTGGGAACCTCGGTCCGACCTTCTTCTCTTGTTCTTGGAACTTGTGGCTCGGGCAAACTCCGTCCACTCCTCAATCCTATGGCTCGAACTTCGTTTTGTTGTTGTTGAGCACGGGGATTCTGCTCGGGTCGGCCCGGGAGTCTCCCTTCTTCTCTTGGAAGTTGATTCGCCATGTGAACAAATTGGTTGTCCACTTGCCTTCTCCAAACACCCAACTCCTTGAATTGATCATCATATTTTCTCTCCATGTTGGTGACTTGATTCTTCAAATCTTGAGCCCATGGTGGTGCTTGCTCATAGAATCCCGGAGGTCGATATGGCGGTGGTTAGGCCCTTGGCTCGTTTTGGTTGAAGTTGTTGTTGTAGCCACTAGCTTGTCCTTGGTTCCACCTTCCTCCATTGTTGAAATTGGCTCTCCCTCCAAAATTCCTTTGAACATAATGAGCCTCCTCAATTTGCTCGGCCAATCGGACTTGGCGCTCATTTGGGCAATCTTGGGCTCCATGCTTCAAAGAACCACACTCTTCACAAGCTCTTGTGTTTTGTTGGAGATGACCCATCTTCCTCCTCATCTTGTTCAACTCATCCTCCAAGAATTGGATCTTCACATCTTTGTCCACCTCTTCACTTTTTGGATCGTAGAGCCTCTTTGCACCGTCTCCATGGACTCTTGCTTCCTTGTTCACTTGATTGATTCCATACATGGCCTCATAATCGGAGAGCTTGTCTAGCAACTCCCACGCTTGCTCCGGAGGCAAGTCAATGAACCCATAATCGGTATGAAGGTTCAATTTATCCTTGGTGGCAAGGTTGATTCCTTGGAAGAAAATGTCTTGAAGGACATAAGGTTGTTGCCCATGCGTTGGACATGCCCTCAACATCTCTTTGAATCGATCCCAAGCCTCGAAGAGTGGCTCGTGGGCTCCTTGTTGAAAGCTCGCTATCTTCCTTCTAAGCTCCGTCGTCTTGGTGGGCGGGAAGAACTTCATCAAGAATGCTTCATTGAGAGCCCTCCATGATGTGATGGAACGAGGTGCTTGGCTCTCCAACCAATGCAATGCCTTGCCTCCCAACGACCACTTGAAGGCTTTGAGTAGCACGTACTCAAGTGTCTCGTCATCTGTCGAGATGGTCTCACATAGGTCTTTGAATTGCTTCACATGCTCGATCGGGCACTCATTCGGTCTCCCTTGGAATTGCTCTCTCTTGATGAGTGAGATAAATTGAGTTTTGATCTCAAAATTCTTTGACACCTCCGGCAAGACGATGGCCGGTTCCGGCACCTTCAACTCCGGATGCATGTATTGTCTAGCATTCCGGGGTTGGGTGTTGATTTGAGCCTCCAATCTCATCCTTTGTTCCCGCTCTCTCCGGGCCTCGGCATCTCGGTTTCCCATTTCAATTTGCATTCGAGCCATGTCGGCTCTCATCCTTTCAACCTCCACATCACGGGCTTGGTCCGCCATCCTCTTCTTCTTTCGGGCTTGCTTTAGAATACTCTCCGGGTCACACACAAAATCGAGCTCAAGTGTTCCTCGGACGGAACGAGCTCGCATACACCTACAACCAAAGACACAAACAAAACCGAATCAAAACAAACAAGGGGTTTGGGCTAGTCCCTCACCCAAATCACTACCAAAGCAAAGACTCAACAAAAGATGGGTACCTCAAACAAGTGGAACTCCCCGGCAACGGCGCCAAAATTCTGATCGGTCCGGGTGTGGTGGTCAAAATTTAAATTTATAAACCGAACCTCAATTGTAGTAAAGAGGTAGGGTGTCGAACACACGGGAGTTCGTGCGTTGAGAGTACCCGAAAGTCTAAAAAGAGATAAAAGAAAGGCAAAATGAGGAAAAACAAGAGAAATCACCTCGGACCGACACAAGTCACTTCGGTCCGAGGGTGGATCGAGGTCAATTTGGCCGGGACCGACTTACACTACGTCGGGCCCGATGTACTAGGGAACTCGGTCTTGCTCAAATAGTAGATCGGTCTTGGGTTTTTGGGTTCCTTCCCTAACTAGATTTGCGTAATTCTACCCCAACTCAGCCAATAAGTGTTGATCCTTGTGAGATCGAGGTTGCTAGCCTTCGATCCCTCCACTCTACACTTCGACCCAAGGGAGTTTTCACTCTCCTTCGATGTTAGGTCTAGTGATGGGTTAGAGATCACTTTCGCTTACTCTTACCAATCACAAGCCCTATATCCCTTGTTTCCACAAGAGAATTGAAGCTTAGTGTAGAGAGGATTCATAGATCAAGCACTCAAAGGCTATGGAATTGGGGTTTCCTACCCAATCCTAGCTAGGGGTTTCCCCCATAGCCCAAGACTATGGAATCTACTCCATCAAGTAAGAGTACAAAGCAATCAAATGGAAAAGCAAGCAAATCTCAATCATTAATCTCAAATCAAACTCAAATTGCATTCAAATCCAAAGGGGTTCACAAGATCCAAGTCTTAATTCTACTAAATCCAAAGCAAATCAAGTACAAACTCACTAAAACTCTCTCTAGCTCCACCGATTTCCTCCTCTTCTCCTCCTCCTTTCTTCTCCTTGCTCTCCAAGCCTTCCTTGAGCCTTTGAGAGTGATTTGGTGTGGGATTGTTGTTGGATCCTCTCTAATCTCCCTCTAATTATCCTTTTCTCTTGATTGGGGACCAAGGAATTCCAAATTAGAAGAAGGGCAAAATTGGAAGATCACAACATTTGTGCCTTGGAGCCTAATCTTCTCAATTGCCGACTCGGACCGACACGCTGGGGACCTCGGGCCCAACGTTGGGAACGTCGGTCCTGGACTCTGGTTGCTCGAACTCGAGCCCGACTTGGTGGTACTCGATCCTGGGCCTCGATCCTTGTCTCTTCTTGGTTTTCCTTTGGTTCCTCTTTGATCTTTGCATGGCTCTTCCGTTCCTTAGCTCCTTTGCTTAGCTCCTCCTTAGATGCTCCTCCAAAACGTCCTCATTTGCGCCATTTTACCTACAAAACATAACAAACTCGCATAGTTTCCGAATCTTGAAGAAAACCGGGAACTAAGCTAAAAAGGAACGAAACTAACAAAGAAAGGAATGAAAAACACATATTTACAAGGGAATTTAACTACTAAAACACCACCAAAACGAGAGACATCATCTAGCAATGGAGACCAAGACAATGAAAATCAATTTGGAGAGGATAGTCAATTAGTTAGGATGTAAATAAGCATTCATCCACTTTTGTGTAATTACTAGCCTTTTGTGTAAATGGTTAAGGGAAAACATATGACATTTTGGGATCTTAATAACAAAGTGTGTAATGAAAATGGCAATCTCAACTGTCCCCTATTCAATCATTGAATGAAATCCTCCTCCACATAGAACAATGAATTACAATGGCCTCAATTCAACCACATATTCATGGCCGTTTTCCTTTTGCAACTCATGCGAATGTGAATGCAAAGAACCTCATTCTTAGCAAAATGACTCATCATTAATTACAAAAAAATCTCAAGTGTCTCCTAACCCACCATTGAATTCAAATCAATCCACAACACTCATTGAAATACAAATGCCTCAAGTCAGCCACATTCATGGCCGGTTTCATATAGTATATCAACAAATTTGTAGATATATGTGATTTGTCTTCTCAGTTCATAAAAGACTCATCATTGATTTAAAAAAAGGCAATCTCAATTTTCCCCATTTGCATCATTGATTAAAAAATCAATTCCACAAAAGTCATTCACATACAAAGGCCTCAATTCAGCCACATATTCATGGCCGATTTCCAATTGTATGTAATGGTAGTATGAAATTAGAATGTCAATCTCAAGCTCCCAAAAATAATTTCTACATCGATTATCAAAAAAATAATATCTGAGAACACAAAGCAAGTTCTCTTCATTGATTGTCACGTAAGCACAAGTTCTAACTAATAGGAGACACATCATACAAAGCATCCATTTCAGATTACAACATACACCCATCAATAATGCATTAAAAGAATGCACATATGCCAACACATTCACCCAACACAAATCACCATCTCAATGTCATTCCATATCATCCACAAAATCAAGCATATATACAACAGGCCAACAAAAACACATCTCAACATCAGTTTCAACAGACATCAAGCACATGAAGCTTCTCAATTCATAACATCAATGTCAAGCATTCAAAAGGGAAAACATAATAGAAGAAACATGTCCAACACACCATGCAAATAAAACAAAAGCTAGTACAAGTTCAAATGGGACTTATCTAAGCATCAGGCTTTAGATCTAATGCTACTACGCCATCAATCTCTTTAGGGTCATCAGAAGTTGAATCTCGAGCTCCCACTGTCACACCATTCCCCAAAGACAAGGGAAGACGCACTTGGTCAACAACAGTCCTCATCTTCAGACCGTAAAAAGCCCTCAATAGACTCCTCAGACTGACCAGGACTAAAGGAAATGGTTCCCCTTGCACCCATAGCTCCACTCACACCTCGGACGCTGGGAGCATGGGATAGAATCAAAGGGAGTCGAAGACAGGCCATCATCATCATCATCATCAAAATGGGCGAAGAAGGCATCGAGTTCCTCATCAGTCATTGGGCTAGAGATGATTTTAATGGAGGTGATTATAATAGAGGTGTTTTCAATGGAGTAAAGAGGAGAAGAGAGAGTGAAAAAGATAAAGTAGGAAAGAGAGTGAATAAAGTGTAGATAAAGTAGGAAAGAGATTGAGTAAAGTGTAGATATAAATGGAAAGAGGGGATAGTACGACAAACATTTTGGGATGACGGATATGGATAGTGAACGAACATTATGAGACGGAGGAAGTAGTTGACAGTACAAAATGAAGCTTAAATGTAAATTCTTTTCAAGTGAAAAGACATAGTAAAGCAATGCGAAAATATACAATCATCCGTCATATATTGTGTTGGGACGGTGTTAGGGGCGTCAATCATTAACACCGGATCAACGATCTTCGTCCCTAGTTTTGATAATGAGTAACTCAATGTTTTCTAATGTGTTGTCCAAGTATATATCCCAAGAATCCTTCTAGGGACGATCGTCATGAGAAAAGGACAACAAGTGTCATCCATCCCTATGGATTAGGGACGCCAAGAACTTCATGACAATGAACAAGTTTCTGCAAGATAGGAAAGCAGTCCCTATCAAAAATGAACGCGCGCCAAAATGCCAACGTTCAAATTCAAATATAAAGGCCGCCCGACAAAGATGACGTCATCAGTAGCCGCGGTCCTCAGAAGATTCAGGTGTCAGAAGACAAAATAGCATGAAGCCAGGACATCGCTTTCCACCTCGTCCCAAGATAATAAGTGGAAGCTCCCCAACGAAAGAAGGAGATGACTTTCAAATGAAGACAACGTTTTACAACATGGAGAAAGCGATATCTCTGATCCTGCCTTTGAGGATACCAAAAGGGCAAATGGGTCCTAGGATAGAAACCTCATCTCACCCACTATAAATACAACCCTTTGTATATTTTGTGAGGTAGCTTCTTCCACACACTCTAGAGCCTTCAAGAACATGAAGAACAACTCAAGAACAAGAGTGAGAGAAAGTGTTAGATCGAAGAAGAAGTCCAAATCAAACCACAAAACTATTTGTAACGAGTGCAGTGTTTTCGAAGGGACTGTGAAACACGTGAGGTTTGATTTCCTTGTATCTTACATTTGAGTTTTAGATTACTTGCTAGGGCTTAGAGGAATTTCAATAGTAAACTATAGGGATGGAAGCTTATAGTTTAGGAAAGTGTGCAATTCGCCAGTGTAATAGCTGTAAATCCTCATTCAAAACAAGCTAAAGGGACGGCATTCAAAATCTTTTTCAGAGGTAGAGTTTTACCCAGCTAGATTAGCAAGTATAAGTGGGGTTCCTCTATAAATTATTATGTCCGCTCTTACTTGCTTATCAATGATTTATTTTGTTAAGTTTTCCGCTGTAAGGGGCGCCCTTCCTATGAGCGTCCTTATCTAATTTAACTTCTAACGATCTAACAATTGGTATCAGAGCAGGTCACTCTAGATTCTTAGTAGTCTGCAAGTGAAATTGACGAACATGGAACCAGTCGGTAACAACAACAATAAGCCTCCACGCCTAGTGGAAGGAAACTATGACAATTGGAGATCAAGAATGGGTTATTGGATCAGAAGTCAAGACTATAAGTGTTGGCAAGTCATGAGAAAAGTTGATTTTAAGGTTGTAGTTGATAAAGCCGACAAGGAAGACACTTGGGGTCTAGAAGAGTTCAAGCTTATGGAGACAAATAACAAAGATGTCATCCTTCATCCAAATGCTATATGTGAAAGGGACGCTACCAGGATCGGGAACCTCCCTTCTGCAAAGGATATGTGGGATGTTATAGAGAAATTCCACGTAGGAACGTCAGACATGAAGGAGGACTACCGGATGAGTGCCAAGTGGGAGTTCTTTTGTTTCAAAATGTTGATAGGCGAGTCGCTCAAGACTATGCCTATTGCTTTGAGGCCCTATGCAACAAAATCAACCAACTAGGAACCACTGATGAAGTGATCACCAAGAGGATGAAAATCCGACAAGTTATTGATGGACTGTTGGGTGAGTGGAACTTTGATCGAATGTTCTTCTAGGAAAATCCTACCAACAAGGGTCTTCCCATGAGTGAAATCCTTGGGAAGTTGAAAGTTTATGAAGATAGAAGGGAAAAGGACAAAGCCTTCGAGAAAGAAAAAGGCATTGCGTTGAAGATTGGAGCATCTCTAAAGAAGGAGAGTACTAAAGTTGAAGTCCCAACTTTAGGCTCCGTTCGTTAAATTAGCTGAAAGCTGTAATTGAAAGCTAACAGCTGTAACTGAAAGCTGAATCCAAAAAGTAGCTGAGACTGAATTAAGTAGCGGAATGGAGAAAAACTTGAAATGGGTGTTCGGTAAGATACCTAGCTGAATCCCGAAAAGTGTATGCTAAAAAGACCAAAATACCCTCACATTTAAAACAAATAATAAAAAATTCATACCCTCACTTAACCTCATTCAATTGGTCGTTGTATCTGTAACTGATGCTCATTCTCTCCCCGGCACCGGCCTTGTTTGATCCATGGCCTTGTTTGACCTTGTTTGAGGTCCATGGCCTTGTTTGACCAAAACACCATATGCCCATGGTTTTGTTTGACTAAAAAAAAATACCCTCATTCAATTGGTTTCGGTGGTGGACGACAAACCCAGATTTGTGCCCTCATCTTCATCGACGACTGCGAGGAGAGGCGAGGAGGCGAGCCCGGCACCGGAAATTGCATCTCCGTCGACAAACCCTGGTAAGTCGTCCTCTCATTCTCTCCCTCGGCTTCTCGTGTTGTCGTCCTCTGACTCGTGCTCTCCTCGGCACCGGAAATTGCATCTCCGTTGACCTTCTTTGATGGTGAGCCTTGGCTTCCTCTTCGTCACGAATTTACAAGAGGGGGCTTCTTCGCCAAGGCAGCAGATCTGAATTGTTTGAGGCTCGAGGGCATCGTTGGAAAATTGGCTTGAGTAGCGGACCCGATTTTGCCCAAAATGCTACCCTTTTCCGCGTCCCCTTGGGGGACTAGGGGAGAGTTGAGAGCGGAAGAATGAAGCGGAATCATCAATCCGCTTCTCATGTTGCTGTCGCCGAACACGCCACAAGGGTAGCGGAATTGGCAACTTTCCGCTCCCGATCCTCATGCCCGCTGATGTCTCTCATTTTGGTGGTGTTTTAGTAGTTAATTTCCCTTGTAAATATGTGTCTTTTGTTCCTTTCTTTGTTAGTTTTGTCCCTTTTTAGCTTAGATTCCGATTTTCCATGAGATTCGGAGACTATGCGAATTTGTTGTGTTTTGTAGGAAAATTGGCGTGTTTTGAGGAAGTTTGGAAGGAGTTTCTAAGGAGGAGCAAAGCTTGAGAGCAAAGGAGCGAAAGAGCCAAGCAAGGAACGAGGAGGAACTCAAGGAAAACCAAGAAGAAAAGAGGATCGAGGCCCGGAACGACATACCCAGCAAGTCGGACCCGAGTTTGAACTAAGCAGGCTCGGACCGAGGTTGAAGCATGTCGGGCCCGAGGTGTTCCGTGTCGGTCCATGTCGGCAAAGTGAAGATTGGTCTCCAAGGCACACAATTGTGATCTACCACTTTTGCCCTTCTTCTATTTTTTGAAATCCTTGGTCCCTAATTAAAAGGAGAAGACAATTAAAGAGAGGAGGAGCCTAATCCACACATCTAATCACTCTCAAAGGCTCAAGGAAGACTTGGAGAGCAAGGAGGAGGAAGGAAGAGGAGAGGAAGAGAGGAAATCGGTGGAGATTGCTAGATCTAGGAGGAATTTGTGAGCTTGAACTTGTTTTGTTTTGCACTTAGTAGATTTGGGATTTGGATCTTTTGAATTCCTTTGATTTGAATGCAATTTGAGTTGGATTTGAGTTTGATGATTGAGATTTGTTTGCTTTGCTATTTGATTGCTTTTTACTCTTTCCACATGGAGTAGATTCCATAGTCTTGGGCTATGGGGGAAACCCCTAGCTAGGATTGGGTGTGAACCCCCAATTCCATAGCCTTGAGTGCTTGATCTATGAATCCTCTCTACATTGAGCTTCAATTCTCTTGTGAGAACAAGGGATCAAGGGCTTGTGATTGGTAAGAGTAAGCGAAAGCGATCTCGAGCCCTTCACTTGACCTTGCATCGAATGGAAGGTGAAAACCCCCTAGGGTCGATGTGTAGAGTGGAGGGATTGAAGGCAAACAACCTCGATCTCATAAGGATCAACACTTATTGGCTGAATTGGGGTGGAATCACCCAAGTCTAGTTAGGGAAGGAACCCAAAAACCCAAGACCGATCTACTATTTTGTCAAGACCGAGTTACCCAGACGTCGGGCCCGACTTCAAACAGTGTCGGTCCTGTGCAAACTCTCATCGATCCTTCTCGGACCGAGGTGACCAAAGTCGGTCCCGAGAAGTTCCTTTTGATTTTCCTTGTTTTTGCCTTTCTTTTCCCCTTTTAAGTCTTTTTGGTACACTCAACGCACGAACTCCCGTGTGTTCGACACCCTACCCTTGTACTACTACGGGGTTCGGTTATAAATTTAAATTTTGACCCTCCAATCCGGAACCCATCAGAATTTTGTCGCCGTTGCCGGGGAGTTCTACTTGTTTGAGGTACCTCTTTTGTTGAGTCTTTGATTTTGTAGTAATTTGAGCGAGGGATTAGCCCAAACCCCTTGTTTGTTTTGATTCAGTTTTGTTTGTGTCTTTGGTTATAGGTGTATGCGAGCTTGTTCCGCCCGAGGAACACTTGAGTTCAATTTTGTGAGTGATCCGGAGAGCATTATCAAGCAAGCTCGAAGGAAGAAGAGAATGGAGAACCAAGCACAATGTGATGAGGTTGCACGGATGAGGGCCGACATGGCTCGTATGCAACTTGAGATGGAGAACCGGGAAGCCGAAGCTAGGAGAGAGCGTGAGCAAAGGATGAGATTGGAGGCTTAAATCAACACCCAACCCCGGAATGCACGCCAATACATGCATCCGGAGTTGAAGGTGCCGGAGCCGGCCATTGTCTTACCGGAGGTTTCAAAGAACTTCGAGATCAAGACTCAATTCATATCACTCATCAAGAGGGACCAATTTGAGGGGCGACCGAATGAGTGCCCGATTGAGCATGTGAAGCAATTCAAGGATATATGTGAGACCATCTCGACGGATGAGGAGACGCTAGAGTATGTGCTACTCAAAGCCTTCAAGTGGTCTCTAGGAGGCAAGGCATTACATTGGCTAGAGAGCCAAGCTCCTCGATCCATTACAACATGGCGGGCTCTCAATGAGGCATTCTTGATGAAGTTCTTTCCACTAACAAAAACAACGGAGCTTAGAAGGAAGATAGCAAGTTTCCAACAAGGAGCCCACGAGCCACTCTTTGAGGCTTGGGATCGGTTCAAGGAAATGTTAATGCAATGTCCAACTCATGGGCAACAACCTTATGTTCTCCAAGACATATTCTTCCAAGGAATCAACCCCGCCACCAAGGACAAGTTGAACCTTCACACCGATTGTGGGTTCATTGATTTGCCACCGGAGCAAGCATTGGAGTTACTTGATAAACTCTCCGACTACGAAGCCATGTACGGAGTGAGTCAGTCAACAAGGAGGCAAGAGTCCAAGGAGACGGTACAAGGAGGCTCTATGACCCGAAGAATGAAGAGGTTGATAAGGATGTGAAAATTCAATTCCTTGAGGATGAGTTGAACAAGATGAGGAGGCAAATGAATCATCTCAAGCAAACTTCAAGGGCGTGTGAAGAATGTGGATCTTTCAAGCATGTTGCTCAAGAGTGTCCCAATGAACGCCAAGTTCGCTTGGCCGAGCAAATCGAGGAGGCACACTTTGTTCAAAGAAACTATGGAGGGAGAAACAACTTCAATAATGGAGCCAACTTCAACAACTTCAACAATGGAGGAAATGGAAGGTGGAACCAAGGCCAAGCCAATGGCTACAACAACAACTACAACCAAAACGAGCCAAGGGCCCAACCACCACCATACCGACCTCCGGGGTTTTACGAACAAACTCCACAATGGGCACAAGACTTGAAGAATCAATTCACCAATGTTGAGAGGAGAGTTGATGAGATGGGCACCCAATTCAAGGAGTTTGGTGTATGGAGAAGACAAGTGGACAACCAATTTGTTCACATGGCAAATCAACTTCCGAGAGAGGAAGGGAGACTCCCGGGCCGACCCGAGGAGAATCCCCGTGCCCCACAACACCAAAATGAAGTCCGAGCTATAGGGTTGAGGAGTGGTCGGAGTTTGCCCGAGCCACATGTGCCAAGGACAAGAGAAGAGAGTCGGACCGAGTTGCCCAAGAACTCGGGCCCGACGTGCCAAGACATCGAGCCAGAAGACGGGAGTGGTCCCCTGACCAGGACCGAGGACGGGAGGAACTCGGCCCCGACATGCCCTAAAGTCGGACCGACTTCTCAAGCTTTGCCCTGCCCTCAGACCGAGGACCCGCACATCGGTCCGGACGTCGAGCCAACGTCGATCCAAGCTGAAAATGGTGAGAGTGATCCAAGCCGGTCCAAGGAAGTGGATCCAAACAAGAAACAAGGCGGCACAACTCTTCCTTACCCGTTGAAGAAGCCCAAGGAAGTTGTGGAGGGCAAGTTTAAGAGGTTCTTGAAGCTCTTGCAAGGGTTGAACATTACAATTCCGTTCACCGATGCTCTAAATGAGATGCCTTCATATGCTAATTTCTTGAAGGAAATTTTGAGCAAGAAGAGGTCGATTGTGGAAATGCAAGATGAGGTGAAGATTTTGGAGCTACCTCAAAAATTTGGTGATCCCGGGAGATTTGCAATTACCGTGGGAATTGGATCCCAAAACTTCAAGGCTCTTTGTGATTTAGGAGCGAGTATATCGGTTATGCCCATGAGCATATGGAGGAGGGCTAACCTTGGTGATATAGAACCGGTCGACATGAGTCTTACAATGACCGATGGTTCAACTAAAAAGGCCACGGGGATTTTGGATGATGTCCCGTGTAACACACCCCTCCCACACGGGAACTGGGCTGTCAGGTCCGCAGCCCAATACACTCCAACCCATCACCTAAGAGGCCCAAACCCCAAATAGGTAGGTTGTTGCCAAGGGTCCTCGAACCCATGACCTTTGGCATAACTTCCCACATGGGAGAGATATGTCAACCAAGTGCACTGCCCAGTTCCCGTGTGGGAGGGGTGTGTTACAAAAAAGTGTAGTACACTTGGTTGACATAACTCTCCCATGTGGGAAGTTATGCCAAAGGTCATGGGTTCGAGGACCCTTGGCAATAACCTACCTATTTGGGGTTTGGGCCTCTTAGGTGATGGGTTGGAGTGTATTGGGCTGCGGACCTGACAGCCCAGTTCCCGTGTGGGAGGGGTGTGTTACAAAAAAGTGCACTTTTTTGTAACACACCCTTCCCACACGGGAACTGGGCTGTCAGGTCCGCAGCCCAATATACTCCAACCCATCACCTAAGAGGCCCAAGCCCCAAATAGGTAGGTTGTTGCCAAGGGTCCTCGAACCCATGACCTTTGGCATAACTTCCCACATGGGAGAGATATGTCAACCAAGTGCACTGCATTACACTTGGTTGACATATCTCTCCCATGTGGGAAGTTATGCCAAAGGTCATGGGTTCGAGGACCCTTGGCAACAACCTACCTATTTGGGGCTTGGGCCTCTTAGGTGATGGGTTGGAGTGTATTGGGCTGCGGACCTGACAGCCCAGTTCCCGTGTGGGAGGGGTGTGTTACATCCCGGTTAGAGTTGGGAGGTCTTTTGTCCCCGACGATTTCGTGATCTTTGATATGAAAGAAGATCCTTTGGTACCCATTATTCTTGGAAGGCCGTTTCTAGCCACGACGGGTGCTAAATTTGATGTAAGAAATGGAAAGGTGACTTTTGAGATTGGCGAGGATAAAGTGGAGTTTCACTTCAACAACAATCTAAATGAACCGGATGCCTTGGCGATTTTGAAGTTGGAAGAAAATGCCAAGAGGAAAAGAGAGGAAGTGGATGCCACAAGAGAGGAAGAAGCACCTTTGAGGAGTCATGAAATGGTCAATGCTCAAGTTCAAGAGAGAGAGTTGGTAGATCCATGTGAGCACCAAGAGGAGTCAAGAGGTGATGATAGTTCAAGAGGCCAAGAAGAGTATCCTTCTTCGTTTGATGTGGGAGACTCTTATATTTGTTTGAGTGACTTGAAGGAGGATCTAGATGATGGTTACATATGTTTGAGTGATTTGAGAGAAGATTTGAGCTACAATGTTATTGAATCTCCTAGAAATTCTCTAGATGTTTGTGATGTAGGGAAGGAAGATCAAGTTGAAAAGATGCAAGAGGTGCAAACCTACACTTTGGAGGAGAAAGGTGAAGGACAATTTGGAGGCCATGCCTACATTAACCACAAGTGGTGGTTCTACGGCTATGAAGGGAGTGGAGATGGACATGACTATGGTGACCAATTCACTATCTTTCATCCACCATGAAGGTCGAGGTTAGAAGTCAAGCTAATGACTTTAAAGAAGCGCTTCTCGGGAATCAACCCGATCCTAGTAGGTTTATTTTCGTAGTTTTAGTTTATTTCTTTAGCTTAGCTTAGATTCTCTCTAATCTCTTCCTAGCATGTATTTTGTGGATTGTTGGTGTTATGTGTGCTTCATGATTAGGTAGAGGTAATGGTGAAAATAATAAAAGGACTTGTGGGAAAAGAAGTGACAAGAAGAGGGAATTTTAGGAGGTCAAACCAAGTCGGATCGAGGTACCCAGTACCTCGGGCCCGACGTAGGTGAAGTCGGTCCAACTTAGACGGTCAACCTTGGTCATGATTTGAAGAAAATGCCCATTATACCCCTCTGACCTAAACTTTGTTTCTTTCCCATTTAAAGCCTTCTTTCCCATACCTACCTCTCATCACCTTCACAACCACCTTCCCAAAACACCAAGCTCACCTTCAAAACCCCAAATCGGCCCCCTCTTCCCATCACACTCGATCCCCCATCGCTAGCCCTCAACCATCTCGATCCAATACCCTAGTGATGTCTCTTATTTTGGTAGTGTTTTATAGGTCTTTTTCCTATGTAAATATGTGTCTTTCTTCCCTTTCCTTGTGAGTTTTGTCCCTTTTTAGCTTAGTTCCCGCATTTCTATGAGATTCGGAGACTATGCGCGTTTTGTGTGTTTTTTAGGCATTTCGGAGCAAGAATGATGGAGATTGGAGCATTGAATGGTGGAGGAATTCAAGGATGGAAAAGGAGCCAAAATGGAGCTAACAATGCATGGAAAGAAGCCTCAAGTGAAGACGAAGAGAACGGCGAAAGAATCGAGTCAATCGGAGCTAAAACGAGAGAGAACGGAGCGAAACAAGCTGAAAAATGCCTTAGGACCGAGGTACCCAGCATGTCGGGCCCGAGGTACTATGTTGGCCCGAGGTGGTGGCCCGAGGTTGGGCAAGTCGGGCCCGAGGTTCATGGAACGTACGTCTTTGGACCGAGGTTGAAGCAAGTCGGGCCCGAGGTTCTCCGTGTCGATCCATGTCGGTCGTGGCTCCGGATTCCTTTCTTTTTGGGATTTTCTTGTTAATTCCCAAAATTATATTTGCTTCCTTGGAGGTCAAGGAGTCTAGAAGCCTTGGAGATCAAGGAGTTCTAGAAGCCTTGGAGGCCAAGGACTTGCCTTGGAGCCCAAGGAGTTTAGAGGGGTAATCTAGTCTTTGTAGTAGGGGGAAAAATCTCTATAAAAGCCCTTGTAATCTCTCATTCTAGATGAACAACTTTGGAGGGAGTGAATTGAGAGTGAGGTTTGAGAGAGTAGAAGGAAGAAGGGGGTGGACTCTTCTCCAAGGGAGGGAAAGAACCCAAGATCTAGAGGAGGATTTGGGTGAATTCCTTTCCTTGGAGAAGAAAGAAACCCTTAGGCTTAGCGCGGGAGTAGAGATTGTAAGAATTCCTCTTCTTTAGTTTAATTCAAGTTTGTTTTGGCTTTATTTTGTGTTTGTGTTGTTGATTGTGGATTTGACTTGCATGAATCATGATTTGCCTATGGTCTTTGATGATTGCTAGTTTGAATTCCATGATTAGTGAGTAGTTAGCTTGATCTTAGGGTAGGGGGGCGAAAACCCCAACTCAATTGCATGTGCTTGAACCAATTTCATGATTCGATTGCCTTGATCCATGTCTATTTACCTTATGAGCAAGATCCTTTGTCGAAAGCCTAGGAAAGTTGGTTCGAAGGGATGAAGAGAAAGCCTCTTGATCCCGCGGTCGAATAGGAGTCGATAAAGAGTCAATTGGCTTAAATGAATGCGAAAGCCTAGTTCCTTGTGATTAATGGCATGATTTGATTGGATTTGTTGATCTTTGTCTAAGGCGAAAGTCTCTAGTTCATTGGTCTATATGATAGCATGTGAAGTTGATGTTGGCATGAACCCCTAGCCCTAGGATCCCCTTAGCATAGCTTGTTTCTCCCTTTTTGCATTGATTGTTGAGTCGTGCCCGAGTCCCCTAGCCTCGAGCCCGACTTTGTTTGTGCCTAGCTACCTCGGTCCCGAGATTGACGACCTCGGTCCCGAGTTGCTTCGCATGTTTTCTCTCCCATTGTGTTTGTGTTAGACAATCAACCGTTCAAACGCGCATGAAATAATTCCCTGTGATCGACCTCGACCACCGTACTACAACGGGGTCGTGATACAAATATTTTTTGTTGATTGACCCGGGGCCCTATCCTTAGAATTGGTATAGCACATCGGGCCTGTCATCACCTAGCCCTTCCCTAGCATCGATCCATAGAAGAAAATGCCAACAAGTCCCATTGTTCTTCATCTCTTTCCTAGATCTAGATAGGAAATTTGAGTTCCAGGGAGTTTGATTGCTAGCAAGTCTAGATCTCTTCAAATTTGGTATGTGAATCTCGATCTCTATCTAATTCCTTGTGAATTTCATGCTTTCATTGTTTGAATTGAGATTTGCCATGATTGAGTGAGTTTAGATCTTGAGCATCCATGGTGATTTGCATGAATAGGAGAATTTGTTCTTAATTGTTGAATGTGCATGCTAGAACCTACTTGGAACTTCGATTAATGAAGAAAAATGGTTGATATTGGATTTTAGGAGCATGATAGAGTGATTTTGAGTGAATTTGGTTGAGAAGTCGAATTGAGCATCGGACCGAGATACCCAGGTATCTCGGGCCCGACATTACAGAGTCGGTCCAAAACTCAGGACCGAGGTTGAGACACCTCGGGCCCGACGTCTTGTGTTGGTCGGTCCTAGTTCTATTTGTCTTTCTCTTGTGTTGGCAATAGGGTTCATGAGTTTGATTGTTGGTTATGGCTTTATTATCATGATATATCTTCTAGCTTGACCATTGTTTTGTGATCCTTTGTCCATACATGATGGATTTTGTGAGTTAAGTATCTAAAGGATAAGTATGGGGTCATTTTTGTGTGATGAGTTGTGAGTTGTGGATATGCATGATCTTGTTGAGGTTGTATGGCTTTTATCTTGTAGTTCTTTGCTTTGAATGTGTGTAGGTACTATGACAACCCGAACATCTTCTTCACGCATGGAGAGGCCTTCAAAGAAATCAAAGAAGTCAAAGAAAGTATCAAAGATGGATGATGTGCAATTTGAGGATGATGATGTGACTCAAAGCTATGAGCGGTACATGGGTCTAGCTCACCACACAAGGTGGCTAGATTGGGAGGCTATAAGGAAGATGGGGATGGAAATGGCGCTCAACCGTTGCTACTCTCACATTGGCCTTGATGTGATGTTGAGGTGGAACAACACTCACTACCCCGCCTTGACATCGGAGTTCATGGCCACCTTCAAGTGCACTTATGAAGGAGTGGAAGATGATGAGGGCATGATCACTTTCCAATTGGGCAATGAGGTACAAGAGCTCTCACTTCGGAACTTGGCGGTCTATCTTGGATTTCCTTTTCCAAGAGATGAAGCTTTTGTGGACAATGACAAGGTGAACTATCTTTGGAAGTATGTAGCGGGAAGGAGCGAGATGAGGAAAGGAGCCTCAACAAATGAGATTGTCAGTCCTCTCTTCCGGGTGATGATCCGTGTTTTGGGATGCTCCATCTATGCTAGGCACGAGTTGAGCAAGTCGATGAAGGAAGAAGCCATGTTGCTACATGAGATGCTATTCCAAACCGAGAAGCCGATGAACCTCACATGGGAATGGGTGAAAATGGTGAGGGATTTCCAAAGCTCATCATGGATTTACTTTGGAGGGATGATAGCCCGCTTGGCTCAACGTCTCGAGGTGGATCTATCCAAGTACACGCCGGCACCGAATGGAGTGGAGTACATGGATCTCAAGTACTTCAAGAAAGCCAACATCATCAAGGAGAAAGCCGTCACCGGTGCCACCACTTATCTAGCACCTCATTCCAACTTTGACAAGGTGAATGTTCCTTTGGGGCCACGTCTCTTTGATCTCTCATGCTACTATAATTGGTTTCAAGTTTGGGTCGGGAAGGAGAATCCGTTTGGAGAGCCGGAGGGGACGATTGAGTGTAGGCGTCGTGCCCAACACATTCGCTTCACTACTCCTCAAGCTTCTCCGGAGTCCGAAGATGAAGAGCCCAACAACTTTGAATTTGCAAGAAGGGAGGCCATGGATGTTGACTCACCTCCCGAAGAAGAAGATGAAGGATACTGCAACTTGCTCACCGACCAAGCTCCCACACTCATGGACCGAGATACAGGGCACCTCGGGCCTGACGTACATCAACGTCGGTCCGACACTTATTTGCCCGAGTCGGTCCCTAGGCAATTTGAAAGAGGAGAGGGGAGTGGAGCAAGGCAAGAGCAACCACATTATGGAGGGTTCGAAGGTTATGCCCAATGGTATGGGCCCGGAATGGTCTTCCCCGAACCTCAACAATCGGTGGACATGAACTTTCTAGCCAACCAATTGGCTCACCTTCAACTTCAACAAGCAAGCATACTACAAGAGGCCCACCAACTCAACCTTCAACAACAACACATGAATTTCCAACAACAAAAACTCTCCCACCAACAAGAAGTCTTCCAAGCTCAATATGAAGAAGTGAACCAAAACCTTGCTTACACTAGGCGTGATGTGGACGATTTGAGGGCCGTAGAGGACCAAAGGTGGAGCGTTCAAGAAAGCTTCAACAATTGGATGGTCGGGAACTACGTACCCTTCCCAAGAGGACCCATGTACGCACCCCACACCTCAACTCCAACCACCAAGTCAAGATCCTTTCCAAGCCCAAGTGTATGAGCGAGAGAGGCAAACACGGCTCCAAAGGACGCTGCCGAGAGCACCCTCCCAACTAAGTCTAGACATGCCAATCAAGAATAAGAAATTGTGAGCTTTCCTAACTCTTATCTCTTTTATTTTTGAGTTTTGATTTCTTTGTTTTGATGAGGACATCAAAATTCTAAGTATGGGCTGGGGTTAGTTGCTCATAGTTTCATGTGTAGGTTTCTTGTGTTTGTTCTTGTTTTTGTTACGGGATGTTTACTTTTGGATAGTGGCATGTTATTTTGCATGATAATGATTGAATTTGATGGTTTGAATGGATGTGTTTGTTTTACTTTTGAGAAAAATTTTCGAAAAAACCATAAAAATGTGAAAAATTTTGGTTGAAATGTCAAAAAGATTTTGTTTATGGACTAGGAATTCCCATCTTAGATGTCTAAAGAAGGCTAATGATGATGTGAGCATGTAAAGTCCTTTGCATATTTTTGGATAGTTTAGCCTCTAAATGGATATTGCTTTTGATGTGATGTGATATCTTGCATGTTTTTATTGAGCACATGAGTTCTTGGATGAGTTTTGATGCAACTAAGCTAGAGTGACCCATGTGAGATGATTTTTAGCCATTTTAGGGATGCTTGTTCATTATTGCATATCCCTCATTTTTCTTGTGTGAAATAGCTCATGCATGCTTAGTAAAACTTGCTATTGCGGTGTTTATCTATTTTCCAAGACCAATATGAGATTTGTTCTATGCTTTGTCACATTGATGTGAACTTTATTTCATTTAGTCACAAAATGTTCCATATCCTACCTTGAAGACAAACCGTTGTTTGTAGCCCCGTTTTAGCCTTAAACCTTTGTTTGAAACTCCTAAAAAATATGATTCCTAGCCTATATGACTTGAACCTTATGGGATTGGACTTTAGTGAGAGGTTTTGGAAGAATATTTGGAGAGTTGAGATTCTCTTTGGTGAAGGGTAAGAATGGAGTTATAAATCAAGTGGGTAGTGCATCTTTGTGAAGTATAAAGTGAAAAAGAAAGAAAGAAAAGTTGGAAAAAAAAGTAGTGGATTGAAAGCAAAGAGCTTAAGTGAAGAAAAGGGTCCCGACCAAGTTACAAGTTACAAGTGACCTCTGGCCCGATGTGTAGTGTAAGTCGATCCTATGTGCTAAAGTGTGAAAAATCCAACAAAAAGCCTATAGTGCAAAGATGAAGTGGATTGTTAAGTGAAAGAGTGGGTTGAGAGTTGAGAAGAACGATAAATCAAAGTCTTTTGGATGAGTGAAGTTGAAAGTGGAATAATTTGGTGGAGTTGGTGAGAGACTAGAAAGTTCAATCCCCATTATAAGCACCACAAGACCAAAATGATTCCCACCTTGAGAAATACCAAAAGCCACATTACAACCCGGCCGAATGGAACCTCTTTGAGGACCTCCATTGAGCCATGTTCATATTCTTTGTGTGCATTGTAATAGGCATCTCTAGGTGGAGGAATTGGTGATATTAGCTTCAATGGTAAAGTCTTTACTTGCATGATTGTTGAGTATGAGTGTTCATTGCTAAACCTAAACACATGATGAGTGATACACATTTTCACATACCTAAAGTGAGGCTTGGTTGCATTAGACTTTCATTCCTTGAACACTAGATCATGTGTGATGACGCAATCTTGCTAGCATATCTATCACTTGTACTTGATTGATTTTTCATATGAGGCTTTACTTGAAGATTGTGCTTCGGTCTGGTTTACATTGTTATTGTTTGAGGACAAGCAAGTTTAAGTATGGGGTATTCTGATGTCTCTCATTTTGGTGGTGTTTTAGTAGTTAATTTCCCTTGTAAATATGTGTCTTTTGTTCCTTTCTTTGTTAGTTTTGTCCCTTTTTAGCCTAGATTCCGATTTTCCATGAGATTCGGAGACTATGCAAATTTGTTGTGTTTTGTAGGAAAATTGGCGTGTTTTGAGGAAGTTTGGAAGGAGTTTCTAAGGAGGAGCAAAGCTTAAGAGCAAAGGAGCGGAAGAGCCAAGCAAGGAACGAGGAGGAACTCAAGGAAAACCAAGAAGAAAAGAGGATCGAGGCCCGGAACGACGTGCCCAGCAAGTCGGACCCGAGTTTGAACTAAGGAGGCTCGGACCGAGGTTGAAGCATGTCGGGACCGAGGTGTTCCGTGTCGGTCCATGTCCTCAAAGTGAAGATTGGGCTCCAAGGCACACAATTGTGATCTACCACTTTTGCCCTTCTTCTATTTTTTGAAATCCTTGGTCTCTAATTAAAAGGAGAAGACAATTAGAGAGAGGAGGAGGCTAATCCACACATATAATCACTCTCAAAGGCTCAAGGAAGACTTTGAGAGCAAGGAGGAGGAAGGAAGAGGAGAGGAAGAGAGGAAATCGGTGGAGATTGCTAGATCTAGGAAGAATTTGTGAGCTTGAACTTGTTTTGTTTTGCACTTAGTAGATTTGGGATTTGGATCTTTTGAATTCCTTTGATTTGAATGCAATTTGAGTTGGATTTGAGTTTGATGATTGAGATTTGTTTGCTTTGCTATTTGATTGCTTTTTACTCTTTCCACATGGAGTAGATTCCATAGTCTTGGGCTATGGGGGAAACCCCTAGCTAGGATTGGGTGTGAACCCCCAATTCCATAGCCTTGAGTGCTTGATCTATGAATCCTCTCTACATTGAGCTTCAATTCTCTTGTGAAAACAAGGGATCAAGGGCTTGTGATTGGTAAGAGTAAGAGAAAGCGATCTCGAGCCCATCACTTGACCTTGCATCGAATGGAAGGTGAAAACCCCCTAGGGTCGATGTGTAGAGTGGAGGGATCGAAGGCAAACAACCTCGATCTCATAAGGATCAACACTTATTGGCTGAATTGGGGTGGAATCACCCAAGTCTAGTTAGGGAAGGAACCCAAAAACTCAAGATCGATCTACTATTTTGTCAAGACCGAGTTACCCAGACGTCGGGCCCGACTTCAAACAGTGTCGGTCCCGTGCAAACTCTCATCGATCCTTCTTGGACCGAGGTGACCAAAGTCGGTCCCGAGAAGTTCCCTTTGATTTTCCTTGTTTTTGCCTTTCTTTTCCCCTTTTAAGTCTTTTTGGTACACTCAACGCACGAACTCCCGTGTGTTCGACACCCTACCCTTGTACTACTACGGGGTTCGGTTATAAATTTAAATTTTGACCCTCCAATCCGGAATCCATCACCGTCTACATCCGAACGGGGCCTTAGAGGACGAGGGTGAAGAGGAAGATGATCTGGTCCTCTTTCTTATTTAATTAGTTTTTTTGTTTTTATTATCTTTTATATGTATTCACCGTAACAATTACAAATATTATGATAGGTCTAATTTCTTTGAAAACGGCACATATCTTTTAGATGGTAAAATAACATAATTCTCATATATCATCAAATATTTATATAAAAAAGGGAAATTCCGGATGGTACCCCTGTGTTTTGGGCTTTTCCGGATGGTGTCCTCAGAAAAAATTTATTCCGCAAAATGCCCCTGAGATTTCGAAAAAGTTCGGACTAATAAGAAATTGTCATATATCATGCTAAATACTATTTTTAATCTCAGATTTAGTATATAGTTATGATGATAGATAAATAATTACTTTTGAGAACAAGAACCGGAGTGGAACCGAAATGTGAAACTTCTCCCGTGGAGATCTGGAACGAAAACTAAACATTAGACCCAACCGGCATATTCGCAAATCACTAGTGTACTGTGTACTAAACAAAGCGAGTCCAAATCGACAGCAAATCCCAGAAGAGTGAACATCTTTCATCTTCTCCATTCGGTGGCCCTCTCTCCGGCCTTCTTCCAGATTTGACATCTGCTCGAGGCCCCGTCGATTCTACTGCTCATGGAAGATCAGAAGCCATTTCCGGGTCCGTTTCTGGCGGGCCACAAAGCCGTCCTGAAACAATCGCGCGCCCTTCTCCTGTTGGCCGTAGCCTTTCTCTCAATCTTCATCCTCCAACTCTGCGCCAAATCCTTCTCCCCTCTCGCCGCCTGGGGCCTCCTCGCCGCCGATCAGCCCCAACCCCCTGAAGAACAGCACGATCCCACTTGCTCGGGGGTTTTCAGTGGGAGCCCGCGTAGGAAGCACGTCGCCTCGATAACGGAGTTCGGCGGTGTCGGCGACGGCGAAACGTCGAATACGGAGGCGTTTCGGAGGGCTATTGAGCACCTGAAACGTTTCGGGGGCCAGGGTGGGTCCCAGCTCAACGTTCCCAAGGGCAGGTGGCTCGTTGGCACCTTCAATCTCACCAGTAATTTCACGCTCTTTCTTGAAGAGGGTGCCATTATTTTGGGATCTCAGGTACCCAATTCATCAATATCTCAGTGATTAAGTTGCTGTGTATGCAATGTATGTGTGTATAGCATTTACCGACGGATTATACTACTTGTGGACTTGTGGGGGACTGGTTTTTGTATTGAATGCCTCCTCTTTTTTTAGTAAGACCCTTTACTGTTTCTAATTTCGGCTGGCTGACTAGAGAGGAAGGACTGACTTTCAGATGGCTCCTTGTTGTGTGCTCCACTATAGGAGAAGGGTAGTTGTGCAAACCTATGATTACTTCCATGTTGAAATTGAGTGGAATTAAACTGATTGAAATCTTGGGTTTTGTTAAAGCCAGGATCACTAAGCAGCATTCATCTGTTTCAGTGTTACGCTTTTTGTTACTTGGATTCCGACGAAATGGGTACTCCTCTTTTTGTGGAAATCATTCTTAGACCTTATCTCTTGTGTTGGTGGACTAGGATTTGGAAATGGGTACTCCTATTTTTGCTTACTTGATTACTTCCATGTTTATTGGACTCTTGATTGTACAGATGACTTTCCATGTGCAAATGGACAAGTGATATTTCTATTTATTGTTTAATGATATGCTGTGCAATGTACACTTATCTGATGATGCAGTTTTGAACTTATGTTGTGGGCTAATGCTTTTTGTGATTGTTCTATAATTCTCCTTCCCATCTTAAAATTACAGGACCCAGCAGAATGGCCTCTCATAGAGCCCTTGCCTTCTTATGGAAGAGGGAGGGAGAGATTAGGTCCAAGACATATAAGCCTTATACATGGGAACCATCTTAACAATGTCATTATTACAGGTATGTGCTTCTGTAATCTTTATAGTGCTGAATATCAAGGAGCATTATTGCGGATAAACAGGGTTTATCTAAGTTCTTTTCAAGATATCCAATGTTTATATCAAATTGCAGTTAATGAAATATAGCTACATTTCTTTTTCGGTGAAGATGAAATATAACTATAACTACATTATAGTATAGTTGATGAAATATCTTCATATTGAAATTAGAGTAAATGGAGTGTCACAGTCTTACAAGAAAATTAATCCTATTTATTTATGGAGTTAATATATGTATAGTGAAAATAAGATTTGTTTTATCGCTAATGGGATTTTGTTTCTGACAATCTCACACGTTTGCACACTATGGAACTTCACTGGGCCATTATTAATTGTCTACATGTTATTTGTATTTGACTTTTTGCCCTGCTAGTTGTGTGGATAGATTACAACATGTGCTTCATCTAAAACTTTATGCTTATGAGTTTTTGTTTAAACCTGTTACAAAGCCAAGGCATCGAAATGTATGTATATATGTGGCTTGCCACATGGACATTGATGAATGATGAGGCGGATCAGAATGAAAGTTGTTCTGTCACCAAATTGAGTGAAATCTGTATTGTTTTTGTGAAACCGATGTAGTAGTGAGACAGATGTGTGATGACACGTGAAGGATGTATAGATGCTACTAGTAGTGGATGGTATTATCTTATCTGCTTCACTTGGATCCGATGCAGGTCAGAATGGGACAATTGATGGCCAGGGAAAGATGTGGTGGGATATGTGGTGGAACAGAACACTGAAGCACACCAGAGGCCACCTTGTAGAATTGATGAATTCTCATAATGTTATGATTTCAAACCTCACTTTTCAAAACTCTCCGTTCTGGACCATCCATCCAGTTTACTGCAGGTACTGATGTCTTTCAAGATTCAAATTTCTTGGCATGAATGTATAACATCTGCAATTGATTTCAAGCATAAACAATTGTCTCATGGCATCTGTGTGCATGTGTGTACAATGTTTTTTACATGCTTGCTTTATGACATCGTTTGTTCATTAGCTAGAAAAATGAATGACAAAACTATGGAATAAATGGATGTAGCCATCAGACCCATCATCATGGCAATACACCTTTTTCGTATCTGGATTCATAGGCTTGTCAGAATGAAAGAAGTAGATTTAGATGGTTTATCATGTATTACATAATGTTATGTACATTTCTGTGTTTTGCAATGAATGTAGATGATTTTTAACACCGGATCTGGTTATGCTCTTCAGCAATGTCTTGGTCAAGAACATGACAATATTGGCTCCGCTTACTGCCCCAAATACAGATGGCATAGATGCAGGTTACTCTCACATCTTATTTTAACCACCTCTGATTTATTCCAGTTGATGTTTCTTACATGATGATGCCTTTAAGATCAACACTAAAACCAATTGTTGATTGACTGCAGATTCAAGCACTGACGTGTGCATTGAAGATTGCTACATTGAGAGCGGGGATGATCTTGTCGCAATAAAGAGCGGTTGGGATCAATATGGAATTAAAATGGCTCGGCCTAGCTCAAACATCATAATAAGAAGAGTGTCGGGCACAACCCCCACTTGTTCTGGTATAGGAATTGGCAGTGAGATGTCCGGTGGGATATCAGATGTTACTATAGAGGATGTATACGTTCGCGATTCGGCTGCGGGGGTGCGCATGAAAACTGATCTGGGTAGGGGGGGATACATCACAAACATCTCCATAACTAATCTAACACTGGAAAGGGTGAAAATCCCATTCAAGTTCAGCAGAGGTGCCAACGACCATCCAGATGATACATGGGACCCGAAAGCTGTCCCGAGAGTTAAAGGGGTGTACATATCTAACGTTTTCAGCGTCAACTCCACAAAAGCTCCTGTTTTGCTGGGAATTGTGGGTGCACCGTATGAACAAATATGCATCAAGAATGTCAGCATTGTTGGCTTGCCTCGCTCTTTGAAATGGCAGTGTGACCATGTTTCAGGCTCTACGGTAGATGTGTTTCCGCCGCCATGCCATCAATTACTTTCTCATCCCAATTCTTCTGAGTCTTGGTGTCGTTCCTTGTGAGTTTCTGTCTCTCTCTCGTCTCGAGTTGGTGTGAAACATCAAGTTCAGGAAGAGTAGTCTTGCGGTGCTTGGATTAGAAAGGATTTAGCTTCTCCCGCTTCAAAGTTAACGGCATTAAACAGTCTACTTGTATATTCTGCTTGCAGCAATAGTCAGAAGATCACACGATTCATTCTTTTAAATTGTTAGGTAAACAAAGCGTTTGTGATTCCTCTGCTTTTCTTCTCTTCCTATGATATGATATTACTTGTGTGTAAGACGAATCTGATCTGGATTTGTTAATCCGGTAACTATGTATAATGTATCCATTCTTTTCTACCAGTAATATGCGTTGACGGGTAAATTTCATGAATTCTTATTATTCATGATTTTATATAATAATTAAAAGGAATGGATCATGTGAGAACAAAACCAAGGTAAGGGGAGAAATAAGAATGAATCTGATTCGTTGGATCACGTTATATGGAGAGTTGAGATCTCGAGTTGAGGAAGACCAGACATAGGTGTCAAAGTAATTCCGTCTTCCTCTCACAACACCAATGAGGAGGCAAGGCGCCAAGGGACGCACAAGGTTTGTGTTGCCGCATACAGGAGGGCACACCTTGGTGCGCCTGGCATGCCTAGGAAACATGTGCGTTGTCCGATGTGGGCGTCTCCCCCTCATCAGCAGTCGATATCCAGTGAACCAACCATTTCTGAGTGGAACGTCTTGGCAACACATTCGTTGTAAAGTAAATACCTGCTCTATTCAACAATTGTTTTTCATACAGTGTCTTATCTTTTACGGTATCTCTGAATTTTATTATACATAATCGCGCTTCTTCCTAGTTTTATTTACACTCTCCAGTGTAATTATTTGGCCAACAATGTTACATATCATTTTGCACTTGGCGATCCCATGGTATCGACTGATAGGCATGGCCTAATGAATCACAATGAAGAACTGCCAATATTCATCATAAACACGATACAGAATCCATGCCCAGCAATAGTACATATTAGAATGATGTAGGTTCAGCACAGAGAAGAAGCCTTGCAAGGGGTGGAAGATCGAAAATTAATCCCAAAGCAGAAACTTGTGCGATGCTAATAACAGTGTACCAACTCTGACAGGGCTAGATAATCTTCCGGCAAGCAGAGTCATCGGAAACAGGCTGCTGAGTATCTGGCTGCATCTCATTTATTGTCTCCAAATTCATCTTAAATTGGTCTCTTATATTCTTGATTGATGAAAACTCAGTTTCCTACAGATAGAGGAGGCATAAGAGGCATCACATGATCGTCAGCGTACATACTGTAACATTGTGCCTCTTATTAGGTGAAGGCTAAACCAAAAGAGTGATAAACTGTATGAACATAAAAGAAGCTGACCAATTGGGTGGATTCCTTGCCAAAAGCATCCTCCATAAACACAAAGAGCGACTTGCACCGATTCATGAGATCCATGTCCAGCTTTAAGGGAGTGCCGCTAGAGCTTCCTCCACTCCTGTGCATTCCGGGCTCTACTGAACACATTCTTAGAAGATTGGTCGCCTCTTTCTTACTCTTCATCAAGACTGCATATTTAGGAGAAAAAACAAATCAGTACAAAGACAGACCCATCAATAACACTCCTAGAATACATCCCATAAAGACTTGCCTGACAGTCGCCCCTTCACATCCGTATACTGGAGATCTGACCATATATATCCAGCTGAAAAGCACAAGCAAGAGAATCACACACTTTCCTTAAAACCAGCGAATACAAACCGACCCGCCACAGGCACAAGCAAGCAAGAGATGTTAGGCAAAATGTACACAAACCTTTTACACAAAACGAACACGAGCACGACTTTAGTAAGTGGGCATCCGGAGCTGCATCAGACGCAGCATCGTCTTTGAGCAGCATACACCGCTCTAGCTCAAACAGGTTGTCACCCTGCGACTTGTCCAGTCTTGAACCCACAACTTGAGGGCATTCAGTAGACGGCACAGTAGTACTAACACCACAATCCCTACCGTCAGTACTCGCCACTTGCGAGCCTAATGCCTCAAGAACAGGTTCTTCGGGATCTTGGCTGTTCCCACCCGTTTCAGCACGGTCTTTGGAGCAGCTCTCGGAAGAAGACTGGGAGCCGTTGCTGGCACCTAACGGACCCAAACAGGCTTCTGCACAACCATACTGATTTAAAGCATTAAGCTTGGAATCTACAGCCGGTTCGGCATTGCCAAGAGAATGCAATCGGTAGGTCTTGCCCCCCTTCAACAAGGGCAAGGACTTGTCAGGATTTGCAACTTTGGGGCGCTTAGCAACTGAGATTTCCGATCCAGAATCCTCACACCCTTCAACATTCTCCTTAATGGCGTTCTCAGGGCTCCGGACAGCGGATTTCGGACCCGGACTGCGAGAAATCAATGCAAACCCCCTTTTCCCGAGCTGGTTTGTCAAATCGCCCAGGGTAGTTCGGGGTTTGCCTGACCTGCCAGGGCTATCGCGAGTCATGACGAGAATCACAGGTTTTTTATTGCGAACACGGCAAAGATTCCATCGGATGATCTATCTGCAGATAGCATTCCACAACAAAACTCAACACACATATAACTAGAAAGAAAGAAATAATAGATCAAAACCAATTCACCAAATCAAATGAAGAATATGAATCGGAAGCTTCAAATTGGGGGAAGCATGAAAGATGCGCAGGTATCGATGAAGGGGTGTTTACCCACCTGTGGAGACTGGAGACGAGTTGAGTCGGGGAAGAGATCTGTAGAGGGGTGGACACAAGAAGGTCCAAAGGAGCTTGCAAAGTAACCATTACGTTTTGGGGGTGAGAGCTGGAAAAGTCCGTTTGGTCCTTCAAATTTGAAGAATTAGGTTTTAAGGAGGTAAGACTCTAAATTTTCAATTTTGTGAAAGCGGGAAACACTTTTTATTCTCCAGTACTTCCCGGTCAGGCGGTCAGACGACCTTTCCTCTTGTTGCAGACCGGCCCTTCGAATAGAAGAAATTAAGAAGAGGCTACTAGAAATGGGTAAATTACGTTGTTGGTCGATATATTTTGTACTTTTGAGTTTTTTTGTCCATACATTTTTCATATTGAAGTCCATAATTTGTACATTATTTTCACGTTCCCCCAGTCCATAATTTTTACATCATTTTCACACCCCCCTCCCCTTTTGGGTTGGTTCGTATATTTTACGTGTTAAATGAGAAGTTATGTAGATTGTCAAATGGAGAAAGTGGAAGTATGAGAATGAGATTACAATTTGCATTCTAAGGAGAAGGAATGAGGTCATATTTTTAGGGGGTTGCTAGGCTTACACACGGTGTAAGATTCAATCTTACACCCAGCCGTCCGATGCTCGACACGTGTGCGCTTTTAAGGGGAAAAAAGGAAATCAAGAAAATGGCCGTGAGCAGGAGATATTTCGAATTTTGAAATTTTAGAAAGTAAATGCAACTTTCCCCTTCTGCCCCTGTGAGTAAATACACAGTGTCTGTTTGCATCCGTCTCCGACCTGGGTTTTGATTTCGCCGGCTAACCCCAGTTGGTGCGTTTCGCCGGTTGTATTTGTGCGACGGCAAATCCGCGGTCAAAAACAAGTTTAACTATGTTCCCGGTGAAAGATCAGTACGAAAACCGGCTTCGATTTCGAAACTGATGTAGTCGAAACCTAATTTTAAGTTTATGGCGACGATAGAGAAAACCCAAGAACTGATGTAGCCGAAACCGTATTTCCAGTTTATGGTTGCATCTGAGCTGCCATTTCCGTCTGCTGCGGATGATAGAAAGGGACGGTTCGATTATATTTTTTCTATGGGGGTGCAACCACCGTGCTTTAATGTTGCTATGGTGTGCAATTGAAACGGAAGATATACTACTTTTGATCTGAACGTAAGATATACAATTGTGATGTAGCAAGCTATGTACAGCTCTTACTTATTTCTCAAGGTTTCAGCCAATCCCTTAATGACTATTCTTTGTTTCATAAGAAGACATCTACTAGCACAGCATTCTTGGTGATATATGTTGATGATATCTTGATCACTGCGGATTGTGAGTCTGAAATTCAGAGTATTACAAGTTTTCTGCATGCTAAATTCAGTATCAAGGATTTAGGGAAGCTGAATTACTGACAAAGGCATTGTTGTCACTGATTCAATGAGAACAGCAAATGGCAGTTCTTTGAAGTTAAGAGCAGAAACAGAAAATTTATTACGAGATCCTACACCATACAGGCAATTGGTAGGAAAGTTAAGTATTCTGGTAAATACAAGGCCAAACTTGGCTTTTACAGTTCAGTATTTGTGTCAGTTTATGCAATCTCCTTCTTCTACACATTGGAATGCAGCTCTCCATACTCTTCCGTACTTGCAAGGCACGTCTACTATGGGGTTACTTCTGTCTTCTAGTACTGATTTTTCAAGGGCAAGCATTTTGTGATTCAGACTGGGCCTCTTGCCCAACTACTAGGCGCTCTGTCAGTGGATATTACATTGCTTTAGGAGGAGCTCCACTTTCATGGAAGTCTAAAAAGCAGGTAACAGTCTCTCTTTCTTCAGCTGAAGCAGAATATAGGTCTATGAGACGTGTTACAGCAGAGCTTGCCTGGCTTAGTCGCTTGCTTCACGAGCTTGATGTGATTCCCAAGCTGCAATATACATAGCAAAGAATCCCAACTCTTATTCATGTACCAACTACTGAGCAGTTATCTGATGTAATGACCAAAGCTTTACCTAGTTCTATTCATTGTAAGTTCATAGTCAAGTTGGGATTGATTCCTTTAGAATCAACCTCCAACTTGAGGGGGGATGTTAGCACTAGTGATTGTAAACCGGGTTTAGTGAAAACCGGTTAGTTAAAAGCTGCTATAAATAGCAGGTCTAGTGTGTAACAGATTTTTCATTCAATGGAAAATTCCCTTTCTCAATTCTGTTTCTCTCTCGTTCTCACATTCTAAGAAACGTTGAACAAATATTCGAACAAATAAACTGTTTGTGGTGTCTATATGGTTAATTGGGATGTGCATCCCAAATGTTAGTTACATAAATAAGAAATGCATACAGTATTACAGTGTAAGGGTCTCCATGTTGTGACTATAGGTCTCAACGTTCACAAGTATACGCCGGAGGATAGTATATTTCATGGCCATGTAAACACGTCTTAGGCTCTCCAACTGTCGGGACGTGCTTCGTTTGCGTCGGAGGATAATATCATGGCCGTGTAAACACGTCTCAACTTCTCCAATTGCGGGCTGACATCTATCGGGCCCGGCTCCATGTAATCCGGGTCACCCAACTGATATCCCCAGTCATCCAGTCCAGTTCCCATGTACGTATGCAGGTGGTACATGTGCAAAATTGAACGTTGGTCATCGCGTAAAGGGCGACTAGCAAATATCGGGGGGTCTGGCCGTAGCAGTTGGATACGGTCTAAATGTATGATGTTGTTGAGCAGGGCAGACATGTCCTTGTGACCCAAGCTACTGTAGAATCTGGCCAGCAACTCTCCCTGCAATATGTAGCCAAAAAGTTCATGAGGCACATGACTTCAAACCATGAAGATTATAAAGCGTCTTAAGTTCTACTACAAAATATGAACTAACCACTCGAGCAGCATATCCACGCATCTGGGTAAAAGCAGTACGTCCACAACCAACATCAATCAAGTCGATCCTAGGGTGCCCGATATTTATGGACACAAGGTACGGCTCGTTGACCATGTAAAAGGGGAAACACCACTGTTGGTAACAATGGTACGTGCGATTAGAGAAAACTCACAGGAATGCAAAAAAGAAGAGCTGCACATTTAAAGTAGGTTCATCAAGTAGCAAAGTTTTTTCTAGGCAGCACTAACGGAACTCGTTGTAGGAGATGCATACGTACCAAGTCTACGTGAGCAGCAGTTATGCCAAGCTGCTCTAGCTCACGCTGCATTTGTTCGTTAAAACAAGGCTCCAACGCAGGTGTCAGATGCATGTCGTCCATTGCTATGTTTGTCTGGAAATAAGAACCAGGGAGACCAAAGTAAGCTGCATGCATGAGGACCGATGAGCATAGGACTTGTTAGACTCGACATTAAATTAAATTGTACATACCACTACATGGGATGCAAAGAATCTCCTTGGGTACTTTGAGACACTCTTTTCCCTGTGATTCAAGACAAGAACAAAGGTTTCCAAAACCTTCTGTTGTATGATATGTCCACCTCGCGTAAGGGAGTAGAAATCCGGGTGAGTCCGAGTAATCTTATGATCTTCATTCTTGAATACGGCCTTATCGCTTCATTATGTAACAAACAATGGGGGGTCCGGTGAGGTGTTAAATGTAATACACAGATCGGCAGTGGCGATATTTTATTGAACAAAGTGAAGCCTTACCGAGTCCGCTCATTTCTAGTAGATGCAGATTTGAACATTCTTTCTTCTTCAAGGGTTGGTCGTTGGGAGAATCGAATGAACTCCCTCTTGTATTCCTTAAACGATCTTGGTGGATCTCGTACAGAAGTAGCATATGTCGGCGGCCCATGTACAGTATCATCGGCATTCTGGCGGGCCACACTGATAACATCTGCCCAACATTGGTCCTGGGCCTCCTGAAATAAGAACTCATAACCTTATACCGCATGACCATAGGGCGTGGAATTTGCACATACTGCATTGTGCGGCATTTCAGAGTGTGCGTGGAATATGCAGAACAGACACCGTTCATTTCACCTTGTATATAAAATGACGTAAAGTAAGGGCGTGCAATTTCCAGTTCACAGCCCCGTGCAATTGATCTAATATAACATGACATGAATGAAGGACGTGCAATTTGCAATTCGTAGACCTAAATGGTGTGCAGTAAGTATTCACTAGCCGTGCAGATTACTGAATCTCGTGCAATATCAAATTACATGGTTTCGTGCAGATTACTAATGAAGGACGACTAAGAGTCAGGGTGCAAACCGTAATACCCGTGGCTTTTGCGTGACGGTTGTGGGCTGGTCGACGTCCATTCCATCCTCACCCTCACCGGTGTGTGCTTTATGCTCCTCTCCCTTGTCTCCTTTTTTCTCCATCAGCCTTGTGCTCCTCCTCTACCCTCCATCCTCTCCCTTGTCTACTGTTGTCTTAATCCTTTTCCTCCTCTTCCTCTGCCCTCCATCTTCATCCTTCTGCTTCTCCTCTCCCTTGTCTCCACCCTCTACGTCCCCTTCATCTTCATCCTTCTGCTCCTTCCTCTGCCCTCCATCTTCATCCTTCTGCTTCTCCTCTCCCTTGTCTCCACCCTCTCCCTCCCCTCCATCTTCATCCTTCTTCTCCTCCTCTCCCTTGTCTCCACCCTCTCCGTCCCCTCCACCTTCATCCTTTTGCTCATCCTCTCCCTTGTCTCCTCTTTGAGTCGTCAGCCGGATGCTCCTCCTTCTCTTCACCCCTGCCTTCATCCTTTTGTCTCCACCCTCTCCCTCCCCTCCATCTTCATCCTTCTGCTCCTCCTCTCCCTTGTCTCCACCCTCTCCCTCCCCTCCATCTTCATCATTTTGCTCATCCTCTCCCTTGTCTCCTCTTTGAGTCGTCAGCCGGATGCTCCTCCTTCGCTTCTCCCGCGCCTTCATCCTTTTGTCTCCACCCTCTACCTCCCCTGGTACACTCTGCCCCCCCTCTCTAGCCGCTTCCTCCTCTTCGTCCTGTTTATCATCTACTTCCTCCGTTGCCGTTTCTATGCAAACTTGGTCCCTGCAATCCTCATCTTCTTCCCTTGTGGTTTCTTCGATTAATTCTGGCTCATCTGCCGGAGGTTTACTACAAGTTTGTCGGATGGCTCTCAGTTGCTCTTCTGCAGTACGTATCACGTTGTTTAAATGCTCAGGATCCGTCACCAACTTCCCAGAGGTTCTGTGGGTGCTACATAGCTCATGGAAAACAGACGCTAAAGCATCAGCGATTTGCAAAGATGTTGTTGCCGTTTCTTCCCCACCCTGACATTGGTCTTCATGAAGGGCCCGGCCCAAAACCTTGATGCCGCTGAGCAAATCTAGTGCACGTTGACCCTTTGTCCCCATCACATGCCCAGTGTCTCCAACACCTCCTGCGTCCGGTGGGACCCCATCGAGTTAAGGTGGCTCCCGGAGTACCCCTTCCCCAAATTCCACCTCTAGCTCTTCTGTTTCCCTCGCCATAACCATGCCTGTTGTCCAACCCTTAACGATGGGATACACTCGCATGGGTGGGTCGAGGGATGCATCCCTGGAAGCAAAGCGGTCCAGGTAGGCCAACTAGGTACAACAAAACAATCGAAGAATGCATGAGTAAAGGGGAAACACAGTTGAGGAAGTGCATCAACATGTTGAATTTTTAAGCAGAAGTTCACTTACAATCAGATACAGCGCAGGTCCCTTGAATCTGGCTGAACCTCCAATTCTTGAGGGGCTCCAATTCTTTCTAGCATCCACTAGTCTATTCAGTAGGTATTCACACCAGTTATATTGCTGTATTTCATCAACGTTCTGCAGTATGGTAGCAGACTCATGTTCAAGGCACCGTTCGCGGAGCAGTCTCCCATCACCGTGTTGTTGAACAGCAGCATCAGGTTCCTGATGAACAACGGGCCGGATTCACTCTTAGTCCGCATTATGTGCCTTGACAGCGATGCAGGAGTCACAGTCGCATTGGGCTCCTCGAATTGGAGTCTAAACGCATGACACAGTTTCCTGGTCTGCGTTATGTTGGCGGGGTTGAGTTTTGTTCTTCCTTGGGGAAGTCCCGTACAGATCCGCACGTGTTCGGCAGATAACTTGACGCTCTTCGAACTGTCCTTGACAATTGACAGTGTGGCAGCATCAAAGTGCTCCACAACCCAGTGTGCAAGGTACACTGGGTAAGACTTAACCTTCCAATGCAAGAAGCACTCAAAACCACAACGCCGCAAAGCTTCCTGCTGGTCAAGTGTGAGGCGTTCTATGGTTTGTGCAAACGTTTTTGGACTGCCCTTGGACTGGAGCGTGGCGTGCACTTTTTTCAAATTTGCCAGATCCGTTCGATGTATTCTTGGCCCTGGAGGATGACCATGCTCTGCACTATGCGTGGAGGAGTCTGACGCAGTGGTCTCTGTCCCATCTGTTGCTGCATTAGTGGTTTTTGGCAAAATGGCTGGGTCTGCGGATGTACCCTGTGATTGCCCAGGTCGAGCTGTACGCTCTCCGGCAGGCAAGTCCCTCGTAGGTGCAGGCGCTCCATTCGATGCTGGCACCGCCTGTCGTCCCGCAGGTGGATTCTGAGAATCCAACTGCGGGACAACAGGCCGTGGCACCGGCTGCTGCTCGCAGGATTTATCCGGCGATGGCTCAGGAACAACCTCCACCGTTTGAGTCCGTGGCGAAGCGTGTACGTCGGTCGACTCTGTAGTAATTGCAACTGCATCAGTCGCTTCCCCATCTTGGGTTTGATCGTGAGTGGGGGACTCGGTCCTGGTTGGTTGGGTCGTGGTTGGTGCTTGTCTGATAGATTGCTCCCCAGATGGGTTTTGTGTACTCGCGTGTCTGCGAGCCAAATGTTTGAGCCTCGTACGTGGTTTGGTTTTCTCATTGCCGTCCTGTAGCAAACCAGGCCCATGTATTGAAGTGGGATCGGTTGCAGGTTCACTGGTACCGGCTGATGGTCGCCTGGGCGATGAAGTGGGATCGGTTGCAGGTTCACTCGCTCCGGCCGATGTTCGCCTGGGTGATGAAGTGGGATCGGTTGCAGGTTCACTGCCACAAGCTGATGTTCTCCTAGGTAATGAAGTGGGATCGGTTGCAGGTTCGCCTCGGTTTCGCTTCGAGTAGCGTCTCACTGGCAACGCAACATGCAAATGATATCCTTTAGTGTGCAATCCAATAAATTTTTAACCTTTTCCCGCATAAACTACCATGTCCGTCTATTTTCTACATGAACGATCTCATCCAAGTTCTCTGATCTAAGAGCATCTCCAACAGAGTCTCTAAAATTTCTCCAAAATGGAGAATTAAAGTTCAAAATCTCTAGAAATTTTATGCTTAAACTCGTATACATATTTAAGTATATATTAAAACATAAAAGATCAAATACTATATATGTGAAGTTTGTATTGAAATATGGGAAGAATTTGTTTTTGGGGAATGAAAACCTAGCTCGAAAATTCGAACGTATGACTACCTCATTTTCTTCTCCATCTCTATTGGAGAATAGGATGCTCTAACCCCAATATTCTCCATTTATTTGAGAAATGGGGAAGCTGTTGGAGATGCTCTACCCCCCCACCCCCTAAATCCACACAACGGAGCCTGAAACAGAGACCATGGTAAAACCCTAAATCGGCCAATCACTGTGCATGACATTCAGCTAGGACACAATCAAAACAAAATCGGCAGGCGTTGAATACATACCTGCCTCAGGCTGGGCTGCTTTCGCTCTCGCTGGGGCCATTGGATGAAATCGACCAACGGGGTTAGGGTTTGGAGCTACTGAGTGGTCGTCGTCGAATGGAATAAGACCCTCCTGCTACGGAACAGAGGCCTGCCGTTAGGGAAAATACATCTAACGCGAATATACACCGTCACTAAAGCGAAAGGAATACTACCACTAAAGCTGATCCGATGGTTCGTGAAGGGAAATCTGTCAGATTTCGCGGCAGACGGAATTTCAAAATTTGAGCTCGAATGGACGAATCTCCGGCTGTTCATCAGCCCCCTCTTACATGCAACCCCCGTTTTAAGCAACCATGAATTTCTTACTGGGCCAGTATTTTATACTGTAATTGCGAGGTAGATTATAATTGGAAGGAACTGGGCCAGTAATTTACACAGGCCCAGTTTCAGTTTTAAGATTGCAATCATTCAGGCCACTTCGGTCCTACCCAATCTATTTTGAAATACTTTGATTATTAGAAGGGAGAGAGCGAGAGTAAGAACTTTAAAACTCAGTTTCTTACTCTACTTTACATTGGTGCAAGTTTTACAATGGTAGGTGACCTTCTTTCATAGGAGAAATGTGAGGTAAAAACCTAGGTAAATTTCCATGATTTAAGCATGGAAACAAGGGGGTGAAGAAGGTGAATAATTCACCTTGTACAATTTACCTCCAATCATGCACTATACAAATGGTTCATGTTCAATCATGTTCTCATTCAAGCAATGGAGAGTAAGAAGGTTAACGTGTAGATGTGTACAAGAAACGGTAATTAATGGATGATGTAGATGATGGACTCCACTTTGTTATGTATAAGTGTGCATTTCATAGTACGACTGTGCAAAAGAATATGCAATTCATAGTGTACGAGTGTACAATTCGTAGTTAGGAGAGTGTGCGTACATAGTTTAATTTGAAATAATTTTTGGTTTCAGCTATATTTATTTTTGTATGCTTCCCTCCCAAAAGTTGTCATTTAGTTAGTAAAAGGTATAAATCAAGTTTTCAGTTGGATAGTCTTAATAATCTCATCAAAAACAGACTTGGAAATAGATTTCAAACCGGGAAAAACAGTACTACAAAGCGAAATGCGAAAACATAAACAACAAGATAAGACGAATTGAATTCAAATTTATAGTAAGCATAAACTAATATTTTGGAGCAACATTAGCATCATTTTCATCATGGACAGGTACACCACTAGTTTTTGGAAATGGATAACTTCATCATGTAAAGTTTCACACCATTATTATAATGCTATTTTTTGAAGTAAAATTTAATAATGTTATAAAAATTTAGTTTGAAATGAAATTTAATAATATTATTCCAATAGTTTGGCCTTGTAGTTGAAAATCAAAAGCGTCCAATTTTAGCTCAACACGTGAATTATATATTGGTGATTTCTTTGTCATCGCATACCACCACAAGATCTTATTCCGGAAAAATTATATGACTTCAAATGCAAATTATTCCGGAAAAATTATATGACTTCAAATGCAACGTGACGTACGTACTCCGTATAATAGATAAGCCCGATTTTGGTAACACATATAGATTTCATCGTATTAAATCCTAATTTAAACGCAGAACAAGATAATCCTACGTAAATAATAATTTGCAGGGGCGTAAACTATGGCTGTGCAACGCACAGTCATAGAAAAGGGTGTGCATGTATAGGGCTACCCTCCCTCATCGAACCTCAGACCCGGCGCATTGCAACAAATATGAAAGTTTTCAGTAACAAAATGACATTCCGCATTAACTTAAATGAAGATCATCATAATAGTTCATATACAACAGCTCAGGACCATAAAGATAGTCGTCTAGTTCAACAACTGAGGGAACACACCCTGCACACAATTCATAAGAGTTCACAGGGTACAATCAACATAATAGCAATAATCCATCCATGACATAATAGAAATACACATAACAACAATAATCCATAACAAAGGAAACAAAGTGAACGTGCTTCTAGGCCCATCCATTTCCATGTCCACCATCAGCTGCATAGGGCTGCCGATCAGGGTCGTCGTCCGCGGCCGCCAAAGCGTTTGCTACAGCCATTGCTTGGTTCCACAGCTCCCGCGCACGCAGCTCCTGCACTCCGAACAACTCCTCCCACAACTCGTCCACTTCTGCGTTAACCCCATGCCGGCGAAATAATTCACTTCCAGCACAGCGCTGCAGAAACATACGTCAGGTCACACACGACAAATATGATATTTATCATCCAATGTTGACAGTAATTACCAAAAATAGGTAACTTGTTTCATGGACGCCCACCACGCCTCATCACCACTTATTTGGCCTGTTGTTGAGTTCCACGCGACTTGACCTCCGAGGTTTTTGAAGTCCCTCCACCTGCTCCAGACCAGCTTATTGTAGTTCACCCTATACCTCAATGCAACGGGAGCCATCCTGCGCCCAGCTCTTTGCTCGAACAAACCAGCCAACTCGCTCCATGATGTCCACCTACGTTCCACTCTTGTCCTTTCCGTCATTTCTCCATACAATCTGAGCAAGATCTTGTTATCCTCTGTGTTGTACGTCCAACGCTCCCTTGCCGCCATCTACATACGAAAGTAACGAAACACAGTTTGAAACGAACAAATTAGTGTTATTATATCAGGCTATGTAATTATACATAGGAAGATCATCAAACAATCGGACTGACTACATGACGGAAATAAAAATGATATGAATATGACTGGACCTCTCCAAGCTACTTGAACTCTATACCTATAGGTATCATCATAACAACTGTCAGTTAATACATCCATGCCAAGAAAACTCCATAAATGCCGGGCATTAATGGAGTCTGACCATGTAGCAGACAAGGCATTAACGTGTAAGGGCTGCTTTTCCTTGGGCATTGCCATGATGTCTGACCATGCAGCAGACAAGCCACTGTCCATCCCTTCATACTATTGCACCACTAGACAACACTTTTCCACGGGTAGTGTTAATTTCCAATGCAGCAAAAGTAAGTCAACAACAGCTAAAAGAATCCATTTAATCGCAGGATTGGATAAGTCATCTTTTTGGGCAATCGCGGGTCGAAACAGACGGTGCCTAATTCAATGTGGCAAGAAAGCAGTCAACAGCACTCCATATACACTGTTGTAAACATGACCTGATGACATGAAGTGTGCATATATTATGACTACTCCGTAGTCGATCATAATTACTTTATGGGTACCCGCTTGAAAAGGGCCCGAATAAACGGGTGAAACTCGGAAAAAGACAGGTCAAAGTCGGGTTTTGGGTGATGCAGGTGATGGGTCGGGTCGAGTACGGTTTAAGGTCCATCCACCCATAAACCGACCCGTAACCCAACCCGATAACCCGTTTTAATATTTTTATATGTATATTTCTTACTTTGTGAACTTTACTCATTAAATTAGTTATGTTTTAAAAATAAAATATGTTTATTTTTTTCTAATTAAAATATGTCAAAAAAAAACTACAGAGTATGATATATATTGAATATTAGATTTTATTTATGATTCAAGTTTGATTAATATAGATGATAAATGAGATCATGGATTTTTCATGTAATATTTAACCGTTGACATTGAAAAAATTAAAAGCCAAGAATATATTAGGTACATACCACCCGAAATTAAAACCCGACCCACCCGACAATATCGGGTGGATTGGGTTTGGGTGATCCATACTAACGGGTCGGGTCGGGTTCGGGTGAGGAAAATTGTATTACGGGCCGGGTTTGGAAATGGTCCATCCACCCGAAACCTAACCCATTGCCATGTCTACGCATTCCATATGATCACAATAAAGAGAATACAATTCAAACACAGCGTTCCATACTTTGAAGAAATGATTCGACCAAAAAAGATAGATGTCTTCTGAAGAAATGAAATGTGCATATAGTGCAGATGCTAAAAACAATTGACCTAATCATCTGGTTTTCGAAAGACAAACCTTCGGGGTTCCCAACATATATCCGACCCTTGTTGGTCAAGGGGGCGAGCCGCGACCGGTGTGGGCGCAAATTCCAACGCACGTGAAAGGACGCACGAGAGAGACTTTGCTCTAGTTCCGAGAGACTTTCCGGGCGCACCGCCTTTGCGTAAGCCAGAGGTGCCCCCATCCTGACCCCCCAGATTCCCCGGGAGGGGAACTCCACTGGGTGCCTTCATTCATATAATTAAGTAGAAACTTACCTAATGACGGGGTACACCATGGCTAAGGAGGCTGCACGCCTCAAGGAACCACCGCCAAAAAGCGAGGTGCCTTATTGGTGTCACAAACGCCCCAGGTCCGCCCATGTGCGCAGATTGCTAAGCGGCCTCTCCCGACCAACCTTTTGAAAGCATGGCCGTGCATTGCATGGTTTGGGTTGTTGCTTATGTGGGCCACAACCTATCTTTTGTTATTACTTAATTATATATGACTATAAACCATTGAAATATGATGTCGTAAAGAAATAAATTGAAAAACAAAGTTATAAATATTAATTTAATGTATACTAGCATTTAAGCATGTCGATTCATTGTCTTGATACCAAAATACGTTAATTCTCAAAATATAAAAGTGTATGGTCTTATGTTAAGTACTATGGTGTGTATGTGTGTGCACTGTGATATGATATCATTTGTGTTGTTCAGTTTCCGAACGGGTAACGTCGTCTGAGAAGGTGTTCTTTATTACGTGTTTGTTTTTTGAGAAGTTTATTACGTGTTTGTTGTTTTGCATGTTCCGTCTATAATAACTAGTTCTACCCGCATAAAAAGGTTGTATGTTCTGGCCCTATATTGAGATGCTATGTTATACGGAATGAAAACGGGAACATGAAAGGGAAATGAAACGAGACGAGGAAACACTTGATTTTCATGTGGTTTTTGTAGACACCGGTTTCCGAGTTTTTGTTGAAAACGCAAAACGCGACTCTCTTGGAGTTTCGGGGTAACATATATAGTTCAAAATCAAATGCGGGGTTAAAGGACGAGGTTTAAACTTTGTTTATTGTTTTCCTGGTAAGGATGAAAAATGGGCTAATCTTTCAAACTTGTGTACAAACTTTTGTTGGCTATGTACTATATAAGAACATCCCTAAATGTTTAAAAATATGGTTTTACGAAGAATACGTTCACTGATTGGGCTAGCTTAGCTTGTATCATTTCGTCCCTAAATATAGATTCTACAATTAATTTCGTCCCTACTTAATACGGAGTAGTAGCATTTCCTATACATATATCACCATTCCATACATATCACGCCAAACGCTTATCCGCCGAACCATCTCTCTGGTACTCTCTTCTCTCTTCCGACTTTCCAAGCCAAACCTGGAATCCATCTTCTTCCTCTCCCCCGAAATCGCTTTACAGGGAAAGGTAATACGCTCTTACCTACTATCTATGTTGGTTTACACTTTCAATTAGGGTTCCAATTGAGAAATTTGTATGGCCAATATAATGGTTCCAGGTATTTCAAACATAGGCTTAGGGAAATCGTGGTTCTTAGTCGGACTGTTTACAGGACAAAATCAAACAAACTGGGACTAGAAGTAAAGATGCAGTGAGGGCGTGAGAATACAGATGTATTAATAATGAGTCAACATAGATTAGTATTTCGTGATACGTTACCATGAGAATATTAGGGTTTATCAAAGTTCTTCTCTGAAGGGATGCGTACTGTGGTATTGAACTCACTAATGAAATGAGGGCAATTGGTTATGAAGAATTAGATAGTTACGCTTCCTGTAAGGATCTCTAGGTCCTCGATTGTCAAAAGTACGCATCCACCCTTGTATGCACTTGAAAAGCTGCATCTATCTGTATATTGTGTCTTACATGTCCATACTTTGATGCTGTCTTTCATTCTGTTCTTCTAGCAAGATATACTGCAACCTTTAGTTCCATTTTTCAGTTGCTTTCTGGTTTGAACTCTGGTTTAATTAACAGCACATTTTCTGGCTTATACATATAGGAAGATAACTATGTTTGCAATTGGGAAAGATGTGGAGGTCAAGGGCTTTGGAAAGTGGGTAGATACTACCTTGCTTGGGAAGATAGCAGGTTACTGGAATGATGAGCTGTACATAGTCCTGCTGTTTAGCGTGGGCGTCGACGAAGACCGGGAATACGGCGCCCGACGAAGAGACGACGAGTATTACTTCAGGAAACAAGTTGAGTGGCAGATTGTTCACCCGCACTTTGTTCGCGACGCAGATCCAGAGTAGTCAGGCCGTGAATATAAAATCGGTGATATAGTTGACGTGGATGAGAATGAGCTCTGGACCAAGTTGCCCGCTATGTTGGCTAACCGAAGGAAAGGCGTGATTGTTGCTAAGACATTGTCCACCGCCCAGTTTTTTATCGATGATGGTGAACCATGGCTCTACAACATCAAGCTCGAGACCTCAGGTGAGATCGAGGAAGATGTTCTTAGCTACCGTATGCATCCACATCGTGTGTGGAATTAAGAACCGCTTTATGCGCTCAAAAACTGTCTTCTGCTGCTTCTTTGACCAGGATTATGTTTTGATGACTTATTATGTCTTCTGCTTTAATAGGTTCTTAGCTACCGTATGCATCCACATCGTGTGTGGAATTAAGAACTGCTTTATGCGCTCAAAAACTGTCTTCTGTTGCTTCTTTGAATATTATGTCTTCTGCTGCTTCTTTGAATATTATCTTTGAATATTATGTTGTGATGCCACAAGAAATGGAACAAAAAGCTGTTGAATTGGCCTAGTTCTTGCGCGTACCGATTGAAGTTTTTTGAAATGAATCGAACAATTAACGTTTTCTGATTTTCGACTGGACGTAGAAAACTCTACAATCCAAAAATGTTCCATGGCATAACTTAAAGAAATTTAAGTCAGAACGTACCTTCGCTGTGAGTCAAAGCAAACGTATATTCTATGGAACATCCAAAAAGGGGGGTTGTTTTTGTCTGCAAAAAAGAGGTAATGGAGCACTTAGGTCAGCTACTACCTTTTCTTTAAACCAGCACCCAATAATATAGCCGTTCTATCACCAAATTAATATTTTCACACACGTTTACTGGAACGTTACTGTTACTGGTGCAATGCACGGTTAATGGACAATCCAATCTGGAACGTGGGATGAGGGACAGGATCAAAGTTCTGCGAGTACGACAATAAGGGACAGATTTGGGAACAAGTATAGCAAGGCCTAAATGATTCAGAAATGGAACTTATCGTGCTAAGCACACTCATACCAAAAGCAAGGTCAGGACGAGTACCCATCAAAGCATACATTACAGAGCCAACAACTACACCATAATTTACGTACATCTTTCATTTTAGCTTTTTCATCTGGGGTGGAAGGCAAAAGAACCAACTTTCCTAGTTTCCTAGGCATGCAATACTTTTGTTTTACATGACGTTTTGTCGACTACATTTCTCTTATGATGATGTACTGTGCGATGGGATGCAAGCCCACCATGTCACTCTGCGACCCTCGAGGTACATGACGGTACTAGGGAAGGTGGGAATACTCTAATACAGATGATTTCAGTGGGGGCCGGGGCACAACCTATATTTGAGGGCTTCGAGTCAAATCACCGTCCGTGGGTGATAACGATGGTGGCCTTGGCGTATATTTTTTTAGTTACCATTAAAGTTATAGCAATACATGATCACAATCGCCCCAACAACAGCAACCAGCATCTTTGCCTTAGACCTCGCCCTTTCCAGCTCTCTTTCCATCTGTTTAATCCTTCCTCTCTCCGTCTCCACCTCTGATTCACTCTCGTTAACTCTTCGAAGCAACCCTTTAATGACCTGGCTAGGGTGATGGTCAACTGGGGGATCATGCCACGAGAAAAACCCACAAGAACCAGGTTTCTACACAAGAGTCATTATACAAACAAAGAAATCACTATATAATCAATATGCACAAACCCTACAATTTGGGGATTTTTAGAACAAACCCTAGACTTTGGGGATTTTTAAAATCTTCTCAAATTGAAGGCCAAAACACTTACCTTGTAGTTAGGACACCCAAAAAACCTCCTCCCTGGGTTTGATTCGGTCCAAGAACTCTTCAACCTGGTTGGCATTCCACACTCGCATGTCGGTATTTGAAGCAGGTCGTTTGATGTCGATTTCGAGATCCGAGAGCTTGAAGTGTCCATATTTTAGCCAGGTAGAAGAAGATGAATGAAGAAGGGCTAGGGATTTGGGTTTGCTTCGATTCAAGGTTGGGGCTGAGTAGTGGAGAGCCCTCGGGTTTTTTATCGAGGTTGGGAAAGAGATGAACAAGGTGGGTGGAGGGTTAAAAAAAAATAGTGGTCCAATTACGTAACTATACGCAAGCATTAAATTATTCAGAAATGGAACTTATCGTGCTAAGCACGCTCATACCAAAAGCAAGGTCAGGACGAGTACCCATCAAAGCATGCATTATGGAGCCAACAACTACACCATAATGCACATCTTTCATTTTAGCTTTTTCATCTGGGGTGGAACTGTGGAAGTCAAAAGAACCAACTTTTCTCGCACCACTATCATCACGTTCGACTATCGTTTCGGTTTATATTCCTACTCATTCATGAACGTTGTCTTGGATCCAGAGTTCTATTCGGTTTGGATCGTATTGGGCCTAATGGGCCCAATCCGAGTACGATTCTTTAGTTTCGGTTCATCATCACGTTCCACTATCATTTCAGTTTTTGTTCTCACTCTTTTATGAACGTTGTCTTGGATTGGGAACTCTATTCAATTTGGATCCTATTGGGCCTAATCAGCCCATATTCCCAATTCGAGTAAAAAATTCTTAAGTTTCGCTTCCTCATCACGTTCAACTATTGTTTCGGTTAATGTTCTTACTCTTTTATAAATCTTGCTTTGGATCAAGAGTTCTATTCGGTTTGGATCGTATTGGGCCTAATGGGCCTATGGGTCCGATTCGAGTACGATTCTTTAGTTTCGGTTCATCATCACGTTCCACTATCATTTTAGTTTTTGTTCTCACTCTTTCATGAACGTTGTCTTGGATTGAGAACTCTATTCAATTTGGATCCTATTGGGCCTAATGAGCCCATATTCCCAATTCGAGTAAAAAATTCTTAAGTTTCGGTTCCTTATCACGTTCAACTATTGTTTCGGTTAATGTTCTTTTTTATAAACCTTGCCTTGGATCAAGAGTTCTATTCGGTTTGGATGGTATTGGGCCTAATGGGCCTATGGGCCCAATTCGAGTTCATATCTTGAGTTTCAGTTCAGCATCACGTTTGACTATCGTTTTCGTTTATGCTCTTACTTTGTCATGAACGTTGCCCTCATATCTTGAGTTTCGGTTCAGCATCACGTTTGACTATCGAGAATTTTATTCGATTTGGATCGTATTGGGCCTAATGGGCCCGTAGCCCCAATTTGAGTTCGATTCTTTAGTTTCGGTTCTTCATCAAGTTTGACTATCGTTTCGGTTTATGTTCTACTCTTTGATGAACGTTGCCTTGGATCGAGAGTTCTATTCGATTTGGATTGTATTGGGCCTAATGGGCCCAATTCGAGTACGATTCCTTAGTTTCGGTTCTCCGTCACGTTCGACTATCCAAATCGGGGTCCGTAGCCCTGAATAGAACTCTCGATCCAGGGCAATGTTCGTGAAAGAGTAAGAAAATAACCGAAACAATAGTCGAACACGATGAAGAACCGAAACTAAGGCCTTGAAATCATATTGGGCCCATAGGCCCAATATGATAAATAACCCAAAAATAGTGTACGAATAGCCGCTGGGTTTGTTTTTAGGTCTTACAGAAACCTACACCCTCATGGCAACCATGAAGAGTCGTCGTCGTCCCCGTCCTCGAGTTCTAAAGTCATGGTCAACACACAATCTTCCCGAGGAGCTATGGCCGGAAATCCTATCTCGACTTCCCGCCAAATCACTTCTCCGATTCCGCTCCGTCTCCAAGTCATGGAAGTCCATGATCGACGACCCCGATTTCGCCCGCTTACACCTCAATCGCTTCAACAACGGCCCTCAATCATCCCACCTCTTCTTCCGATCAGAAAAGTCAGCCATATGCCGAGAATGCGTGGTCAAGGACAGCAAAACCCTAAGAACGATTCGCAGCCTTGGCTTCCTCCAAACCAACCTACACTCGGTCAATATCCTCAGAGCCACTCCCGATCGTAATGCAAATTACGGACGTCTAAGGCTGTGGTCCATTCTTTCATCGATTGATGGATTGTTCTTGTTGAATTCCATGGTTCTAACGTCCGATTTGATGTACTTGTGGAACCCCTCGATTAAGAAAACCCTAGCTCTTACCCCTCTTGAAATCCCCCAAATATTGAGGTACGTTGACTTTGGATTAGGGTTTGACCCGTCGATTGGGGATTACAAGTGTGTCAGATTCGGTGCCTTGTCAGCATCGGGCAACTTGAAAATCGCTGCAATTTACACTCGAGGGACGAATTCGTGGAAGACAATTGAATTCCAAGGCGATGTGGTCCGAAAGCTATGTTTCACTGATTGGAAGAGAATTGTTCCCTTTGACGGTGCTCTGTATGCCCTTGCAGAAGTTTCGTATCTATCTTATGGTTCAGTGAAACTGGTTTCATTTGATCTGAAGAGAGAGGTGTTTGCTTCCATGGAATTGCCTGTAGTTTATCATGATTTCTATGACCATGCGCTCACAATGGTGTATGATGATGGTGGTTGTGGGTGCTCACTTGGTGTGGTCAATTTCAGTGGACCCGAAGGATCTGTATGGATCTTGCAGAGGTTCGGAGACGATAGTAAGTCATGGAGCTGGGTGCGATGCTACACCTTTGTTATAATAACCCCTCAACTCGGTAGTCCTTTTGAGCTACTGCACTTTCTCTACATGACCAAGAATCGTGAGATGCTGTTGACCTGGGCTCCCCTATCCAGTCGTAATAGTGTGATATGTTACGACATCGAAACTCAACAAGAAAGGATGTTGCTGGAGAAGAATCGGAAGCCTTTATGTGGGGCTAACGCGTTTACGTACGTCGAGAGTCTGATTGGTGTGTTTTGATGCCTTGTGCATACTTGTTGAACTTTATCATATTTGCCTTTGCTAGGGAACCGATGAATTGGTCTGTTTTGATGCCTCGTGCATACTTGTTGAACTTTATCATATTTGTTGTTGCTTATAGTATTGCAGTCTGTAGATTGCCAACAAAATTTATTGGGGTGCCTTCATTCATATAATTAAGTAGAAACTTACCTAATGATGGGGTACACCATGGCTAAGGAGGCTGCACGCCTCAAGGAACCACCGCCAAAAAGCGAGGTGCCTTATTGGTGTCACAAACGCCCCAGGTCCGCCCATGTGCGCAGATTGCTAAGCGGCCTCTCCCGACCAACCTTTTGAAAGCATGGCCGTGCATTGCATGGTTTGGGTTGTTGCTTATGTGGGCCGCAACCTATCTTTTGTTATTACTTAATTATATATGAATATAAACCATTGAAATATGATCGATGTCGTAAAGAAATAAATTGAAAAACATAGGCTTAGGGAAATCGTGGTTCACAGGTATTTCAAACATAGGCTTCCAATTGAGAAATTTGTATGGCCAATATAATGGTTCCAGGTATTTCAAACATAGGCTTAGGGAAATCGTGGTTCACAGTGGGACTGTTTACAGAACAAAATCAAACAAATTGGGACTAGAAGTAAAGATGCTGTGAGGGCGTGAGAATACAGATGTATTAATAATGAGTCAACATAGATTAGTATTTCGTACATTAGCATGAGAATATTAGGGTTTATCAGAGTTCTTCTCTGAAGGGATGCGTACTGTGGTATTGAACTCACTAATGAAATGAGGGCAATCGGTTATGAAGAAGTAGACAGTTACGCTTCCTGTCAGGATATCTAGGTCCTCGATTGAAAATAACATGCATCTATCTGCATATTGTGTCTTACATGTCCATACTTTGATGCTGTCTTTCATTCTGTTCTTCTAGCACATCTTTAGTTCCATTTTTCAGTTGCTTTCTGGTTTTAACTCTGGTTCAATTAACAACACATTTTCTGGCTTATACATCTAGGAAGATAACTATGTTTGCAATTGGGAAAGATGTGGAGGTCAAGGGCTTTGGAAGGTGGGTAGATACTACCTTGCTTGGGGATATGGTAGGTTACTGGAATGACGAGCTGTACATAGTTCAGCTGTTTAGCGTGGGCGTCGACGCAGAATGGGAATACGGCGACGGACGATTCGACGACGAGTATTACTTCAAGAAACAAGTTGAGTGGCAGATTGTTCACCCGCACTTTGTTCGCGACGCAGATCCAGAGCAGTCAGGCCGTGAATTTAGTATCGGTGATATAGTTGACGTGGATGAGCTCTGGCCCCAGTTGCCTACCAATCTACCATGATGCATACCCGAAGGAAAGGCGTGATCATTGCCAAGACATTGTGCACCGACCAGTTATTAATCGATGACGGTGAACCATGGCTCTACACCATCAAGCTCGAGACCTTTGGTGAGATCGAGGAAGATGTTCTTAGCTTCCGTGTGCATCCATATCGTGTGTGGAATTAAGAACCGCTTTATGCGCTCAAAAACTGTCTTCTGCTGCTTCTTTGAATATTATGTTTTGATGCCTTATTAATGGAGCACTTAGGTCAGCTACTACCTTTTCTTTAAACCAACACCCAATAATATAGCCGTTCTATCACCAAATTAATATTTTCACAAACGTTTACTGGAACGTTACTGTTACTGGTGCAATGCACGGTTAATGGACAATCCAATCTGGAACGTGGGATGAGGGACAGAATCAAAGTTCTGCGAGTACGACAATAAGGGACAGATTTGGGAACAAGTATAGCAAGGCCTAAATGATTCAGAAATGGAACTTATCGTGCTAAGCACACCCATACCAAAAGCAAGGTCAGGACGAGTACCCATCAAAGCATACATTACAGAGGCAACAACTACACCAGAATGTACATCTTTCATTTTAGCTTTTTCATCTGGGGTGGAGGGCAAAAGAACCAACTTTCCTAATTTCCTGGCTATGCAATACTTTTGTTTTACATGACGTTTTGTCGACTACATTTCTCTTATGATGATGTACTGTGCGATGGGCTGCAAGCCCACCATGTCACTCTGCGACCCTCGAGGTACATGACGGTACTGGGGAAGGTGGGAATACTCTAGTACAGATGATTTCAGTGGGGGCCTTAAAACGAGGTGCATGCGATGACGGTACTGGGGAAGTTCTTAGTTAAATCTAATCGTGCCTTCAAGGCACGAGACTGATACTAGTTAAAATTTGAATTGATAGGATCGTAGCATATAAATAGGAGATGAGGTTTCTTGGTCAATATATGATTGTGTAAATAGAATTTAAAAAACAATATTGTAGAGGAAGGTTTTTTAACGTATCTGATGACTGATGGGAGGTAAAGAAAAAGAAAAATAATAAAAATTTGTAGTGGTGAGTTTGCGTTCAAATTTTCTCTTCAAATTCCACTTATTTGAGACGATTTAACTTCCCTCCCCTTCCACCATTATTTCCCCCTCTATTCCATACGGTTCTCCTCCATAAAATCAACCAAACAGAGGAAATATCCTTCCTTCCTTCCTTCCCTCTCCCTTCCATTAAAATCACCCCAATTCCTCCCAACCAAACAACCAAACATAGCCTTAGAGTTTGTATTAAATAAACAAACGGAGTATTTGTTTTTAGGTCTTACAGAAAACTACACCGTCATGGCAACCACGAATCGTCGTCGTCGTCCTCGAGTTCTAAAGTCATGGTCAAGACACAATCTTCCCGAGGAGCTATGGCCGGAAATCCTATCTCGACTTCCCGCCAAATCACTTCTCCGATTCCGCTCCGTCTCCAAGTCATGGAAGTCCATGATCGACGACCCCGATTTCGCCCGCTTACACCTCAATCGCTTCAACAACGGCCCTCAGTCATCTCGCCTCTCCTTCGTAATAGGAAAGTCACACATATGCCGAGAATGCGTGCTCAAAGACAGCAAAACCCTAAGAACAATTCGCAGGCTTGGCTGCCTCCAACCCGAGCCACACTCGGACCTCTCGGTCAATATCCTCAATGCCTCGCAGACTTCGCAGCCTTGGCTGTGGTCTATTCTCAATTCGATTGACAGATTGGTCTTGATGAATTCCAGAGAGAGCTCCCATTTGATGTTGTGGAACCCCTCGATTAAGAAAACCCTAGCTCTTCCCCCTCTTGAAATCCCCCAAATTTTGAGGTTCGTTGACTTTGGATTAGGGTTTGACCCGTCGATTGGAGATTACAAGTGTGTCAGATTCGGCGCCTTGTCAGCATCGGGCAACTTGAAAATCGCTGCAATTTACACTCTAGGGACGAATTCGTGGAAGACAATTGAATTTCAAGGCGATGTGGTCCGAAATGTTCATTTCACTGGCTGGAAGAGAATTGTTCCCTTTGACGGTGCTCTATATGCCCTTGCAGAAGTTTCGGATCTCTATTGTGGTTCAGTGAGACTGGTTTCATTTGATTTGAAGAGAGAGGTGTTTGCTTCCATGGAATTGCCTGTCGTTTATCATGATCTCCTTGACCAGGCGCTCACAATGGTGGATGATGATGGTGGTTGTGGGTGCTCACTTGGTATGGTCTATTTCAGTAGAGCCGAAGGATCTGTATGGATCTCGCAGAGGTTCGGAGATGATAGTAAGTCGTGGAGCTGGGTGCGATGCTACACCTTTGTTATAACCCCTCAAATCGGTGATCCTTTTCGGTTTCTGCGTTTTATGTACATGACCAAAAATCATGAGATGCTGTGGACCTGGGTTGATGACAAACATAATAGTGTGATATGTTACGAGCTAGAAGCTCAGCAAGACAAGAGGTTGCTGGTGAAGAATCGGAAGCCTTTACATAAGGGTACGGTGTTTCCGTACGTCGAGAGTTTGATATTATTGCATCGTTAATTAGGTAAATTTTGCACCAATCCCGTCTAGGCCTTGAACCTATGAATTGGTGTGTTTTGATGCCTTGTGCATACTTGTTGAACTTTATCATATTTGCCTTTGCTAGGGAACCGATGAATTGGTCTGTTTTGATGCCTCGTGCATACTTGTTGAACTTTATCATATTTCCTGTTGCTTATAGTATTGCAGTCTGTAGTTTGCCAACAAAATTTATTAGGGTGCCTTCATTCATATAATGAAGTAGAAACTTACCTAATGATGGGGTACACCATGGCTAAGGAGGCTGCACGCCTCGAGGAACCACCGCCAAAAAGCGAGGTGCCTTATTGATGTCACAAACGCCCCAGGTCCGCCCATGTGCGCAGATTGCTAAGCGGCCTCTCCCGGCCAACCTTTTGAAAGCATGGCTGTGCATTGCATGGTTTGGGTTGTTGCTTATGTGGGCTGCAAGTGCAACCTAAAACTAGTGAAAAGCGCCCCTGTGTACTCGTGCATTATTCGAAGGGATAGATAATATGGGTAGACCGAAAGCGTAATTATATGTGACTATATTCACCTTTGGAATATGATGTCGTAAAGAACTACATTGAAAAACTAAGTTGTAAATATTAATTTAATGTATAGCATCTAAGCATGTCAATTCATTGTCTTCATTCCAAAGTACGTCGGCTTAATTTTTTTTAGGTTTATCTATTTGGGTTGGACATCAATGTTAGTGTATGCATGTATACATGAATTATATAGTACTCCATAATATATAGTAGTACCGCCCCGTGCCTAGGGCAAGGATTCAAATCTTCTGTCCCCTCTCCATGTCCCCTCCCATGTCTCTTCATTATAATTGGTCAATATATATAAAAAAAATGAATATAGAACTCTCAATTCTACATAAAATTAAGTGTTTGGACCAATGAGAACCTATGGGACATGAGAGGGGACATGGAGGGGGGACAGAAGATTTGAGTCCCTAGGGCAAGGGGCAGCGCTCTTCAATCTTCATAATTCATATATGGTCATCATATAATTACTTCTAAATGTAGCCCCAATGGATAAATCGACTTGGGTTTGGTACTCATGAGCAACCGGTGAAGTCGGTCTGATCTTTGCGGGTTTTATGACGAGTCGGGTGAAATTAGCGGTTCAAGGACGCCAAGTTTTTTTATTACTAACTAATAACACCTTACAATATACATTATGTTATGCTTTTCCCAAGTCAGAGTAACGCATTTCAAGTTTCAAGGAAAGCGATCTCGACACAATGAACTCTGACTTGGGACGTTCAAAAATACTGTAATTTATTGCAGTCCATGTAAATTTCGGGGGATCTGGCTTGATGGGGAGTTCATCTCGGGAGACGGAAGGGTTGTGAACTGTGAACTCTGACTTGGGGCGTTCAAAATACTGTAATTTATTGACCGTAGGGTGAAAGTATAGGTTTTCCTCCTTTTTTAACCTCCGGGAACGCATGCAATAAATCTCTCCACATCATCATGACCAACATCGATTTTTTTTTGGGCGGTAGCGTATGTAATAAGACTCGGCATTTGAAAGCGACATATTTTTCGACTTTTTTTCTGCCTTTTCTTTCCCTCTCCTAAAAAGTCGATTTCAACTTCCCCAAAAATTACCCACAAAAACCCCGATTGAAACCCTCATCTTGGTCATCCCCTTCGTAAAGCAAGCTCGAGAGCCCTTGAGCTAGGAGGGACGAGGACTGCTCACTTGTAAGTAAAATCCTAAACCCTACCTTTTTAGCGTTTTTGAATAGGGCTTCGATTTAATGTAGGGGATATTGTTCATTGGTCTAGGGGTACAATTTGCGTTGATTAGGGCTTGGATTGAATGTTGTGGAATGAAAGTGAGTAAGCTCGAAAGTGGAGCTTTGCACTGTGCATAAAGGTTGTCTAAGGCAAATTAATTAAGGCTAGCAATGTTAGGTTAGCAATGTAGCATCGGCAATGTAAGTGGAAATAAGGGTTGAAGCTATTTGATCAGAGTGAAATTAAACACTTATTTCATGTTAGCAATGTCAAGCTCAAGTGTATCATCCGCAAGTGCAGAACAAATGGTGTGTCACTGTGGTGTACAAGCAAAGGAATCCATGGCAGATACGGAGAGGGATTATGGTAGGAGGTCGCACAGATAGAGTCCTAATGAGTATGAAAATTGTCATCACTTTCTGTACACCAGAACTTGTCATCACTTTCTGAGCCGAAGCTAGCTTGTCATCACCTATTACAATGGCTAACCGTCCTGTAGCTAATGGTCACAGAAGGGTGCATCCACAACTACCTTACTTTAAGATTACCGTCCGCTGCAAGGTGAGAAAACACACTTACAACCGCCCCCCCCCATATTGAATCTCTTCTTCTTATGTATATGAACCTGTCTTCAGTTTCGTGCACATGTAGGATTCCGCAGATTATAAGGTGATGCTCACTGCAGAGACCCGACTCTGCCAGCTAGTTGATGTATACTGCCAATATGAAGGCATTGACCCTGCGAATTTGAAATTCTTCTTCAACAATCAAGTGCTTCGGGATCCAAACAGAACTCTAACAGCTCGAGAGGTTATACATGACCTTGTCATCACCTGCGACCAAAATGCGTGTTATCTACAATTTTGTGCTAAACCGTCTCCTCTTGTTGTTGTCCAGATTGGTCTCACAAATAACTCTGAGCTTCACGCTATGGTCAGGCCACCAAGAGGGGCACCTGGGTATCGAACATGGGTTCGTAGGACGGTTCAACATTACAGAAGGTTAAGGGCAGAACAAAGAGCAGCTGGTATTCCCCGTCCAGAAGGTGCTCCACCAACGCCACTAATAACGCCACCAGGGTCTCCACCATGAAATGTCAATTAAGATCAGCTTATGTTCAGTTGTTGTTGTTGTTGAACTTGTCATCCAGTTGTCGTTGTTGTTGTTATTGAACTTGTCATCCGGTTGTTGCATGTTGTTTAAGGTGTCATCCAGTTGTTGATGTTTGAATTGTCATCACGTTGTTATGGTTTAAGTTGTCATCTATTTTCTACTGCATTGTAACATCTATGAAAAAATGGACTCTGTTGTTGTGTTGTCATGGGTTGCTCTTGTTATCTAGTTTAGTGTGTGCTCAAAAGACCCATTTATTTTTTGAAGAGTGTGAATGATTTGGCTTCTGCATGCTTTTGATATATCGACCAAACCGAAGTATGGATTACACTTGCCACTAAATATGGCAAACGGTGTATGATTTACTCTGTACCTTTTGCACACCGAAACACGGACTAACATCATGCATTGCACGTAATTTACACTGCAAGCCAAATTTCCATATCAATTACACAAACCTTGGTGCGCATAGATCGTGATGTCATCACTACCAAATGAATCACACATGCAAAACTACAATCCACAAATTAAATGAAACATATTGTCAATTCAATCACTTAAACTAAGTCATCCTGATGTTACAAACAACAAAACCCTTCAAACCTACGTGAAATTTACAGAAAACAATCATATTGGTCTGGGCAATATACCAAAACCATCACCACAGCACCATTCCCTTTTCACCTATGTGACAACAAATGAAATAGAGATCAGAGTATTTCCAAGAATAATCAAGCCTAGGTATATGCATTGGTTATTGATGAACATTACACTAAACAACATTCACATCTCATGAATATATTAGTTTAAATGAAAAAGGTTAATTAATATGCTATAGCGTGAACTAACCTTTTGATCTACACATGGTAGATCTGTCTGAAGGGATGATGCAACGTGAACTCCAATCGATCCTTCACTCGAAGGTTGTTCTTTTCAGCGAACCTTCTCCATCCGCAGCCCATCTCACAAGCCCATCGTTTAAACCTCTTGAACCATCGGTATTCAACTTCGGAAGAACCATTATCAGTTTTCAGTGTCATGGTCCTGGCCTTCGTGGTCTTCTCAGGTAAGAATCGTCTTGCAAAATCGGAAGGGATAACCTGCAACCAAGAGTATCAAGTCACTGATTAATATAACAACCCTAATCAAACTCGAATATTAATAATACTAATGCGGATGTAAATGAGAGAGACCGGAGCATATCCGAGGACACTTTACTTAGATGTTTCCGGTGTACAAAGATACATAATATATATATAGAGGAATACAAAATCTTATCTCGAACAAAAAAGGTTCCTATCGCTCCGTGTGGATGTAAATTAGGGAGATTGGACAATATTGAGAACACTTTGCTTGGATATTTCCGGTGTACACAGATACATAATGTAGAGGAATGCAAAATCTTATCTCCTAATTAAGATATATACAAGATAATTTGTACCATGAATAACAAATCCAATACTCCGTATCTACTAATACCTAGTTAGTGGATTAATATATACCCAATTACTGGTTATCACATGACTTACAATTCCATTGTTGCCAACAAGATTTCGGCTTTGGACTTCAACGGTGAACTTTGCTCTATCATAGACGTCGGCTTGTTTGTCCTTGGAATCGGAGGCACTAGCACTCTCATCTTGACAACCGCCGTCTGAGATTGCCTCAGATTCCTCGGCATCTTCTTCGTCAGCATCAGAGTCGTCATTAGAGGAACTTTTTGGAGAATATTTTCCCGGTGACCCGAATGGATCCACGCTGTCATAGCCGCCAAAATCTTGTTCCATGGCGTGCATCAATGAAGAAGCGTCGTCCGACGAATCCGTCCATGCCGACCATTCACTGTTATCACTTGAACCTAGGGTTAACAACACCGACAAACGTACAAAACATTAGGCTAACCACAACGTATAAGTCAAGAAACCCTAAACAAAATGTAATCACGAACCGGGTTCAGTTCCCGAGTGATTGAAAACCTCTCGATAGTTCTCCATGTGTCGTTGAGACCTACCATCAAAGAACAGGGTACGCTGGTTTAATACACAGAAACTCAACCATCACGATTGGTTTCTACAGACAACAATGCCATCACAAATCTAAAACATCTAGTTCGTAATTCAAACAGACGAAAAGGTTATGACGAAACGACATGGAGTGATTCCACATTTGCTTGAAATTAGTCTTGAAATTAAACTTCCATATTAGTTTAACATGTCAAAGCATATACGGATTTTATTATAGTTACATTAAAAGATCAAGTTCAAAACTAACCGGCGGTGAACTGTTTTATCGGACTCCGATGAGCGAGAGTGTACCGAAGAAGAAAGTGGGAAGAAATTGGGAAGGAGGATGAAGAAGTTGGGAGTTTGAGTGATGTGATCGACACCTATAAAGGGGATATATATGTTGCAATTTGAGGGGTCCATGCCTAACGGTTGCAATTTTCTAAACCGTTATGTGATGCAGTTGTCCATGTACACTGTGCATTTAACTATAATACACTGTGCTAATATGATAGGCAAAATTTTCATCAAAGAATATGATAGGCAAAATTACACTTTAAATCGTACCATGTTCATATACATCAAATGTCAAAAGAATTGCTTTACTTTAAGTGATTAATTCATTTTAAATTGTATTTTATGTTAAGATTGTCCTGTGGTTATGAAGGCTTTGAAAATGGGATCCATGTACGACGATATTGCCAGTATTGATGGCGAGCGAACGGAATTTGTCAAATTTGATGTCGACTTATTTGCCACCGGAGCGTATCATACCACTCGGCTGGGGTCGATGAAATCCAATTGGTCCTCGGAGTACATATGATATGGCTCAAAACATACACAGACCCTTTATCTTGTACGTTTTGGTCACTTAGGCACCTCACCTTTGAAACGGACCTATTGGACACCTATACTTGACAAACCTTATCTATTAAGCACTTCTTGTGTGACGTGGCAATGTGTGTGTATGGGACGTGCGCCACATCATTTTCCCCTTTTGCCATGTCACTTACGCATGGTGTCATGTCATATTTTTTAATAATAAAATAATATTTAAATAATAAAATTTATTTAAATAAAATTTAATTTTAATAATACAATTTATTTTATTTTATTATTAAATTTATTACTAAATAATGAAATATTATTATTATATTGTTAAATTATCATTTAATAATGAAATATTATTAAATTTATTATATAATAAGGTATTATTATTTTGTTATTAAATAATAAAATATATTATAATTTCAGCTTATATAAATTTTAATAATAAATAAATGCTATTTCATTATTTAGTAATAAACTTAATAATATAATAATAATATTCCATTATTAAATTTACTATTTAAATAAAATTTTTGTTCAAAATTTTATTTAAATAAATGTTATTATTTAAATATTATTTTATTATTAAAAAATATGACGTGACGTCATGTGTAAGTAACATGGCAAAAGTAGAAAATGATGTGGCGCGCATCCCATACACACACTTTGCCAAGTCACACAAGAGGTGCTTAATAGGTAAGGTTTGTCAAGTACAGGTGTCCAATAGGTCCGTTTCAAAGGTGAGGTGTCTAAATGACCAAAACGTACAAGTTCAGGGGTCTGTATATGTTTTGAGCCCATATGATATGTATTTGTAAGATATTCAGCCATTTCGTATGTCACTTGTGCCAAAGTTGTTAAATAATACTCCGTATGATTTACGTAGCTATTAGTGAAACTAGTAGAGGCCCGGGTTACACTATTGGAATTGATTAGAGAAACTAGTCTATTGGTGTATGATTTATTACTCTGTCTTGACAGCACACCGAAACACGGACTAATACCATGAATTGCACACAGTATATCATGCAAACCACGAAGAGTCATCGTCGTCGTCCTCGAGTACTATATAAGAAAAAATACTCAAGGTAGTCCTCTATGGTACTCTCTTCCGACTTTCCAAGTTCAACCTGGAATCCATCTTCTTCCTCGGCCCCGAGATCGCTTTACAGGGAAAGGTAATACGCTCTTACTTAATATACCGGAAGACCTATGAAGATGACAATGGTACCGCAAGACCGGCATAATTTTGTTACTCTTACTTTGTAATTCCCGTCTGGACGCAATCAAAATCTACTAGCATAAATAACATTAATGACTCTTGCTTTGTAATATTTTTTTCCTATTTATTATTACATTTTAATGGTAGATTAAACTTGATTATCACAAAATATTAAAGGTATATGAAAAAATACTCAAGGTAGTTTCTTTGAAATCTCTAAAGTTTAGGTCTTACAGAAAAATACGCCCTCATGGCAACCATGAATCGTCGTCGTCGTCGTCGTCCTCGAGTTCTAAAGTCATGGTCAAGACACAATCTTCCCGAGGAGATATGGCCGGAAATCCTATCTCGACTTCCCGCCAAATCACTTCTCCGATTCCGCTCCGTCTCCAAGTCATGGAAGTCCATGATCGACGACCCCGATTTCACCCGCTTACACCTCAATCGCTTCAACAACGGCCCTCAATCATCCTGCCTCCTCTTCCTAACACAAAAGTCAAGCATATGCTGAGAATGCGTGGTCAAGGACAGCAAAACCCTAAGAACGATTCGCAGCCTTGGCTTCCTCCAAACCGACCTACACTCGGTCAATATCCTCAGAGCCACTCCCGATCGTAATGCAAGGTACGGACGTGTAAGGCTGTGGTCTATTCTTTCATCGATTGACGGATTGTTCTTGTTGCATACCAGAGTTCTAAGGTCCGATTTGCTGTACTTGTGGAACCCCTCGATTAAGAAAACCCTAGCTCTTCCCCCTCTTGAAACCCCCCAAATATCGAGGTACGTTGACTTTGGGTTAAGGTTTGACCCATCTATTGGGGATTACAAGTGTGTCAGATTCGGCGCCTTGTCAGCATCGGGCAACTTGAGAATCGCTGCAATTTACACTCTGCGTAAACTGTCACAAATTTCATGTATATTTGTTGTACCTGTTCAATTAACCACGGACGATCTCATCATGACATGTTACTTCTCACCAAACGCAAAGACAATCCTCAGCTCACTATGTTACTATTAGTAGTGCAATGCACGGTTAAGGAACCATCCCATATTTCTACTTTGTGTCACGTGCAACGAGTGACAGCCGGACAGTCCCATTCCATTTTCTCCTACGTGACAACAAGTGAAATAGAAAATTAGAAATCGGAGCAGGTATACAACCATAATCTGTCCTAGCAATTTCAACCATGATGAAGCCTAGATATATGCATTGTAACATGATGAACATTACATTACAACAACATTCACATTTCATAACAAAATTACTTGGAAAGGAAAGGTTAACCTACGGTTCAGAGTGCCTCGAGACAATCAATTTACACATGAAAGATTAAAAACAAAATATCGTCAAGCCTCATTCAAAAGTACTTCAAAGTTAATCGGAAGACAATCAAATTTAAACCCTTCAAAACCACCACCACCATAGCACCATACCAATTTCACCTACGTGACAGCAAATGAAATAGCAAATTAGAAATCATAGCAATTTCAACCATAATCAAGCCTAGCAATCTCAAGTACATTATCTAGCCTAGCAAACGGTTCGACCGTGGTCAACTGCAACAATACTGAAAAATGGAATACGTACGGCCTTAATTAATAATTTCATACAGTAGCTTGTTCTTCATCTTGATTTGTCGTATTTGTTCTTCATCGTGGTTGAAGACTTGAAGGCGGTGCATTTAAATGCAACGTGATTTGACACACTCACACCTCTCACTATGCAAGCATGCATTTTTCTCAAGTATTTGAAAAAAATATAAGCATGCATTTTGAAGCTTCCAGTTCATAGTACACATATATGTTGCAATTGATAGTCAATACTCAAGAGGTTGCATATAGATGTACTCCGTATTTGATTTCAACATAATGTCGTGTGGTTATACATATTTTCCCATTTATTACCCTTCCAGAATATGTCATCTGTTAATAATGTATAAATCACGTTTGTATTGGTTAATGGCGGAAGTGGCGCCAATTAAAGGTTATATAGATGAAGGTGCTAAAAGTTAGGCTAGATACAAACGGTTCACCGGTGTAACCCCTTTACTACCTCTTAAGGGCCTGTACGTTTGTTTCTATGCCAAGACTCCGGTTCTGTCATTTGGTGAAACTTGATGTTTGGTACATGCTGCTGGAATCAGTCATTCCTGAAACCTGGTTTTTGGTATCCTGTCGGAATCAGTCATTCCAGGAACTTCGTATTAGGTTAAAATTGGATTGTGGAATGGGCATTAAAATTGTTGTGTGGTTATTAACTATATACATTTGAGATTAGTGATCAAGTAAGACCATATATTACTATGATCAGTTGCAGTGAACATCGAACGAAACAACAAGAAATGCAAATCGTTTGAAATATGGAATATAATAACTAGAGGATGACTTCGGAAGATTAGAGACTCTGTGATGTCAAGCATAAGTGCTTTGCAAGTGTCGTACACTAACAGTGTTTGACATATCAAGTTTTGTGATATACATCCCAAACATACATAAAACTGGTTCGCACATCAGAATGGCCTTGCAATGACGCCAAAAGAAAGTAAAAGAACCATTAAGTTCATCATACACGAAAGTAGCATTAAGTTCATACACGAGCAGCATTGTATTGTGTAAAGAAGAACAGACACAGCTTAATGACCAGGATTAGGGAACGGCAGGGGGAGGCATGCGGGGCGACTGCGGGTACTCAGCCAACAGGGTGGCTTCTTCTTCCTCCAAACCATCCTTCTTGCTTGCCCTCATCACCTCGATGCGTCCGCGACGCCTATAGTAGTCCTCCATCTTCGTTTTCACTTCCATGGTGGCCACCACCTGTAGCTCAGTACTGGCTGCATGGGCCTCCCAATAGGGCAATCTGGACTTCAGACGGGACACCCTTTCCTCAAGGGACTCGTCCACCCTATGGAGATCCTCGTAGGTCCGCCTCCAATTCGGCGGGGGTGGCGGCGTTCCGACCCAAGGCCCGCCAGCGGCGCTCACCTGCAATTGTCCGACGACGTCGGATGGTACTGGATACATACACACGTATTTGAACAAAATAATATATCGATCAAAATGGACATAATATTTTAGTTCCACCCAATTCGATGAAAGAGCATGAGGTTTATATATGTCTAGTGGAAAACCTGGACCGGAAGATGAGGGGCCGCTCGATGATCCTGCCGCCTTCGTATATATTCCTGGATAGTTCATCTCCAGTAGCATCTCTGATCTCCCCAAGTTCCACCCACGTTTCTTCACTTCATCTTGCTCGCTATGTAGCTTCCTCAGTTGACGCTCGGCGTTCTTAATCCGTAACATGCACTTTTGTGTTTTCGAGGTTAAATCTATTTCCGCCTGGAGAGAGGGCGGCCCTAGGTCGTCATCACCGGCTCCTGTTGCATCTAAAACATCAAAGCGATCCATCAAGACAGACTTCTATATGTTGTGGGAGAGAAACTGGTTTTGGGGGAGTTGAATGATCGTGAACGGGGAATGGGGGAGAGAAACTGGTTTTGGGGCCGAGTGGTCTTTGAAATGGTAATAAAAGCAGTCATAAACCGACAGCTCACCGTGTTTACAAATACCGTGCATTGAACATACTGGTATACAGTGCATTGAAACCCTAGGTGTTTGTTTTTTATAATACAGTTTTCCATTATTAGCTGCTCATTGTGTGCCCTTTGTGCACATAATTTAAAAATCGTTTATAATAAGGGAGAAATAAGGGAGGAACAGAAGGTTAGTCAATCTTAACCAACGCATGCTTTTCTCTCTTTTCGTAATTTATTTAGAAAATAATTTTGTCAAAAAAATACACGTTGCCTAATATGTTTGGATGGATGTAGGAAGTACAATTCCTATAAATTTAAATCCCATGTACGTTTAACTCCCTGGAATTACAATTCATGGGGAATAAAATACATGTTTGGTCGATTGTTTAATTTCACAGGAATACAAATACGGAGTAGTGTGTTTTGTTTGGTGCACAAAGGGCAGTTTGTAGGAATTTAAATAAACTTACAATTATAGTCTTAAACCACTCCCTATGTTTTTGCATGCAATTCCTATGATATGGAAGAATTTAAAATTGCGTGTTTTTGAATCAAACCTTGTTTAGCCAAACACACACCTATATTTTGTTCAAATCTCTGGAATTAATTTTCCAATTCCCATCACAATTTTGAAAGCAACACAAACCTTGCTTGATTTAATAGTTTGGTTCATATGCTCCCGACTATCTCCCGACACGATAAAGATTTGAAAAAATTGAATCGATTTGTAACCGATAAATCAGCCCAGATTCGATCTTAAAATCTATTCATTTAAACCCATTTCCATCCAAGGTGAGATCGAAGCACTAACCTCGATCCATGTTCGATCGGTCTTTGATTGCAGCGGCTTCCTATACGTTTCTATTCTCACGCTATTCTTGTTACAACGAGTAGAACTAACACCCTCTATCCTCTAAAGGGTACATGTATATATATATATATAGGGTGATCAGTTTTTTAATTTTTGTCGAATGGTGATCAGTTATTTAGTAACCGCCCCTTTCCTCAAAATATGTTAAATTTTGTGTTTTTGCTTGAAGTCAATATATGTGTTTTTGATCTAAAAATCTAAAAAAAATTTATTCATTTTTTTGGTTGCATGAAAATATGTTTATCGAACAACGTGAGGGTGAACGTACGGTTCGAAAAAAAAAGAAGAGATTGAACGTGATATATATTAACATTGTTATATTTTGTCGAATCTATCTAAACTATATATTAAAGCCGGAGAATTTCGAGCCTCCACGTTAATTCTGGCCCCACCCCATGTTAATTAAAAAATTCTCATATGTATCTTCTAATTACCATATATTGATATATCAGATATATCGGTAATCTATCAAAATAATATCTATATTTATAAAGTATCTAAATTATATCTATCTATACAATCTACGTTTGAAATATGACCGTTAACTATCATGATAGTATCCCATCATAACTATATACTAAAGCGGAGGTTAGATTTAATATTTAGCCCGACACGTAGTACTTCCTTATTGGACCACGTCACCCATCTTTAATAAAACAATTCAATTTATTTGATTGGTTGAAATTTCATTGTAGACCCCACATTAGATATCTTCTTATCTAACCAATTTTTTTAAAAAAAACTCTATCTAATATATTGCTTGAAATAAAACAATATGTGTTGCACAAAAAAATCTAACAAAATAAAAATCTATCTAACTAATCTAACGAAAAAAAATTTATATAACTTACCAAATCTATCTAGCTAATATATCCAATTCAAATATGAAATTTATAAGATATCTATACTATATATTAAAGTCGGAGAATTTCGAGCCTCCACGTTAATTCTGGCCCCACTTTATTAAGAGCTTTATATGTTTTATTTTTCCTAATTATCTAATCTTTAACTTTATCTTTTTTCTTACCCATCAAATATCTATCTTTAATGACATATTATTTATCTTTAAAATTTCTTTAATTATCTAATCTTTAATTTTATCCTCTTTCTTACTCATCTAATATCTATCTTTGAAACAGTATTATCTATCTTTAAATTTCTTTCAATAAAAGATACATATTAATTAACTTAACTTTTCAATTCCCGTTTTAATCTATTTATATATAAGAATTAATATATATTATAATTTATAGTAGATACACAAATTAACGAAAAAAATGACCATTATCCGTACATGGTACGGGTCTTCAAACTAGTAAAACATTAAATTTATAGATAAATAAATAATTAAAAAAAGATACTCCATAATAACAATTAATGAAACATGGATAATTTATTTAATTCAAGTCGTGCCCTCCCGGGCACGGGCACTGTTACTTGTAACATATTATTTCCGTTACGTACAGTGACATTGTGGCCCTAATTCGTTAAATACCACATTAGGAGTAATACCATCATGGCTCAGGGTACGTTAATTGTTTGGTTAAAAAGTAACTTCTTTATTGTCTAGGAAAAAAAATAATTTTTATATAATAAAATTTACAATTATATGTCTATTCATTAATGTTCTAATTATAACAAAAAATTAGTTTCAAATGTGAAACGTGACTACATGAGCAATAGTCGTGCATGGCACGACGGATACCGCTAGTGTATATTAATTGGGTAGGAACAAAGGTAGAGAGCCAGAGAGCCCCCACATTAGGCGAAATTCCTGAATTTCGGAATTGAGCCGATGCTCAGCCATGTAATTGAAACTACCACATTATGCCAAAGATTATTCCTTCCTTCACTATGCATACGTATTAAAGTGAAATTAGTTGAAGACCCGTACTACGTATGGGTAAGTGCTACAGTATATTTTTTGCATGCTCATATAAACTATATCAAGGTTATTTAATAACTAAAGATATAAATTATATGAACTGTGTGTAAAAGATAATTTTTCATACTCATATTTATTGGTACATTAAAAGATACGGATCGGAGTACAAATTATTGTTGATAGTTGTACGAGATAATATTGTGGAAGATCTTTATTGGATCATATCTTAATTGGTTAATAATTCTATACAAACTTTATTGGATAAGACCTAAAAGATACATAAATTATATGAGATGATTGATCTCTTGATAAGGAAAAATATGCATATAGCTTCTAGCTAACATAATTTGCCTGCGGAAAATGTGATCCAATTATAGTACACTTCTAATAATTTTTGGGTTAATATTTGTAGTTTGTTAATAATTGCTAAAATCAAAACATCATTTTATTGAACGTTGAGTGATGAGGTGTCGCACAATCAAAAAAATACATGTCATCATGTTTTTTTTTTGGGTGAGACATGTCAGCATATATTAGTCTCACCTCAAGTTCAGAACGACACCATATATTCACCCGAAACAATGTTTTATAACCACATATTTTATAAATAATTTAATCTAACTTCAAATGTGGGGAAAATCAACTGGGGGGCACACTCAATTTGGTTTCTATTGTGCAGAAAACCATGGCTTTCAGTTCTCGCAAGCACTGTTCCGTTCATTCTGAAACTGGGTCGAAATGGACCGGGTGATTCCCGCGCAGTTCCGTCGTACAATATAGATGGGCACCAGAATGTAAATAAATCGGCGAGGATATGGCCAAGAGTATGTACTCTCCCAAGGCTAATTGGCGTCACCTTGCTATCTTAGTTGTTTTTCAATTCAATTCAATTCTCGTCTTTCAATTCATGTCCTTTAATTCATTGTCTTTCAATTCCGTCTTTTGTGTTTCGTAGTGTTCTTATTCCCTGGTTGATTCTTCATTGTTAGAGAGACTTTTCTCGTGCTTCTCATCAACAAATTCATAACAGAGGATTTGCTTCGCTTTGTGACATGGCCCTTACACCTAAACGACGCCGACAAGCCGTCACCCATTAAGGAAACTAAAGACAAACAACTTCAACCAAAAAAACCACAAGGAACGAAAACATCATGCCACAGCCGGCTGCCGCCATACACAGGAAACAAACAACTTTCATAAATATTAAGCCTACGCGTGGATCGATCGGAAGACAACCCATTTGAAGAAGACACCCGCTGGAAAGTTGCGATGGGATTAGCCATTGTAGTCGGTCTCCAGCCACTTGTGGAGCGCTCGGTGGCGGGCCCTTTTTTTCTCCGTCGCATTGCCGCGGTGTCCAATGTCCCTTGCATGCTGGAGGAGGTCCGGCAACGGCCAGATGTGCTTCTTGTTGCCGCGACAGAAGGGGCAGGTGAGGGCTCCGTTACGCTTGACGACCTTGATCTTGGTCGACACAAATGTCTGGTACACCTTATCTTCAAACTCCTCCAATTCATCCCCGCTAATGTCGCTGTATGAACTTGACGAAGAATACATGATGGCTGGAAATACAGACATGAATCAAGTGTAAAACTCATTGACGATATTGCATGTAAGTACTCGCATGTGTTTGTAAAGTATTGAATCATACATTGGTTAGATCGGCGTGGAAGATGAAGCCTCCAAGATGACCGCCAGACTGATGTTGAAACGCAGGGGGAGATGTTTGACTGCGGCTAGGGTTTTTGAGAGAGTGGTGATGAGAACAGGGTGAATTAGAGGGGGTATTTATGGGGAGTGTGAGTGTGACAGTATGTACATGCACTTGTTACTACTAAAATAAGCCATTTCTTAGGTGACCTGTCCCATTGTTTCGTCCTCTTTCTCATACGTCATGTTTCTCTATTCTGGAAAGGAAAATTGATCTTTCACTATCGATCCCATGTGGTCATTAATGCCCTTCGACTTGAGCCGACGAAACAATATCAATTTAGCCATTTAATGTTCATTTGTCCATCAATCGATATCGACCCCTGTCTAAAAGCTCCCATTGCGAGTGCTCGTTATTAAATGAGATTATGCAAACTTGTTTTCAAGTTTGTATTTCATAAATGCTTAACTCGGAATCAATGTCCTTTTCAAGTTGTGTTTCATAAATGCTTCACACTGACAATGCATGGCTCGTTGTATGTAAATTTAAAATTTATTTTAAATTGACCGTAACCTAAAATCATATTGTTACGAACTTTGATAAAATGGTTCATCTTGTGCTAGCATTCTGAATGAGGTCGAGTCGGTTCAGTATTAAGCATTGCATTGTATCGAGTTAGGTTTGGTAGTCATGAGCAACCGGTGAAGTCGGTCTGATCTTTGCGGGTTTTATGACGAGTCGGGTGAAATTAGCGGTTCAAGGACGCCAAGTTTTTTGATTACTAACTAATAACACCTTACAATATATTATGTTATGTTGTTAAATACTGAGAAAATCATTTTAATTTTAGGAACACCATACTTTTAACTAGTTTTTACTACTACAGATTCAATCATAGTAACGCATTTCAAGTTTCAAGGAAAGCGATATCGACAAAATTTGCATTGATCTTCAATAAAGGATCTGGTCGATCAAATTGTGCTTAATCGATAAAGAATATTTCTACTTAAATGTAAATAAATAAAGTTTGCAAAGCGTATTTGTTTTTAGGTCTTACAGAAAACTACGCCCTCATGGCAACCACGAAGAGTCGTCGTCCTCGTCGTCCTCGAGTTCTAAAGTCATGGTCAAGACACAATCTTCCCGAGGAGCTATGGCCGGAAATCCTATCTCGACTTCCCGCCAAATCACTTCTCCGATTCCGCTCCGTCTCCAAGTCATGGAAGTCCATGATCGACGACCCCGATTTCGCCCGCTTACACCTCAATCGCTTCAACAACGGCCCTCAGTCATCCCGCCTCTTCTTCGTAATAGGAAAGTCAATCCTATGCCGAGAATGCGTGCTCAAGGACAGCAAAACCCTAAGAACGATTCGCAGGCTTGGCTGCCTCCAACCCGAGCCACACTCGGACCTCTCGGTCAATATCCTCCATGCCTCGCAGACTTCGCAGCCTTGGCTGTGGTCTATTCTCAATTCGATTGACGGATTGGTCTTGATGAATTCCAGAGAGAGCTCCCATTTGATGTTGTGGAACCCCTCGATTAAGAAAACCCTAGCTCTTCCCCCTCTTGAAATCCCCCAAATTTTGAGGTACGTTGACTTTGGATTAGGGTTTGACCCGTCGATGGGAGATTACAAGTGTGTCAGATTCGGCGTATTGTCAGAATCGGGCAACTTGAAAATCGCTGCAATTTACACTCTAGGGACGAATTCGTGGAAGAGAAGTGAATTTCAAGGCGATGTGGTCCGAAATGTTCGTTTCACTGGCTGGAAGAGAATTGTTCCCTTTGACGGTGCTCTGTATGCCCTTGCAAAAGTTTCGGATCTATATTGTGATTCAGTGAGACTGGTTTCATTTGATTTGAAGAGAGAGGTGTTTGCTTCCATGGAATTGCCTGTCGTTTATCATGATTTCCTTGACCAGGCGCTCACAATGGTGGATGATGATGGTGGTTGTGGGTGCTCACTTGGTATGGTCTATTTCAGTAGAGCCGAAGGATCTGTATGGATCTCACAGAGGTTCGGAGACGATAGTAAGTCGTGGAGCTGGAAGCGATGCTACACCTTTGTTATAACCCCTCAAATCGGTGATCCTCTTCGGTTTCTGCGTTTTATGTACATGACCAAAAATCGTGAGATGCTATGGACCTGGGTTGATGACAAACATAATAGTGTGATATGTTACGACCTAGAAGCTCAGCAAGACAAGAGGTTGCTAGTGAAGAATCGGAAGCCTTTACATAAGGGTACGGTGTTTCCGTACGTCGAGAGTTTGATATTATTGCATCGTTAATTAGGTAAATTTTGCGCCAATCCCGTCTAGGCCTTGAACCTATGAATTGGTGTGTTTTGATGCCTCGTGTGCATACTTGTTGAACTTTATCATATTTGCGTTTGGTAGGGGACCTATGAATTGGTCTGTTTTGATGCCTCGTGCATACTTGTTGAACTTTATCATATTTTCTGTTGCTTATAGTTTTGCATTCTGTTGTTTGCCAACAAACTTTATTGGGGTGCCTTCATTCATATAATTAAGTAGAAACTTACCTAATGCACGATTAATGGACAGTCCAAACTGGAACATTACTGTTACCGGTGCAGTGCACGGTTAATGGACAATCCAGTCTGGAACGTGGAATGAGGGACAGGATCAAAGTTCTGCGACTACGACAACTATGCCACATTTGTTTAGTTCATCCTTGACATAATCCACGCCAGAAAACACTAGAAAACAACACAAACCAAGACTTGTTTTTCTACTAGTCCAACCTCCATCTTCGTAGATTGAACACGGAACAGAAAAACTTGGCTTCGAATTCACAAAGACAGAGCAGGCAAGATCCTGCATCGACCGCGTCGCGTACCAATAAAACACTGAAATGGAACGGGTTCCCCATACGGCACGGACACTGTCTTGGTTCGGGGTGCATAAACCGTTTTGGAAATTTGAACCGTGAGGCGACTCTAGCCAGAGGCGGCGTGTTGTGTAAGAAGCGGACGAATTCGAGACGGCACTCCATGATGCCAGCGCCGGCTGAATCCCTTACGGCACTGATCGTATTCATAGCCCTCTCGACCTGGTCCTGGTCCTGTTCTGAGGAGCAGAGCAGCACCACGGCAAGCACATAAGCAGTTGGGGTGTGCCCTAGCGAAGCCGATTTCTCCAGGCACTCTAGACCATAGGGTTCATCTGTGCCCCCGAAATACCTGATCTGTGGTCGCAATGGGTCGCAACATTCCTGGGTAAGCAAATGTTCCATAACATTTCATGACAAAATTGTGCAATACCACAGATTGACTTACCAAGCCTTGGCCGTATAAAACACTAGGATTCTTGCTGTCCGCACACAGTCGGAGGAATGCATACGCGGCTTCCCGGTGCTCCTCCAGTTCGAACCGTCGCGTGTAGATGTCCTGTGTTGGCGCCTGCCGGAGAACCAGGGGGTCCTGCCCGCATCGGTTGAAGGGCTTGCAACTACAAGAGGGATCTGTGTGGTATGAACCGACTACATTCCGGCCAATAGGTGAAACCAAACAAATATAAGGCACTTGGATTTACCTCTGCCTGCAGTTGAACAGATCTCGCAGAGAACAAGATGCCACCCTCGAAGCGATGTCGATGATGACCTCGTCTGGCAACATACCTATCTCACATCTCACTGGCCGCACTGCTCTGTCGTTCCCCATCGTCGTCCGGGTGGTTGGAGTTTGTTTTGACACAAGAAGGACAAGGAAAAATAGACCCTCGATGGGGAATTTGGACGGAAATTAGCCCTCGATTGGGAATCTGGTCGGAAATTAGCCCTCGATTCTCTTTTGGTCGCAAATACGGCCTGGCTTGAGCATCCGCTATGGAAAGAGTGGGAGGATTTCTTAACTCCAAAAGAAAAACATAAGGACCAGAATAAAAAACTGACACATTCAGAAAGTTGGGCAGAAGAAATTGCAACCACAAAATTTGAAAATAAGTACGCCCTTGAATAGTGAAACAAATACCGCCTTACTTTTTAATCAAATACAGTAATTAGGTTCCCTTTTTCCCTTCAAGTTATGTGGGAAAAAGGGAACTTAATGACACTTATTGTATGCAATGCAACTACTATATTCTTATATCGTGTTTTTATTCTTTAAAGTACACATATTGGTTAGTTTAAACAGCTATTATGACTTCATTGTTTTAGGAGTATCAATTTTAGTAAGAACAGCCAATTGAATACATCAAATAGGTGTGTTTTTAAATGGGTTTCGCACTTGAATTATAAAGGACTTATTAAATTATAATGAACACCCATGAGAGTACCTCAATCTTATGTTTCTTTGTCAGCACAAAATTTTGAGTTTACTTTTCAATTTTGTTTTGTCTTTTGAAACATAACAATTTTGATTTACTCTGAACAAACTCAATCAAGGAGCACATACGCAAGCATATTGAATTATTTGACGTTACTACTAGCTACAATATGGAAGACACAGTTAATAAGTCCGTACTTTTACTTAACATTGCACAAAAATCAAACCAATTCTACTTAAAACCAAGTCCGAATAATTGTGAGCACTTTGTTTGACACAAGGTGTTATTTGCTTCGTTTACTTCATTCTACGTAAATTGTCACACATTTCATGTATATTTGTTGTACCTGTTCAATTAACCACGGCTGATCTCATCATGACATGTTACTTCTCACCAAACGCAAAGACAATCCTCAGCTCACTATGTTACTATTAGTAGTGTAATGCACGGTTAAGGAACCATCCCATATTTCTACTTTGTGTCACGTGCAACGAGTGACAGCCGGACAGTTCCATTCCATTTTCTCCTACGTGACAACAAGTGAAATAGAAAATTAGAAATCGGAGTAGGTATACAACCATAATCTATCCTAGCAATTTCAAACATGATGAAGCCTAGATATATGCATTGTAACGTGATGACCATTACATTACAACAACATTCACATTTCATAACAAAATGACTTGGAATGAAAAGGTTAATTGTGTAGAGTGATCCAACCGTTTGATTTGCACATGGTATATCTGTCTGGCGGGATTATACAACTTGAACTCCAATCGATCGTTCACTCGAAGACTGTTCTTTGCAGCGAACTTCATCCATCCGTATCGCAACTGAGGCGACCCGCCCCTATACGTATTGAAGTGGTAATAAACCTCAAACGGTCCACATTGAGTTCTGAGTTCCATGCTCATGCTCTTGCACGTGATCCAGTTCCTATTCTCTGCAGGTAAGAATCGTCTTGCAAAATCCATCGGGATAGTCTGCAACAAGGAGTTGCCAACACAAATCAAATTCGATTATTAATAGTAGTAATGTGTTTGGATTATGTGTACTGAATTAAGGACTACCACATGACTTACAATTCCATAGTGGCCGATAAGATTGTTTGCTCGGACTGTAACGGTGAATTTTGGTGTGTTATCGACGTCGGATTTGGAGCCGTCGGACTCGGAGACACTCTCATCTTGACAACTGCAGTAGGAGATTACATCACGTCCGTCCGACTCATAATCTTCCAACTCTCCTACTTCATCACTGTTAGGAGTGGCCGAATCTTCTTCTTCATCATCAGTGGCCGAATCAGGGTATTTTTTGTTAGATTCATATCCTTGCCACCCGACTGAAACCTCTGTATCATATCCGCCAAAATCGGAATCCAGGCCGCGCATGAATGAATAACCCGCAACAGATGGCTCCGGTTGTGCCGACGGATGACTCTTTTCACTCTTATCACTTGAATCTGTCGTTAACAACAACGATAAACACACAACACATTAGGATTAGCATAACTCCAATTTCCAAAAAACCCTAAACAAAATCAAGAAACCCTAAACAACATGAAGAATCCCTAAACAAAACGTAATCACTAACCGGAGTGATTGAACACCTCTCTACTGTTCTCCATTTGTCTTTGAAACCTACCATCAAAGAACAGGGTAACGAAATTAAAGCCAATTGTCACAGAATATTAAACGATAACGAAACTAAAGCCATCACAAATCTAAAACTCACCGGCGGTGTAATCTAAATTCGGGTCTCGGATGAAGAAATTGGGAATAAATTTGGAAGTAGTAGGAAGAAATTGGGAAGACGGAAGAAGGAATTGGGTGTTTAATTGTTTTGAGGGGTTTGACGGCAAGGGGAGTGTAAGAGCACCCACATTGGTGAGAGACGTCCATTCACCCTTAATATAATGTTATTTTTTATAGTTATTTTTTTTGGTGGGTTTTATTTTGAGGGACTTCATGGGTCTCTCAACATTAAAATAATGCCATTCTCCGTATTTTGGGCCTCTGGCCTTCAGCCATCAAACAAAGGCCCACCAAACATTCTTCCATATCCTATGAAGAAGCCCAAGGAGATTGTTGAGGGCAAGTTCAAGCGGTTCTTGAAGCTTTTGCAAGGCTTGAACATCACCATCCCTTTCACCGATGCTCTAAGCGAGATGCCGTCTTATGCAAAGTTCTTAAAGGACATCTTGAGCAAGAAGAGATCGATTGTTGAGATGCAAGACGAGGTGAAGATATTGGAGCTACCTCAAAAGCTTGGTGATCCCGGAAGATTTGCCATCACCATAGGGATTGGTTCTCAACAATTCAAAGCTCTTTGTGATCTAGGAGCAAGTATTTCAGTTATGCCCATGAGCATATGGAGAAGGGCTAACCTCGGAGATATAGAGCCGGTCGATATGAGTCTTACCATGGCCGATGGTTCTTCAACAAAGGCCACCGAAATTCTTGATGACGTCCCGGTTCGAGTGGGAAGATATTTTGTGCCCGATGATTTCGTGATCTTAGACATGAAAGAGGATCCGATGGTGCCCATTATTCTCGGAAGGCCGTTTCTAGCCACGGCGGGTGCCAAGTTTGACGCGAGGAATGGGAAAGTCACCTTCGAGATTGGAGAGGAGAAGGTAGAGTTCTATTTCAACAAGGCCCTTAATGAACCGGATGCATTGGCAATCTTGAAGCTAGAAGAAAACGCCAAGTGCAAGAAGGAGAAGTTGGAGTCTACAAGAGAAGAAGCACCATTGAGAGACCATGATATGGTCAACGTTCAAATCCATGATGAGACAAGAGATGGAGATAACCCACCAAACCATGAAGAGTATCCTAATCTATATCCTTTTGATGTGGGAGATTCTTATATTTGTCTAAGTGATTTGAAAGAAGATTTAGGAGATGACTATCTTTGCTTTGATGATTTGCAAGATGAGTTGAGTTATGATGTTATAGAGTCTCCTAGAAATTCTTTAGACTTTTGTGATGTAGGTGATAAGATGCTAGACGAGAAGATGCAAGAGAGGCCAAGCTACACTTTGGAGGAGGAGGATAATGGAGACTTTGGATGCCACACTTTCATCAAACACAAATGGTGGCATTTTGGCTATGAGGATTGCGGAGATGTCCATGGCAAGGAGGATCAATTCACCGTTTTTCACCCTCCTTGAAGGGTAGAGGTTAGACGTCAAGCTAATGACGTTAAAGAAGCGCTCCTCGGGAGGCAACCCGGGTTTGGTAGATTCATTTTCGTAGTTTCTAGCTTGTTTCTTTTTGCCTTAGCTTAGATTAGTCCTAATCTCTTCTTTAGCTTGTATTTTGTGGAAATGTGTGTTGTGTGAGCTTCATTAGCATGTGTGGTATTTGTGGAAATGATGCAAACACTTGAGGATAGAAGTAACCAAGGCGTGGAATTTTTAGGAACCAAAATCCGGTAGGACCGAGGTACCTAGTACCTCGGGCCCGAGGTGCCCGACGTCGGTCCAAGTGAGCCGATCCACCTTGGACCTTGACTTTGTGGAAATTCCTACTATACCCTCTTGACCCACCCTTGTCTTCTTCCCCATTTAAGAGTCCTTTCCCTTACCTAACATCACCATCCCCATAACTACTTTCCCAAAATACCCAATTCTCTCTCAAAACCCCAAAATCGATCCTTCCCCCCACCATAGTCGATCCTCAAGCAACCTCACCACAAGATCTCGATCCAACCCCTAGCATACCCAAGCATTGAACCAAAAGCCAAAAATCCCACCCGAAACCCATAGATCTACATCCTTCTTCTAGATCTAGAAGAGGAAAGTTTGAGTTCTAAGAATTGCTTGCTAAAAGTTCTTGTTTTCTTCATATTTGGTATGTAAATCTCAATCTCTACTTGATTCCTTGTGAATTTCATGCTTTCATTGCTAGATTTGAGATATGCCATGATTGAGTGAGCTTGAACCTTGAGCATCCATGGTGATTTGCATGTCTTATGAAATTTGTGCTTAATTGTTGCTAAATCCTACTTAGAACTTCGATTGATGATGATTGATGGTAGAATTTGGATTTTAGAGGCATGATTATGTGTTTTGTGGAAAGATCTAGGATGAAGAGTCGGAATGGACTCGGTCCGAGGTACCCAGTACCTCGGGACCGATGTTCGAAGTCGGTCCAGTGACTCGGACCGAGGTCCCTAACCTCGGGCCCGTTGTCATTTGCATGTCGGTCCGACGTTTTTCGAGCCTCTTTTGTGTGATTTTAAAATTTCTTGCTCTTGAATGTTGGTTATAGCATGCTATTCATGATATGATTTGAGGCTTGACCATTGATATGAGAATCTTACTTCATGCATGATTGAATTTTGTGGATTGAGTGTGTTAAGTTCAAGTATGGGGTTATCTCTTTGCATGATGAGTTGTTTGTGATGGAAGTTTGTGTTTTTGTTGAATTGTATAGATTTTACCTTGTAGTTTCTTTGGTTTTGATTGTGTGTAGGTACCATGTCTACCCGAGCATCTTCTTCAAGGATGGAGAAAGCCACCAAGAAGTCCAAGAAGTCGTCCAAGAGAGTCCAAAGGATGGACGATGTGCGTATTGAGGATGAGGATGATGCTAGAGAATATGAGCGTCTCATGGGTCTATCTCACCACACTCGGTGGTTAGATTGGGAGTCAATTCAAAAGATGAACATGGATGAGGCTCTTGCTCGGTGCTATAACAACATTGGGCTCAATGTCTTGCTAAGGTGGAACAACACTCATTATCCCGCCTTAACGTCCGAGTTCATGGCGACTTTCAAGTGCACGTATGAGGGACCCGAGAGTGAAGGCATGATCTCCTTCCAAATGGGCAACGAATTGCAAGAACTCTCTCTCCGGAACTTGGCTACCTACTTCGGGTTCCCATTCCCGAGAGACGAGGCCTTTGTCAACAATGAGAAGGTCGACTACCTTTGGAAGTATGTGGCCGGGAAGAGTGAGATGAGGAAGGGAGCCTCAACCAATGAGATCGCTAACCCGCTCTTCCGAGTCATGATCCGAGCCTTGGGTTGTTCTATCTTTGCAAGGCACGAATTGAGCAAGCCTATGAAGGAGGAAGCTATGCTACTCTATGAGATGTTGTTCGAGCATGAGAAGCCGATGAACCTCACATGGGAATGGGTGAAGATGGTGAGGGACTTCCAAAGTTCTTCATGGATCTACTTCGGAGGCATGATTGCCCGGCTAGCTCACCGTCTTGAGGTGGACTTGTCTACCTACACACCGGCCGCCAATGGTGTGGAGTTCATGGACCTCAAATACTTCAAGAAGGCAAACATCATCAAGGAAAGGCAAGTGACCGGCGCCACCACCTATCTAGCCCCGCACTCCAACTTCAACAACGTGCACATTCCCTTGGGGCGTCGACTCTTCGACCTCACTTGTTACTACAATTGGTATCAAGTGTGGGCGGGGAACGTCAATCCTTATGGAGAGCCGGAGGGGACACTCGAGGTTAGGAGACAAGCACAACATATCCGTTTCATATCACCTCAAGCTTCCCCGGACACCGAAGAGGAAGAGCCCAATCAATACGAGTTCGTGAGGAGAGACGACATGGAGGTGGACGCACCTAGAGGTGGAGACGAAGAAGAAGAAGGTGGTTACCAACATTTACTCACCGACCACGCCCCAACTCTTTTGGACCGAGGAGCATCCTACGTCAGGCCCGATGTCCATCAATGTCGGTCCGACGTGTTCTTGCCCGATCCGGTTCCGAGCCACTTCGAGCGGGGTGAGGGAAGTGGAGCACATCAAGCACCACCTAGCTACGGAGGATATGAGGGGTACGCCCAATGGTATGGCCCCGGAATGGTGTTCCCCGAGCCTAACCAATTGGTGGACATGAACTTCTTGGCAAACCAATTGTCGCATCTCCAACTTCAACAACAATCAATGCTCCAAGAAGCACACCAACTCAACTTCCAACAACAACAACTTTTCCAACACCAAGAGAACTTCCAAGAGCGATTTGATGAGGTGAACCGCAACCTCGCCTACACAAGACGTGAAGTGGAGGACTTGAGGGCGGCCGAGGATCAAAGGTGGTCCATGCAAGCTAGTTTCAATAAATGGATGTCCGGGAATTTCTCATCCCGTGAAGACCAATGGACACCTCCCGCGCCACCAATCCAACCGCCAAGCCAAGACCCCTTCCACGGTCGAGTGTACGAGCGAGAGCGCCAAGCCTGGATCCAAAGGAGACAACGCCGTGGCCAACCTCCCAACTAAGCCTGAACAAGCCAAGCAAAAATAAGGAATTGTGAGTGTTCTTTACTCTTCTCTTTACTTTTGAGTTTTGATGGGGACATCAAAATTTTAAGTATGGGGTGGGTTAGTTGCTCATTAGTTCCATGTGTAGGTTGTTTGTGTTTTTCTTGTTTAAGGGATGTTTCTTTTGGATAGTGGCATGATTTGCATGATGAGATGTATGAGAATGATGATGTTTTATGGCATGAATGGATGAGTATGTTTTTGTTTGAATTTTTTTTGAAAATCCATAAAAATTCGAAAAATTCGGTTGAAAAAAATGATAAAAAGATTTTGTTTGGACTAGGAATTCCCATCTTAGATGTCCATAAGAAGGCTAATGATGATGTGAGCATGTAAAATCCTTTGCATATTTTTGGATAGTTTAGCCTCTAAATGGATGTCGTTTTTAATGTGATATGATATCTTGCATGTTTTTATTGAGCACATGAGTTCTAGGATAAGTTTTTGATGTAACTAAGCTAGAGTGAACCTTGTGAGATGATTTTTGGCCATTTTAGGGATGTTTGTTCATATTGCATATCCCTCATTTTCTTGTGTGATTAGCTCATGCATGCTTAGTAAAACTTGCTATTGAGGTGTTTATCTATTTTCCAAGACCAATATGAGATTTGTTCTATGCATTGTCACATTGATTTGGACTTTATTTTATTTAGTCACAAAATATTCCATATCCTACCTTGAAGAGAAACCGTTGTTTGTAGCCCCGTTTTAGCCTTAGACCTTTGTTTGAAACTCCTCAAAAATATGATTCCTAGCCTATATGACTTGACCCTTGTGGGATTGGACTTTAGTGAGAGGTTTTGGAAGAATATTGGGAGAGTTGAGATTCTCTTTGGTGAAGGGCAAAAGAATGGAATTATAAACCAAGTGGGTAGTGCATCTTTGTAGTGTAAAGAAAGAAAGAAAAGTTGGAAAAATAGTGGATTGAAAGCAAAGTGCTTAAGTATAAGAAAATGGGCACCGACCGAGTTAAAGTGCACATCGGGCCCGAGTTAGTGCAAGTCGATCCTAGTGGAAAAAAAGTGAGAAAAATCCAACAAAAAGTGTAGTGCAAAGATGAAGTAGAATGTTTAGTGAAAAGTGGGTTGAAAGTTGAAAAGAAGAAAATCAAATTCTTTTGGATGAGAGTGAAAGTTGAAAGTGGAATGATTTGGTGAGTTTGGTGAGAGACTAGAAAGTTCAATCCCCATTGTAAGCACCACAAGACCAAAATGATTCCCACCTTGAGAAACACCAAAAGCCCCATTACAACCCGGCCGAATGGAACCTCTTTGAGGATCTCCATTGAGCCAAGTTCATATTCTTTGTGTACATTGTAATAGGCATCTCTAGGTGGAGGAATGGGTGATATTAGCTTCAATAGTAAAGTCTTTACTTGCATGATTTTTGAGTATGAGTGTTCATTTTCAAGCCTAAACACATGATGAGTGATACACATTTCTATGTCCCTAAAGTGAGGCTTTGTTGCATTAGACTTTATTCCTTGAACGCTTGATCATGTGTGATGATGTAACCTTGCTAGCATGTCTATTTTTTTTTTATCCGTTGCTAGCATGTCTATCACTTGTTCTTACTTGTGTTTTTCATATGAGGCTTTACTTGAAGATTGTGCTTCGGTCTTGCTTACATAGTTATTGCTTGAGGACAAGCAAGTTTAAGTATGGGGTATTCTGATGTCTCTCATTTTGGAGGTGTTTTAGTAGTTAATTTCCTTTGTAAATATGTGTTTTTCATTCTCTTCTTTGTTAGTTTTGTTTCCTTTTTAGCTTAGTTCCCGGTTTTCTTCAAGAGTCGGAGACTATGCGAGTTTGTTTGTTTTTGTAGGTAAAATGGCAAGAATGAGGACCATTTCGAGGAGCTAATGAAGGATCCGAGTCAAGGAGTGCAAGAGCCAAGCCAAGAATGAAGTGGAACCAAAGGAAACCAAGGAAGAAGACGAGGATCGAGGCCCAGGATCGAGATACACCAACTCGGGCCCGAGATCGAGCAACCAGAGCCAGGACCGACGTTCCCAACGTCGGGCCCGAGGTCGACCCGTGTCGGTCAAAGTCGGCGCATATGAAGATTGTTCCCCAAGGCATATTTTTAGCAACTTTCCACATTTGCCCCTTTCTAAATTGGGATTCCTTGGTCCCCAATCCATGAGAGGCTATAAATAGAGGTGATTAGAGAGCATTAAGGGCATGTTTGGAGAGACACAACCAAATCACTCTCTAAAGGCTCAAGGAAGACTTGGAGGGCAAGGAGAAGAAGGGAGAAGGAAGAGAAGGAGGGATCGGTGGAGAAGAGAGGTAGAATTGTGAGTTTAGTACTTTGTTTTGCCTTGATCAAGTAGATTTGAACTTGGATTTTGTAGACACTTTGAATTTGAATGCAATTTGAGTTTGGTTTGATGTTGATGATTGAGATTTGCTTGATTTCCCTTTTGATTGCTTTGTTCTCTTACTTGATGGACTAGATTCCATAGTCTTGGGCTATGGGGGAATCCCCTAGTTAGGATTGGGCAGAAAACCTCAATTCCATAGCCTTTGAGTGCTTGATTTGTGAATCCTCTCTACACTAAGCTTCAATTCTCTTGTGAAAACAAGGGGCTTAGGGCTTGTGATTGGTAAGAGTAAGCGAGAGCAATCTCGATCCCAATCACTAGACCTAACATCGAAGGAGAGTGAAAGCTCCCTTGGGTCGAAGTGTAGATTGGAGAGATTAGGGGCGAGCAACCTCGATCTCACTAGAATCAAACACTTATTGGTTGAATTGAGGAAGAATATCCAAGTCTAGTTGGGGGTGGAACCCAAAAACCCAAGACCGATCTACTAATTGTTCAAGACTGAGATCCCCAGTACATCGGGCCCGACTTGTACCACGTCGGTCCCGTGCAAATTGACCTCGATCCACCCTCGGACCGAAGTGACTCTGTGTCGGTCCGAGGTGATCTCTTTTGTTTTCCTTCGTTTGTCTTTATTTTTCTCCTCTTTTTAGTCTTTTCGGGTACTCTCGACGCACGAACTCCCGTGTGTTCGACACCCTACCTCTTTACTACAATTGAGGTTCGGTTTTATAAATTTAAATTGTGAGACCCTCCGATCCCGGACCGATCATGGAGCAGGTCCAAAATTCAGGTCATACAAGTTCACTAGAGATACCAACAGTTCACCGAGCAAACCATAGAATTAAATCAGAGATACACCAACGCTAGGGTTCACACATACCCAAAACAAGTTCACCAGAGTCTAGAAAAAGGCATAAAATCACACACATAATTAGGGAAAACAAGATCAACCGAGATTACTCCGAGTCATAGTCGGCCCCATAGACCTCCTCCCACTTTGCAACCTGTGAGCGCTCATCATCCATCCTCCTGAACTTGTTTGCAGCCTCCCCGGCAACCTAACATAGAATGATCACATTAGAGTTGCATAAATAAGACAACCTAAACCGAACCTACCAAAGTAAAGTTTCTTTCCGAAAAGGTTACCTGAATGGCGTTTTCCCACCACTGGTCATCACCCACGACCTTCCCGGTCTCTTGGTCCCACCTAACCTGGATCCCACTTTTCCTCAGAATCTCATACTCCCTCCACCTTTTCTCGTTGTAGTCAAACCTGTTCTGCAGCACTTTGGGCGCAAGAGCGTGTCCACTCCGCTCATAATACATATGCGCCAAATACAGCCAATTTGGGTGCGAGTTCTGTCCCATGAACCTCCTCCACTCTAAATAGCAATCATAGAACTCCTCATCCTGAGCTGCCTCCCAGTGGAATTGCCCTGCTGCCATCTTTGTCTATTTCACAAAAGAATTTCGGGCAAACAATATTTTAGGGTATGCAAATGTAGTGATGAATGGTGATGAAATAAGAATTATCCCTAAAAATGCAAACCTCAACACCTCCGGGTAAAACAAGTTGTCGCTGTACTTGCTGAGTCCTTCACATCCACTAAAACCCTTTTGTAGACCAACAACTGCAGCAATGAATTCAGACACACCAAAATGCATAGATTAAAAAATGCATGGAAACAGGCTGCAATAAATTAAAGTAACTTCAACGTTACTGAACTATAAATGCATGCAAACTGTTTCAAAGATTGAACTGTGTAGGCTGAGACAATGGCATGCAAATGTTGACCGAAACACCAAAGCAGAAATATCTACATAATACTGTTCAATTATAGAAATTGCATGCAACTATAGGCTGAGAAGACCATCTACAACGGTCACTGTAGAGGGAGCATTTGCCACAAAATATTAATTAAATAATCAAATGGCGCATGTACCGAGTTTTTTGGGTGCAAAAAATGCACCCCAAACATGTCAGGATGCACTCGGGCTGCGCGTGTATAGAAACAAAACGCGGCGTTTTGGTATATACGGAGGCAAAACACTGTGTTTTGCATCGTCTGCAGCAGCCAAAGCAAATAAGTCAGCCGCCATGTGTCGCGTTATGAGTGGGAAACGCTCAGCCAATCAGCACGCGACACGTGGCACTGGGCTTTTAACATTTAACACATTCGTTTTTTTACAATTTAGAGAATTTTTATATATTCAAAAAATTAAAAAATTATACCAAAATTCATAATTTGTTTTTCTCTATGTATAGACACCCATATTGTATATATTTGATTAAATTTAAATTTAATTATACATAAATGGATTGTACGTTGTGGAATTCACGTGTTTTAATAGTTTTTTTAATATAAAATATCTTTATTATATAAAATACGTAACTAGCTTATCATAAATTAACAAATTAATTTTTAATCCGTAATTAATATATGAAATCCGTAATTAGTAGTTAATTACATGATTTTATATAATTTGTATTATAAAAGGTGATGTGTGTAATTATATATGAAGAGAGAGAAAAGTATTTGTAATGAGAAAAGTATGAATTAATGGGGTGCATGGATGTGAGTAAAATTGAAATGGGGTGCATAAATGATGTGGCAGAGAGAGAAATTGAAAAAGTGAGGTTGTATGGTACTGTAGCAGGGGCATTATTGTAGATGGTCTTTAAAGCAGCAATAAATGCATAGTACTCAGTCAACGTGGGGTCCAACCCTTTTAAAACTACAAGCATAATCCTGAATGGAGAACCAACCATTAGACCATCCGCAACAATCCTCCTTCTACAGTACCATGCACTCTCACTTTTTCAATTTCTCTCTGTCACATCATCTATGCACCCCATTTCAATTTTTAACCACATCCATGCACCCCATTAATTCATATTTTTCTCATTCCCAATATTTCTCTCTTTTCTCTTCATATATAATTACACATATATCATCTTTTCTAATACAAATTATATAAAATAATGTAATTAACTACTATTCCCTGATAAACAAAATAATTCGTTAATTTATGATAAACTAATTACGGATTTTATATATTAAAAACATTTTATATTTAAGGGTATTAGTACACGAAATTATGGAAATTAAATTCCATAAAATGGATACATAGTGCAATTCACATCTTATAACATAATGACAATCAAACCAAAGGCGGCTTTAAACGCTCGAAAAATACCTTTGGTCACGGCATAGCGATGACTTTAACTCGTGAGCATACTGACACATACGGGCCGGGGGCATATTTTGCACCCCATTTTCTCGGGACATCCCCAATTTTATTTGTTTATATTATTTTTGTGCATAATGCATCTTGAATAGTAACCGATGTGGATGGTCTTATATAACTTCTTCATTGAACCAAGCATTTTTTCACCAACAGTAGCAACATCTAAAAGCGAAAAGCTTCTACAAATGTTTGTGGATATTGAAAACCATCAGTGCAATAATAAGCTGTGGATTGTTCCTACGTTGACTGAAAAAGGTCTTCATTCATAAATTAAAGGTTTTTGCAAACTGTTAAACTGCCATGTCTCGGGGAAAAAAGCATTGTTCACAACACAGCTCAAAACGGCCATGAATGAGGAAAAAACAATGCCATGAACACAAAATAAAAGATACATCTCGACACAATTTGTGCAAAATGAGTGGAATTGAGCAAATAAAGAATGGAAAGCATCAACCCACAACGCAACATGGAAATCATAAAAACATTTCTCACTTCTGAGCAAATAAAAAATGGTCAAAAGTTTGAGACATTTCTCGATGCATGGAAAGGATCAATACATTTATAAATACTTTGAATTCTGTCAAAGGGAAAATAAATCCAGTCAAAGGGAAAATAAATACTTTGAATTCTGTCAAAGGGAAAATAAATCCAGCTTCTATGGGCAGGTTAGAACCCGCACAAATACATATATTTGAATTTTGAAAAAAACGGCTCCTATGGACAGATTCTTAACCTGTCCAAGTTAGGGTTTTTGAACGGCTCCTATGGACAGATTCTGAACCCGTCAATAAATTCAGTTATTCCGCCGACAGATTTCGGCTTTTAATGCGGCCTCGTGCGTTTTACTATTCACTTTTCAATTGTTAAGTCATCCCACGAACCCGTCCATAAATCCAGCTATGCCGCGACAGATCTCGTACGTTTCACTATTCGTAACCCGTCCATGAACGGATTCGTAACCCGTCCATATGCCGGTTACAAATCCTCTTGAACGGATTCGTAACCTGTCCATCTGCCGGGCACATCGTCTATAAACTTACACTTACATATATTACTAGTATGATTAATCTCACATATTCAACTAGCAAACGCCTCACAAGAAGTCCTCAGGTACTTGACGAGTTGAACCATCATAAAGGTCTTCATGGCACATTACAAGTTCAACCATTGTGCAAGACTTCATGGTATAAGACGAATTCAACCATCGTGCAAGACTTCAAGGTATAAGACGAGTTCAACCTTGTAAAGCACTTCATGGTTCATGGCGGGTTGAACCATCATCAAGATCAATATAAAACATAAGAGGTCCTAACCTAGTGGCTAGCGCTTAACGGTGAAGTTCTTCATGATTGATATAAGTTATATGTGGCATCCGATTTGTAACTTAATTAGATTTTTTTATGTTTTAAATGATAAAACGTTGAATTGTTGTAAAAAGGGATATAATTATTTCAAAAAAATCCAGAAAAACGCCCATTAAGGTAAAACCCCCATGTACTAGTCCAGAAACCGTCCATAGGGTTTAGGGTTTAGGGCTCAGGGTATGTGAAATGCCCTATGGACGAATTCGTAACTCGTTCATGGGAAATTTTAAAACCCGCCCCTTTGATGCCGCCGCCGGACCACCATCCGGTCCATCGCTGCTGCCCACCGCCGCATCTCCCTCCCCGCTCCCCACAGCCGCTCGGTTACCCTCCACACTCCCCACCGCCGCACCTCCCTCCCCGCTCCGGACCACCGCCCCTCCCCGCTCCTCTACGATACTGGACCCGTCGAGATTGTCGTCCTCTGCCGACGACCCTTGAACGGTTTGGAGACCCGGCGACCCTTGAACGGTTTGGAGACCCGTTGAACAAGCTTGTGCGGGATCCACACCGGTCGAAAATTGGGTGGTTGCAACCTCCTCCGAGCCACCCGGAACCGCGGCCGCCTTCGAGACTCGGCCTTCCTCCTCCTCTCTCGCTCGATCCATGGACGGCGGATGAATGACGATGTTGTTGAATGACGATGAATGAGGCGGATGAATGAAGGCGAATGAATTTTGAGGGTTATAAAACTTATGAACGGGTTCTAAAACTGTCCATAGTTTTTACCTAAAGAGTCAAAAGTATGGACGGGTTGTAAAATTGTCCATACTTGTACGGGTTCTAAACCTGTCCAAAACTCGTCCAGGCAAATTCCGGTCCGTATCTACATTTCCTAAACCCGCACACGGGACCGGGTTTTTTCTCAAATTATGGACGGGTTCTGAATCTGTCCATATTAAATCCGGTTTTTTTTGAAAAATCATGTACGGGTTCTGAATCTGTCCATATGAGGGTGCGCAACCGAAATTTCGGAGTGCGCAAAATTTCGCCGACTTATAATGAATCCGATTTTGTTTTCTGAGCCGTTGGCAGGCGCTCCTCAAGATCCCGCAAATCTCGCCCTCGCAGTCGCAGTTATGGATTTGAACGTTGAGATTAGCTCGTTGCTACAGTCTCGATCGAGCCCGTCGTTAATGATGGGCGAAATTAGCGGGGCCTTCTACCGGCGTGTGTTAAAGACCTGAGATTGGCCTCTTTGCGTGCGTCCCAGTGGGCTTGAATTTTGGATGGCCCAACAATACCCCCTCAAAAAGCCCAAGGAAAGTCCCGCTGGCGGTTTCCTAGGGTTTTTGAATTTTTTCAAACTCCTTTTGGGAAGTTGTAGCAGATTTGATATCGCGTCCCATCACTCCTCTATTTATGAATCGTGATGATGTTCTGCAACCCTCAACTGCTCTATTCTTCTCCCAAGGTACGTTCATTCCTCTTGTTTTTTTTTCATCGCTTTTTCTTCAAACGGTTTCCATGGCCTCTTCCAACCTCTGTTGCCGGAAGAGCGCTTTGGCCCCTGCTTTTTCCTCTTCAAACATCCTTGCTTCCGTTCACCAAAAGAGTTCTTCCTCCGAAACCCCGTTGGAGATCGCTTCTTCTGGGGGCTTCCCTTCAAACACCGAAATCTTCCTCCCTCCTACCGGAGTTTATGCTGATTTCTTTGCGGACGATGGGGTGTGCTTGTATGAGTACCCCTTTCGCATTGGCCACCGATACCCCTTTTCCCCCCTTGTCATGGATTTCTTAAACAAGATGGGTGTCTCGCCGGGGCAACTCCTCCCTCAAGTCTGGGGACTCTTACTCTCCGTTGAGCGGTTGTGTTCCTCGCAAGACATCGCTTTTCGGTCCGAAGATTTTTTCTTAAACTATCGCCTGTTATGTTTGTTCGCGATCTAACCTTGTTTCAATGTCTTTTGTACAGGAGATCTCTCCTCCTCCTCCCCTGCGAAAAGGACTTGTTGTGGTCATCTCCCAAATTGAAGCGCTCTTTCTTAAGAAAAGATCTTACCCAGATTTGGGCCCATCTTCATCCACTGAATCCGACGACATTGAGATGTCAAGTACGTGTCTTTGGATTTTTATGTTTGTTTCTTACGATCATACCTGATTCAATTTGTAACGCGTTATTACTATGCTTGTCAGGTTCAGGAGCAACCCGAAAGAAGAGGAAGGCAAATACCCCCTCCAGTGCTGAAACCGAAGCGATTGTGTCCCTCCCTCCGAAAGTTCCAGATCCCGTGGCCAAAACTTCAAAGAAAGAGTCGAGTGCCAAACTCGCGGACCTCCCCAAGGATACGCTGTCCCTTGACATGGATCCCCTGATGTATTTAAACTCCTTAGCCCCCCTTAAAGTGGATTTTTTCAAGGGTCGCCCTACCAAGCCCTCCTACTATGAGCTTTTTGGAGAGATGTTAGCGTGTCAGTGGCAGGTAAGCTACGTCTTCTTTTTCTTGTTGTTACGCATTTATAATTTCCAAGTTGTAACTGGGCATTTTCTTCTTGTGCAGGGTCTTCGAATTTCATTTGCGGCTATCGACATGGTAAAAGACCTACCGGACCAGTTGGCCCTGAGTAAGATGTATCTTCAAAACGAGAAGAACAAGTCCACTATCCTGACTCGCGAGAAGACATCATTAGAGTCCCGAATTGATGAGCTGCAAGAAGCCTTGAAGAAAGCCACTATGGAGTGTCAGGACTGGCAGGAGGAACTTGAAGCTGAGCAGAAGAGATCCGCTGCACTAGCTCAAAAAGCGCGGGTCGAGACCCTAGAGAAGCACGTGGCTGGGAAGTCTGCAAGCTGGGACGCCGTGAAGGAGACAGCGGACTTCGAGGCGATGTTTCCTGATTCTCCCAACGCGTTAAAGAATCCGTCTCCTATGGACGACATTGTGAAGGTGGCGCAGGAGGTTACACATGTGGAAGCGACCAAAATGGACTCAACCCTCAAGGCCTTTGAAGATTGAACCATTTCTAGCTTTGCTTTTGTAAAAAACTTCTATCCCACCCCCGGTGTTTATGGGGTTTAAAACTTGATCTACCCTCAATGTTTTGCGGTTTAAAACTCAGTTCTCGGGCGTTAGTTTTAGGGCCAAAACTCTGTTACTTCTGCCCTTGATTTTGCCGGGCTTTTAACTGCTTCTTTTGGTTATGCTTGCTTTGCCTTGTTTGTGTTTGTTTTGCAGGTTGCGAACCAAGCTTGGATAAGGGCCTTCGAAGGCTGGATGGTTCAAACCGTATCGTCCATGCAAATTACCACAACATCCGTCCACATATCCCATGGGACATCTAGTTCCTTGCTAATGGAGCTTATTAGTATGGTCTTATTATGTTAAGTACTATGGTGTGTGTGTGTGCACTGTGATTTGATGACATTTGTGTTTTTCAGTTTCTGAACGGGTGACGTCTGAGAAGGTGTTCTTTATTACGTGTTTGTTGTCCGCCTATAATAACATATCTCTAGTTCTACCTGCATAAAATTGTTGTATGTTCTGGCCTATACTGAGATGCTGAATGAAAACGGGAACATGAAAGGGAAATGAAACGAGACGAGGAAACACCTGCATAAAATTGTTGTATGTTCGGATCTATATTCTGGTTCAGTGAGACTGGTTTCATTTGATTTGAAGAGAGAGGTGTTTGCTTCCATGGAATTGCCTGTCGTTTATCATGATCTCCTTGACCAGGCGCTCACAATGGTGGATGATGATGGTGGTTGTGGGTGCTCACTTGGTATGGTCTATTTCAGTAGAGCCGAAGGATCTGTATGGATCTCGCAGAGGTTCGGAGACGATAGTAAGTCGTGGAGCTGGGTGCGATGCTACACCTTTGTTATAACCCCTCAAATCGGTGATCCTCTTCGGTTTCTGCATTTTATGTACATGACCAAGAATCGTGAGATGCTGTGGACCTGGGTTGATGACAAACATAATAGTGTGATATGTTACGACCTCGAAGCTCAGCAAGATAAGAGGTTGCTGGTGAAGAATCGGAAGCGTTTACATGGGGGTACCGTGTTTCTGTACGTCGAGAGTTTGATATTATTGCATCATTAATTAGGTAAGTTTTTGCGCCAATCACGTCTAGGCCGGGAACCTATGAATTGGTCTGTTTTGATGCCTCGTGTGCATACTTGTTAAACTTTATCATATTTGCGTTTAGTAGGGGAACTATGAATTGGTTTGTTTTGATGCCTCGTGCATACTTGTTGAACTTTATCATATTTTCTGTTGCTTATAGTTTTGCATTCTGTTGTTTGCCAACAAACTTTATTGGGGTGCCTTCATTCATATAATTAAGTAGAGACTTACCTAATGATGGGGTACACCATGGCTAAGGAGGCTACACGCCTCAAGGAACCACCGCCAAAAAGCGAGGTGCCTTATTGGTGTCACAAACGCCCCAGGTCCGCCCATGTGCGCAGATTGCTAAGCGGCCTCTCCCGGCCAACCTTTTGAAAGCATGGCTGTGCATTGCATGGTTTGGGTTGTTGCTTATGTGGGCTGCAAGTGCAACCTATCTTTTGTTATTACTTAACTAGTGAAAAGCGCCCTTGTGTACTCGTGCATTATTCGAAGGGATAGATAATATGGGTAGACCGAAAGCGTAATTATATGTGACTATATTCACCTTTGGAATATGATGTCGTAAAGAACTACATTGAAAAACTAAGTTGTAAATAGCATCTAAGCATGTCAATTCATTGTCTTCATTCCAAAGTACGTCGGCTTAATTTCTTTTAGGTTTTATCTATTTGGGTTGGACATCAATGTTAGTGTATGCATGTATACATAAATTATATATAATATATAGTAGTACCGCCCCGTGCCTATGGTAAGGACTCAAATCTTCTGTCCCCATCTATGTCCTCTTTCTATGTCCCTTCCTTATAATTGGCCAATATATATAAAAAATGGACCAATTAAAACTCTTGGGACATGGAGGGGGGACAGAAGATTTAAGTCCCTATGGCAAGGGGCAACGCTCTTCGTATATGGTCGTCATGTAATTACTTCAAAATGTAGGCCCATCTTTGATGGTGAAAGTGAAGATGTTCGGGATGGAAGAATTCATTGCACATGTCCCGTCTATATAATTAAAGAATATTTACTGTGATTTTATGTTACGCGGAACGTAATAAACACGAAGTGCCACCTGAATTAACATATACGGAGTATATATTAGGCGCACCATATAATCATGGAATTGGTCAATGGGTGTCAACATGTAATGTAGAATACAATGAATTATTGTAATAGTAGATCAAAATGGGAAGAGATCACCCCAAGAACTGTAACGGTAGTGGATAGTTTCTGTGTCGGTCAAACGGCAGTGGATATATTCGTTGCGCCGTGCGGCATTATGTTGCGGTCATTTTCAGGCAATATCGCTTATGCGTACCCCAGGGACAGAAATTATCCACTACCGTTACATGTGCAATGCATACCCCAGGGAATGCTCTTTGTTTGAAATATCGGTTGGATTAAACCTCCATTTCTTAACAGCATCGACAATATCGCTTATGCGTAGGCCTGACATGAGATACTGTTCACAGTCCCTCCACGATTACAGAAGTTGCAAGTGCAATGCATACCCGTTTGGTGTGCGTTTGACAATCAGACTTAGGTTCCCGAATAAACTCGATGATGCTTTCATATCCGGCGTGAACAGGTGGCAAATAATTTCCCACACTTATCCTTGGATGTGCTAGCCTTAGAAATACTTATCATTGTATGTATTTGTTTCAGTTTTTGGAAATCAAACACTTATCCTAGCTTGTATGTGTTAGCCTTAGAAATACTTATCATAGAGGAATGTTTTCATTTCAGTTTTTGGAAATCAAACACTAGTGTTCGGTTTGTCGACTAACTTTAATATTCAACATGTTCGAATGATCGTTTCATGATCCTTTGCACAATGTCAACACAGGCCATGTTGAGGGTCCGCACAAATTTCACGTCTGAAGATCACATGTCCTAATTGATGTTGTTGACAGCAATTATGGATTGAACTATGCAATGCACGCTTGCAAATGAGGTTCACAACTGCATGCACTGCTGTAAACAAAAACATCATATATTATCATACTGGACGGGTTCATCACATTGCAAATAATGTTGAAAAAAACTACATACAAGTTAACCAAGTCCACGTTCAGTGGTTACAACACAGATAAAAAAACCTCGGATTCGAATGCACAATTGCATGCAAGACACGAACGTGCATCGTCTTCATCAGGCATCAAATAGACACCCTTAGTCCAAGGGTTTCTCCTACAGCAAATACCGTGCCTTTGATCATGCAACTGGTTCATTGCAATCGGCCTGAATCGTGTGCGGAGTGAAGGGTTACGCCACGAGTCATGTAGGAAGCGTGCCAACGTAAGACGGCATTGCACGATGTCTGCACCGGTTGCTGTCCTCACGTGACCAATCAGATTAACACCCGTTTCCATCTGCCCAAGGGCTTCGCAGCACAACATGATAAGCCCTAGAACGTAAGAGGATTGGATGTTCCCGAGCTGTGCCGATCTTTCCAAGCATCGCATCCCGTATATTTCGTTGTTTCTCCTGAAATAATTATCCTGCGCACGTATTTGAGCCGATTTAGGGATTAGACATAACACAGTCGAATACCTCTTCAGGGAATCGAGTGCACATATATGGTTCAACTCACCATTCCCTGGACGTGTATGCAGCTTCCCGGTCCGCCTGATGTCGAAAATATCTGAACTGGGATACATCAACTGTCGCACGGCGGAGTACCATAGACTCCCGGCCGAGTCGATTGAAGTCCTTACAACTGCACGCGGAAAGGATTGGTGTTTTACAATCTATGTACACAAACAACGTTCAAAAAAATAATGTCAATGACAATGGTAATCAGGGTTGTAGACATTCACCTCAGTCTACATCTAAACAGATCTGTAATAGAACACGACGCCACCCTCAAAAGGATTTCGATCACTACATCGGCCGGTACGCTTCCTATAATACACGGTTATTTCCGTTGCACTGTCACGATTCCCGACATTCCTGCGTACTAGGATTTTGGTTTGACGTTATTAGAGTACGGAGGGTTGGTGGTAAAGGGTGCGTGGTTTATGTAGAATCAACTTGGGCATGTCAACCGCGCAATCACTGGAATAACCGTGGACGTTTCACAACGCTTGAGTTCCATGAAGTCGAACTCATTAAGGGTTGTGCGCGTAGACATAATTTAGTTCGCTAATTTTGTTGCGATTCTATATATTGTTTTGCTAAAACAAACGGGGCAAGTTGTAGTTTACGGGATAATTTATACTTTTGGGTGATTTCAAATCACTTCATTAAGGGATGATATCTCAAGGGGATTAATCTTTTTTTTTTATCAAGGGGATCTTCATACGCAAATCACTTCATTACGCTCAAATTAATTGTTTTCCTTTCCAAGCGGTTAATATTCACAGTGTGGAATTAAAATTGTAACTTAGTATAAATTTTCACATGGAGTCTTTTCAAATTAATTGTTTCCATTTTCAAATCGATTCTTTCCTAGCGGTTAATGTTCAGCTCAAACTCATAAAATTATTAACGGTTTTTCTATTGTGTACCCTAAGGGCACACTCTAAGCGTACTAATATAGAAACTAAAACCTATAATGGAAATAGTGAACCCGTCACAAAAAAGTTTAAAAAATCCAAAATTCAAGATTTACCAAATCTTTCCGTTAATAGCTGCTTATAGTGTGCCCTAAGGGCACATTATAGAAAAATCGAATTATTAAACAAACATCGTTTTAATACAACTTGTAGCGAAAATATTGAATTACTTTTGTTTTGAAACAAACATCGATTTAATACAACTTGTGACAATTTCTTTCATCATATTTTTTTGGAAGGTGAAAATTACTTTTGTAGGGATTACTCTTTATAATTTTATAGACATTTTGGAGGAAATTTAAATCGAAGGCATATGGTTAGCTCTTTAGGCTTTGCATCTCGGTCAAAAAAGAAAAAATGACAAGGCATTGCATTCAAGTTACAATATTATAAAATGAATATGTATGTATAAAATAAGACAAAGTAGCATGCATTCATAATCAATTATAAATAAAAAAACAAAAAGTATAGTGGAAAATCAAAGAAAAACCGACTTAACATATATGTTGGCAATAGAAGTAACGGGTTCCCTGATGCCAACCAAAGAGTAACGGGTTCCCATAATCTTTTTTGTAACGGGTACACTCTTTCCTTTTAGGGTTTTAGTTTCTGTTTTTGGTATCCTTATCATGTGCCCTTAGGGCACACAATAGAAAAACCGACTTAACATATATGTTGTTGTTTGTTATCGTTCCTTGTGTTTGCACGAGAGTGAATGAGTGTATTTCATGAGATTATGGGAACATTATAAGTAATTACTTAGTGAAAACAAATTGTATATAACGTATGCATTATGGCGAAATTTGTTGTACGTGTTTGTTCTTCCTTTATGGGCTAACATTATCTTTATTTAATGGAATTTACAACTTGATAGAGCGAAGTTTATAAGTAGGAAGAATCTTACAAGACATCTATAATATACTCTCTTTTCTAATTCTTTTTATAAATAATGAAAAAGGGTACTAAATTAATTTTACGGTGTGATGTCTAGTAAAAGAGGGTGATGTATATTGTATAGCACCTCCCATAAAATAAACCTTCTAAAATATTCATCCCCATGGGAAAACACGGAAAAAACCAAATTACTACTACGGAGTATGATTTAATCCGAATCCAATTCTTATGTGGATCCCAACTTCAGCATGTAAGCCATCCACAATAGTGAATCCAAAATCGGATCCTTAACCCCTTGAAACCTTTTTTCTCACTCCTACATCTCATTTTAAAACCCATCTTCAGTTTATTCACACAACCCATAACCCAAATTATTCTTTAAAATTCAATAACTTTTTTACTTTCTATGTTGTACAACATTTGATTTAGGTATATTTTGAATTTCTATATCGATCTTCTTAAATTGACTAGCTAGTCCGTATCATTTATTTAGTGTCTTATAATATATATACTCTTTTTATGGTTTAAAACCTTATAATGTCTGAAATAACATATATTATATTTAATAATATATTTATTTCATGAATACAATTTATAAAACTCACATTGTGTGGAGTATTTATTATACTTTGTATGTAGTACTTTTTTTAAAATCAAAATATACCTTCAAGAGACAAAAACTAAAATATTTGATAAAAAGGGAATTGTAAGTCTGCACGAATTTATCTGTATTCCATCAAAATGAATTTTTGTTAAATGTGGAGTATGTAGAAGCACATTGGAGTATTGGAGAAAGCATAGTGGAAAAGTAGATTTAAAACCCCAAATTTCCAGCTCCAAATTAAGAGCCTAAAATTAAGATTCTTAAATCTTTATACGCTAGTTTAAAACTTTAATTTTAAGGAAAAAGCCCACCATTGTGGGTGGCTTAGAATAATCTCTGGCCTGAGTAAATAAACTTTTATTAATGCCTTGCCAGATCTGAGCCAGCCCAAAGCTGTATACCATTAAACACGTCACGTCGTGACCTCACACACTGCTGCAGATAAGAATTGCTAATTTTCCAAATGTGTGTGATTTCTGTTTGAGAGGAAAGATCCAGACAAAGTGAGAATAGTCATCCAAAATTAATAAATACTCCAATATCTTAGACGGTGTGCTTGTGCCTTGGGAGGATGTGGGGGCTTTGTGGATGCCGTGATCAGGGCAGAATGTATGCCACGGGATGAATTTTGAAGGAATGGGTAGAGTTCTCCTGCACAATTGCACCGCTGGAACTTGGTCTTGGTGATTAGATCCATCACATAAAATCCCCTACACGGGCCAAATTCAACCGAACAATTATTGTCATTACTCAATATCCGAACAGATACTTAAATTTTGTTTATAAGTGTGGTTTGGCCAATTTTTGTGATAGGTAGGGTCTGTCCATTACCAACAGTACTACTCCGTATTTTAAAGAGGTTCTTCACCAGGATTACAAACAGCTGAGAGGATACCTGGATTGGCTGCCGCGTGAGAAGACTCCCCAGTGTCCATGATCCAATTGCAGTTGTCGTTGTAGGCTGAGTCCAGAAGGGCCATTGCACTCTTTAAGTCATGTTGGTCATAGTCGGGATATGCAGGAGGGGCAGTGTACATATCATGTTTATTGGGCCGCTGAGGTGGGCGTTGAGAAGCTCTATGGACCCCTGGACCCCAATTGGGCCAGGATATTTGATGCTGCTATTGCATACCCGGCATCCAAGGGTTGTTGCCTCGTCCCCGACCCCTGGCACGGCCGCCGTTGTTGCCTCGTCCCCGACCCCTGCCACGTCCGCGTCCCCGGCTTATTGGGCCAGTGTTGCTGGAGTTGCCGACGCTGTTGGTGGAATTGCGAAACGTAGGCGAGTTAGGCGGAGGTGGTGTTGGTGGATTGGTAGGGGCAGCCGATGGGTGCTGCTGGGTGGAGAGTAAAGCTGGTTGTGAAGGACCATTTTGGGATTTTCGAGACTCTTCTTCGAGGAGAAGAATGCTTCTGGTTTGTTGGAAAGTGGGAAACGGGGTTTGCCCCGGGATGAAGATGGTTGTTGTAGAGAAGTCGTTGTTCAGACCACGAATAGTTTGTAGCACAAGAGTCTCGTCAGAGACGGGATTGTCAACATCAGCTAGGTTGTCTGCTAGAGTCTTAAGTTTTTGACAATACTCACTAACCGTCGTGGAACCTTGAACAAGAGTTCTAAACTGGGATTCAAGGTGAATGGCCCTCCGCTTGTTGATGTCACGGAACAATGTTTCGATGGCCAACCAGATTGAGTGAGCAGTAGAGTTTGGTTTCATCACGATATGGAAGATGTCCATTAAAATAGATAAGCAGATACATGATAGAACAATGTGATCAAGCATGAGCCAGTTTTCATCAGTGGGATCAAAGGAGGCAATTCCCTCTACATGAGAGTTGAGAGCAAATTTTCCCAAGGTGACAAGAAACAATTCACGCCATTTGTTGTAGTTGGATGATGGGAGATCCAATGTAATGGGAATATGGGTTTTGACGCTGGCTACATGAAGGGCTTGATTTGTGGCAAGAGTTTTGAGAGAATGGGTACTAGTAGGGGTTGTGGCTTGTGGTCGGAGTCCGGTGTTCTCACCGGTGTTGGCACCAGTGTTGTTGCCGGGGTTGTTGAGGGCTTTTGAGGGAGCGCTATACATCATGATAGCAGCGGAAGAAAAAATTAATGCATAGTAATGATATGTATACTAGTACATCAGGAAATATACTCCCTCTGTTTCACACTAAGAGTCGTTTTAGCACTTAAAATTTGTTTCGTATTATGTGTCGTTTTAGGTTTTCAAAGTGATTAATTAGTGGTGAGTAGTGATAATTTTTATTGGAATGTGTATTTGTTGACTAAAGTTGTTCATTAATTGGCCAAAAAATTGTAATGAGTTGTAAGATTAAGAAAAAGTTGTAAGTACAAATAAAATTACTACGGAGGAGTACAAATGAAGTTTGAGAATAAACGTAGACTAGTTTAAATGACGGCCGACGTCTAGTCGATTTCTGCAGGTTTGCATGCACCCTTGGTTTGCAAGTATTTTGTTTTCTTTAATTTATTGAACTGTAATACGTACGTACACAGTAATGCAGTAGGCCATCACCCTGTGCCAGTCTGCCGTATTATCTGCCCTATTCTTCCACCCAGTCGTCGAATTGTTGCCTTGATAATTCTGTTAGATAATTCAGAGAAACTTTATCTCTTATCTCCTGTTCTCTCTCTTGCAGTAGAAAATTTTCTTCCACATTTCTCTGCAGAAATCTGATTTTGTCAGATTTTATTTCTCACTTGTTTCTCCGTTGTGGATGCCTCTAAATCTGATTTTGTCAGACTCGGCATTCCTTTTCTTTCCCTCTCCCAGTTTTCTTTCAATAAACACCCCCGCCCGCCCCCCTAGTCTCATGTACCCAGCTTTGTGTTTGCCAACTCTGTACAGTTTTGTATTTCTCACTTGTTTCTCCGTTGTGGATGCCTCTAAATCTGATTTTGTCAGACTCGGCATTCCTTTTCTTTCCCTCTCCCAGTTTTCTTTCAATAAACACCCCCGCCCGCCCCCCCTAGTCTCATGTACCCAGCTTTGTGTTTGCCAACTCTGTACAGTTTTGTGTTTGCCAAATGCACGGCCTAGGCGGAGTAGGTGCAGGTCGACGTCAAATCGACGTCTGCTGGTTGGCATGCAAAGCACCTCAGTGTGACAGTGATGTGCAACCACAGGATTTGGATTTCTTTTATACTGTACGTATTTGGTCTTCACCGTCGTTTGTCCGGCCAATTGCACTGGATACGTACGTACACTCTGTAAAGGATTTCAGGAAGCTGCTTTTAATGCAGTAGGCCACTCATCGCACCCTCTGCCAGTCTGCCCTATTCTCTGACGTGGTCTTCCACCCAGTCGTCGAATTGCAGGGTATTCTGATTTCGTTCAATATAATTGTACTTTAATTTGTTGTTACTATCTACAGTAATGTATATACTCCGTATAATTGATGATACAAATATTACAATTACAAAAATCAATACAAGCCTTGACTATGGAAGAAGAAGTTATTATGTCCGTACTTATAAAAAACAAACAGCTAGGGTTTCAATGCACTGTATTCCAGTATGTTCAATACACGGTATTAGTAAACACCGTGAGCTGTCAGTTTATGACTGCTTTTATTGCCATTTCAAAGACCACTCGGCCCCAAAACCAGTTTCTCTCTCCCATTCCCCGTTCACGATCATTCAACTCCCCCAAAACCAGTTTCTCTCCCCCAACATATAGAAGTCTGTCTTGATGGATCGCTTTGATGTTTTAGATGCAACAGGAGCCGGTGACGACGACCTGGGACTGCCCTCTCTCCAGGCGGAAATAGATTTAACCTCGAAAACACAAAAGTGCATGTTACGGATTAAGAACGCCGAGCGTCAACTGAGGAAGCTACATAGCGAGCAAGATGAAGTGAAGAAACGTGGGTGGAACTTAGGGAGATCAGAGATGCTACTGGATATGAACTATCCAGGAATATATACGAAGGCGGCAGGATCATCGAGCGGCCCCTCATCTTCCGGTCCAGGTTTTCCACTAGACATATATAAACCTCATGCTCTTTTATCGAATTGGTTCCAAAAATATTACGTCCATTCCGATCGATATATTATTTTGTTCAAATACGTGTATGTATCCAATACCATCCGACGTCGTCGGACAATTGAAGGAGACCGCCGCTGGCGGGCCTGGGGTCGTAACGCCGCCACCCCCGCCACAATGGAGGCGGACCTACGAGGATCTCCATGGGGTGTACGAGTCCCTTGAGGAAAGGGTGTCCCGTCTGAAGTCCAGATTGCCCTATTGGGAGGCCCAGGCAGCCAGTACTGAGCTACAGGTGGTGGCCACCATGGAAGTGAAAACGAAGATGGAGGACTACTATAGGCGTCGCGGACGCATCAAGGTGATGAGGGCAAGCAAGAAGGATGGTTTGGAGGAAGAAGAAGCCACCCTGTTGGCTGAGTACCCGGAGTCGCCCCGCATGCCTCCTCTGGCGTTCCCTAATCCTGGTCATTAAGCTGTGTGTACTCTTCGTTACACAATATATACAATGCTCGTGTATGAACTTAATGCTACTTTCGTGTATGATGAACTTAATGGTTCTTTTACTTTCTTTTGGCGTGATTGCAAGGCCATTCTGATGTGCGAACCAGTTTTATGTATGTTTGGGATGTATATCACAAAACTTGATATGTCAAACACTGTTATTGTACGACACTTGCAAAGCACTTATGCTTGACATCACATATGCTTAATTCTTCCGAAGTCATCCTCTAGTAATTATATTGCATATTTCAAACGATTTGCATTTCTTGTTGTTTCGTTCGATGTTCACTGCAACTGATCATAGTAATATATTGTCTTACTTGATCACTAATCTCAACTGTATATATTTAATAACCACACAACAATTTTAATGCCCATTCCACAGTCCAATTTTAACCTAATACGAAGTTTCTAGAATGACTGATTCCGACAGGATACCAAAAACCAGGTTTCAGGAATGACTTATTCTAGCAGCATGTAACAAACACCAAGTTTCACCGAATGACAGAACCGGATTCCTGGCATAGAAACAAACAGGCCCTTAAAAGGTAGTAAAGGGGTTTCACCGGTGAACCGTTTGTATCTAGCCTAACTTTTAGCACTTTCATCTATAAAAACTCCAATTGGCGCCACTTCTGCCATTAACCAATACAAAAGTGATTTATACATTATTAAACAGATGACATCTTTTGGAAGGGTAATAAATGGGAAAATATATACTACTCCGTATAACCACACGACATTATGTTGAAATCAAATACTTGTACTCCGTATTATTTTTATATATACCCTCTTGAGTCTTGACTATGAATTGCAACAAATTTGTATACTCCACTGTGAACTGCAAGCATTAAAATAACACTCCGTATGCATGTTTATATTTTGTTTTAACGTGATAAAATGCATGCTTTGATAGGGATAGGTGTGAGTGTGTCAAATCACGCTGCATTAAATGCACCGCCTGCAAGCTGTACTTACTTTAATTGCATGTACCAGTACCGGGGCGGGAAGCTTGTAGGAGAGGCAGGCCTTTACTTAATTGCATTTATCGAGGCGGGAAGTTATGTAGAGAATTATATTCTGAAGATTCTTTAAAGTTTTCGGATAAGGATAAGTCATTTGCTAAGATAGAGCTTATAGATTCTAAGACTGTCATCAGAGTTAAGCAAATGGTTTATACCTATAAAGATCAACATGAGTTTAAAGAACAAATAGACGAACTGTTGAAAAAAGGATTAATTAGGGAAAGTAAGAGTCCTCATTCTAGTCCTGCATTTATGGTTAGGAATCATGCTGAAGAAAAAAGAGGAAAAGCTAGAATGGTTATCAATTATAAGAAATTAAATGATAACACTGTCTTTGATGGATATTATATACCTAATAAAACAGTCTTGTTCAATAGGATACAAGGAGCCACTTGGTTCTCTAAAATGGACTGTAAGAGTGGATATTGGCAGATTAAAATGGATAAAGATAGTATACCCTTAACAACATTTAGTGCACCACAAGGTCATTATGAATGGGTAGTTATGCCATTTGGGTTAAAGAACGCTCCACAGATATTCCAGAGAAGAATGGATAGAATCTTTAAAGATCTTAAACATTGCTGTCTTGTTTACATTGATGATATCTTAATATTTTCTAAGACTTTAGAACAACATATGCATGATCTTAAAGCTAACTCAAGAGTGCATAAATCATGATATCGTCCTAGGACAGACAAAATGCATCTATGCAGTACCAGAAATTGAATTCCTAGGATTGAAGATTAAGGCAGGGGAGATTGTATTACAAGATCATATCCTTGAAAAGGTAGAAAAATTCCCTGATATTATAGAAAATAGGAAGCAATTGGAAAGATTTTTAGGATGTCTCACTTATGCATCTGACTTCATAAAAAATTTGGCTAAACTTAGGAAGCCATTACAGAGTAAGCTGAAAAAAGAAGAAGTGTGGACTTGGAGTAGTCAGGACACTAAGATAGTCCGAGAACTTAAAAAATGTTGCATGAATTTGCCTGTGTTAACCTTACCCAATGAAGATGATGAACTTGTTCTTGAAACTGATGCGAGTAATTATCATTGGGGTGCTGTTTTAAAGATTAAGAAGGATAATAAATTGTGCAGGTACAGCAGTGGAAGTTTCAACAAGGCTGAATGTAACTACACAGTTATGGAAAAAGAGATTCTTGCCATCTTAAAAGGAACTAATAAATTTATAATCTTTCTTGCTCCAAAACCCTTTACAGTAATTACTGATTGTAAAGGAATACTGGGTTTTATTCAAAATAATCTTGATAATATGAAAGCGCAAGGGAGGCTCCTGCGTTGGCAATTAGCCCTTAACCAGTTTTCCTTTAACATTGAACATGTGCAGGGATCAAAGAACTCGTTAGCAGACAGCCTGACAAGAGAGCTTGCAAGTGATAGAAATGCCAAACAGATACATAACAAGCGGAAAACAACCAGTTATGAGGTTGTATCAGGATTGTGGATTAGAGAATGCCTCCCCACAACAGATAAAAGAGTCAGTCGAGTTTCTCCTCTCCGTGCGTCCTTCGGATGCGGAGAGGACTAAGTTCGCAGAAAAAATCGAGCATCATAAGGGATGGGTGTCAGCTCCCAGTAATTTAGTAGTTTCTTTTTTAGAGGAAGTTGGTAAGAGAAGATGTCGTTTTGGATATCAAATAGCAAACTGCATGTCCAGTACCAGAATATTAGAGCTAGAAATAGCTAACAAGATGCTTCAGCTTCCTTGGGAGCTGCAGGAAAAACTGAAGGGTTATTGGAAATATAAAGATTTTCCAGATTGGTATGCTCAGGTGATGAACAGGAATTCAGGTATTTACTACGACATATGGGAAGAATGGGGATCTCAAATTATGTATGGCCAGTCTGGAGTTGGAGGAGTTTGTCTACCTGGAAGTCCCGATGAAGATGCAGGAATTCTAAAAGCATGGGACTATGGGATGTGTCACGGGATATATGGAAAATTGCCTAGACCTTGGAGTCCACTTCAAAAACATTTCACCAAGTTCCAGAAGTACGTGTTCAACAGGATTATAAAATCAAAGGAAGAAGATAATTTGATTAGTTACGTGATGTGTGCTAATATGGAAACAGAAGGAGGACACTCAAAAGCACCTCATTACCTACTCAGATTTCTCCAAAAAACAGGTCATTTTTCAGACGGTCCGCGGACAATATATCAACCACTGCTCAAAACAGCTGTTGAAGCTAGAGCCATGGGATTCTTCTACATCTACGAGATCATCAAGGAATATCAGAAAAAAGATGTAATTATGTTCAAGGTTGGGTTTACCACTGTCATAATTTCAAAAGAACTAAAATCCTATTTCTTAGAAGCCATAGAGTCATCTGATTCTATCCAAGAGTACTTGTCACAAATTGAATATGGGAGATACTTATCACCAAAGGGACAAGAGTTCCTTTGGGATCAGCTAATGGACTGGGATTCGGAGTATTCAGAGAACCTGATCAAACAAATAGAGCTTGATGAATATGATGCTGAGAACTGGGAAGATAATGTTGGAGATGAAGGCATGCATAACCTCAATAATTGCATGGATTAACTTGTCAAGGCCACGTCACCATTCCACTTCAAACGGTCACATAAGATCTTTGTCGTTTTACTTTTATCAATAATGTATTTTATTTTCAGAGTGCTTTTCTTTTTCAGAGAGTGATGGCACTGTTGCCATGTGAGTGGATTCCCTGAGACTTTGTCGGGTTATAATTTCAAGAGCACGAAGAGAGCACCCTATGCTCTCACCAGCTCTATAAATAGACCCTCTTGTAAGCTTAGAAGGGGCACCGAAAAATAGAGAGAAAAGTCTGAATCTAGAGAAAGAGAAAGCTTTGAACTTACCAGTGAAGCGGAGTTTCCCTCACTCTAAAAGTTCAAATCCTTCTATGGATCTTTCTAGCTTGAGTGTTTGAGTGATTTGTGTGTTTTTCAGTTTGTTTGTGTGCTTGTAATCCTTTCAAATTCAATAAAAGTTTGTTTTTAAGGAAGGGAAAGCTACTTAATCGAAAGCTATGTCTTGAATAAACCGTTTTCTTGATTACAAACCTTCCATCCACCTATTCAAAAGAATATAAGTTAGAGACTACGATCTGAGGTAGGAAACGAAACAGATCTGTGCTGTGCTTGGACTAAGGGAGTCCTGGTTGAGGATTAGCCACCCCTAGAAATCCGGGAGCTACAGGAACGCCGGAGGTCCAGTGATACTACGTCCAGGTAACGGTCAAACCTCTCTAATTTTATTATCTTTCATTACGGAGCATGGTGGGCTTGTGATCATAGAAAATAGATTATTCATGATATAGTTAGTAGATTATGGTAGCAAGTACCATTTTAAGTCATAAAATTTGACAAACCATTCTAAAAAGGATAGATTTGGAATAATTCATAGAGTATTGGGCAGATCTCGTAATTTAGCCAAAACTAAGGGTAAAATACAAAAAGTAACAAAGCATTACCAAGCGCACCGCCCAGTGCGCCTGATATTGGCCCATCGAATCTACCGATGCTCTTGTCGAAAAATGATTCCAAAAAGTTTGTTGGTTAATATTGTGATGGTTCGAATCGTTGGTGATGATTTTCACACTTGTGATTATTCTTGGTTGAAAATTGATATTTTTGAGATTATTTTGAGTCATTTTCCCTAAAATTTCTGTGACTGATAACAATTATACCATTATTGGTATCATAACAAGCTTGTAAATTTTACTCAAAAAACAAAAACAAGCTTGTAAATTTGAGCCTATATTGAATATAATTCGATTAAGTTTTATTTTAATACATACGCATTAATTAAGTATGTAGCAAAAACATATACTATTCCTACATTATCTGTTTATATGTACCGTATGTAAATATTGGGTATGGTGGGAGGAAATTAAAACACAAGCCATGTATTGCTGCCAAAGTAAAGCCAATTAGACATATATATATACACTCCGTATTAGGTATAATTATCCCATAGCAATTATTCTTTGTTATCCAATTGTATTTTTTTTTTCCTTTTTCGAATGGCGGGAGGTTTACCCTTATAAAGCATTTCGACCCTTCTGCTATCTCGTCCCGATGGCATGTAAAAATGAACTGATCTGTCTTCTCTCTGTCTTCTCTTTTATTTCATGAAATTGTTATCCGTTTGTTAGTTACGGGCTAATTATCTTTGTTATACCTAATGTATATTTCAGGACATGGTAGTTACATACGGGCTAATTATCCGTGAACAATTATAATTTGTTATACATTTGTTTGGTTATAATCCAATCATGATGCCCTATGCTAATATAATACATTTATCGTCCGAAAATTTGTCACATACGGAGTAGATCAGAAGTCTAGTACCAACAAACGTATTAGCACTTAACAAATGTTATTTAAATTTGAACCTTTTGTTCACTTTTATATTTTTATAATTTTCAACTAATAGAATATTGTCATTTGTTAAATGTTAATTGGAAGTACGGAGTTCATAACTTATTCGTCCATAGTCAATATATACTTGGTTTGACATTTATAGCGGTATGATTTTTATCATTAAATAGTATATACTCCGTTGATAGCAGCATAAAAATACAGCAGAACTATATTACTAAACCAAATCAAAGTGGCCGACGGTGATGATGGACTGCATTACTGTGTACGTACTTATTACAGTACAATAAATTAAAGAAAATAAAATACTTGTAAATTACCCATATCAAATGCACTACAACCTGCAGAAGTCGATTTGACGTCGGCCGTCATTTGATACAATAGGGGGAGACCGGCAGAGAGAGAGAAATCAACCGTGAAGTAGCATTAATCGCTTCCACAGTGGAGGAAGCTCAAAGGTTTCTGACCAAAATATGAAAATACTATATTCAATGAAACAGAGATTTGTCAGGCTTTGTGGAGAAATTTGGAAAAAAAATTCAACTCCGAGAGTAAATTATGATTAATAAGAAATACGGAGTACATTACAAAAGCCTGAATGTATTTACGACTAGGGGTTTCACCGTTGAAAATCTTGTTGTTACAGATTGTATACAGTCGCATTTTTTTTCTACAGTTTCTCTCTAGTCGCATACCAAGTCATGTTTGCACATTCATCTCCAAAAACGCTTTGCACTTTCATCTACAAAAAACTTCAATTGGCGCAACTTCTAGTAGTCGTATTTGTTCGTATGATCTTGACTATGAATTGCTGCGAACTCTTAAAGAATGCATGCATGAAGTGATAGGTGGTAGATGTCAAATCACGGTGCATTAATTTAAATTCCTTTTGCAAATTCTCCGTCTTAAGAAAACTAAAAAGTTGCATAGCACAGTCACAACGTATGCTTTTCACGGCATCCTGCACAAGTCGATTTGACATCGACCTTCACCTACTTCGCCTAGGCCATGCATTTGGTCCAATTAGCCAAATTTTAACTCCAACGTTCGTACATAGCATCGAAAGGGATGAAACTTATTGAAACCAAGTTCATAAGGAACTTATTTGTATTTATCAAATATAAGAAACTTTGACCCCATAAATACAAAGTGTAACTTTGTTATAGTACTAGTCAAGGAACGAAAAAACAAATAACATCAAATGGGGAGTTTGGTCACACACTTTCGGTTACGTACAAACAAACAATCCAAATACAATGTACTCCAGTATTATTTTCTTTTCCTTAATAAAATAGAAGGAACAAATACAAGCTATTAATAAGGCCGCACTTCTTTTTGATTATTGTTGCAGTTGCCCACGGTCGTACTTACTTAATTGCATTTGCCCGGGCGGGAAGCTTGTAGAAGAAGGGAGGCCTTATTTCAGACCACAAGATAATCGAGGACTAATTTCCGGCCCAATTTCCCATCGAGGGCTAAATTCATTGTCATTCTGTTGTCAGAACAAACTCTAACCACCCGGACGACGATGGGTCACGACGGAGCAGTGCGCCCAGTGAGGTGTGTAATCGGTATGTTGCCAGACGAGCTCATCATCGAGATCGTTTCGAGGGTGGCATCTCGGTCTCTGAAAGATCTGTTCCGCTGCAGGCAGAGGTAAATCCAAGAGCCTTATAATTTATTGGTTTTATCTACTGGAATGTACTGGGTTCATACAACACAGATCCCCCTTGTAGTTGCAAGGTCTTCAACCGATGCGGGCAGGACTCTCTGGTATTCCATCAGTCTTCAACACAGGAAATCTACGCACGATGGTTCCGACAAGAAGAGCACCGGGAAGCCGCGTATGCATTCCTCCGACTGTGTGCGGAAAGAGGGAACCCTGGTGCTTTATACGGCCAAGGCTTGGTAAGTTGATTAGTATGTGCACTTGATTGGCTTGAAATGTTATGGAACATTTGCTTACCCAGGAAAGGTGCGCCCAATTTCGATCACAGCTCAGGTATTTCGGGGTCATAGATGAACCCTACGGTCTAGAGTGCCTGGAGAGATCGGCTGCGCTAGGGCACACCCCAGCTGCTTATGTGCTTGCCGGGTTGCTGCTCTGCTCCCAGGAACCGGACCAGGATGTGAGGGCTGCGAATCTGATACGTGACGTCAGGGATTCATCCGGCGATGGCATCATGGAATGCCGTATCGAACTCGTCCGGTTCTTATACTACAACCCACCTGCCCGTATAGTCGTTGCACGCTTAGAACCACCACAATGGATTACGCACCACGTACATGGACTTATTAAACGGAGACAGAGACATTTCCGTGTTCGGACCTCGTACATGGGCTATGTTTTTAAGGCGAGTGACGGGCTCGATGCAGGATCTTGCACCCTATGTAGTCTCGAATTCGAAGGCAGGTTATTCTGTTCCCTGTTCCGCCGAATGAGAAATCCTCGCGTGCCTATATCTTCTTCCATCCCTCTATTGTCTATCTCCCTTGTCCGACATCTTCGTTCGGCCCATTAATCAAATTTTGGCGATTATGAATCCTTTGTTTACCCTTACTTAATAGACATTTTGCCGACTGTATGATGATGTAATATCGTGTTATGTTATAACCCACTATTGTTTATACATGCAATGCTATGATAATGTAAAGCTGGTTATTTACAGAAATACCCTCCTCTTTGCATCCCTCTTTCAACACAGCTCAAGAACGACGAACGGCGAACGACGAAGCAGCAGCCACCGAGCTCCAATTCGGTGCTCTCCAGATGCCTCTTCCTCCAACTCCGATCCACGCGCACCGACACAAGCCACTAACTAGCCGCCGGCCCACCTCCTCCAAGTATAAACCCTAAGTTCGAATTGATTTTCAAATTTGAGAACGGCGAACTGCACGCTCTGACAAATCATCCATTATACTTTAGACGAGAGAAGGTGTTTACTTATTTAAATAGGAAAGAGAAACGACAAAGATATGTTGAAATACTTTAGACGAGCGAAGATCATGTAAATACAGTATAAAATAAAACTAACACCAGAGTAAAGGCATGCTGACTTGACTTGCAAGTTATTAGCCGGTACTTACGGCATGCGCTTGTGGAAATTAATGTGCCCATTTTTTGGATGCCCCCCGGGTTTTAGAGCACCACCCAAATTGAAATAGCTTTCATCACATGACATGTGCCATGTAATGTTTGATATCTATACAATGACTATTGTAACATGTAAGGACTTCGACCGAAAATATAATATAAAACGTAATGATTTTATTTAATTATTATGGATCTAATTCCCGATTTTTAGAAATAAATAAAGATTGTAGATGTCATAAATAAAAATTGTCGATGTCATAATATATATGGAGTACGTGATTCAATTGTCCCTCATTTCAAAATATATTTTCGAAATTACTAATTGTGACAGGTGTGATGAATAATGTCATCACTATAGTTTACAACGTAATTATTTATATCATATAATGTAATTTTGTAAAATAACTTTTTGATATTATCAAATACGGAGTATTATAAATAATTGAAACTATTATATTATATTGACTATAAATTTAGCAAATGTTTTCCTAAGTATATTATATTTACATATCAATTAATAAAAGAAAACATAGCATTTAAATATAGTTAAAGTAGACACATGCATATTATGAATTGCACACTATTTAAATATGAATTGCACACTATTTAATTCACGTGATTTAGATGTACATGACTTAACACCTCGTTGCCAACTTGTTGATCGTTATTCTAGAGTCTGCATTTATCTACCTTAATGAATAAACATTTACGAGCTCCACTTCAACCTGTATTGCTTGGTTCATTTCTTGAAGTAACGTAATGTAGATCTCCGTCCAATGCTTAAAAAGAAGCGTATTTATGCAGTTACACCGATTGTAATATTGTACTACCAAATTGTGAAACCAAATTTACCGTGTTTTTTATACACGTCATCCTTGATGGCATGTACACAGTGTATTCAATACGGAACACTGTAGTAGTATTTTTCAGCATACCCCATAAAGGTAATGTTATGTACACGACTGTACGAAATATTGTAACAGTGGAGCCTTTCACTGAACCCATTACGCCGGCCCTAGATCGAGGGAGAAAGTAAAGGGGTCAAATTCCCCATTACCAGGCTTCTTTGTTATTCTGTTATCAAAAAAAACTCCTATCGATGCAGAAGGACGGACCATTTGACCCAGTGAGGTGTGTGATCGGTATGTTGCCAGACGAGCTCATCATCGAGATCGTATCGAGGGTGGCATCTAGCTCTCTAAAAGATCTGTTCCGCTGCAGGCAGAGGTAAATCCAATAGCCTTAAATTTGATTGGTTTTACCTACTGCAATGTACTCGGTTCGTACAACACAGATCCCTCTTTTAGTTGTAAGGTCTTCGACCGATGCGGGCAGGACTCACTGGTTCTCCGGCAGGCGCCAACACAGGAGATCCACAGGCGACGGTTCAGACAAGAGGAGCACCGGAAAGCCGCGTATGCATTCCTCCGACTGTGTGCGGAAAGCGGGAACCGTGTTGCTTTATACGGCCAAGGCTTGGTAAGTTGATTCTTATGTTCACTTGATTGGCATGAGATATTATGGAATATTTTTTTACCCAGGAAGGTTGCGACTAATTGCGAACACAGCTTCAGTATTTCGGGTCCATAGATGAACCCTACGGTCTAGAGTGCCTGGAGAGATCGGCTTCGCTAGGGCACAATCCAGCTGCCTATGTGCTTGCCGTGGTGATGCTCTGCTCCCGAGAACAGGACCATGAGGAGAGGGGTATGAATCTGCTACGTGCCGCCAGGGATTCACCCGGCGCTGGTATCATGGAATGCCGTATCGACTTCGTCCGGTTCTTATACAACACGCCGCCCTGCGACACTAAACTCACTAAACTCGTCGCACGGTTCAAACCACCAAAATGGTCTACACACCACGAACCAGGACGGTGTCTGTGCCGTGCGAGGAACCCGTTCAGTAGATGCGACGACATCGATGCAGGAGCGTGCTTGCTCGGTAGTTGTGAATTCGAAGCCATGTTTTTCTGTTCCCTGTTCTACCTAATAAGATGGAGGTCGTATTGAAATAAACGTATCGTTTTGTGTTGTTATATTGCTCGGTAGTTGTGAAATAAACTTTCATCTTGTCCCTCGTTGCACGTTCCATTTTGGATATATTCGATTGTTCCTTAACCGTGCATTGCACTACTAGTAGTAACATGATATACGCGGATTGCCTTTGCGTTTGGTCAGAAGTTACATGTGACGAAGAGATCAACCGTGGTTAATTGAACAGGTACAACAAAACCAAGCAAATAATATATGTGTGAGAATTTACATGGAATGTGTGAGATTTACGGTCTACGTTGAGAAGAAACAAAACCAAGCAAATAACTCCTTGATGCAATCAAAGTGCTCACAATAATTCAGAAATGGTCGAGCATTTAGAATTTGTTTGACTTTTGTTCAATGTTAATTAAAAGTACGGACGTATTAACTGTCTCGTCCCCTTTGAAGACTTGGTTTGATTTTTTTGGTAGAAAGAGTACTTAAGAAGAATTTATCAAGGCGACAATGAGGTGCTTTGCACTGACAGCTGCAGAAGTCGATTTGACATCGGCCGTAATAAGCTTGACAATTTGGGGATTTTAAAGGAAGGGAGGGGAGGGTAGGGACACTCCTCCGTTTGGCTGGTTTTAAAATAAAGAGAGAATCAGGCACATTACAGTCGAACAGTGATGGAAAGAACTGTGTAAGGGAAGGGAAGGGAAGGTGAATCTTCTCAAATTGGTGGAATTTCGACAGAAAAGTTGTATTTAAACTATATGAAGGATGTAAAAAAAACCATCCTTTACTACAACGTATATTTTTTATTTCTATCACAAAATGAAATCTTAACCAAAAGACATAAATAAGAGTTTAAATAGTATCAAGGCAATGCAAAGTTTGTTACGAATGTAGATAAGATTTCGGATGAATCATTCCATTTATTGAGTCCCCCTTGTGGGGTTTCGTAATTCCATTTATTGAGTCCCTTTTTTTTTGTGATTTCACAAAATTTCAATAAATAAACTGGAAAATACAAAGAGTTTAGAAACGATTACAACAGATCTCAAAAGGGGGGAAACATGTCAATGGCTCGCCTATGTCAATGAAGTTGAGTCCCTTTTTTTCCCCTTTGATCGCTAATGCCTGCTTGTGGAAGATTGCTACTGCTTGACGTACTAACCTAACCCTTGCCCTTCAGATCAAAAAAAAAACCCTTGCCCTAATTTTTTTTTTTAAAAAAAACCTTGCCCTAAAAAAAAAACCTTGCCCTAAAAAAAAACCCTTGATAAACCCTTGCTAATGCCTGCTTGACTAACCTAGCTTTTGTAATAAAACAACACTCCGTAATACATGTAAGAAACTTTAAGTCTTCAATTCATGGTTACTTTTCTAGATGAAGGACAAAAAAATTCATGGTCACTTCTCAAAAAAGTAGACCCAATGAAAGAGATGTACGACAGTGGACACCTGCAACAAGCTTCCCGCCTCGGTAAATGCAATTCAGTACGGTCTGTCTTCTTCTACAAGCTTCCCGCCCCGGTAAATCGTAAATGCAATGTGATTTGACACACTCGCACCTATCACTATAAAAGCATGCATTTTCTCAAGTACTGAAGTACTCCGTATTTGAAAAAAATAAAAGTATGCATTTTTAAGCTTCCAGTTCATAGTACACATATTTGTTGCAATTCATAGTCAAGACTCAAGAGTGTGCATATAGATGTACTCCGTACATCCGTTCAACATAATGTCCTGTGGTTATATATATTTTCCCATTTATCACCCTTCCTGAAGATGACACCTGTTTAATAAAGGGTATTATGTAAAAATCTGCCTTTTGAAGGGGTTAATGGCGGAAGTGGCGCCACTTTTGTAGTAGCTCAATGCAAATAATTTGAAATATGCAATTACTTATAGATGACTTCATATAAATATATGTGAGGGCAAGGATAAGTGTTTTGCAAGTGCCGGACAATATGCCAGTTCGAAGCATGTCAACACTAGCCTCATGTATATGGAAAAGCTATTTCATATTTCACAATGAATTTTTATGTATATGAATACATAAAAATTATGTATGTGGATGAAATCGCTATTTCATATTTCGCGAGTACATAAAAGTTATGTACGTGTACGTATATAATGTACGCAATGAAAAAGAAATTCATATACGTAAAGTTATTTCTTTCTTTTGGTATACACAACTTAATTTGGAGATATTTACTTATTTGATTTCCACGATATCTCAACGTGATTTTTATATACGTAAATTTTGGTAAGGGATGAATCATAATTTTGGAATAATTTATACATTCATATTTTTCGGTAATTTTTAAGCATTTTTATATTCAGCTTAGAATACGTGACATTAATAGCATGTTTTTATTCAGTGTTGATGAGGTGGCGCAAATATTTACGGACAGAGATAGGTTCTGCTTTATACTGTATTGTAGTCCATATGGCCATTTAAGTGCCTAGCATGGATGCTTGTTTTTACGAAAAAACAAACGTAAAGAGATTACCCTTGCCAAATTTCACTTACCAATTAAAGCAATTTTGAAACCATGTGTAAAATCAATTATACATTTTGGATTTTTTTTAATCATAAATCTTGGTTTCCTTTCCTCTAATCGTACTCATCCATGTTATCTTTATATATATCTCGTTTAAACCTTTAATTTTTTTGGTTGAAATATCTCGTTTAAACCTTTAATTATAACTAGTCCATATTAGCATTACAACACATCAATCATAACCCTTGAGTCACCACAATTAAACTGCCTTTTACATTATTCTTGCATTAACAAAGAAGTTTGATTAATTGAAAGAACGAAGATGTCAGGGAAGGGAGAGGGACAATTGAAAGCCGGAATAAGATATAGGTACGAGACTACAAACCAATTAACAAGTGAATTAACTTAGTATGTTGCGTTATTTACCCAGATTTGGTTTTCCCTCACCATGTTACTGTTAGAAGTTCAATTCACGGTTAACAAAGACTATCCAATTTGGAACGTGCAATGAGGGTCATAATACGGAGTTTTGCACACACGACTGCTATGCCACTAATGTTTTGTTCATCCTTCACATGATCCACGCAACAGAGAGCACAACGAAATAACACAAAACCAGACGTTTAGTATTAAGGAAGCATCACCCATCTTTGTCGGTCGAACAAGGAACAAAATAACTTGGCTTCGCGTTCGAGACTGCATAGCCAGCACCATCGTGCATCATCGACCCCGTAAACAACCCAGTAAATCCATCCACATCTCGGGTTCGTCACACGGCACCGTCTCCGTCCTGGTTCGGGGTGCCTAGACCATATAGGTGGTTTAAACCGTGCGACGACTATAGGGGCAGGCGGGTTGTAATACAAGAACCGGACGACCTGGCTACGGCATTCGAAGATGCCAGCGCCAGCTGAATTCCAGAGGGGACGGAGCAGATTCATAACCCTCTCGACCAGCTGGTCCTGGTCCTGGTCCTGTTCTTGGGAGGAGAGCAGCACCACGGCAAGCACATAACGAGCTGGGTTGTGCCCTAGCGCAGCCGATCTCTCCAGGCACTCCAGACCGTAGGGTTCATCTGTGCCCCCGAGATACTTGAGCTGTGATCGGAAAATACCTGTTTAAGCATTATTCCACCACATTTCAAGTGAACATACGAATCAGCTTACCAAGCCTTGGCCGTATAAAGCACAAGGGTTCCCGCTATCCGCACACAGTCGGAGGAATGCATACGCGGCTTCCCGGTGCTCCTCCAGTTCGAACCGTCGCGTGTAGATGTCCTGTGTTGGCGCCTGCCGGAGAACCAGGGGGTCCTGCCCGCATCGGTTGAAGGGCTTGCAACTACAAAAGGGATCTGTGTGGTATGAACCGAGTACATTCCGGCCAATAGGTGAAACCAAACAAATATAAGGCACTTGGGGGGTTTACCTCTGCCTGCAGTTGAACAGATCTCTCAGAGAACAAGATGCCACCCTCGAAGCGATGTCGATGATTACCTCGTCTGGCAACATACCTATCTCACATCTCGCTGGCCGCACTGCTCTGCCGTTCCCCATCGTCGTCCAGGTGCTTGGAGCTTGTTTTGCCAACAGAATGACAAGGAAAAATTAGCCCTCCATTCTCTTTTGGTCTGAAATACGGCCTGGCTTCTTCTACAAGCTCCTCGCCCCGGTTACCATCTCCCACCGTATGGTATACTGGCCCAATACTCCAAATATAGCATATCACCTTCTCCCACCATATGCTATATCAAAATCTGTAAAAAAGTTTTTACAGATTGTCTACAGTAAAATGCTAAATATACCGATTCCACTCCAATTGCTATATCTCTTTACCTTTTTTATCTAATTCCTTTCCTACCCTTTTTACACAACTACATAAACACTCTATTCCATATGTACTCTTTTTAATTTTAGACACATTTTTAATTTGTCCTTTAATTTGACGTTAACAAATTTTGCTAATGATAAAAATTATACCATTATAAAAATCATAACAAGCTTGTTAATTTGAGCCTACTATTGAATATAGTCGGATTAATTTTTAATTTAATGCATAAGCATTAGTTAAGGTTGCATGATAAATAACGTATATTATACATTATAAGATAGGACAATGGCCTCATCAAAACCTTGATGAAGACAAAGAGGATGATGAGATATGAGAATTATTCTTTGTGGGATTTTCAGAAGGAAAGATTAAAGGGTTTATAGAATATGGTGTGATGAAAATGGTGATGGTGGCTACCTTATATAGAGGTTTGAAAAAATAGCCGTTATAAAAAACCTGAAAAAATGCATTGCACACCTTTAAAATTAAAATCAATTATATTTATATTTTAATATATATCTTATAGGGTATGGTGGGAGGAAATTGAAAACACAAGCGTACAGTGCACACATTTGCAATTAAAGCCAATTATATCTATATTTTAATATATACCTTATGTAATTATACCTTATGGTGGGAGAAAGAAAAATAATGCACTTATAAATTATTACTCCCTGACGTTAGAGGAATATGCACATAGATCAAGAAAAGAATTAACTTCCAACTCATCAATTATAGAATTATTCCAACACGGTCAAGGTACATGCATTTGGTCTACCTATATAAGGGAAAGGAAAGCCGAAAGGCCATTCAAAAAATACTACGCTGCTGGAGATAATAAATTCAGCCTTGTCATGCTCACCCAAAAAAAAAAATTCAGCCTTGTCATTATTACAAAAGCATTGGGATAATGGAGTACTTGATCAGAACGTGTATCAATTAACGTCACTTTTATATTGAACAAAGATTTAGACGACACTTAAACTGGATCGGAGGGAGTAGTACGTAATAGCAATACAGTAATGAAGTACGGCCTAATAACCTTAAGTTTTTCCCTTTAATTTACAGTATGTGGGAAAGGAAAAGAATAGGGAGTACATTTTTTTTGGATTGTTTGTTTGTACGAAACCGAAAGTGTGTGGCCAAACTCCCCATTTGATGTACTTGTTTTTCCGTTCCGTGACTTCTTTTTTTTTTTTGGTTGAAGGAGAGGCGGCACTCTCCGTTCCATGACTTATGACAAAATTACAAGCAGCAACCTTTTATTTATGGGGTCAAAGTTTCCTATATTGTATTTAATAACTCTAATACAAATAAATTTCGTATGATATTTTTTTGAATGAAAGGGTGATTCAAAAACTCTGAGTAAAAGCGATCACAAAAAATTGTAGGGAATTCCTAGTTCAAATTTGGACTGGTTACAAAAGTTCTCTCCGGTCTCCCCCGAATTGCACCAAATGCATGGCCTAGGCGGAGTAGGTGAAGGTCAATGTCAAATCGACTTCTGCAGGTTGGCGTGCAAAGCATACTTTGTGACAGTGGTTTACAGGGGTTGCATTTAATGCAACGTGATTTGACACAACCACACCTGACACTATAATAAAACCATGCTTTTATAACGTTTGCAGTTGATACGAGTAGTATACATACTTGTTGCAACTCATAGTCAAGACTGAAGAGGGTGCATATCAAAGTATTTGACTTCAAGATAATGTCGTGTGGTTATATATCGTTCCCATTTATTACCCTTGCATAAGCTTTCATCTGTTTAATAAAGGGTATATACAAATCAACTTTTGTATTGGGTAATGGAAGAAGTGGCGCCAATATAAATTTGTACAGATGAAAAGTACAAAAAAGTTAGACTAGAGACAAACGGACAAAGGACAAACAGGCTAATGTATACAATATGTAACAAAACGATTTTCCCCGATGAAACCCCTATATTGATTCCTAGTGGACACAATGGTCAAATCCATTCAAGATTTCATAGTACTTAAAGAAAAGGTAAATAATTACAATTAGGGGATATTATTCTTAATTTCAAAGTAATCCCAAACTTGAAGGAGAAATTCTCCTGCAATTAAATCATCATCATCATAACTATATACTAATGCGGAGGTTATGTATAATATTTAGCCCAACAAGTGTCACCTCCTCGATTGACCGCATCATCCTTTTTTACTAAAACAATTCAGTTGGTATAATTGGTTGAAATTCCCACATTAGATAAATTCTTATCTATTGATTTCCATTGTGAAGATTTTCTTCAAACAAAATCCGTCCAAATCTATTCATAGAATAATATTAGGAGTAGTATGTAGATGATAATATTAAGGATAAGTATTCTAGTTAAAGTAAATTAAATATTGAGGAGTACATACGTGACTTTATGATACTGATAATTTCCTTATTTGTCTAGCAATCATCGTAACTATATAATTTTCAGTTTACCATCGTACATTGATCTTCATTATAGTGGTTCAATTCGTGCCTTGCTTTTAAAATCGTACCTTGATTTGCAAAGGGTTTAACTTGTATATGATGTCTACATACTTATTTTTATTAACATTCATTTTAGTTTGTTACATAGTTGAAAATATAGCACTGTCACATTTTACTCATAAATTTTCTAGAAATCTTCTTATCTACGAATTCCTATTTTGTATTTTTCTAAAATAAACGTACTTAAATGCATATACATATTTTTGCTCGCCACTGGAGTGTATATTACCACTCGGCTGGGGTCGGTGAAATCCAATTGGTCCTCGGAATACATATGTTATGTATTTGTAAGATAATCAGCCATTTCATATGTCACTTGTGCCACATTTGTTAAATAATACTCCGTAGGATTTACATAGCTATTAGTGAAACTAGTAGAGGCACTAGTACAAAAAATGCATTTTATCCCGGTTCCGTGTCACATTTTATCACGGTTATGAACCGTGATGTTTTGTTCCGGTATAAAAAGGTAAAGGTACACAACCGTGATAATTGCTAACATTTTATCACGGTTATAGAACCGGGATAAAAACATTTAAAAACCGGTATAAATAATATTGTTTTGCGGCACACTTGGGTTTTTTATCACGGTTAGAACCGTTATATTTGATTGTGCTTTTTATCCCAGTTCTTCAAAGAACCGTGATAAAAAGTAGTTTATTTTTTTAAAAAAAAATAGTCGGCCAGTTCTTTTGAGAACTGGACTGGCTTAATACAACAATCGTGGTATCACAAAAGTGATTTGCTCTAAATCAACAACTCATTAGATACAAGGCCAAAGCCAAAAAATACTTATTTAGTACAATTTGAATGCAAAAAGGACATTATATAGTTTGTCAATAATAAAGCCTCAAAAATTTAAGTTCTCTAATATTAGCATTTTTGTCCCGATACTCCGTGGAGCAACATCAGACATCATCTGTTCCTGTCCACGCCAGAAAATCTGCAAACAAAACATTTTCCAAGTTAACCATTTTTGTTGAGTCAAAATAACAAATCTGAGAGATGTTAGTAGAAAAGGATGAGGAATTAGAAAGACTATATTACCTTGTCTATCACACCAAATTCTCTAGCTTTGACAGAGTTCATATAAAAAGGCCGTCTCATCTTCTGAGCAACCGTTTCTTTGGACTGATCACACACTATAAGTCAGACAAAAAATCTGTAGGCACTAAACTAATTCTCAGCTGAAATGAACTAATCAAGCTTACATTGACAGTGTGTTGTGCCATGAGATCAACAAAAGTGTCCCTGTTTTTGATTACCTGTACAGACATTAGTGAGTAAATAATTAGCCTCTAATGATAAAGGTTTACTACCGGATGCATCACAGAGACATTTCAACACCACTACTTTTAGCACTTTAACATTAATCAACTTATGTCTAAAATATTCAAAGCAAGGCATACAACCACCGTACAAGAAGTAATTCTGTAGCATTCACGCACAAGCCATAAGTTTCATCCTTTTGAATTTTCCACTGATTATTCTACTAAATTTCCAAAAACCCCTCTGATGAAAAATAATAATCTGCTTCGCCATCAATGTAGAATTGGTTGTTTTGTAAAGACCAACTGACCAACTTTGACTTCAACATTAATCTAAAAAAGCATTCAGTGTCTACTACTTCACGCTCCCTAGGAAAACAAACAAATCCACTACTATTTTTGTTGAGCACCATAGGTCCCCAACAAGGCAACACCCATTAAGGAAAAAACAAGGCTAATCATTTAGGTAATTAATTGAAAAGGTTTATTCATTGTACAAGTGATCAAATTGGCCTAGCACTAGCAGCAATAGCAGATCGAGGAAAATAACAATGATAAACTGCAGAGCTGGCCATAGAATTTATCAAAAGAATATTAGCAAAAGAAGGCAACTCCTTAACAGCCATCCCCAACCACTATTCCAACATCTAGTTTCTATTCTTTCAGTCAAAAGCAATCGAAAACAAGGAATAAAAATGGTTGCTTGTAATCATTAGTTAAGCCCTGTCATAATAATCATGGAGCATATTTAAAGCATATCTGGTTCAAAAATATCATGTCAAACACTAAAATAGCAATATAATTAATGAATCACAACTCAGATAAATGTACAACACATATCCCTAATCAAACACAACCCTCAAACTGGCAATTACCTAGTTCTTGTCTTTAAGAGATGCATAATAATATATTATTCAAGCAACTGTGGTGGTAAATTTGTATAAACTACTCATTAACTTGACTTGCATTTCTTTTCCATTCATATTAACTATATATATATATATGCAATAATAGTATAGTGTTTTATATATAAAGAAATCCAGGAAAAGTATATCAACTCAATTTGTCATCAGGAAGATAAACTATTACTTCTTTTTAACCACTTTTTATGGTTTTTATTCATACATGCAAACAAACAAGTCAAGTTAGATTGAATTATGTGTTACACTACTTTAACACCTAATCTAATCCAAAACATATCGTGCATATATCTAAACACTATTTCAATGATTTCACTAGGATAGCTTTAGGATAATTAATTAATCCCTACCTACAAAAATTAAATAATCAAAATGTTAAACGGGTTAATGATAAATAATCAAACTACTCGATCTTGCTTCATGAAGATTTTATATATTTTGTTGCTTAGTGAACAAGTGTCATCCTTCATCGTCATGAGTAATAATAAGAACACAGCACAAAACCATTTCCATTTGCAGAACCAGACTACCTCTCTTGCTTAATCTTTCTCATGTCCAAGTTAGTGTCACTGTCGCATATCAATTCAAATTACAATGCACCAGTACACTCATTCGGTCACTCCCAGCACATCTCAAGAACTTTCAGATCAATCATGAACCACAAACCTACAATTCCTGTTGTAACTCTAGGAAGAACTCAGAGCTATACCAACATTTTTAGCAATACAACTGAATTGAATTTTTAGGAAATTGTATACCTGTATTAGGAGTAATTCAGGAGCAACCATCCTCTTTGCTTTCACCGACAGCCTCTACAGGTCTGAAACCGCAGCCAACGTCGTTCTCCCTTTGGTTCCGCCTAGGCCAAGCACAACTCTCGGCTCGGAGTCAGCTACATTGATAGATCTCACCTTCGGGCCACCAGACATCGAACGAAACGCCTGAGAATCCCTCTATAAGACTACAACAGTACTCTAACCAACTAATAGGTCAAAATTAGGGTTTTTACCTTCAACTCAGCGAGCACGGGCCGTGAACTGCTATGAAGAAGCTAATCGAGCACAATGTACAGAGAAACCCTAGATGATGAGGAGAATTATTGGCTGTGCGGAGGCGAAATTGCGCAGAAACATGCGATGGCGTTCGTCGTCGAGGAGATCGTAGACCATGCGATTGCGCTTAATGAGGTTTTGGCCGTCGAACTTGGGGGAGACGATCCGGAGATTGAAGTAAGTCTCGACAGCGCCAGAGTTTCTCATGGCGGCGTGACCGGCGTGTTGAGCGGAACAATCTTCGGAGAGTGTTTGATGTGAAGAATCTGGCGAAATGGATCGGGCAGTTCGAAGAAGAAAGGCAGAGAAAGGGATATGGCCGGATCTCTTGAAGCGGCTAGGTTAAAAGCGCTGATAAAAATTTATAAAAATATATTGTATAATTTTTTTTTATATCGGATATGTATCCGGGACGTGATAAGAGGCGTTAATGGTCCTTTTTAGGAGACACTTACATAAACCGGGATAAAATAAGTGTGATAAAACATGATTTTTGTACTAGTGAGGGTTACACTATTGGAATTGATTAGTGAAACTAGTCTATTGGTGTACGATTTATTACTCTGTATTCACAGCACACCGAAACACGGACTAATACCATGCATTGCACATAGTATACCGTGCAAGCCAAATTTCCATTACTTGGGTGGCTGGCTAACATTATTTATATTTATTTATACTACGACTATATATAACTAGTAATAACCCGGGCCTTGATCGGGGATTTTTCAAATTAAATTTATAATATATTAAATTATGTATGATATAAGTATTAAATTATATATTATATATGTGATATCTATAGTGTAATGTCATATTTCTAACTTCAAAAATGTATATATTATATATGTGACCCTACCCAGCTAACATCTAGATTTCAATAGTCCAAACTTGTGCGCAATCTAAATTCAAATGAACAATCTACCGAGCCTTGACTATGAATGGATGTTCTCTCCATGTATAATATCTCAAACATGTATCTCATCCAAACAAAATAAAACAACCCATGCATGCATCAAACTGATGTCATCAATAGGTTTTTTTTCCGTATATAACAACTCAAATTTGTCCTCGATCCGAACTCAAAATGATCACCTACCTAGTTTCCACAGATTGCTACCGCGTACTACTATATTCATAATTTTCGGGCTGTACACAGTTGAAGAGATATTGGTTAATTTCCACATCTTAGGCAGGCGTCTTTTTTTCCCTCAGACCGGCCGGTTCAACTGAAATGATATCCACTCCACTCCAAATAAATACTCCGATATCTCTTGGGTTCATGGTAAAGGGAGTTTTGGGGGAGAAATTTTCGGGCGATTTGGGTGCGGTCGTAGGGCGAATTCAGGCTCGATTGTAGGCCGATTTCAGGCTCATTTCTAGGAGGCGAATACCCACGGAACAAGGTTATTTCGGTACAGGTGGTCGAAGGTGCGCGCGTTTCGTTTGATCCCTTTCATGCACTTCAATTTTGCGCCCTTTCCTGCGTTTCGTTTGATTTGTGTTTTTTTCATGCAATTCCCAACAATTTGAGGTTGGAATCCTGTGCCATTGCTTGTTATGAATCAAAAGTTGGATTCGCTATTGTCTAGGGAGGTCTTCCAACTATAGCTATGTGGCCAGCACCGGTCTTTACTGTTATTGTCACTTGGTTGCCAGAGTTGTGACTGCATACAATCCCGAAGACTATGGAAGAAGGTACGTTAACTGTCCAAGATTTGAACCATCTGTGTGCAGTGGGTGTGGTTATTTTGCATGGCTGGATATCCCATACGAGCCCAGGGCAGCAGCCATTATAAAAAGCCTTGCGTACCTAAAAGACCAGTGGGCAAGCAGATGTCAGGAGCTGCATTCACAGATTGCAGCTAAGGATGAAGAAATTGACAGATTGAAAATCTCATTGAAGGTTTAATAATGTGCTCATCTTTGGGTGTGGTTGTTGCATATGTCTTGTTGTATTAGTCGATGTTATGATGAAAAACACTTATGTGTAAGGTGATGTTATATTTTCCAAAAACAACCTTTTGTGCATACTTCACGGCTAAGTTAAATTATCTGTAATCTGTTTGGGTATGCTAACACTTTGTGTTTTGTGCATGAACGTTTGTTTTGGGTATGCTAAGACTTTAAAAACATTGTATGGTATGTGCATTTCATGCACGTCTGTTGTTGGGAATAGCTATGTTCACTGGGTACATACTGTCAATATTTTCAGATATTGTCAAAATAAGTTAGGCCATACAGTATTAATGAACAACATTGCGAGTTGTTTTTGCACATGACACAAAGTGTGCCAATAGCGCCCTTAATTGCGCCCACTTTCACAGCAACATTCTATAAAACAACATGCATTCATATGCTAAGCATTACAACAACATTACCAGCAACTAATTCCAACATAGTCACTTGCAATAACAAAAGGTCGACACTGTCACAAACCAGCAACTAATACAACATCAACAAGTTCTTTGAAGTGTTTTTCATCAAAACATCGACCAATACAGCCAAAATTAAGCAACAACCACACCCTAAGATGAGCACATTATTAAACCTTGAATGAGATTTCAATCTGTCAATTGTTGCATCCTTAGCTGCAATCTGTAATTCCAGCTCTTGACATTTGCTTTCCCACTGTTTTTTTTGGGTCACAAGTCCTTTGATAATGTCTGCTGCCTTAGCCTCGTATGGGTCATCCATCCATGCAAAAAAACCACACCCTCTGCAACCTGATGGTGCATATCTTGGACAGTTAGCGTACCTTCTTCCAAAGTTATCGGGAGTGTGTGCAATCGCAACTCTAGCAACCAAGTGGCAATAACAGTAAAGACCGGTTCTGCCCACATAGCTATTACTGGAAGACATCCCTACACACAAATGAATCCGGATTTTGATTCTAATTGCACGAAAGAGCTGAAACGAAACTAAACGCAAGAAATAGCTCAAAATTGAAATGCAGGATAGGGCTCAAACGAAACGCACCTTCGACAAACTGTACCGATAATTGAGCCCTGGATATTCGCCTCCTAGAATCGTGCCTGAAATCGCCCTAGAATCGCACCCATAAGCACATGAACCCTAGCTTCGGTAAAATCGATTTCACTGATTTCGATTTGGGGTAAACGGCTACGGAGTATTTATTTTGAGATAAATGGAAATCATTTCAGGTGAACCGGCCGGTCTGAAATAGAGGGGTAAAAAAGGACGCCGGGCTAAGATGTGGAAATTTACCAATATCTCTTCACATGTGTATAGGCCGAAATTACCCTCCCAGTACTAGCCACTAGGTAGCAATATTTGGAAAAACGTTGTGGCGCCAGATGCCAGAGTTAAAATGTAGACTTATTAGGGACTTTTTCCGTTTCGCACTCAATTAGATTATACATGCCTAATGCAAAAACTTCACCTATAAAGTACAAATACAGATCCATCCCTATGTTGAGATTGTACACCTGTGCATTCCTTGACAGGGTGTGCATTTCACGATTATCTTTCAGGATTGTATAATATGTGCAACTACTCTGATTACTGTGCATTCGTTCTGAGCCCACCGACGGCCGGTGGGCAACTGTGCAATTCATCGCCACGACGGTGGAGCGTGTAGGGTTGAGGGTTTTGGACGTATGGCTTAGCTATATTTACATCCCCTAAAAAGTAGACATTACACGTGTGAAAATAAGGGAGCACCAATAAGTGATTACACGTTATATTGGATGTCTTTTCTCTTTCCGAGTTGTATAAGGCAATTATTTATCGAAAATCCTATTTTCACACCAAAAATTACTTTCATTCTTTTGTAGCAATGTATTTTCACAAGATTACAAGTTACTCCGTCCAACCCGTACTAGTCGCAAGATAGATCCCCCGGCCCAACCTGTTCTTAAAGATATCTTTCCGAAGGTTTATCATTTTTACACATGCGGTAAGCATAATTTCACTCTGGTCTCCCCCTAATTGGTCCAAATGCTAGGCCTAGGTGGAGTAGGTGAAGGACGATGTCAATCGACTTCTATAGGTTGCCCTGCTCTGCATACATTGTCACAGTGGTATGCAACAATTTAGCTTTGTTATTAATTTATACGTATTTGTGATGGACCTTGGTTTGGATAATTTTATACGTGGATCTGGCCAAATAAAAGATGCAACGTGGATGAGTAAGCACAGAGATTTTGCAGGCAGTGCATTTAATCCAACGTGATTTAACACTGTCACACCTATCCCTAAAAAGTAAACAAACTTGTTGCAATTCATAGTCAACACTCAAGAGGGTGCAATTTAACGTTTATTACTTTTAAAAAACGATGGGTGTGAGAGATTTTGAAGAAACAGGCGCAAAAAGTTACTACTTGTAGACAATTTTGGTCAGGAAAAAGATTCGAGGAGCACATACGCAAGTAACGTAACAAACTCAAACAAATTTAACGCATGTGATGGCTAACTCAATCTTATATATATTAGATATAAGTAACAGAACAAAATTTATTACATTTTAACGCTGTTGTACGTAACAAATATATAAAGGAGCCTATAAAAAAGGGTTTTGCTATTCATCGCCCCCGGGGCGACAAATAAAATCCTATAATTAGAAGTGTATCTTATTAAAAATTATAAATCTTGATGGTTAGGTATTACAAAAGATCTTTGCCTAATAATCGATTATCATATCTAAATTTTAACTAATTAATAATTATGTGCAAGATTTTCTCCTTTTAGTTTGTTACGTAATTTTAGTCTTCCCAGTTAATTTAGGACATCTTTAACAATCAACCGGTGTCCAAGAATGTGAACGCAAGTGATTTGAGAATTAATCCAATCTTTCCTCTAAAATATCAGAAATTTAATTTGTTAGTTTATATTTATATTGTTCAAGTTAGTTTGTGATAATGACTACTGTATCACCCTTACATGTTTTTTAGTGATTAATACTTCTACTTCTTTTTTTTTTTTGTCGAAAATATTTACTTCTACGATGAATAATATCATATATTTTTACTTCTACTTCTTGTTAAAGTAACAAATATTTTTTTATATGCTCAGTTACGTAAGTAATATCATATATTTTTTTGTTGTATTTTAATGGAAGTTTTTAAAATAAATACGTCACCTAGAATCAAAATTGTAAAATGAACCAAATCTAAATAACAACTAATTAATTAAAGCTTGGATATGATAATTAGTTGCTAGGAAAAGATTGCAAATCTAAATCTATTATCTATAATGTATAATAAGATACACTACTATTTTTGGAATTTTATTTATCGCCCCCGGGGCGACAAATAGCAAGACCCATAAAAAATATATAGGTAACAAATGCGTAGTGGAGCATATATATGGAGGAGCAGTACGTAACTCAATTGTACCTACATTAGTAACAAACTTTGCTGGACTATATACATAGAAATTAAAAAATGTATAGTAAACAGGAAGGTCTGTTTACATATCTGATGAGAGTTGAAAAATAAAATAAAATTGTAGTAGTACCATTTAGTTTAAATACAACTTTTCTCTCCAAACCACCGATTTTGGACGTTACGTTGATTCAACTTCCCTTCCCTTCCCTTCCCTTCAACAGTTATTTCCCTTCGCTCCTCTCCCTGTGCAGGGGTATCAAATGACGGCCGATATCAAATCACCGTGTGCAGGGGTCAGTGCAAAGCACATCAGTGCGACAGTGCTGTGCAGTTGTATATATTTTAATAAAAAAACATAGCCTTTTTTGTTTTGGGATCAAAATTAACTATTAAAGATAGATAGTATTGTTTTGAAGGTAGAATTGAGTATTAGATAATTAAGGAATATACGGAGTACAAGATATTGAGTTGTTATTATCTATTTAAGTTGAAAAAAAAATTTAAAATCAAGCGGAGCCAGAATCAACGTGGTGGCTCGAAAACGGTCGGCTTTTATAATATATATTGATTGTTATTCCCAAAATTCCCGGAACATCCATTGCCATATATCGCATGAGTCTTGTAATGGGTCTCTCAACAGTCCTCAAAGTGTATTAAACAACTTCTAGTACATGTATTTATCAGATTTCATACCCAATCCTTATTAGGGTGTTGGTTTTGACCAAAATTAAAATTATTAGGGTGTTAGTGCCGATGTGTTAGGGAACTGTTGATGTGGGAATTAAAGGGTTGCGCCTGATGTTGCTCTTGAGCAGATATTGTTAATTTCAACTTTGTATTCATACATGATACCCGAACCCGCAACAACCGGTGGACATTTAGAGTCAGAGTGCACATTTCTGTATGAGTTGCACGTTGTCCAGGATTCTTCAAACGTATTTAATGCAAAATGGTGAAACCTCTTTTGAGCAAAAACATAATGTGGTGAAGCATCACAGATCGAGTCATATTCATGAGTATATTGGTAAATGTGATCGAGACTTTACCAAAAACCGTCAACAGGATACATGTAGATGTAGTGCTTGGGTAAATGTTGTTGATCCTTCCATTTCTTTAAGATTAGCACCGATGCATAGACCAACAAAACGTCAAGAAGCAAGGCCACACGTTAACGAAATGGATGAATCCATTGATATGTGCAGCCAGTTATGCCTAGGTAATGGTAATGCAAATAACCATGGAAGAACAAGTGTGAGAGAAAGAAAACATGGATACATCGATCCTTGGACACTATATATTACTCCCGTGGGAGACTATATATGTAAACATTTGCTACCCTCATTCATATCTCCATGCTATATTAGCAAACTTACATTTACTACACTCATTAAATGCTCACGGTACTTTGTTATAAGTTATTGTTTCCTCTGAGACAACCCTTTCGTCCAGTTACATCCTTCATTTGCTACACTCAATCCTTAGTTACGCTCACCATGGTCACCTGATTACAAAACATTCCTTCCACTCCACCTAAATGAATCAACTCCATGAAAGGCAAAATTCAATCCTCGCGATGGGCCCACAGAACCGTCCAAATGGCCCCACACACCCGACCTAGGTACTACCCCTTACCTCACACTGTAATATTTAATGGAAATATAACCCATTGTACTACAATGTTTACCTAATTTATTCAAAGCTTGTCTATCGGCCAAAATGAAAAACAAAATGTACCAAATATATATTCTCAGAGGTCGTTCACAGAAAATCTCACCACTTTCTTTTCTTGCTTATTGGAAGTGAGGGAACTTCTCGAATCTAAAAATACGGGGACGGCAAAATAGTTCTAGTTCCTCCAACGTCAGGGAGTAATAATTTATAAGTGCATTTACCGGGGCGAGGAGCTTGTGGAAGAAGCCAGGCCGTATTTCAGACCAAAAGAGAATGGAGGGCTAATTTTTCCTTGTCATTCTGTTGGCAAAACAAACTCCAAGCACCTGGACGACGATGGGGAATGGCAGAGCAGTGCGGCCAGCGAGATGTGAGATAGGTATGTTGCCAGACGAGGTAATCATCGACATCGCTTCGAGGGTGGCATCTTGTTCTCTGAGAGATCTGTTCAACTGCAGGCTGAGGTAAACCCCCCAAAAGCCTTGTATTTGTTTGGTTTCACCTATTGGCCGGAATGTACTGGGTTCAAACCGCACAGATCCCTCTTGTAGTTGCAAGGTCTTAAAGCGATGCGGGCAGGACTCTGTGGTACTCTAACAGTCTTCAACACAGGAAATCTACGCACGACGGTTCAGACAAGAAGAGCATCGGGAAGCCGCGTATGCATTCCTCCGGCTGTGTGCGGAAAGAGGGAACCTTGGTGCTTTATACGGCCAAGGCTTGGTGAGTCGATCTGTGGTATTGCACAATTTTGTCATGAAATGTTATGGAACATTTGCTTACCCAGGAATGTTGCGACCAATTGCGTTCACAGCTCAGGTATTTCGGGGACACAGATGAACCCTACGGTCTAGAATGCCTGGAGAAATCGGCTTCGCTAGGGCACAACCCAGCTGGTTATGTGCTTGCCGTGGTGCTGCTCTGCTCAGAAGAACAGGACCAGGACCAGGTCGAGAGGGCTATGAATCTGCTTCGTGCCCTCTGGGATTCACCCGCTGCCAATATCTTCGAATGCCGTCTCGAATTCGCCCTGTTCTTGCACTACAACCCGCCTGCTCGTATAGTCGTTGCACGGTTGAAACCACCAAAATGGTCTACGCACCCCGAAGTAGGCGGACGGAGTCGGTGCAATCATCTCCCGTTTGTGGCTGGATTTATACGCTGCGCGGCGAGTTCGAGGAGGGATCTTGCAGTCTATGTACTCTCGAATTCGAAGCCAAGTTATTCCTACATGTCCTAAGGCAGCGACGAACTTGGATGTTCATTTGAAATGAACGTCTGGTTTTATGTTATTTTGTTGTGTTTTCTGTCGTGGATCATGTCAAGGATTAACTAAGCATTAGTGGCATAGCTGTCGTGGATGCAAAACTTTGATCCTGACCCTCATTGCACGTTCCAAATTGGATAGTTCCTTAACCGTGGATTGAACTTCTATCAGTATTAGTAATATGGTGGGGATTGTCTTTGATTATTACTTTATAAAAAAAAACAAGAGGAAAAACTATATAGGGATCTTATGTATTATAGTAACAATGATTGTTCTCAAATATATCTTCTTTTTGTTGAGCACTGGCCACACACACACCAGTATGGACTATGGAGTAGAAACAAACAATCCAAATAAAATGTATTTTTGTTCTTTTCCCACATACTCCGTATTTCTTTTTTGGTCGAAGTCTTTTCCAACATAAATTCACGGGAAACAAAACAAGTTTTTTTATTTGTTCAATTTTGAAAGAAAACAACTAAGTAGGCCCTACTACTCTTTACTCCGTATTACTGCTGCAGTTGCCTACGGTCAAACGTACCTTTATTGCATTTACCGGGGCGGGGAGCATAGAAGAAGCCAGGCCTTATTTCAGAACAAAGCCAAAGAGAAGCAACGCGTAATCTCCGCATAAAATTCCCCATTATCAGGCTTCATTGTTATTCTGTTATCAAAAAATACTCCAGTCGATGCAGAACGACGGAGCAGTGAGGTGTGTGATCGGTATGTTGCCAGACGAGCTCATCATTGAGATCGTATCGAGGGTGGCATCTAGTTCTCTGAAAGATCTGTTCCGCTGCAGGCAGAGGTAAATCCAATAGCCTTATATTTGATAGGTTTTACCTACTGCAATGTACTCGGTTCGTACAACACAGATCCCTCTTGCAGTTGCAAGGACTTCGACCGATGCGGGCAGGACTCTCTGGTTCTCCGGCAGGCGCCAACCCAGGAGATCCACACGCGACGGTTCAGACAAGAGGAGCACCGGAAAGCCACGCGGGCATTCCTCCGAATGTGTGCGGAAAGCGGGAACCGTGTTGCTTTATACAGCCAAGGCTTGGTAAGTTAGATTTTTATGTTCACTTGATTGGCATGAAATATTTTCTTACCCACGAAGGTTGCGACTAATTGCGATCACAGCTCCAGTATTTCGGGTCCATAGATGAACCCTACGGTCTAGAGTGCCTGGAGAGATCGGCTTCGCTAGGGTACAATCCAGCTGCCTATGTGCTTGCCGTGGTGCTGCTGTGCTCCCAAGAACAGGACCAGGACGACAGGCCTATAAACCTGCTCCGTGCCGTCAAGGATTCAACCGGCGATGGTATCATGGAATGCCGTATCGACTTCGTCCGGTTCTTATACTACACGCCGCCCTGCGACACTAAACTCGTCGCACGGTTCAAACCACCAAAATGGTCTACACACCACGAACAAGGACGGTGTCAGTGCCGTGCGAGGAACCCATTCAGTCGATGCGACGACGTCGATGCAGGAGCGTGCTTGCTCTGTAGTTGTGAATTCGAAGCCATGTTTTTCTGTTCCCTGTTCTACCTAATAAGATGGAGGTGGTATTGAAATAAACGTATCGTTTTGTGTTGTTATTTTGTGTTTTATGTCGTGGATTGGGTGAAGGGTGAGCTAAGCGGTTTTGTGGCATAGATGTCGTGGTTGGAGAACTTTGATCCTGTCCCTCGTCGCACGTTCCAATTCGGAAATATTCGATAGTTCCTTAACCGTGCATTGCACCACTAATAGTAACATGATGAGGATTGCCTTTGCGTTTGGTCAGAACTCAGAAGTTAGATGTGATGAAGAGATCAACCGTGGTTAATTGAACAGGTAGAACAAAACCAAGCAAATAATATGTGTGAGAATTTACATGGAATGTGTGAGAATTTACATTGTACGATGAGAAGAAACAAAACCAAGCAAATAACACCTTCATGCAAGCAAATTGCTCACAATAATTCAGAAATGGTTTTCATTACATTTGGTTTGACTTTTGTTCAATGTTAATTAAAAGTACGGACTTAGTAACTGCAAGCTCAAATAGTGAAGACTTGGTTTGATTTTTGTAATGGTATGATTTGTATCGGCAATAATATATACAGTAGCTAGTAGTAACGTCAAATTAAAATACAATTACATTGAACCAAATCCATGATACAGTATCATATTTAAGTAGATTACATTGGTAGAAAGATATTTAAGTAGATTTATCAAGGCGACAATTACATTGGTAGAGAGAGTACTTGAAAAGAGTTTATCAAGACGACAATTAGACCACTGGGTGGAGGAATACGGAAGAGAATAGGGCAGTCTGGCAGAGGGTGTGATGGCCTAGTGCATTAAACACACTTGCACAGCACTGTCGCAATGACGTGCTTTGCATTGACACCTACAGAAGTCGATTTGACATCGGCCGTCATGTTAAACAAATTTAGGGAGATAAAGGAAGGGAGGGGAGGGCAGGGCACTCCTCCGTTTGGTTGGTTTTAATAAAAGAGAGAATCAGGCACCTTTCAGTCGAATAGTGGTGGAAAGAAGTAAAGAACTGCATGTGGAAGGGAAGGGAAGGGAAGGGTAGGGGAAGGGAAGGTGAATCTTCTCAAATCGGTGGAATTTAGACAGAAAAGTTGCACCTAAACTAAAACGTACTGTACTACAATTGGTTTGCTTTGACCTCCCACCAAATGAAGGATGTAAAAAAACCATCCTTTTTAGTTTTTACTACTCCTATGTATATTTTTAATTTCTATCTACAAAATGAAATCTTAACCAAACGACTTAAATAAGAGTTTAAATAGTATCAAGGCAATGCAAAGTTTGTAACGAATGTTGATAAGATTGAGTAACGTACTGCTCCTATTATATAAGTATAATGCCTATGTGTTACCTATAGCATTTTTACGGCTCCTTTATATGTTTGTTACGTACAAAATCATTAACTTAATTATTTGTATACATGTTTGTTAACTATAAGGCTATAACTAATATAGATAAGATTGAGTTAGGCCTTCGGGCATTTAGTCAAAACGGTTAAGCCTCCAAGGGTAGTACCCAGAGGTCACCGGTTCTACGCTCATGGGCAGTGCCTCAACCAAAAAAAAGAGATAAGTTTGAGTTAGCCATCACATTAGTTACATTTGTTTGAGTTTGTTACGTTACTTGCTTATGTGCTCCTTCACTTAGTTTGCTATAACTAAAATAAATTTGTTTGGTTTCAAAACACAAAACAAAAATTGAAAAAAAAGTGAAAATTATGTGTGGACAAAGAAAGCTAAGATTGAGTGTTGATTCTAATTTAGTAATTCCTTTATAATTCAGGTGCGAAAACACATTTAAAAACACACCTATTTGATGTATTCAATTTGCTGATAAGTTTAAAATTAATAATCCTAAAACAATGAAGTTCTTAAATTAAAAAAACACGATATAAGAATATAGCCCTGGGACAATAAAATAAGTGTCCTTGCTTTTAATATAGCAACAGATTTTCCTATCCTTCCATTGTCAATACAAATCTATCAGCAATTGTTTAGTAATTCATTTATATTTCAAGTGTGAAAACTAGGGATGCATATGGGGCCGGGGCGGGGCGGATTATGCATTCCCCATCCCCATCCCCACCACCTATTTGTTTCCCCATCCCCGCCCCATCCCCATCTAATCCCCGCGGGGATCGGGGTGGGGAATACCCATCGGGTTTGGGCATGTTAACGGGTCCCTATTTATTGTTTTTTTTTATTGAAGAGTCTTATTTATTGTTAGGATTCCTAAAAATTACCTCAAATTCTAAACAAAAGTATAATATTTAAAATTATATAAAAAAATTATAATATTTTACATATAGACTATAAAAAATAAAAAATAAAATAGTTTACATATAGATTATAAAAAAATAAATTTATAATATTTTACATATAGACTATAGTTTAAGTATAAATTAAATAGTCATATAAAATAATATATTATTAATATCGGGGTCGGGTACTAAACGGGGCGGATAATGGATTCCCCGTCCCCGCCCTATCCGCATAGGGGAAATAAAACCCGATCCCCATCCCCGCCCCACTCCCCATCCCCGCCCCACTCCCCACTAAGTCGGGGAATCCCCGCCCCATTCGGGGCGGGTCCCCACGGGTCCCCGTCTCCGCGGGGCAAATGTGCATCCCTAGTGAAAACCCTTTTAAAAACACCTCCTTCATGTATTGAAATTGATGTTACTTTTAAAATTATTAGTATAAAACAATATTATCATAATAGTTGTTTAAACTAACCAACCTTTATACTTCAAAGAAAAAAACACGATATAAGAATATAGTTGCATATAGATCCAAACATCAGTATTTTCAAATGTAATACTCCCATATGCACCCTCTTGACTCTTGACTATGCATTGCAACAATTGTGTATAGTTCGAACTGCAAAATATCTGTACTAGGGATAGGTGTGACAGTGTGAAATCACGTTACATCAAATGCACAGCCTGCAAAATCTCTATACGTACTGATCCACTAAATTTGCCCAAATCAAGGTGAAGAACAAGTACGTAGAAATTTAGAAGCAAAAAAAAAATTTGTTTTATTCCACTGTCACGAGTTTGCAATGAGGTAGAGAACCAAGCGAGGACATCTGTAAATCCAAGAGCAGATTTCCCCATCAAGGGCTAATTTCTGACCAAATTCCCCATCAAGGGCTAATTTCCCTGCCATTCTGCTGTCAAAACAGACTCCAACCACCCGGACGACGATGGGGAACGACGGAGCAGTGAGGTGTGTGATCGGTATGTTGCCAGACGAGCTCATCATCGAGATCGTAGCGAGGGTGGGATCTTGTTCCCTGAAAGATCTGTTCCGCTGCAGGCAGAGGTAAACACAAGAGCCTTAGATTTGGTAGATTTTACCTACTGGAATGTACTGGGTTCAAACCGCACAGATCCCTCTTGTAGTTGCAAGGTCTTAAAGCGATGCGGGCAGGACTCTCTGGTACTCCAGCAGTCTTCAACACAGGAAATCTACGCACGACGGTTCAGACAAGAGGAGCACCGGGAAGCCGCGTATGCATTCCTCCGGCTGTGTGCGGAAAGAGGGAACCCTGGTGCTTTATACGGCCAAGGGTTGGTAAGTTGATTCGTATGTGCACTTGATTGGCTTGAAATGTTGTGGAATATTGCTTAACAGGAATGTTCCGATCACAGCTCAAGTATTTCGGGGCCATAGATGAGCCGGACGGTCTAGATTGCCTGTAGAGATCGGCTGCGCTAGGGCACACCCTAGCTGCGTATGTGCTTGCCGTGCTGCTGCTCTGCTCCCAAGAACAGGACCAGGACGGGAGGGCTATGAATCTGCTCCGTGCCGTTAGGGATTCACCCGGCTCTGGCATCGTGGAATGCCGTCTCGAATTCCTCCAGTTCTTATGCGGCAGGCCGCCTACCCCTAAAGTCGCCTTATGGTTCAAACCACCAAGGTCGTCTACGCACCGCGAACCAGGACGGTGTCAGTGCCGTGTGAGGAACCAGTTCAGTGTCCGGGATTTTTCGGTGCTCGACGAGGTCGATGCATGATCTTGCTTGCCCTGTAGTTGTGCATTCGAAGTAGAGTTTTTCTGTTCACTGTTCTACCTACGAAGATGGGGGCTGTAGTGGGGGTGTAGTAATTTTGTGGCTGATTTTAGTGTTTTCAGGGTTGTATAGTTGTTGCCGTAGTTGCAGAACTTTGAGGATTGTCTTTGCGTATGGTCGGTCCATTGGAATGGAGTTCAACAGGATGCTGAAAATCGTCAGAAGTAACATGTCATGAAGAGATCGAGCGTGGTTAATTGAAAAGGTGCACAACAAATATACTTAAAATGTGAGAGGATTTACGCTGTACGCAAAGAAGAAACAAGATGAAGCCAAAGCAACTTGATGCAACAAGTAGTCAATTCACGGGCTCAAAGCATTCCAGTGCAAATCAACCAAGATGGAAAGGCACTCTAATTTGATTGGTCATGACCGGTCACCACCAAGGCCAAAATGAAGTTATGGTCTTAAATTTTGGTGGTGACACATGTCCCATGAGGAAGAACATATGAAAAAGAAAATGAATTTTTAAAAGATACAATGCTAAAGTACACTATTTTATTTTGATGGCAAAATAAATTGGTTAACCAATATATATGGTGTAATAAGTATTAAGGGCGCCATGTTTTCTGAATTAGAGAACTAGATACAAAAAAGGAAGCCGTGTTTGTATGACCGGTACAAACTAAGCATAAAACCCGGTTCAACGCAAGAACCAATTGAAGCAAGCTAATTAAAAATTAAGATAGAAAAGCCCCAATTTCTGTCGATTACATCATGCTTTATATCTGCCAATTTAAGAATTTTCGAATTAATTTTCGATTGGATGCTTCAAGAGAATAAGGAAGTTCGTGAATTAAAAATTGCTTACCTGACGCCTTAATTTGGTCAATACATTACCAGTTTGGCCCAAGATGTTATACGGAGTACAATTTTCAGTTTTTCACACATGCGTATAAAGGAAAATAGGATTATTATTAGTTTTGTGTTAGCCTACATGGCGGACCTAGGCCTTGCTACACTTGTTGAGAGAAAGTAGTTTTGGGGAGAAAGTAACGTTTTTTTGTCTTGAAAAACGTAAAAACTAGAGACATTGCACGTATTTCAAGAGTTTTCGAAAGTACTTTTTAAGAGAAAGTATACTTTCTAGTGCAAGTGTAGCAAGGCCCTAATGTGTTGGCATACGATTTGCTTAGTGTACCCAACCTCCCTAAAATAACATTAACACAAAAGTAATAACACATCATTGCCAACCGGTTGCCAAATAGATGGGGGTAGGCTATACCCAAAGGGTAAGACTAACATTTTCCAATTGTAAAACTACTCGATCGTTATAATAGAGATGCATTTATGCGTTCCACTATAATCTATATTGCTCACCTGATTACAGTTTCGGAATGTAACTTTGTCGTCCTATACGTGTTTATGTTGTTAAACCGTTTGGTCCAATATATTTTACAGTATGACGCATCAATTAAGGGTTATACAGTGTGTTGCACTGTATTACAGCATTTTGCCGCTACTTACAATAAACAATATACTACCGAGAGGTGGAGTGATAAATACAAGGGTGCCACTTGGAGGTGGAGTGTTAAACAAAAGGATGTGAGTTGCACGCTCTGCTGCAATACATATTTTTTGCCATATCCCGACCACGATTTATTTAGGTCTTCGTGCCTTGGAACAGTACTTGGAAGACGGAACAGTACCTTGGAAGACGGAACTGCGGCACTGTGCAGGAAACTCCAGGACTTTCGAACTAACAGGCTCTGAAAGGAACATTACTTGCAGCCACAACTGGTGAAAGCGTCGTTTTCTGCGGGCTCTGAAACCCAATTCAGTGGGGCCCACAGGAATGATATCCCACAATTGCAGTTAGATTAGTAGTTTATAGTATGCCTTATTCATACTGCTCTATAAAATACTTCGTGTGTGGTTATACAAAGTTGTTTCCTGTAGTAAATGGTGTCGTTGAGACCTTGATTTGAGAAATATTTGCTGCCATTCCACTTTCATATGCATTATTAAGGGTTTCTTTTACGGTACGAGTGTACAAAGGTACAAACAGTATTACTTACTGTAAAGATTTGACATAACATATAGTGCACGAGTTTGCAATTGGTAAGCTATTGATTGATGATTTGCATACATAGATTATTAAAATATAGACGTGGCCATATACTGGTTATACAATCGTATTTTTCCCAACATTGGTTTGTAGCAATCATTTAGGAATGTGCTACACGGATAATACATAGTGAAGAAGTAATCTTTGGCCTAATGTGTAGAATAATCAATTTATTGGGGTGTATATAGCTCGTAACAAGTATATGGCCGGTATCGGTATCCATGTTGGGATTGTAAAGACTAAAAGTCATTCGAAACAAGAATGATGTGGATTATGTTTACTAATATCATTTATTCGTATAAATGTATAAATCCTTTTGTCTTATACGAAATATCGCTCACTCTGTTCACCAAAGTATCTCAACTGATATTTTTGGTAAAACGATACAATTCATCAAAGCCTTGATGTGCTCTCACCAGCTATAGTTGGTGGGTTAGCCCCCCTCCAAAAGGTGACGACCAAAAATCCGGCAATTAAAAGGAACAGTTAATCAATATAATGCCTATCTGAAAGTGATCTGCCCAAGTTTTGGAGAGTACTTCCACATCTAATAAGACTAAATCATGGACACGACACAATACGCAAAACAACATAGTCCTCCCTCCGTCACATAATAGAAGCTTCCTCGGCCTGTGATAGTATATTGCAATTCGTATAAAAGAGTTTGCATGTGATACAAGTATACTACTGTGCATTCGATCAAAAAAAAGTAGACTACTGTGCAATCTGTGGTATAGACAGTGCAATTGACACCGGTTTGTGGAATTAATAAAATTGTAGGTTTGCTCTTCCAATTTAAGTGTTTTTCTACCTCCAGTTGCATGTGTACATTTCACAATTGTTTTCCCAGAGAGCCTAACAGACGAAACATCATAATGCGGAGGTGGGATGTAACGCAAAGTAGAATATGAAATGCAATTCCTCAGGCCGTGAACGTTGAACGTCAACATTGAAGAACTTGAGCACATCCAAAATGTGAACCTTGAACAGACTACATCCCTCAAGACATCTTGGTCTACGCATTGCAACTTACAAAACTAGGATGCATCGGTTATACAATCATTCGGTCCATACACAACGACCACCGGACAACTTAACCACAGAAGGATGCTTGCTTTCCGGGCAGTTAATGTCCCACTCTCCGAGCTTAGAACAATGCACAGAAGAAAAGCGACTCGAAATCACAGCTGCAGGACATACAAGCGTGTGCATCTGTCACGTCGGGAATCAAATGCACACCGGCAATCCATGGGTTCCTGATTCTGCACAACGATATGGATCCTACACGGTGCGCATTCCATTGAATCGGTGTGAACCGTGCGGCGACTCTAACACGCCGCCAGTTGTTAAATATGAACCGGACCAACTCTAGACACAAGTCCATTATGCATGGACCGTTGACGGCCCTGACGCCACGGATGAGATTCAAACCCTTCTCCTCCTGGCCCAGAGATTGGCAGCACATCAGCAGCATGGCAAGAACATAAGCCGATTGAGTGTGGCCTAGCATAGCGGATCTCTCCAAGCATTGGAGGCCGATCCTTTCGTTTATGCCCCAGAAATAGTTCATCTGGGAACGCAGATAGGATTGGTTATGCATGCAAATTCTAAACGGACCGGAAAAGAACAAACCAAAATGATTACAAGTTTCGTGCCATCGGACGGTGCACAGATGATTGATCTTACCATTCCTTCCCCGTACAGAGCACCCGGGTTGCCGCTCTGCGCACAGGTGGTCAAGAAGGTGTAGGCAGCGTCCTGATGTTCCTGTAGTCGGTATCGGCCCAAGTAGATTTCCTCCGTGGTAGCACGGAGGAATACCAAAGGTTCCCTGCCGCATCTGTTGAACGCCCTGTAACTGCAAGACAACAAACCGTGCTGCATTAGTCCCCAACATTCGACACCTTAAAATAGGTGCAAATCACGGTTCCCGGCTTTGCCTGGCCCAACAGCAGAATAGATCTCTCAGGGAACACGACGCCACCCTCGACAGGATTTCGGCGATCAGGTCGGAAGGCAACAACTGGATGAAACACATGCCGATCTGCACTGATTCAACGTCCGCCATCGTGGTCTCTGACCCCCTGTGTTTTGGGTTTGAGTTCGAGAGAGAGTATGACTATGAAGGATCCAATTCCAATGGTAGAAATTAAATGGGCTAATGGCTTGTGTGCTCCTACATACTGGCAAAGAAACAAAAACCAACGGGAGGGCACACAGATACGCGTAGGTGTGCAATTTGTATTTCTTTGTAATAACACAAACCGCCTTTAAAATAAGCGTAGTTATTTGTTTCCACAGTTTCTTTAAAAGCGACAATGAGTGAAATAAGTCTAGTTATTTTTTTCCATAGTTTCTTACTGTAACATTTATTCAATCTATTAATTTGTGAGGGTAAGAATATTGTTGGAGTTGCCTCTAACTCCATCTACATTTGACATAAGGATCTTGAACCATGATATTATTAAATCAACTACATTTATATGGCACAACTCAAGTAACCACATCCTCTAACTCCAACTACGTCACTACTTTTATAGGAATTGTAGAATACTGTTCGACCCCGTATAGATAATATAAATATAATTTGTGTTTTATATGGAACAAGAACACCGAATTGCAGAGTACTAATTATATTCTTGTTTAATTCATGCTTTTTATGTTACATTTTGTAAAGCATATTTATATTTTATATTCTAAAGTATTGGGTTTTATTTGTTAGATTATTGATCACAAACCGGCTAGATTATGGTTGAAATTGATCTGATTTCTAATTATCTACTTCGTATGAAATTTGTTGTCACGTAGGTGAAATTGGAATGATCCTGTCTGGATGTCACTCGTACATTGCACTACTACTAGTAACATTGTGAGGATTGTCTTTGCGTTTGGTCGGAAGTGTTAATTAACAATGAGATCAACCGTGGTTAATTGAACAGGTACAACATATATACATGAAATGTGTGAGAATTTACGGTGTACGCTGAGAATCAACTAAACGAAGCAAATAACACCTTGATGCAAATAAAGTGCTCACAATTATTCAGACTTGGATTTAAGTATAGAATTGGTTTGATTTTTGTTCAATGTTAATTAAAAGTACAGACTTATTGACCGCGTCTTCCATAGTCAAGACTTGGTTTGATTTTTGTAATGGTATGCTTTGTATAGCTAGGCAATGATATACTACTATACCGTACCTAGTAGTAACGTCGAATAATATACTATACTTGCGCATGTGCTCCTTGATTGACTTTATTCAGGGTAAATCATATTTGTTATGTTTCAAAACCACCAAATGTGTGTGGACATATTTGTTATGTTTTACTATGTATGCTAATTGAAAAGTAAAGTACAAAATGTGTGTGGACAAAGAAAGCTAAGAATGAGTTTGCAATTGGGTGTTCATTCATTAATTCCTTTATATTTCAAGTGCGAAAACCCATTTAAAACCACACCTATTTGATGTATTCACTTTGCTGTTATTTATAAAATTAATACTCCTAAAACAATGAAGTCATAATAGTTGTTTAAACTAACCGATCTGTATACTTTAAAGAATAAAAACATAAAAAACTTTATATTTGTATTAATTTATAAAACTTATTATTTATTATATAATAATATTGATTGAAACAATAGAAAAATAATAAACTTCTAGCATTACAAAATACAATATTCATGCGAAAAAATAGCAAACATTTTCATTTAGACTTAAGAACGCAGGTTTCAAAATTATTTTGTATTAATTAAATAAATGATAATTAAAATAGAGAAAAATAAAAAACGCTCCGTGCGTAGCACGGGAAATCACGTTAGTACTCCATAATATTGAAATAAGCAGCAGACAATTCTTGTAGCTGGAATACAGAAAAGGTAGTAGCTGACCTAAGTGCTCCATTAATAAGTCATCAAAACATAATATTCAAAGAAGCAGCAGAAGACAGTTTTTGAGCGCATAAAGCGTTTCTTAATTCCACACACGGTGTGGATGCATACGGAAGCTAAGAACATCTTCCTCGATCTCACCTGAGGTCTCGAGCTTGATGGTGTAGATCCATGGTTCACTGTCATCGATTAATAACTGGTCGGCGGCGGTGCACAATGTCTTTCCTTCGGGTATGCATCATGGTAGTCAACTCGGACCATTCCTCATCCACGTCAACTATATCACCGATACTAAATTCACGGCCTGACTGCTCTGGATCTGCGTCGCGAACATAGTGCGGGTGAACAATCTGCCACTCAACTTGTTTCTTGAAGTAATACTCGTCGTCGAATCGTCCGTCGGGGTATTCCCATTCTGCGTCGACGCCCACGCTAAACAGCTGGACTATGTACAGCTGCTCATCATTCCAGTAACCTACTATATCCCCAAGCAAGGTACAATCTACCCACCTTCTAAAGCCCTTGACCTCCACATCTTTCCCAATTGCAAACATAGTTATCTTCCTAGATGTATAAGCCAGAAAATGTGCTGTTAATTGAACCAGAGTTCAAACCAGAAAGCAACTGTAAAATGGAACTAAAGATGTGCTAGAAGAACAGAATGAAAGACATCATCAAAGTATGGACATGTAAGACACAATATACAGATAGATGCAGCTTTTCAATTGCATATAAGGTTTGCTCCCGTAAATTTTGACAATCGAGGAGCTTGATATCCTGACAGGAAGCGTAACTGTCTACTTCTTCATAACCAATTGCCCTCATTTCATTAGTGAGGGCAATACCACAGTACGCATCCCTTCAGAGAAGATCTCTGATAAACCCTAATATTCTCATGGTAACGTATCACGAAATACTAATCTATGTTGACTCATTGTTAATACATCTGTATTCTCACGCCCCCACAGCATCTTTACTTCTAGTCCCAGTTTGTTTGATTTTGTTCTGTAAACAGTCCGACTGTGAGCCACGATTTCCCTAAGCCTATGTTTGAGATACCTAATTGAAACCCTAATTTCTCAATTGGAACCCTAATTGAAGGTGTAAACCAACATAGATAGTAAGTAAGAGCGTATTACCTTTCCCTGTAAAGCGATTTCGGGGCAGAGGAAGAAGATGGATTCCAGGTTTGGCTTGGAAAGTCGGAAGAGAGAGGAGAGTACCAGAGAGATTGTTCGGCGGATAAGCGTTGTAGACGGCGGGAACACATAGAAAGGCAGCAGAGATCTATGTAGGTGAGAAGCTGTCGTTTGACGCCCAGCTCCAAGATTGTTCGCCATAGTTCGTCAGGGAGAGAGGAAGGCATGGTCGGGGGTCCGAGGCTTTGTTAGAGAGCCGTGATATGTATGGAATGGTGATGTATGTATAGGAAAGGCCTTGGCTGTTTCCACCAAACACAAGTTGCTATGGGCAACTTGATTTGACATTTGATGGGTTTTTTTAGTTTTCATTTTCATTTATTTGTTTATTTAATTTTTTTTTGGTGAGATTTCTTTACTTGACAAATTAACTAGTATGAATTTGCTTACCTAACTAAGTAACCGTGTACAATTCATGGTTAATTAATTATTTAATTTATTTAATTAACTAAGTAACTAGGAATTGTACGCTTCTGTTCCGTTGGTTTGAGTGCGGTACTTTCGAATTCGGGTTGAGTACAAGACCGGATCAATTGGATTCTAGATCGAGTTGATTTGTTAACGTGATATTATTTGTATAGTTTTTGTAATAAAATATTTAAAATAAATTTCACATATCCTACATTTGTAATAATAAATAAGGTCAACCCAATAGATCGAATCATTTAGGAAAGTAGCGGTTTCAAAATACGATCCGATCTGAAAAAATCAGTGTAAATCAGTAGAGAATTGTAAGATTAAACTCGATCTAAATATCAATGGGTGAAGAAAAAAAATCAAACCAAATTGAGCCGAACCCTTTTGTGTTTATATTGGTGAAAATTTTAAATTTTATTTTGAATATTTTATTGACGTGAACCCAGTTGCTATCGTTTTTATTATTAGTAATAAATAATAAAATACAATACACGAAATATTAATATTTTGATTTTAGTAATTGTGAAAAAATCAATACTCTAAACCCTCAAACACCCAAAACGAACCAATCCGTTTAACATGTAACTCGTTATGACCTTACTCGGATTGGAGTCGAATCTAAAATAACCCGATCCGACCTACCCAATTAACAAATTAAGTAATAATAGATCGATGCACATAGATTTTTTTTTCCAACATTTTTTTAATACTTTGATAATAAATTGATAAACTCTTTTACACGATATAAATTTAACCAAATTAGGTAGATTATAACCCGTAAAGTTGTAATTGAAATGTAAATTATTTCATCTATATATACAGGTACATCTTACCGTAAAGAATAATAATAAAAAAAACTCCAACTCAAGAAGAGAGGTAGAGGCACAGCAGTCAACTCAATCAGTTGGTGTCCAATCTCGGTGTACACAAGGGCCTGTGTTTGGTGGAAACAGCATTACCCATAGGAAATGATACTACTCCGTATTAGTATTAAGTAGGGACGAAATTAATTGTAGAATCTATATTTAGGGACGAAATGATACAAGCTAATGTATTCATAGTATCACCTGTTTTAACCTACAAAAATGTCATAATCTTCCGCTTTATTAATTGTAGAATCTATATTGTTTCGGTTTATGTTCTCTTAAGTAAAATTTGAGATGAATGAGGGTTCGATTTCGCTTATTGAGGCCGTCTTGAACGAGGGGATTACTTCTTCATTAGTTGCCCTTCCCAATTCCATTTGTACTATTCATTGATTAGAGGTACCTCAATTAGTGTGAAAAATTGTTTTCTGGAGAACTTATCGGGTACAGAGGGAGTATTTGACAAAGCGAGATACAACAAATGCAAGCACAATGATCCAAGTAGGAAAGTGCTCCATTTACGGAATTGAAATCCCAAAATGTACTCCTTTATTTTGAAATTCAACACCCTTTACGAGGTGTTCAATTCAGCCGTTTTTTAATCCCATTAAAGATATTTATCCCCGGATTTCAAAAGTATTTGTGTTTCTTCCCGGATATTAAAAGTATTGCATTATTAAATTGTAATTCAAATTTCAATACGTTTAAACAGTTGTGGAGTACTAAAAGATTATACATTTTGATTTCTTATGAGTTCTATCACCCCCTTCCTGGGGACATTGTCTATTTGTCGGACATATTGAGAAACACCAAAGCTCACATCTTTGGTAACATGTCATGGATATACTTTTTTTTTTTTTGATCAGAAAACGGGTATTACCCTGCGATATTATTAGGAAGCAAAAAATTAGTCTTGCCCATTAAGGGCTACATTATCAGCAAGCACAATATCAACAAGACCATCTGGAATAGTAGAGAACTCTAAGTAATCCATAGTTAAGGACAAAGCATGATTAGCTAAGAAGTCAGCAGCCCTATTGGCGGATCTTCGCACATGATGTTGGATCGTTAGTACTGAGGGACGTCCTTTACTGGAATAAAGGCGTCCTTTGGTCTGGCGTCCCTACGAGGTGTAGGGGCGTCCTTGAGTAATGTAGCGGAATAAAATACTAAACAAGTTAAAATGAACGCTGGGATTTATAGAGGAACCACTCAAGACCAAGTAGTCCTTGAGTGTAAACCTCTACCTCCTTGGAGGATTTTTGAATAGCTTTTTCTTTATATTGAACGTTCTTACAGTTGTACTGGCGAGCCTTTACAGTGCTCTGGTACTTAGCTTTTCCCTAAGTTCACTAGTAAGGAACTCCTCTAAGCCTACAACTCAAGCTTGTTCAATCTTATAAAGAACTCCTATCCCTACGTCCTACAGTACTTAGTAGGACTCTCTTTCTCTCTTTTGTGTTTTCTGGTTACAAACAGTTTTTGGTTTTTGGTTACAACTCTCACTCGATCTAACCCAAGTTCTAGCATTGTTCTTGAGTTCTTGAGTTAGTTCTTCGTGTTCTTGAGTGAGTCGCTTTCCTCTGATTCTCTCTGAATATTCCTGAAAGCGTTAGCGTCACAATAAATGCCTTGGGGGTATTTATAGGACTTGGGGAAGGGCGTCTTTTCACTGGGACGATCATGCCCTTCATGGACGTGGCTACAGGATCTTCCTCCACGTAGTAGGGCGGTGATGAGAAAGCTTCCTGTATCCAGCTGTGTATGTCGTACTCCGCTACAGGATCGGCCGCCACGTGTTGATGGACTCTACAACAGGATCGTCCGCCACGTAGTGTTGGACTCCGCTACAGGATCGGTCTCCACGTGTCTCCACGTGTCCTTGGATGATCAAACATTGTCGAGTGATGTCATCCAGTCGGCTAGTGAGTAAGGACTCCTTTCTTGCGTTCCTACTTGCTTGGGACTTCGTCCTTGCTCAAGTAGTCCTGGCTGGTCCTTACTTCCTGTTGACTAGCGTCCCTAAGCTTGTGGGACGCTCATACACACTTGTTGTCCTTTTGGTCACTGGCGTTCCTGAACACTTGGACAACTTTATTAGAATCAAAGTGAGTTTGTCATATCAAAACCAAGGGACGATTGTGTGGAACACTAACAAGTACGCAGGCGTTCTTGATAGCGTCCCAACACATGATGAATCGAAACTGTCCAGGAATTGAGCTTGAGAAGGCGACGGCAGTCTTCAACCAGAAAATAGTCAGGATGAGTCTGTAGGTTGTTATCTAGGATAGTAGCCACAGCATCTGCCGAATCAGATTCAACCTGAAGCTGTGTAATACCGAGGTTATGCGCCAGCTCCAGACCACGATAAACCGTCCATAATTCAGCCTGTCATAGCTCTACAAATGCCACACTTGAAGGTGAACATTTTCATGATTGTACCATTGTTGTCCCGCAAGAGGCCACCACCGCTAGCAGGCCCGGGATTGCCTTTGGAGCATCCATCCGTGTTTAATTTGAACCAACCTTGCATTGGCTTCATCCACTGTCATGGATATACTACAAACATATTACACTAATCAAATTAATAATTTGTCTAAATATTATACTTTATATTTTCAATTGATTTGTATAAAATTTGAGTTGTTAGGGTTTAAAAAAAGGTAAATAAAAAATTAATTTAGAAAAATGAGGAAGCCCTCGACTGTGTAGTCCGCCGTGGCCGGCGTCAAGTACACCGACAACCCCGTCGTCGTGGCCGAGACAGGCGAGGAAGATGGAGCCGCCGGAGAGGGGGACGCCGATCGAGGAGCTTGACTATGGGTGAGCCTTGGAGATGACGGAGAGCCTGTCGCGAACGGCGCCGGGGGGCGACTTGCACTGGAAGACGAGGGCGTCCTTGACCGGAGGGAGGCCGAGTGAGCTTGAGCCCGTCCGGAATCGTCTTCCCTTCCAGATCCACACTGTCGAACATCCCACGGGTGGCTAGGGTTTCCAATTCCTTCTGAAGCTGAGCCTTCGTGTAGACCCCGCCTGGCATCAGCAACACCATCGCGAAGAACGAATCGTCCTGGCCAACATTCGCACGCCGACGACGGAGGTCAAAGAAGACAATCTCTGCAACCGCTTGTACCTCCAGACCATAGGAGTCCCAATCTGTCTGAGACTCGTCTTCCTTTGCAACCGCCACACGAGAGAACAACCTAGACCAGAATCCACCATTTCCGCCACCTCCTCCGCGGCGTCTCCCTCTCCGGTAGCTCCCATCTTCCTCGCCGGTCTCGGTGACGACGACGGGGATGTCGGTGAAGTTGACGGCGGCCACGGCGGACTACAGTCGAGGCCTTCTTCGATTTTCTAAATTAATTTTATTAACTTTTTTTTTACCTAGCAAGTCAAATTTCATAAAAATCAATTGACAATATAAAGTACAATATTTAGACAAATTATTAATTTGATTAATATGTTTTATTTTGAATAGCAAAATTCATAAAGTATAACTTTTGAAACCACTGATTACACCTCCTTTGTTTCTTGTGTCTTGTCTCACAATCACTGCCTGATTAAACCTCATATAAACATTGCATTATTGAATTGCTATTCAAAATTACTATAGGTTTAAATAGTTAACTCAAAGTAAAACAATATTTAATCTTCTTTGTTCCTCGTATCTTAAAACACTATGTCGTCTTTGTTCCTTGTGTATTCCCAAAGAAGCTTCACTATACCCTCTCTTTTTCAAACTTGTTCTATAGTCAAAGGTTTAATAAAACATATATTATTAGGTCCTTGAAAACATTTAGAGCATCCACAATGTAGAGTATGTATATTTCAAAACCTTAAAAAAAAACTTGTTCTATAGTCAGAGGTCCACCCTATCTTTTTCAATTTACTTTTTCCAAACTTGTCATATAGTCATCACCTTTGTACCACCTTTCTCTATTCGCTTTGTAGTGATGCTCGGAGAGCATGCCCAGACCATCTATCCGCATAGATGTAAATGGGAGTATTTCTTCTCTTCCCTACTTTATTTATTGTTGTAGTTGTGTGTTCTTGATAACGACTGCTGGTAAAACCGTCACTAAGTTTGGTGTAGAAGGCGGTGATTTGGCGTTGGAGATCGAATAGAGGCGAATAGCAATTGCTCTGTCGGCGGGAAGCCATTGGTTGGCTTGCTGAACCCGGACACAAATTCCAGATTCAGTTATTTTGAAAAAAAAACAAAGTTCAAAGACTACATTAAGATCATTCACATTACGTGTTCAATGCATTAATAAGTCACTTTTACATATTGATTTGAAACACTTTTAAGGTGAATTGACATACAAGTAGAATAACATATTTTTAATGTAAAGGTCACATTTCATATTGGAGCACGTTAAAGTCGTAAGGACAAAAGTAATTGTATCTTCAAGGATAACTTTGTGAGGATCAAAAATTTGCCTGAGGCCCACCCAGTCTCTTGTGCGCCTAACTTAGGCGCACTAGGAAGCACGTGCGCTCGCCTAACTTAAGCGCATCAACGGTGCTCTCTACGCTCAACGGTTCCCAATAAGGCCCAACAAGCGAAATCGAACCCTCGTCCATCTCAAACGTTTACTTAAGAGTAAGAACATCGAGGAGAGTTGAATTCTCGAACTCGAATGGGCCTAATGGATTTCTCGAAATCGAACCCTCCGTCATCCCAAACGTTCACAGAGTAAGAACATAAACTAAAACAATATTCGAACATCAAGAAGAGTCGAATTAGTCTTCTCAAACTCGAATGGGCCTTAATGGGGTATCAGGCCCAATAAGAGAAATCGAACCCTCGGTCATCTCAAACGTTCATTGAAGAGTAAGAACATATACCGAAACAATATTTAAACATCAGAAGAGTCGAATTAGTCTTCTCGAACTCGAATGGGCCCAATTGGCATGGCCAATAAGGCCCAATAAGCGAAATCGAACCCTCGGTCACTCGTTGCACGTGACACTAAGTGGAAGTATTGGATAGTTCCTTAACCGTGCATTGCACTACTAATAGTAACATTGTGAGGATTGTCTTTGTGTTTGGTCAGAAGTGTTAATTAACAATGAGATCAACCGTGGTTAATTGAACAGGTACAACATATATACATGAAATGTGTGAGAATTTACGGTGTACGCTGAGAATCAACTAAACGAAGCAAATAACACCTTGATGCAAACAAAGTGCTCACAATTATACAGACTTGGTTTGATTTTTGTTCAATGTTAATTAAAAGTACGGACTTATTGACCGCGTCTTCCATAGTCAAGACTTGGTTTGATTTTTGTAATGGTATGCTTTGTATAGCTAGGCAATCATATACTACTATACCGTACCTAGTAGTAACGTCGAATAATATACTATACTTGCGCATGTGCTCCTTGATTGACTTTGTTCAGGGTAAATCATATTTGTTATGTTTCAAAAGACAAAAACCTAATTGAAAAGTAAAGTACAAAATTTGTGTGGACAAAGAAAGCTAAGATTGAGTTTGCAATTGGGTGTTCATTCATTAATTCCTTTATAGTTCAAGTGCGAAAACCCATTTAAAACCACACCTATTTGATGTATTCACTTTGCTGTTATTTATAAAATTAATACTCCTAAAACAATGAAGTCACAGTAGTTGTTTAAACTAACCGATCTGTATACTTTATAGAATAAAAACATAAAAAACTTTATATTTCTATTAATTTATAAAATTTATTATTTAAATTACAATAACATTGGTTGAAACAATAGAAAAATAATAAACTTCTAGCATTACAAAATACAATATACATGCGAAAAAATAGCAAACTATTTTATTAAACTTAAGATTTTGCCAAAATTATTTTGTATTAATTAAATAAATGATAATTAAAATAGAGAAAAACAAAAAACGCTCAGTGCATAGCACGGGAAATCACGCTAGTACTCCATAATATTGAAATAAGCAGCAGACAATTCTTGTAGCTGGAATACAGAAAAGGTAGTAGCTGACCTAAGTGCTCCATTAATAAGTCATCAAAACATAATATTCAAAGAAGCAGCAGAAGACAGTTTTTGAGCGCATAAAGCGGTTCTTAATTCCACACACGATGTGGATGCACACGGAAGCTAAGAACATCTTCCTCGATCTCACCAGAGGTCTCGAGCTTGATGGTGTAGAGCCATGGTTCACCGTCATCGATTAATAACTGGTGGGTGCACAATGTCTTGGCAACGATCACGCCTTTCCTTCGGGTATGCATCATGGTAGGCCACTGGGGCCATTCCTCATCCACGTCAACTATATCACCGATACTAAATTCACGGCCTGACTGCTCTCGATCTGCGTCGCGAACAAAGTGCGGGTGAACAATCTGCCACTCAACTTGTTTCTTGAAGTAATACTCGTCGTCGAATCGTCGGGCGCCGTATTCCCATTCTGAGTCGACGCCCACGCTAAACAGCTGGACTATGTACAGCTTATCATTCCAGTAACCTACTATATCCCCAAGCAAGGTAGAATCTACCCACCTTCCAAAGCCCTTGACCTCCACATCTTTCCCAATTGCAAACATAGTTATCTTCCTAGATGTATAAGCCAGAAAATGTGCTGTTAATTGAACCAAAGTTCAAACCAGAAAGCAACTGAAAAATGGAACTAAAGGTTGTAGTATATCTTGCTAGAAGAACAGAATGAAAGACAGCATCAAAGTATGGACATGTAAGACACAATATACAGATAGATGCAGCTTTTCAATTGCATATAAGGTTTGCTCCCCTAAATTTTGACAATCGAGGACCTTGATATCCTGACAGGAAGCGTAACTGTCTACTTCTTCATAACCAATTGCCCTCATTTCATTAGTGAGGGCAATACCACAGTACGCATCCCTTCAGAGAAGAACTCTGATAAACCCTAATATTCTCATGGTAACGTATCACGAAATACTAATCTATGTTGACTCATTATTAATACATCTGTATTCTCACGCCCTCACAGCATCTTTACTTCTAGTCCTAGTTTGTTTGATTTTGTTCTGTAAACAGTCCGACTGTGAGCCACGATTTCCCTAAGCCTATATTTGAGATACCTAATTGAAACCCTAATTTCTCAATTGGAACCCTAATTGAAAGTGTAAACCAACATAGATAGTAAGTAAGAGCGTATTACCTTTCCCTGTAAAGCGATTTCGGGGCAGAGGAAGAAGATGGATTTCAGGTTTGGCTTGGAAAGTCGGAAGAGAGAAGAGAGTACCAGAGAGATGGTTCGGCGGATAAGCGTTGTAGACGGCGGGAACACATAGAAAGGCAGCAGAGATCTATGTAGGTGAGACACTGTCGTTTGACGCCCAGCTCCAAGATTGTTCGCCATAATTTGTCAGGGAGAGAGGAAGGCATGGTCGGGGGTCCAAGGCTTTGGGCTTGTTTCACTTTCCTTGGTGAAAGATCTTTTTGGTTGAAAACTGTTGTCTTAAAGTGTATTTTATATTTTCAATTGATTTTTTTAAAATTTGAGTTGGTAGGATATTTTTTCCTACGTTTCATGAAGTCTTTTAAAGTTGAGCAACATTTTTCTAAATATATACATGTTTTCATGAAGTCTTTTGAGTTGGTAGTGTATAATGTGTAATACTCCGTAGTTGAGTTAGCATTTTGTACTTTGTAGTATGATTCATTCATACTTCCCATTGCACATGCTGTAAATATAAATCATATGTAATTGACCATTAAGTAGCTTTGTGATCTGATTTTACAAGGATAGAAAGCGTAATAAATAAATAAATAAATAAAGTTCCCTTGTATGGTACGGTCCCTTGAACTAGTGTCTCATACACAGCTTGGTTTGTAAACTCTGTACAGTTTTGTGTTTGCCAAATGCACGGCCCAGGCGGAGTAGGTGTAGGTCGAAGTCAAATCGACGTCTGCTGGTTGGCATGCGAAGCACCTCATTGTGACAGTGATGTGCAACTACAGTATTTGGATTTCTTTTATACGCAATTAAGCATTTTGTCTTCACCGTCGTTTGACCGGCCAATTGCACTGGATACGTACGTAAAGGATTTCAGGAAGCTGCTTTTAATGCAGTAGGCCACTCATCACACCCTCTGCCAGTCTGCCCTATTCTCTGACGTGATCTTCCACCCAGTCGTCGAATTGTGGCCTATTCTGATTTCGTTCAATATAATTGTACTTTAATTTGTTGTTACTATCTGCTGTAAATTAATGTATATACTCCATAAATCATGATACAAATATTACCATTACAAAAATCAACCCACGCCTTGAATATTGAAGAAGAAGTTATTATGTCCGTACTTTTAAAAAACATTGAACAAATGACCACATTTCTATATTAGTAGTATGAGCCACTGGGAATTTTAATTAACATTTGTTACGTGTTCATACGTTTGTTGGGCTTGTATTCACATTTACGGGACAAATGCTCCGATGATAAATGTTTTGGCATAGGCCATGATAAACTGTTTTACATTAATTTAATGAAACAACCAGCTAGTATATTCACATTAAGGTAAAAGGAAATGTAATAAAATGGAAACGAATTCAGCCATTTACATTGTACCTTCTACAATACAAGCTAATTGTCTATTTCGCTTCCATTGTACAATACCAGGAAGCAAGTCTAATTATGCATTAAAGATTCAACAAAATAACAGTTACTGGTACTATAAACCCCAAACAATTGAAAATTTTGCGTTTAAACTTTGATTGCTTACGACAAACAAATCTCGACAACACTCTTTCAGGAGGGAGTAGCTATACCATACAATGTCATGGAACCGGGCCGGGCTGGGCTAGGCTGGGCCGGGCCGCCACCGGGCTGGGCCAATAAACCGTGGCCCGGCCGGGCCGGACCCCGGGCTGGGTTGGGCCGGTCCACATAGGCCCGGGCGGGTTGGGAGCGGGCTGGTGTCGGGCCGGGCTGGCCCACACATACAGGGCTGGGCCGGGCTGCGCCGGACCAATAGTTTATTTTTAATAATTACTTATCAAATTTTTAATAATTAAGATGCATATGTAATTAATTTTAATAATTATAGTGCATATTAATTTTATTTTTGCACAAATAAAATTTATGCCCGGGCCCAGCCCATGGCCCGTCCGGGCTTGGCCTGCGGGCTGGCCGGGCCGGGCTTTTTGGGCCCATGACACTGGGCTGGGCCGGGCCGGCCCGCACTGTTGGCCATCACTACCATACATCACACATTTATCTTATACATCACGCCATGAAATTACCTACCCTAAAAAGGAAAGAGCGAACCCGTCACAAAAAAGTTTAGAAAACAAAAAGAATAAAATCCACCAAATATTTCCATTATTAGTTGCTTTTCATGTGCCCTAAGGGCACACAACAGAAAGATCGATATAGGCATATAGCTAATATCCTCGTTTGATATCAAAATAACAAAACGTAGGAAATGACCTTAAGGTGATGTTACCTTAATAGCTACCTTAATAGTAGTTAAATATGCGTGTGATCCTTATTTTGCCTTATTACATCGGAAAAAAAAACTGTATGACGATATTTTAATTTGTAGGTAAGCTTTTAAAATGGGACATTTGGCAAGGTTACCACTAATTAGATTTTACTAGTTTAACTCGCGTACCATGTAGGGGTAATGTGATTATAAATCCAATTTATTATAGAAATGTAATGTCAGTGATCATGTTAAAATTATGGGATTATATATTTATATTCGTATTATGATTAATTAGTGTTTTTTACGAATAGTAAACCAACTCATAATATAAATAACTTGAATTTGTTTAAAAATTACTTTATGATAACTATTACGTTTGATTAAATAGTAATACTTATGGGAAAAATTATTGGTAACTGATAATTATAATTATCAGGATGATTCATAAGTTTTTGGTAAATTGTAATCAATTTCTATGGGATAAGATGATGTGAGACTCTAACTACCTAATTTCTATTAAGAAGGGCCCGGCTGGTTATTTTATAATTGAAATGACACGTGGTGCACATTTTTGTGAAGACATTGTCTCCGCTGTATAGTATAGGTTGTATAGATAAGTAACTAGGAGCTATGATATTGACTCTACAATGTTAAATTGCAATGTGTGCAATGCACATCTTGTACAGAACAATTCATTTGGAAGTTGGGCTTAATTGATAATCTATGGTTGTCAACTCAATTCACTAGTTTTTGGACCCGCAGGAGATACTCATATTTTAATTAATCATACGGAGTATTGAAGGGCCCATATTTCTAGTTTTTGGACACGCACAAGATACTCATATTTCTAGTAATATACGTTTCACGTGTACAGTCGAAAATTGAATAGATAATCTAAGGCCAAGTGTAATGCAAATCTGCCAAATTTTACTTGGTAATGGTAAGTTGATTCGCTCTATTTTGTATAGGTTAACTCTTGTATTTTAGGGCTATATTGAGTGTGTTTAGGTTAGAGTTTGAGCATTATTGTAATACGAAGGCCGAAGACACAAAGATGTAAGAATCAAGAGTTTTAAGGCGTTTTGAGCTGTCTGCGTGACACCACTTGCTTGCGAAGGCCATATCTTGAGCTATAGGGGTTGGATTGACTTGATTCCGGTGCCATTGAAAAGATAACTTCAGGGGCTTCAATTCATCGTGTTACACCGAAGTCAGATTCCAAGCCGAAGATGGTCAAAACAGCCTCCGAAGTGACATCAGCGGCATCACCGCGGTGGTCGCCGAGACGAATTGTTCCTTTCTGTTGCGATAGCGCGAGCGCGGTGGGAGCGACACGACCGCGGTGATGCCGAATCCGAAGCGGGCCGAAATCTTTCTATCTTGTTTCCTTTTCTATCTTTTGCCTCCTTCCTTATCTATCTCGTGGAGCTTGTTCCTTGGGCTATATAAGGAGGAGTCTGCCTTAGGTTTTATTCACAATTCCAATTCATAGTTCAATTCTTCTCTTTTAGGTCTTTAGTTTAGTTATGGAGAGCTAGTCTCCTTGGGTTTGCTCAAGGGAGAAGCTCTGATGTATGAACTTGTGAGGTTTTGGTAATTGATTTCTATCCTTTGGTTGATATTGATTCTCTTGTGCTTCATCCCATGATCTATGTTTGATTTTATGAGTCTGGCCAACTTGTTTGATTGACTTAATTAGATCTATCGTTTGATTTAGGATTGGTTGTTGTATATGCATCGTTCCTATTTCTCGAAACAACTCTATTCTAGGACCGTGGACTAGTTTAGGGAAGAGTATTCAATGGTTTAATTATGCATGAGACTCGTAGCTTGATTGCATGATTTGATTTCCTAATATCCTTATTCTCTATGCTAATTCTAGGTTAAGCGTCCTTGCCTAGGGTTATAGAATTGCTTGGACCGTGGACTTGCGATTGTTAATGATCAGGATAGGAATTAACCATAGGTGTGAATGAAATCAATGAATGAATCTATGATCGTGTGATTATTTCATGAGCGGATCTTTTGAATGAACCTACTGCCTATCTATTTGTTTATTTGTTTGTTATTTGTTTCCTAGGTTAGTGTAGTTTAGATTCTTCTCTTTGATTTCCCCCTTATCTTTAGTTGATAATTATATTAATACTAGAAGCCACAGTTCTCTTGGGTTCGACCCCTTACTTGCATGCTATACTTGTTTGTTAGTTTGGGTTTTTTATCTTTGATCTTGGCACGACGACTAGCCGAGTCATAAGTGAAGTTGGCGCGATGTACGCGAAGAAGATAAATTGAACAAAATACAGTAAATCGTAATCAAAAATTAGGTTAAAGTTGGACGGAACTGTAAGTGAACTGCACACATTTTACGACGGTGGTACTATAGTGCTGTGCATTGCATTAAATCCACTCTCCGCCTCTCCGGGCAGTCTGCAGGATATTCTCCTGGTGCAATATATCTTTTCCCAATCCAGATCTGACAATCCCTGAAAGGGCGTTGTTGTGGACTAATTGTGGCGCCATTTATTTCAAATTACCGCCAATCATTCATAATTTCGAGCTAGTCGTTTGTATAATTCGTTCAAACTTGCATAGTTGCACACGCTATACATATAAATTATACTCCCTCCGATCCATTATACATTTATAATGGACGTTAGAGGAATATGCACATAGATTAAGAAGAGAATTAACTTCCCTCTACACTCCTTCATAAGACTAAAGTACTACTGTAAAAAATAACGCATTCAAGCACAGTACAAGTATACATGCATGTGGTCCTTCAACAGCCTAGTACGCTTCTGGAGATAATAAATTCAGCCTTGTCATTAATACACAAGCGTTGGGACAATGGACTACTTGATCAGAGAGTGTATCAATGTCACTTAAATCTAACAAAGATTTATAGCTGTAAAGTGTAAACGACAATTAAACGGGTTTTCTTCAAAACTATCTGGAAAGCGTCATAAATACATACATGGATCGGCGGTGGGACACTTCGCCGAGCTCCGACGTCGGCCAGAGGCCATGGAGTCCGGGGAAGTTACCTAGAGAGGAAGTCGGCGACTGCTCGCGCCGGAGCAACGATTCCAAGCGGAAGAGGGTGCTAGGCCTAGACGAAGACGTCGACGAGATCGAGCCACGCCCGAGCCAAGCCGGGAGCGGAGAGTCGGGGGAAGAGGAGGCGAAGCCGATTGGGGATGTCGTTAGGGTTTCTTTCTCGGGAGAAGAACAATTTAACCACTTTAATGCCTTCGAGTTCGCCGGGGGCCGATATGAACTCGTAAGGCCTTTCCGCTTCTTTCCCTAGGTTTGATTTCGGCCAATTTCCGGCCGATTACTTTAGTGCTGGATTGAATTTCCTCGATCTTGTGCTAGCTTCTTGACTAGGTGGATCGTGATATTTTCTTTGGCTACCGTTCTTGCTTAAACGTGGTGCTTGTTTCTGCAGGAAGATCCTGTGTTGGTTAGGCCCGAGTCTTTCACTCAGAACCCTTCTGTTGTAATAATCCGGATGGGTTGTTATTGATATTATGACATTATGCAGCCGTTGGTGTTGATCTGTTATATGGAAATATTGTTCAGTGTCATGTTTTCTAGTTGAAACTCATCTGGTATATATTCTAAATATTTCTACAAGTATAAAACGCTGTTTCCTGTTGATAGAACCATCGGTTAACGACTTGTCCTTCCTGGCTTTATGAACGACAGTCCATTGGTAATGATACTTGTCTTATCTGTAGAAGTGTAGATATGTTTGCTAATGGAACCAATGCAGAAAGTTGCAACAATGTGATAATTGAAGGAAACACCCTGAAAAGGGCCAACAACAGCTGCAACTTGATCCCAAGATATGGATAAATTAATCAATCCTACCCAAGATATTGATGTAATGAGTTTCTTTCAATCTCTGGTCTGATTGCTCTTATATAGTTTGCCTTAGGTTAGCCCTTCAATGCCATATACAGTATAATTCTGGTAGGATATCAATTGGACTATACATTTTGGCTGATATATTGCGCACTTGTGTTAGGATATTACCAAAAATATTGGCAACGGGGAGTTGCTCATCATTGGCCAGTGTCTTTATCGTCCTTGGGAAGCTAGGAAGAGGGGAGGTGGAACCTGGCAAGAAGTTGATTCTCGAGAGCTGTTTTACAGCTTTGATCAGGAGAAGATCTATGCACACTCTGTAATGCATAAGTGTGTCATGAACTTTGTTCCTCTGCACAAGCAACTACCACACCGCAGACAGTTTCCTGGATTCATTGTTCAGAAGTTATACGATGCTGAACGGGAGGAAGTTTTTGATCCGAGCGATACAGAGGGGATAGAGGAATGTAGTCGGTTAGAGACTCATATCCTCTTTGAAGAAACAGCCAAGCGTATTGGAGATCTTCCTAACTTGAGCATGGAGGATACTTCTCCCTTGAGGGTGGAACATGATACAAGTCAACCGAGAAGAGCTTGGGAGAATAAGCCGTTGGTTCCTTATTACAGAAGGAAGAAGTAGTCATTTTGTTTTGTTATTGCTCGCTAGCGTTAGATTAGCTTTCAGTTTTAGCCCTAACCCGACTAAGGTTGTTAGTGGATTAGTGGCATAGCTTTTGCTAATTTAAACGCTTCGGATCCATTGGTAGTGAGCATTCAGAATTAATTACTAATGAAAAGAGTCGTAGGATTGGTTGTCCTGCAAAATCATTATCCACAAAATGAGAAACATATACTGACAGCACACCGAAACACGGACCAATACCATGCATAGCACACACTATACCGTGTTCAGGGTATACTTGTCCACAATGGAGAGATTTGTGGACATTTCTTAACACATCCGGAGTCAAGAAAACGAAAATTATTTATGTGTCAGAAAAAAGTAGAAGAAATTTCTTATTTTCCAAAGCAGCTTTCGTGCAGGATAAATTTCTCCCAAACCTCTGACACAATCTGAACTTTTTTTTGTTCCTTTGGTTTTTGTGGGAAGATTTCCTAATAGTCCCGTAATTAATGGATGCGGGGACACTGTAAATAATGCATACTCCGCCAATGGGCAGGTTATATGATGGAGTTTAGACAGTAATCCATACATAGTAATTTTGCAAACATTAACCCGTCATACAAGTAGAAAGTTCATAGTTAAACAGAAGAGGACCAAAGTGCACCGGAGCACAATCCATAAACAATGCAAACAGCTATGACGACAACTAGGGAACAGGAGCACAACTTCCACACATAAGCATCTTTCAGTGCGGCGTTTCGGAGGGCAAGAATTTCCCTTTTGCGATCATACAGTGCGGCGATGGTGTAAGCATCGTCCCCCATCGCTACCATACACCTCTCAACAACTCCCCTCTGGCTAATCACTTCTCTCTCCAAACCTAGTCTGTGAGATTGGTTAGCATCCAGTGCTTTCTGCAGCTCCTGCACACGACGTTGCCAAAAATGCACGTCCAAATCCTCATTCATCTTCTCCGTCTCATACTGTCGAGTGATGCCCCACATCTTGATTTCATTAAAACAATTCATGGGCACAGATAAACCATAAAGCACAAACGAGTGGACACATTACCTCACTTGAGAATGAATCAAAACCAAGAACGTCTGGAGATAGGCAACCATCTTCATCAGAGAAGGAATCTTGAGAGACCATTCTTATTATTCACCTACAGAAACATATAACGCAAAAAATAAGATGCTGGTAAATAGCTACAAGTATACAAGTTCCTATCTTCATATCAAAATAAGAAGCTGGTAAATAGCTACAAGTATTAAACAGCCTTTTTAGTTGGATGTAAGTGGGTGAATCAAGGGATTCAAGGTTAAAGTAACCAGTCTTGATCAAAAAAAAGGTTAAAGTAACCAGTATTGGGTTTTCACTGGTCTCTTTTGGGTTGCCCAAATCTTGAACAAGGTAACAATAACAACAACAAACCCAAGTCAATAGTGCACATTGCATAGAAATGAAAATAGGCTAAACAAATTTGATAGCATTTACTTCAAGAAATGAAAGCTTGATACCCAAACCAACATTAGCCTAATTTAGAGCATGACGCGTCATCATCAAATATATTAGAGCTTCTCATCGTATCCAAAGTTCTATCAAACATCCAAAACATTCGTTTACAACAAAGCAGTTAAAACGATGGCATCAGCAACCGCTAATCGAGAGCTCAAAATCTGAAACCCCTACGATAACAATAAACGAAAATGAAAGCAGTACCCTTTCAGAGAGTAGGAACAATGAGGCGGCGAGACCGGCAAGAGCTCCGTCGATCTAGACAACGAAAACAAAAGCATCAGTGAATCGAAACCAAAAGCATAATGGGAAAGTGCGCAAAAGTACTTGCCATGTAAATTTCACCCCAAATTCTTCTTTTTTGTTAGTCAAACGAGGGAGAAACTGGGGGGTGAACCACTGATGCTTTACTATGTATGCTACTCGTATAATTTTGGCTTCCACCATAAGCGTCCCATCTAAAAAGAGTACTACGGAGTATATTTTTAAAAAGGCCTTGGCTGTTTCCACCAAATACAGGTTGCTATGGGCACCTTGATTTGACATTTGATGGGTTTTTTTGGTTTTCATTTTCATTTATTTGTTTATTTAATTTTTTTTGGGTGAGATATCTTACTTGACAAATTAACTAGTATGAATTTGCTTACCAAACTAACTAACCGTATACAATTCATGGTTAATTAATTATTTAATTTGTTTAATTAACTAATTAACTAGGAATTGTACGCTTCTGTTCCGTTGGTTTGAGTGCGGTACTTTCGGATTCGGGTTGAGTACAGGATCGGATCAATTGGATTCTAGATCGGGTTGATTTGTTAACGTGATATTATTTGTATAGTTTTTGTAATAAAATATTTAAAATAAATTTCACATATCCTACATTTGTAATCTCGATCCGGATAGATGGTCTTGGCAGAGCATTACTACAAAGCGAATAGAGAAAGAGGGTAAAGGTGATGTGGCAGAGAGAGAAATAGAAAAAGATAAGGTGATCCTTTGACTATAGAAACAAGTTTTTTTTTAAGGTTTAAAAATATACATACTCCACATTGTGGATGCTTTAAATGTTTCCATGCAGAAAATCTGAAATATCGCTTAATTTTTTGCTGTAATAGTTAAAAAATGGGGAGTGGATCTCGACATGCTCTTAGTATTGCCCGAAGAAATGGATAAGGTGAATTAACCTCAATGCGGATAGATGCTCTTGGCATGCTCTCAGCTCTCGGAGCATTACTACAAAGCAAATGTTGAAAGGGGGTACACAGGTGATGTGTGAGAGAGATAAATTGAAAAAAAGAGGTTCTCTTAAAGCTTATAGAACAAGTTTCCCGACTTTTTTTTTTATTTATTTTTGATAACATAAGAATTAGGTGACTACCTTTTACGCGGGCCAAGTATACAAGGGAACAGTGGAAGGACAGAGGGTATAATATGGTACACAATCCTTGGTGCGCTTTTCATACCCCTATGCGCTTTTCTCGGAGCATTAGATCCGCACTTCTTAGTTAGCCATTGGGTATTCGTACACTATTCTAGTATTTTTTGGCTAAATGTACACTAAATGGTGCGCCTAGCACAGGCTTACGGTTTAGTGCGCTTTAGATAGGCGCCGAGTCTTATTGGGCGCACGGTTCCCTACTTTATTGTGCGTCTTTACTAGGCGCACGAATCTAAACCCTAAACCCTTAATCCTTAACCCTTAACCCTAAACCCATAAACCCTAAACCCTAAACCCTAACCCTATCCTTAAACCCTACTATGACCACTGAGTGGAGTCTTATTGGGCCTAAATGGATAAACGGGTCTTATAGGTCCAAAAAGACTTCGATAACACCAATTCGACTCTTATCGATATTGTTTCGGTTTATGTTCTTATTCTTCGATGAACGTTAAGATGACGGTGGTTCGATTTCGCTTATTGAGCCTAACGGACGTTTGTTGGGCCTATGGGCCCAATTTGAGTTCGACAAGACTAATCCAACTCTTCTCGATGTTCGAATATTATTTCGAATTATGTTCTTACTCTTTGGTGAACGTTTAAGATGACCGATGGTTCGATTTCTCTTATTGGGCCTAAACGGACCCAATTGGGCCCATAGGTCCAATTTGAGTTCGACAAGACTAATTCGACTCTTCGGTTTATTTACTTATCTTTAATGAACGTGTAAGATGCCCGAGGGTTCGATCTTGCTAATTGGGCCCAATAAGGCCTTATTGGGCCTAGTAGCCTTATTGGGCCTAATTAGGCCGTATTGGGCCACCTCTTCCCGTCGCTCGCAGAGCCCACTGTCCCTGCCACCTTCCCGTCGCTCGCCGAGCCAACTGTCTCCGTCAGACCCGCAGCCTCACTGTCCGCCGCCGGCCCGTCGTCGGATCCCCGCAGCGTCGCACCTCCACCGCCATCGCACCTCTCGCTCGCCATAACCGTAGTCGCCGATTTCGGGGGTTTTTGAGAAATCGAAAACGAAGACTGGACTGCGTACAGAGCTGGCGGCTAGAGAAATCGAAAACGAAGACCGGCCGACTTCCAACGCCCACTATCGATCGCCCGCTACTGTTCCGGGCTTCTCGGATGATAGCTTCAACAGACTCCTCCTTTTAGACGGGCCGCATTTGAACTGGCCGCTGGGCCGCTTGATCAACATGGGCCTATTGTGACACGGGCCTGAAATGAGGAAAAACGAGGCCCAACAATACCCCTTGAGAAGGGTATTCGGCTGGCGGCAAATTCAAAAAATTTTGTAACGTGGCCGAAAGCCTTCTCACCACTAGACGGTGGACACGTGGCTACGGGATGGTTTTCTGCGGAAACTGCCTTGGAAAGTGGAAACGGACGCAATCATCATCATTCCACCCTCTGTCCAAAATCTTTCCAAAGTCCTCTCATCTCCTCTCCTCAAGCGATTTCTTTCTCCGAAACCCTTTCATCTTCCCTGATGGCTAGTCGCAACGGCTTTGTTCCGTCCAACTCTCTCACCGCTCAAGATCAGTACGTTTGCTCAATGACACAAGAAGAGGTGGACGCGTTGGTGGCGGCAAGTGGCTTTCCTCCGGGAACCCAGGCGTTAAAACCGGACACCAAACTCCTGGACTGGATAAAGCAAGACTGGGTCTGCTTCCTCGAATTCCCGTTCACCATCGGCTTAAAGTTTCCTTTCCCACATCTGGTGCAACTCTTTCTGGGCGATTTGATGATTTCTCCCTCGCAAATCATGCCCGCTGCCTGGAAGATCATGGCCACCATCCACGAGATGTGCTCTGCCCTAGACATCTCGTTCAACATGAAGGACCTTGCCCACGCCTACGAGATTCGCACCCAGAGGCCGGGGCGCGTCACACTCCAAGCCCACAACGCCCAGAATCCCTTGGTGTGGAAGCCCCAAGTCGACACCCCTGGCTGGGCAGCGAGGTTTTTCTTCGTCAACCGCAAAACCATGGGTGCTATGGGCGAACAACTCAAACCCATCCTCTTTGATCGCTGGAACGTCAATCGTATGTCGCCTTTCACTCATCTTTTTCCGTTCTCCTAGGGTTTCACTCTCTTGACCGCCAGATCTTTCTTTGACCGCCAGATCTATGATCGAGTGATTATTAAAGAGTGGATCTTTTGAATGAACCTATCTCCCATATTTGATTGTTTATTTGTTTGTTTTGCTTTTTAGGTTAGTTTAGTTTAGATTCTTCTCTACAATCCCCCTTTTCTGTAGTTGATAATTATATATACTAGAAGCCTCAGTTCCCTTGGGTTCGACCCCTTACTTGCATGCTATACTAGTTTGTTTGTTTGGGTTATTTATCTTTGATCTTGGCACGACGACTTTAGCCGAGTCAGCGGAGGAGGCGGTTCGCCAGCGCACACTGGCCTCCGCTTAGAAACTGCCAATGCCACCTTCCCCCAACGTCGAGACGCCGCTTAAGCGTGCAGCGGAGGTCCCAGTGTCCGTCCTAGAGGCGGGGGAAGAGGCCCAGAAGGAGGCGTGGGCAATGCTGAGGGGCGTGGTCACCACGGGGGTCAGGAAGCGGTTCTTGACGGGTAGCTTGGACGATGCGGTAAACGAAGGGGCTCTGTCGGCTCTCAAGGTATGTTCTTGTCTTTCGTGGTTCGCTCTGGTTTCTTTGATCCAATACTATTTCTTACGTTCCGTTCTCGTCCGTTCCTAGGTGGCTCAGGGGATGGTGGCCGTGCTCGAAAAGATTAAAGAGGAACGGGAATTTGTGTCTAGGATGGAGGGTCAACTCAGCGCCGCATTAGACGAAGCCAATGCGACCGCGGAGAAGAGTGACAGACTGTCGGCGAATCAAGGCCGCCGGCTTGCAGAGGCTAGGGCGCATGTGGCGAGGCTGGAGGAGGAGAACCTGGCGTTCCGAGAGGAAGCATGGAGCATCGCGGCGTACTACGCTCTGAAGGCTCGGGTGGAGGTGTTGGAGAGGCTGCCGGCGGAATCCAGGGGCGTCTGGAGCTTGGAGGTGGAGGCCGATAGGTTGGCGACCAACTTTCCGGCTGGCCAGCCGATTCCAGGCGAGAGGTTCTTTAACGAAGGTCCCCTGGGGTCAGATGCTGAAGATGACGTTTCTTCCGCCGCTACTCACAGTGATCCTGCCACCGCCACCGCTACCGCTGATGCCTCCTTCGAATCTTCCCATTCTGCCAAGGCCCCGGCGCACCAAGAAGAGCCTGGTGAGCCTCCTGCCTGACTTTCTATTGATGAATTTCTAATGATGACTTTCTACTGCCCTGCGTGGCGTCTGTTAGATAACTTTGCTTTGGCCGGTGGTGGCCTCAAGACTTTAGAGGAAAAGAAACCTAGATTTATGATAACAAAATTCCAATTGCATAATTCAATTTACACCTGGATAAAAAATTGCTTTCATTGGTAAGTGAAATGTGGCAAGAGTAATCTCTTACGTTTGTATTCTCAATTTCAAGTTTTGAAGTACGTATAATTTTTAGTATTCTCAATTTCAGGTCTTAGGGTTCAACGTGTTTAGGGTTCTTGGACAACTAATACTGTTTGAGTGAATCCTAGGGTTAAATATGCTAAAGGTGCGATTAAATTCAGTGCAATGTCTGTTAAATCATCTTCAATTCCAGATTTTAATGTACTTGGACAAGTAATGTTGTTTCGGGTATTGTGATCTCCAGAAGCTTGAATCCGTGGCGTCTAAAGGATGATCCAAGGCAACCGTGCTCTCTTGCTTTGAAGATAATATTATAATTCCCTCCGTTCCAACCAAACAGATTAAGTGATAGTGTGAAGATAATATTAAACTACTACTGTTAGTTTCGAATATGAGTAAGCAAGTGTGAATTATAGATGAAGTGATTGTGTGAACTATAGATGCAGAGTTGAAAGGACTTGTTAAATCTGCTGGTACAACGACAATTGTTCTTGGCCTTCTTGTATGTCCACATTCCACATGCATGGACAACAAGGCAACAGAAGGAAAAGCAACTCAAGTGATGGAGATGTAAGCGTTGTATTCATAGTCAACGGCCGAACTAAAATGGGAATTGAGGCAATATTTTTCCAGACTAATCACAGGAAAACACATCCCATAAACTGCAGTCTGCCAACATCAAACCAACCAAGTCTGACAATCATAGTCTTATTAGCATAATATAGTGGTTCAACTCTCAACGCATAATATAATGCTTTATGATATACATAGAACATGATAAGAATGGTTTACTGATTAGCCTTCTGCCCAGCGAGTACCACGCCACATCTAAAAACGATAACATACTACACTGACTTGGTCATGATCCTGTCGATATACCTACCTTTTCCAAAATGGGCAGAACGGACATATGAGATCCCCGTTGCGCCGACACACTTTGATACGGAGGAGTACTATTTTTGTGGGGGTTTCATCAAAGAATTCCTCGAGTCCGTCTCCGCTGATTTCGGAATCGGAGGCGCTGGACGACATTTTGCCTATCAATAGTAGTAACAGAAAAAGCACTGAACAATCTTAGTGTGAAGTAACGACATGATCATTACATTTTGTTAATATGAGTAGCAACACCCAATTCACTATAGAGTACAAGTCAGTTTGATTTTAAAAGTGACAACCAGTTCATTTCAGGATGAATTGGCCACAACAGAGCACAAACAGCCAGGAAAGCAAGGCATTTGATATATGCAACCAACGAGGGCCCAAAGCAGGTGTATCACTTTAAACACAGTACAAATTGTTGCAGAAACCAACCTATATAGACATGAATGCTTTCCCAAACATAGAATCAACCAATTTTAGACATGGTATTCATACATATCGCGTTGGAAAATGCAAGCTTACAGCAAGTTTCACCATATAGAATATCGCTGTCAACCATGTGCAGATTTAGAGTTGGTACATCATCAATTGAACTGATACATGAGTCCAGTGAACTAATCAGGTAAATTTACCAGAAAATGCAAACAACAAATCATGGAACCCATGATCATTCAGTACAGATTTAAACCCGGAAAACATTGATGCTGATGTATGAATAAGCCTAGAATATGCAACAGATTCCGGCCATACACGACATAGAGCAGACAACAAACACATCAGACTAAGCGAGGCATGTGGTGATGAGATTATGTATTAAGAAAATAAAGCCTTTATCAAATCTCTATAAATGCGTCTCAGGCGGCTTATACGAATTCGAGCTCGTACAAATAACAAGAACCCATAGAAGCGGAAAAAACTCACGATTGATTGCCTGAGCACTTCAATGGTTCGATGGTTCAATTAAGGGTTATACAGTGTGTTGCACTGTATTACAGTATTCTGCCGCCAACTTACAATAAACAATATACTACCGAGAGGTGGAGTGATAAATACAAGGGTGCCACTTGGAGGTGGAGTGTTAAACAAAATGGTGTGAGTTGCACGCTCTGCTGCAGTACATATTTTTTTGCCATATCCCCGCCGATTTATTTAGGTCTTCGTGCCTTTCTATCTTGGAAGACGGAACTGCGGCACTGCGTAGGAAACTCCGGGACTTTCGAACCAACAGGCTCTGAAACCCAATTCAGTGGGGCCCACAGGAATGATATCCCACGATTGCAGTTAGATTAGTAGTTTATAGTATGTACTACTCTATAAAATACTTCTTGTAGCTGGAATACAGAAAAGGTAGTAGCTGACCTAAGTGCTCCATTAATAAGTCAACAAAACATAATATTCAAAGAAGCAGTAGAAGACAGTTTTTGAGCGCATAAAGCGCTTCTTAATTCCACACACGATGTGGATGCATACGGAAGTTATGAACATCTTCCTCGATCTCACCTGAGGTCTCGAGCTTGATGGTGTAGATCCATGGTTCACCGGCATCGATAAAAAACGGGGCGGTGGACGATAAAAAACTAGGCAATGTCTTGGCAACGATCACGCCTTTCCTTCGGTTATCCAACATAGCGGGCAACTTGGTCCAGAGCTCACTCTCATCCACGTCAACTATATCACCGATATTATATTCACGGCCTGACTGCTCTGGATCTGCGTCGCGAACAAAGTGCGGGTGAACAATCTGCCACTCAACTTGTTTCCTGAAGTAATACCCGTCGTCTCTTCGTCGGGCGCCATATTCCCGTTCTTCGTCGACGCCCACGCCCAACAGCTGGACTATGTACAGCTCATCATTCCAGTAACCTACTATCTTCCCAAGCAAGGTAGTATCTACCCACTTTCCAAAGCCCTTGACCTCCACATCTTTCCCAATTGCAAACATAGTTATCTTCCTATATGTATAAGCCAGAAAATGTGCTGTTAATTGAACCAGAGTTCAAACGAGAAAGAAACTGAAAAATGGAACTAAAGATGTGCTAGAAGAACAGAATGAAAGACAACATTAAAGTATGGACATGTAAGACACAATATACAGATAGATGCAGCTTTTCAATTGCATATATGGTTTGCTCCCCTAAGTTTTGACAATCGAGGACCTTGATATCCTGACAGGAAGCGTAACTGTCTACTTCTTCATAACCAATTGCCCTCATTTCATTAGTGAGGGCAATACCACAGTACGCATCCCTTCAGAGAAGAACTCTGATAAACCCTAATATTCTCATGGTAACGTATCACGAAATACTAATCTATGTTGACTCATTATTAATACATCTATATTCTCACGCCCTCACAGCATCTTTACTTCTAGTCCCAGTTTGTTTGATTTTGTTCTGTAAACAGTCCGACTGTGAGCCACGATTTCCCTAAGCCTATATTTGAGATACCTAATTGAAACCCTAATTTCTCAATTGGAACCCTAATTGAAAGTGTAAACCAACATAGATAGTAAGTAGGAGCGTATTACCTTTCCCTGTAAAGCGATTTCGGGGCAGAGGAAGAAGATGGATTCCAGGTTTGGCTTGGAAAGTCGGAAGAGAGAAGAGAGTACCAGAGAGATGGTTCGGCGGATAAGCGTTGTAGACGGCGGGAACACATAGAAAGGCAGCAGAGATCTATGTAGGTGAGACGCTGTCGTTTGACGCCCAGCTCCAAGATTGTTCGCCATAGTTCATCAGGGAGAGAGGAAGGCATGGTCGGGGGTCGGAGGCTTTGTTAGAGAGCCGTGATATGTATGGAATGGTGTGATATATGTATAGGAAATGCTACTACTCCGTATTACTAGTATTAAGTGGGTACGAAATTAATTGTAGAATCTATATTTAGGGACGAAATGATACAAGCTAATGTATCCATAGTATCACCTGTTTTAACCAACAAAAAAGCCATAATCTTCCGCTTTATTAATGGCCACGGAAAAAGGAAGCGCTTCACAACCCCAAAGATATTCACAATTCAACAAGATCATTCTGCCTCATAACCTTGAAGACAGAACTCTGGTAAGTTTTCCCCTCCACATCACATACTCTTTCTCATTGTGCTTGTAGAGAGTTATTGGAAAAGAACTCTAGTAAGTGTAGTGGACTAGTGGGGAGAGGAAGAGAATGATTTCTTCTTATTATAACTTTCTTGATTATAGTATTTCTTGATTATATTCTCTCTCATTGTGTTTGTAGAGAATGTTTTTTTTTATTATTATTTTATTATACTTTTACTTTCCATTTAAGAGGAGAGATAAAATTGAATTGTCAATATCTTTGGATGGATTGGACAGAAACCTTACAATCTGAATTGTCAATAACACAATCTTGGGTTCTCCGGAGAGGTTGTTTACGGCGAGGGAGGCGACGGAGCCGGTGAGGAAGAGGCCGTACCAGGAGCAGGAATTGTCAATAACTTGCGACGAAAAAAAACGTTTATCAATACCTACAGGTATCAAAAGTAAAATCCTTTTATTTTTTTATATTTTCTAATACTTTTAATTTTCATTTAAGAGGAGAGATAAATTTGAAGAGCCGCCCAATCCAAATCAGGCTCCATGCTCAACATAAATGGTGGCAAAACACAATCTTATATTTAGATTCTCACATTTCATTCATTTTTTTTTTCACCTTTCCAACACTATTTTAAAGGGGGATTTTTTTTTTACAAGAATACACATTGTTATATATCAGACATGCATGTAAAACAAGACCATGACTTAGCACACTCACAACAATTAAACTTCCCCATTACTTACGAGAATACACTCAAACTTCCCCATTAAGTACGGCGCCATCTATTTATTTATTGCTCCTCTCTGCTCTTTCCATTCATCACCAACACTGAGAGCTTGCTCGTTCCATTTTTTCACACTAATTGAGGTACCTCTAATGAATGAATAGTAGAAACCACTTTTCCACTCCCTTTTGTAACACAAGTACACATGAAATTGAGAAGAACAACTAAGGAAGGGGTGATTCCCTAAAATGAGTGATCTTGTTTTGTAGAGAAAAAAAATTAAAATGGGATTGATTAGGTATGCAGACCATTAATGGGATTGATTTGAAGGTTTTGATAGGCTAGTCTCCTAATTTACTTTAATGGAGTTGCATAAAAACTAGAGGAAATTATATATACATAACTTGTTATAGAGGAAACCAGATGAAGGCGGGGACCAATGAAAAATAGAGGCGCACGTCCGGGGAACAAAATCTTGTTGGGCCGACATTCCTTATCCAGATGCATGTATATGTGAAAAACCGGATTTTTGGACCGGACCGGACCGGCCGGACAGAAATGGGTGTTCCACTGTTCCCTGTCCGGTCGCAGTCCGGTCCCGGGTCTGGTCCGGTTACGGTCCGGTCCCAGTCCGGTCCGGATCGGGGCATTTTATAAATAAAATTTGGGGTAAAAAATTGTATTAACTTTTATTTTATATAATTTATTTTTAATTGATGAGGGACCATCTAGGCTGCCACCTACTCTTCGATCGGCCACTCACCCGAGCTCTTGCCAAGAAGTTACAAATACAGTGAGGCAGCCACCCCCAGTCGCTACCCATATTTTCACAACTGGGTGAAAGGTGTTTATTAGAATACTCACCCACTTAATATATACTAAAAGTAGTTTTTGGAATCTTAGCAGATCTTCCTGCTCTCAAAAACCAATTTTTGATATCTTAGTAGCTATCTTGCACAACAAAAAAAATATAAAAGAATTGACTTGATTTTTAGATTTGACAGCACAAAAAAATCTTTTTCCAAGACAAAAACCGTCATTAAGTGACATTGAAGGAGGCCGTGTGTGGCGTTGGATATCGACTAGGAGCGATTGGCCGTTACCCTGCCGGTGGGAAGACATTGGCCGGTGTGTTCAACAAAAACAGCTTTTCCATACAATATTAAAAGACCACCGTTCAAACACTACATTAGTGCAGAACTACAACAATAAATAAAGTAGGGAAGAAAAGAAATATTCCCATTTACATCCATGCGGATAGATGGTCTGGGCATGCTCTCCGAGCATTAATACAATGCGAATAGTGAAAGGGGATACAAAGGTGATTATTATTGATAGGTAAGAGAGAGGGTACACTGAAGCTTCTTGGGGATGACAGAGGGAACAAAAACGACAGAATGTTTAAGACATGGGGAACAAAGAAGATATAGTGTTTTACTTTGAGTTAACTATTTAAACCTTTTGTAATTTTGAATAACAATTCAATAATGCAATGCTTTTAAAGGACGTTTAATCAGGCAGTGATTGTGAGAGAAGACACAAGAATCAAAGGAGGTGTAATCAGTGACTTCGAAATTATACTTTATAAAATTTGCTATTCCAAATAAAACATATTTATCACATTAATAATTTGGCTAATTAGTGTACTTTATATTTTCAATTGATTTTTATGAAATTTAACTTGTTAGGGTTTAAAAAAAAGTAAACAAAAATTAAATTAGAACATTGAAGAAGGCCTCGACTGTAGTCCGACGTGGGCGCCGTCAACTTCACCGACATCCCCGTCGTCGTCACCGAGACCGGCGAGGAAGATGGAGCTACCGGAGAGGGAGACGTCGCGGAGGAGGTGGCGGAAATGGTGGATTCTGGTCTAGGTTGCTCTCTCGTGTGGCGATTGCAAAGGAAGACGAGTCTCAGCCGGATTGGGACTCCTATGGTGTCTGCGGCGAATATCGTGGTCCAATTGAGCAAACTGAGCGGTTTCAAGAGGTACAAGCTGATGCAGAGATTATCTCCTTTGCACTCCATCGTCGCCGTGCGAATGTTGGCCGGGACGATTCCATCTACACGAAGGCTCAGCTTCAGAAGGAATTGGAAACCCTAGCCACCTGTGGGATGTTCGACAAGGTGGATCTGGAGGGAAGACGATTCCGGACGGGACGCTCAAGCTCACTCGGCCTCCCTCCGGGCAAGGACGCCCTTGTCTTCCAGCACAAGTCGCCCCCGGCGCCGTTCGCGACAGGCTCTCCGTCATCTCCAAGGCCCACCCATAGTCAAGGTCCTCGATCGGCGTATCCCTCTCCGGCGGCTCCATCTTCCTCGCCGGTCTCGGCGACGACGACGGGGTTGACGGTGTACTTGACGGCGGTCACAGCGGACTACACAGTCGAGGGCTTCCTCAATTTTCTGAATTGATTTTTATTTACCTTTTTCTTTACCCTAGCAACTCAAATTTTATAAAAAATCAATTGAAAATATAAAGTATACTAAAATTTTGACAAATTATGGAGAATGACAAAGTTTTGGCTCGTGATAAAGAAAACCGCCAATGGGAGCCTTCAGAGCTCACTCGTCTAACTGGCTCGTCTTTTAGTGTTCTTTTTTATCTGAATTTAATTGTGGACACGTGTCGCCCATCGTACGGTGTGGAATCTTACACACTGTGTAAGCCTACAATAGGCGCACTATGACTATTAACTCGAGTCTTACTAGGCCTAATGGGCCTAACGAGTCTTATTGGGCCTATACCATAAGGCTTTGAGAAGGCCGGCCAATTCGACTCTTTTCGATGTTTGAATATTGTTTCGGTTTATGTTCTTACTCTTCAATGAACGCTTAAGATGACCGAGGGTTCGATTTCCCTTATGAGTTCGAGAAGACTTATTCGACTATTCTCGATGTTCGATTATTGTTTAGGTTTATGTTCTTACTCTTCAGTAAATGTTTAAGATGACCGAGATGAGTACTTCGCTTATTGGGCATCAAGCTCAATAAGGCCCATTCAAGTTTGAGAAGACTAATTTGACTCTTATCGACGTTTGAATATTGTTTCGGTTTATGTTCTTACTCTTCAATGAACGTTTAAGATGACCGAGAGTTCGATCTCGCTTATTGGGCCTACTGCCCCACTAAGGCCCATTCGAGTTTGAGAAGACTAATTCGGCTCTTCTTGATGTTCGAATATTGTTTCGGTTTATGTTCTTACTCGTCGGTGAACGTTATTTAGTTGAGCCTCGATCCTACAAATAAAGACACATTACTTTAACAGATAAATTCCTTTGTAATAATGATGATGTTGTTTTAGGGAGCATTTTGAGTTCTCTTGTTTGCAGCATAGGTATATGTTGTTCGAATGAAATACATACAATAATAGTTTAAAGTATCATTGGGTTATTATAACTATCAAGCCATATAAAATTAGTATAATATTGAAGATCTAATCTAATTAGATTATATTGTTTAATCATATCCGATAATATAATTGATCTTTCATTTATATTATGATAATCTAAATCACATAAATGGTTATTGGGGTTATCCGATCTCCGGTTAACCGAGAGTAACGGTTCGGTTTAGGTTTGTGATGCTAGTTAAGATAAATTATGCTTACTCGAAGTCCTAGATGTGGTGGTGGCTTGGACTCTACTCTGTTGAATGCATCGAATGGGCCGAGGTTCTTTGTTTGGGCCGTTTGCCTGAATATTGACCCGAGCCCATATGAGGAGGAGCGTCTTGATCTTATTATTTTAGCTGAACAACGTCGTTCTGGATAGGAGACCCGTATAAAATCTCTTAGGGTTTCTTGTTCATGGCAGCTTGCTCATTTCTCGAGCAGTTGTGAATGCCTAGGGTTCCCGAGTTGCCCCATCTGTCTTCACCTTGTGCTTTCCGGAGACGAGTAGGACTCGGTACTTTTACTTAGTTGCATGAGCTTCCGATAGGCTCTGTCTGTGGCGACGAACTTTCAAGTTTGAACTTGGTGTGAAGGTAAGAATCTAATTGTACATCAGGCTCATGAGCTCCTTCGTGCTTAGTACATTTGGTTTCGTGCCTTTGCAGAGTTGCATCATCTTATTGTATTCACTTTGATGTTACAGGCCAATGAGAACTTCAATATGTTCAGGAGTTCGCCTGTGGATGAGGAGACGTCCAACCTGTGGGAAGAAATGTTTTGGAATGGCGGGTATGGCGTTGTGCTTCAGATGCCGACAGACGCGCATGAGATGGCCACAACCATTACTGATGGTGGCCCGTCAGATGTTGAATCTTCAGCCAGCTAAGGACCTCTACTTACCCTTTCAATTGAACTGTCGTCGCCTATGGTTTTGTCATGTTAGGGTTTGTGGTCTGCATTTTTTTGGTCCTGACCTATCAAATGCCCCTGGGCAAGTGAAATTTATAAGGCTTCTTAATAGATTACAATAAAAATACTCATGGCTTTCACTTGTGCAAAAAAATACTAAGAAGAGTAACAAAATTATGCAAAAAACAGATTACAATACTAGTTGAACATGGCTTTCACTTCTTGGACATAGATGTCTTCATCAAGGAGGTTTAATCACCCTGGCTTTGACTGACTACAAACGAGGAGCGGTACGCGGCAAAGAATAGCTTACGAGGATACCGTATCATCGTAAGTCTTCTTTGCCGCGTACCGCTCCTTGTTTAATTTGTAGTATTGTAATGTCAAGGGGATTAATGGGATCTGTCTCTCCTCCAATATTTATACGAAATACAACTATGTCCAAGAATATGAAACACAAATATTTTTAGATTGGAGATTTTAGATTTAGAATATAGACAGATGAAGTTAACAATTTGATAATGCAATCAAAATAACAAATTCAAGAAAAGAAAGATTGAGATTTCATTACCTTAGTTGAGATGAGCCCTGCACCATTTGTGTGAATCAATTGAATTGCAATAGAGATGCAGTTTAAGAAATAGAAAGAAGAAACAATGAATTATAAAGTTGTAGACACTTTTTTTTTTTGGTCGGATGTAGACACTTAATTAGATGGGATTTAGTCCTTCCTTCCTAGTTCCTAGGCTGCGATCAGCACACTACATCTCTTTAATTTCAAAGTTGTGAGATTGTTTTATCAGTCATTAATGATATTCTGGGTAGAAACCTGCTCATTTCAAGCTAAAAAAAACAATAGCCTACTCATTTCATAGGTTTTAATTTTTTCAAATCACATTTGGGCCTTGTGTAACAAATGTAGTGTACAAAATATATATATATGGGCCCTTTAAATTTGTGGGCCTGGGGCGAGCGCCCAATCTACCCCGCCTTATGGGTTGGGCCTGCTGGTCTGATGAGGTTGTTGGTTCTTTTTGTGGGTTGTATGTATGTTGTCATGCTCTCGTCTGTAACTTCATGTTAAAAGCACTTCTATGTTTGTGTTCGGATTCGGGACAATCCCTGCAGTTTAGTAAGTATGAAATTTCATTGTTGTAGGTATTAAATGCTGATACGTTTCGTACGGCAACCCTAAGAATTATTCTAGACGGCCAAAGAATTAGCTTTATGTTATTATTTGAAGTCAGTTATAGAGTCAAGTAGTTTCTAATTTCTAGTGTCAGTTGTTTTTAGACCCACTTCCTTGAGTGGTATCTATCATTTGGTATCAGAGCCGTTCGATTCGAATGGCGATGACACGTTCTTCCGCTTTCACAACAGCCCCTCCCACACAAAGGATTCTGCCTCAGAGTTTGGAACGTCAATCTCCAACTCCGATGCAAAACCTCCCTTTCCACAATGCTGAAGTTTCCTGAAGAGTTTACGACCAATTATGTAGGTTCAGTCACCTAGATGAGTTAAAGTAGCCTCTGTTTTTGCCTTGAGGACAAGGCAAAATTGAGGGGGATGCATTGATACGTACCTGGCTGTCCCTTCAGCAGAAATGCTAGATATTAAGTATTAAATTATTTTAGTTTACTTTGTTAGTTCAATTAATCAGATTATTCCTAATATTTAGGTTAGTGGGGTCTAGGAAAGTCAGTTTGTCAGTTTTTCAATTAGTGGAGTAGTGGCTCCCTATTTCTAGTCAGTCAAAGCATTTCTCTATTAACTGTTATTTTCCTACGTTAGTTTCTCTATATAAGTTTGCCCTAGAGTCAGTTTGTAGCAGACTGGATTATTGAAATTAATTTATCAAAAGTGTTAAGAGATTCTCTTCACTAGTTTCCTCTTGGTGAGTTGCTTGCCTAGAGTGGTTTCCTCAAGTGAGATTCTCCTTGAGTGGTATCTATCATTTGGTATGTGAAGTGACCAGTCTACGCTTTTCTGCCTTTGGCTGAGCAGTCAAAGGCAATAAATGGTGTTTACCGTGTCTTTACTGCATCTGAATTTACTATAGCATAGGGTTCTCACTTTTTTCATCAGCTTTAAATAGTATAAAGTAGCACGTTTTTAAAATACAGTCCCTCCCTTGAAATCTCTCTGTACTGTGCAGTCAATTTATAAATAAGTTCAACCACTAGCGTTTCCAATGTGTATTAAAAATTCTGTGAAATCATGCACTGAAGTTGGCTCTCAGCTATGATAGTGGGGCCATTCATCTGATGTTAGCTGTTAGGTTTTATGCTGTTAATTTCAATGCATCTAATGTTAGCAGTAATGTGAGATCAGTAAAATATCCATACTGTCTCCTTGTCTGTATTGGTCTGGTAATTAGAATGCAGACAATGTTAGGTGTAAGCATGTTGCCTAACCCAAGAATGAACTAACGTGTAGTTATTTCTTTTGTTATGATGGGTTGTTTGTTGAATGGTATTTTGGATGCAGTATGTCTGACACGGACTGCTACGAGACAGATGACCCGATGAAGTACTAAATTATCTACAAATCTGGCATGCTATTTGATGATGATGATCTTGAGGGGGAACTGTAAAGGATTGCGCAATGCCGTGATGAACGGGGAACGAAGCTAGTCCGCCACATTAAGTTGTTCCAGTCTGAGGGCCACGATTTGAACAGGAGGCTGTTGAGAGTGCAACGCATAGGGACATATCTGGACGCTAGTGTGCAGGCGTTGGCTAAAATACTTGGTGAATAAAAAAATACAAAACAGGGGTTCAGGGTTCTTTTAATAGGATTCGCAGCTGCTTTTCTAGGGTGGTGTATTGCTAATTACATATTCTACCACGTGTCTAATATTAGGTTTGATGCTCAGGTTTTGTACTAGCCCATGTGTTCCCTGCATTTTCATTTGGTGTTGCTCTTATGTTCTGGTGTACTAAATGCTCGATGTTACTGTTTTTCATGACTACGCTTATCGGACTACACAGTCCAGGGCTTCCTCAATTTTCTATATTATTTCTATGGCTAGATAGCCAAAATGAATAACTCACAATAAAATTTCATGTGTGATGAGATCTAAACACTTTTGATCATAAATTTGGACTCTTGATCTTGTACTATATGCTATAATAGCTAGCTACAGGTTATCACCACCAAACTCCTCATGACCGAGTTCTACTCCATAGAATCACTTGATACCGGCTCGATCAAACTGCTTTTAAAAGTCATAATCTTGACGGGCCAGGCTCAATCAAAAGCTCAACTTTGGGCCGATTTTACGGCCTGGCCCAGAAACGGGTTTCAAAAATAACCTAAGAAACTCCATCAGCATATAAGTAGTAGAGCTCAAAGAACAAACCCTAAATGCCGAACCCTACCCCCCTTTCCCCCGCAGAAAGAGAGAAATCGCGAGAGAGAGCAACCATGGCGGCAGCGAATCCTGTTGAATCCTCCTCTGCCCCTTGCTGGCGGTGCTCTCTCCGGGCAAGGACGCCCTCGTCTCGAGATAAAGAAAACCGCCGATGGGAGCCTTCGGAGTTCGCTCGTTTAAATGGCAAAAGCCGAGCCATTCAGACGATTGAACTCCGACGGCTCCCATCGGAGGTTTTCTTTATCACGAGCCAAAGCTTTGTCATTCTCCATGGTATTACTCCCTGTCATGCATTTCAATTTTGTAGGTATTAAATGCCTTGAAGTGACCAGTCTACGCTTTATTGCCTTTGGCTGAGCAGTCAAAGGCAATAAATGGTGTTTACCGTGTCTTTACTGCATCTGAATTTATAGCATTGGGTTCTCCCTTTTTCATCAGCTTTAAATATATACAGTAGCACGTTAAAAGACAGTCCCTCCCTTGAAATCGCTCTGTTACTGTGCAGTCAATGTAATTTGTATAAATTTATAAATAAAAATTAATTGGACATGGTCAAAATTTTCACTGCCTATAAGATGTCACCCTTTAAATCTTACAACACTAGTGTGTTACGTGCAGTAAATGAAGTTGTTTGTTGGTCAAATTTTTCCTCCCTTCAATGCTGCAAAATCAAATGTCACCCCCTTTTCGTTGCCTATAATAATCTGTCACCCTTTGCTACTACACATTAGCTTGCGTGGATAAACACTGCTCTCAATTGCCTTTGTTGTGTTCTTGCCGGTCAGAATTTTAAATCAAATTGTGTGTAGTTGGAAAGGTAAACGCATGGACTCCGCTTGTTTTCTTTTTTACATACTCATATGTTTCTTCTCAAATCAATTTTCCCCTGTTTACCAATGGCTCCATATCTCCCCACACATTTATTCCATGTGTAGATGGCGCCAAGGGTGCGTTGATCACACAACACCGAGGATAACAAAGCCTTACTCAGGTTGTATGGAGAGATGGAGGAGAGGGCTAGAGTTGAGCGTGTGTGGATATCATGGAGGGGGTTGGCTGATGAATACGAGGCTAGAAATGGGACTAGGCGGGCTGCACATTCATTGCTGTCACAGGTTGACTACAATAGATATCTTTGGAGGAGTTGGAGGAGGTTCAAGCACCTGGGCGGTGAAGCTGCATGGGACTCAACAACTGGCCAAATCCGAGGGGCTAATGGTTGGTGGACGTGGATGAGACAGGTTAGATGCTAATCAATGTCTCGATCCCTGTATATGGTTAGAAGTTGGAAAAGGAGGTATGCGGTGTATATTCTTGCTTGTGTATTTGCAGCATTGTTCGGCTGCCCGGAAGTTTCGTGCACTGGGGGTTCAAGCAGAAGTGGATGATCTGTGGGAGGAGGTGTTTGGGTTGCCCGATCTCTGGACCGAAGCAATGCAGATGGCTAATAATCTGATGGCCGCATCTATAAATGAGCCTGAGGCGGGGGCCATTGCACCTCATGATGGTCAAGCCTACGGTTGGGCGTAGAAGAGCAAGGATGGCCAGCCCCGCTTGTCCGATCTACTGTTTTGTTAATCCTAATGCAACTTTGTATGCAGTTTGTCTTTTCTTGTTGTTGATCATACACACTATGATGCATGTCGCGTGTACCATGAGTTTCATTATGAAGTTGCTTCATTTCTGACATTTCACCTTGATATCAATAAGTTTGCATTTTACAATACGAGTGTGCAATGCGTATTATAGAAGTTGCATTTCAGTAGTATACGGGTGTTCAATTCGTTGTAGAGCGTCTGAGCATATAGTTGATTGTAGAATAATTTTTGAGTCTGGTTATATCTGTTTTTATTTTTTTCGCTCCCATTAGTTGTTATTTATTTTTTATAAATAGTACTCGTACTATAAATGATACCAACAAGAAGCCACGTTTGACTATATTGAAAATATATTAGTAAAATGCATTGAGAATTGGACACTGAATAAAGCTGGTCGCACTATTTGGATTTTGGATGCTACGTTTGACTACTTTCAAAACTACATTGAAAATATTGAAACCCGATGCTGCTGCACTGATTTGGCAGCATCATACAGTGGGGCCATGCTGGATTTAATTTCTACTCTTACCAGCATTTTTTCCATTTGTAGATATATATCCACCACTTCCCCTTTACTTGGGCAAATATTAACCGGCTCTGTCACGCCATAACTGGAAAATTAAAGATACCAACAAGGGCTTGTTATCTGAATCGGTGAATCGTTGCTGACTTCTCTTCATCATCATGGACCCAGGGAGTGAAAGCGATGCATCGTCCGGTGTTGAAGACATCCTCCAAATTGTGGTTGTGGGACAGGTACATGTGTATACATGCGTTGAAGACATCCCTTTTCCACCATTTCGTTTTGGACAACATTCACTGTGCAAGGCAGGATAGGCAACATTGATTGCGCATGAGCCATGAATCATGTAGTTTAAGTGCACATACGTGTGGACGTCGGTAACATCCATTTCTTGTTGGTTGTTGTAGACGTTATTTACCTATATTGCACAATTCTTCATTCTCATGTACTTCACCTTAGGGTCCATAATTAAGAATCTGAATATGAGTGAGTGTTATTCCACTATGCTAATTGCTTTCATCACAGGACCAGAAGAAATGGTACTTCCGAATAGGACCGGACACAAAACTGAGAAAGCTCGTAAGGAGCTATTGTAGGATACATGGTAGGTCCGTCCGCACTCTGCAGTTCCTTTACAATGGAGAGTGTCTGAACACCCGCAGCCGCTTGGTCACGCCTCGATCCGTAAGTGGCCCCATTTTTTGAGTCTACCAAGAAGCTGTTCTCGTTGACTACACCTTCTTCATTCATTCTACTCTTGATTTCCAGCTGCAGATGACTACCGGTGACCAGATAGATGTCGTCGAAATTGTTGATACTGGACTTCCCCCCCCCCCCGGTTGGCTGATGGACGGGCTAACACTAACAGGGCATAGTCCATGTGTGATTCCGTTGCTGCGTTTCGTGTTCCTCCATCATTACATGCGTCTGTTTTCTATCGTCAGTTTTGAGCTTTGGACTATGATTTGTTTTCCAATGCCCGTCTTTAGTGACGTATGCACTACCTTTCGTTGTGAGTTATGATAGCTGCTGCGACGGAATTATGTAGGGCATCAAGAGTTGATTGCGATTATGTCCTTGTATAATCAGCTATGTGTGAATTTGATTTTGTCATCTGGGTAGACATTCAAGTCTTCGGTCCATGTCGACCAAATTTTGCGGAAATGGTTGTGATGTTGTTGATTGAGCAATTCATTATTACAGCACCTTCCATTTGTATATATGTGCCAACGTCTGATGTGTCCTTCGTATGGCAACCGTCTGCTGTGTCATTCGAATGGCAACATCGGACCATTGGATATGATGTTCTTTCCCAGTTTCGACCTTCATAGCCATCACAATCCTCGATCAGTAGAGCAGCTTTATAATTTATTTAGTACTAATATGACATTTCACTTTGATATGAATAAGTGTGCAACTTGTTGTTGAGTGTGCAAGGCGTATTATAGAAGTTGCATTTCATAGTATAAGGGTGTTCAATTCGTTGCAAAGAGGCTGAGCATATAGTTTGGTTTAAGATTAATTTGTGGGTCTGGTTATATCTGTTTTTATTTATTTTCCTCCCATAAGGTTTTATTTATTTTTTAAAAAAGTATAAATGAACATATAAAACATATAAAACGAAATTTTGATCTATGGCTATAACCGAAACTACCATGCATTTAACAGAAGAAGCATCTAACCTGAAAATTGCAATTATACTGTTTAATACTCCTTTCAAAATTAGAGTACTAAATTACGCATTTAACTACCAAAAACAAAATTAAAGTTGGCATTTTGTGTCGACCAATAAAACCCAAATCGGCATTTCCAAACCGAGATCCCGCCCACCGCTTGTAAGTTCATTATGGGCCAGGCCCAGCTTCACTTACGTAATAAATTCGAAAACAGGTTCTTAAACCCTATCCCGCTCATCCATTCCATTTCATTTTCAAACCGAGATCCCGCCCCGCAAATCCCTCTCTCAACCTGTGATTCCTAAACTCTCCGGAAATCATCTCCCACACCTCCTCCGTTTGCTCGCCGAACACCATAAGCGGAAATTCGCCGATTCAGCGTCCGCAGTTCCGCCAGTCCAACACGCTGATACCGAACGGAGCCTAGCTAACCCTGTCGAGATCGGCGATGCGTCCCATGAATATGAAGGGTTCCATTTCCCGGCTTCAAAAGAACATCATCAGGCACTTCATAAAGACGATACGCTTTCCAGCCGTCCAATTGCACAGCCTGGTAAGATGTTTCTCACCATATTTTTGCATTTCTCGCCTACAGATATTCGAATACATCCTGTCAACTCCAAACAGTTCATTCGCAAGGCAGCTTGATTAGTAATTCAAATAGCATGCTTTTCACACTGTTTGTTGGCGGGACATAAGGTTTCCGGTATAATTATGTGTACAACAAGGTATACGAGGGTTGAACAGGGAAGGGGATTTGTGTTAACAGAGATTCATCCTATATAGATTGTTTGGTCGCTTTGGGTGGGTTTTCATCGAATTTCATGGATTTATCTTGTTCTTTTCATCCTAATTACAGAGTTGTTTGTCTTGTTTTGGTGTTCTTTTAAGTAATTCCCGATTCTTGCTCTACCATTTGTATAATTGCACTGTGTCATAGCGCATTGCATTGCAACTCACCTGCGGTTCATTAATTGTAATGCTTACTCAGATACTACCAACCCTGTTTACAAGGCAACACCGAGCAAAAGTTTCCAAACTTGCTTACATTACAGCACCAGACGGGTCTGTCCACTCAGTGGTTGTGCAGAATAGACATGGCAGCCTATGGTTTTGCGAGGGCTGGAGAGAATTCACCAAGCAGTACCGTATTAAGAAGGGGCACATACTACTGTTTGGCTACGATGGACATTCACGCTTCTGTCTGACAATCTTTGACCCTTGCACAGGGTGCGAAACCGGACACCACCAGGACGTGTCCAAGGACGAAAAAACCAATGCTACAGTAGTAAGTGTCCCTTGTTGCCTACTGACTTAACAGATGCCACGATCTACCAAATCTCAGCTGTCGGCTTTCGCATCTCTTACAAAATCATGTGCTGTCATAATAAGAGATAACTTCGTCTGTGCTGAATCCTACCGCAACTGTTTGGTTTGTATTCAATTGTCTGTCTCTGTGCATTTCCGTGCGATTCACTGAACTATGGATTTGAATGCATTGCCAATCTGTTTGCTCAATAAGTTCGCATTTGCACGATCAACCAATCATTATCTTCGACCACTTTAGTCAAGTGAAATAATTTAACTATGACGCCATTTCGGGTTCATCCTAGTCAACAAAAACATACCACTATACCAGGGATCTACAAAAAATAAGATCGTCTGCATTAAGCACCCTCACTGTTCATACAACTAGATTGATTGGGACCGATACCAGGGGGTAGAGCTGGCCACTCACTGTACGCAGATCCAATACTGAACGAGGCGTTAGCAACAGCCACTGCTTGTACCATTGATGAGTTCAATTCCTCGACGTGCTGAATTTTAAGCTCCATCGTTGTGTTAGCAATGACCCTCATACAGTTGTCCAGCAATGGATCGACGTTTGCTCCCGGTACCGTTTGTTTCTCATTCAACATCCAACATGCATAGGCACTGTTTGTTTCTAGCACCACATGTGCTCGCTTCTGCTCCTCCACCATTCGTAAGCCAAGCAATATACCATTGAGGGCTGCCGCATCCTTATGCACATTACCTGTTTGATACACATAGCTCGAGACCACTTCCCCCAACGGTCCCGTAACACAACCCCCCCTCCGCCTGACCCTTTTTCACCCAACGATAGTCCACACGTGCTAAGCTTGAACCACTCCACGCCTCCTAGACGTACGCCACCGGATGCACTCACCTTCGCGGATAAAGTTATGCACAACCATTATAAAATTAGTAACTGTTTTAATTACCTTACACAGTACTCACAAATATGGATCTGCAATCAACAACGCACCTGTGTTCCTGCTACACGTGCATCGGCAGTGGATTGTGACGGCTGCATATGAGTGTTGGAAGTCTGCGATGACACCGCAGAATCCCGTACTGTTAGTAATCAACCACAATCAAAACTAACGAACTCACTACGCAAACTCTGCGCAGATAACCACACTAACCTGTGCAGGGTACGCATTTTTTTTATTACGAGTGCAATGCACGCTACTTGGCCATATCAATTACCTTGTTCGCCCACACCCCACGGGCACTGTCTGGTACGCTGTTGGTAGCATGTATGTTCGCGACACACTCTGCCTTTGCAGCCTGAAAACATACGTAGCAGTTGATTTAGCTTGCTAAAACATGTTGCACGAATATATGAACTCAACACATTACCTTCTTCTTCTTCTTCGTTTGAGGCAGGACTTTCTTCTTCTTTTTTTTGGGTTTTTCCGCAGGATGCAAGGACCGCTTTCGTTTGGCCCTTCCTAGTCTCCTACGATCAGGGGGATCCTTCAGATCAACGACCACTTCAGGAGCACACCTCTTCGTGTGTTTTTCATTATCCTCTCTTTTCTAGAGCCTCCTCCTGCCATAAACCTTGGAAACAGCTGCCAGGTTCTCCTGCATACGGCACGATTTTATTCCTAACATGCTCTCAAGTTGTTTTTCAATCTTGCCCAGGACTTGTGAATACGTGTTGTACGTCTCCTCGCTATGGAGTGCCAAACTCAGGAGGTATTCATTCCGCAAGGCAACCGCATGGAACCTCTGCACACGAGGGGTTTGACCCGGATCATAATAATTTACTTTTACGTGCTCATATTCACGGACGATGTTCTTCCTCCACCGGTCCAGGACATATTTCTCGGGGATGCATGTCAGCTCTTCAAGCTCGATAACCTTTATGATGTGCCTGCATAAAATGCCGGCAAACTCGAATAATTTGCAAGAGCATTGTATTTCCATTGCAACCTTGTCGATTGTCGTGAGATACGTTTTCTTCTTGGACCGCCACACGGGATTCACTATTTTTTCATCGACTGTGTACGTGGTCTTGTTGCCCTGCACGAATTTGCCTGATGCATTAGTGTACATCAGGCCTTCGACCTGCAATCAACAGCTTGTCAATGCCCTGTACAGAGAAATTTAACCATGTCTGTACGTTCCAATCTGATAATTTGTCTGGCGAAATTACCTCCTCCTTAACTTCCTTGAATTTTTGGTTGGTATACGCCTCGATAAAAACTTCTTCCACTAATATGCTTGTTGTGCATGAGTAAAGCATGTCCATTGACTTGGCGTTTAACGTCTTCCCGACATCCACTCTGCCTGCAAGGGCCATGTGATACTGTTGTGCGAAGGACACCAGACCAGTGTGCGTATTCAGGATTCCTTTGAAGTAGTGATTCAGGCCTTCACTCCGCTGGGTGGATGACATACCCGCCCAAAAAGACGACCTCAAGAACCCAGGAGCCCACCTCTCACGCTCTTTGTAGGACTCCTTTATCCAGGCGTAGTCGCCTAAACCGAACTCTGCAACCATTGCGTGCCAAGCTTCCTCAAACTCAGCAGGCTCCAGTGACTCGTGTACCACAACCTGCATACGCTTCTTTATTTCTTTCCAGTCAGGATGGTTCCCGAGATTTCTTGATGCATTCTGCATTATATGAAACAAGCAGAGCCTGTATCTGGCGGTAGGGAAAACAGTTTTAACCGCCTTGCCAATGGCCTGGCACTGATCGGTCAATATTGCTACAGGGGAACTTCTCATACACTTCTGCCAAGACTTGAACAACCAGCAAAAGGAGTTAGCATCTTGACTGAGAATCAATCCACACGCCAGGACCACGGACGACCCATGGTGGTTCACACCTATAAAGGGTGCGAAAAACATATCGTACCTATTCGTGCCGTGCGTCGTGTCAAAGGTCACTACATCCCCGAAGTCCTTTGCCATTGCTCGACATCTTGCATCTGACCATAAAACCTTTGCTAATTCCCCCTTCTCATTTATCTCAGTCTCACAGAAGAAGTCAGGGTTGTCCTTGGACATACTGTCGAAGTATTCCAACAAACCCGACGCATCACCGTTCCGTCTTTCTAGTCGACGCCGAATGTTTATGGCATTTCTCATATCGATTTGACTGAACGTTAGCTTCTCATGACCTCCGCTCTCAACGACAAGAGAATTGTAATTCTTGGTCACGGGGACACCAGCTATATCGTTCATGACGATCCTCCGCTTATGGTATTCGGACATGTACTTGTAGTTAACAAGCATACGGCTGTTACTGGGATCTAACGGATGGTTGTGTTCCAAATTGAGTCTGGTGATATGGAACCCTCCTTCAATCATCCGCGCCTCAACATATACTGGGCATCCGCTTGTTTGAGATTGTTTGTACTTCTTTTCTTTGCCAGCCTTCACACATCCGAGTCTCAGCCTTTTCATCATGTAATACTGAGGCTCCGGTAGGCCCTTTTTCTTGCCGTACTTACCTCTGAACTCGTCTAACAGTAGGTTTGATCGAGTATGCCACTGGAAACCATTCTGATAGCCGTATTTATGACAATGTATTGCAAATTCTTGTCCGCTCTGAAAGCACATACCCTGTTTAGGCTGTGCTACACCAACCTCTCCATTGTCACTTGTATTACATGCCTCATCTTCGTTTCCAACTTCGTCGTTTCCATCGTGGTCTTCATTCGGGTCCAAATCCATTGATGCAGTCCTGTCAATGAATGGCTCATCTTCGTCGTTTCCATCGTGGTCTTCATTCGGGTCCAAATCCATTGTTGTAGTCCTGTCAATTAATGGCTCATCTTCGTCGTTTCCATCGTGGTCTTCATTCGGTTCCAAATCCATTGATTCAGTCTTGTCAATTAATGGCTTGATTAATGCAACTAGCTATTTTTTCTGGCCGAACAACTAGCTATTTTTTAACTGCACCAATAACAAATACAGTACATTCCAATTCATGTTTACACCTCATGTTTGCCTTATTGTAGATTAGTTATAATTCAACATCCGAATATAATACCTGCTGCTATTAGTTTAACTGCAGATGTCCGATTTCGCATCTACTGGCTAACATTCAACGTCTCTATTGCCATTACATTGCATCATTACGTGAATAAGATCTTATCAAATCGACTCACACAGGCTGAATGGAACCTCCCTCAATCACATTACACAGCCAGAAATTGCATACTGAAAGTGAAACAGATGGAAATTGCACACTGCACAATGCACACTACCAGATCGGGAAATTACAGACTGTGCAATTTCCAACTGATAACTACAGGTCCTTCACATTAATCATTAGGACTGTATCCCTTAATCACATTCAATGGGTTTGATCAACCCTACAGTCAATGCAAACATCCACCTGCCTCACAACATTACATTTTCCAATCGACGAAGATTATAACTATAGCTAGCACTTACTTGTCTACCATAGTTGACAATCTACCTTTTCAAGGATAACACAGTACCCGAACAATGTCCAACCATTGGTTTGCACACACGATCGCAGATAATTGTGACACAAACTCTAATTTGCAATCGCAAAGATAAATATCCCCTATTTTCGATTCATACAAAGTCTACAGATTACGTACCTTATTAACGCCTTACTGGCCGATGAACGGTGAAGATATAGTAGGAAGAAGACAAATTCAGCTCGACAAGAATCTCCGGCCAGCGGCGTCGATTTTTCCCCCTGTTGCTCGGTGCTTTGTTTTTAACCTAGAGGGGTAGAACGATAATTTTCTCTTTGCACCAAATTCATCCCGCTATTTTATCCCGCCCCCCTATTTCCGCCCTTTTTTCTTGCTGCTTCACTTGGCCACGTGTCCGCCATCGGACGGTCCGTTCCACACGGTGTAAGATGTAATCGTACACCGTGTGTGTAAGTGTGTGTAAGCTTACACTTTTCGATATTTTTATAAGTAAATCAAACTTTTCTATCACATAGCCCTCTCTTTTACCCTCATTCGATCTCTTTTCCTCGATCCATCGCAACACCGCCTTCTTTCGCTATCAAAACGTATTAAATCCCTCGTCTTATCATTCTTCTTTGCAAATTTAAAATCCCCACCCCAAAACCAAAAACAACAATAAGAAACATAATTCGCATAATTTAAAGGTATATGGGGTAAAATTGTGGTATATTTTCTGCTGAACTCGTTTATTGATACATGACAGCTTATTTGCTAGGGTAGTTTCAAGGATGACTTGTAATTCTACTACATTGTCTTAACCTTTGCCAACTCCTTAATCCATCCTTGTAAAAGTTCTTTGAACTCTTGGGTCTTCCCTGTCATTGGACTGGGGCACCATCCCCCAGCCTAAATTTTTTGGATCAAAAAAAAAACCCCTTAATCGATATAAGGATGTCTCCTTATAACACAATTTTGAAAGAAGAACACCATTTCTAAATGGTGACGATTTGATCTCCAGAATGATGACTGAAGCAGATGTTGGTTAATAAATCAAGAGGAGGTGTTAACGCTTCGCTCTGAATGAAGAAGATGAAGATAAATTGATAGGGTTCAACTTGGAGGGACCAATGCTTTAAAAGTCAAGATGTATCTTAATTGTCTCTTCAACACATGATGAATGTTGAATAACCGAGAACACTTTAAACAAGAATGAGTACAAATAACCCAACGCAACATTGATTGAATGCAAAGGCTTTGAGAGAGGAGGACCAACTTAGCCAAGTGAATTCTCTTCTCAAAGCTGAATTCTATTGGCTATAATAAAAGAGTATTTAAAGACAAAGCTAAAACCAAAGATAAAAGATAAGAACTTTGAGTACAAGGGAAGCTAAAACCAAAAACAAGAATGAGCACAAAGCTGAATTCTGTTCTATTCACCTTGATCCTATTTTCATCTTAGTTCTTACTAGCTTAACCCGTCGTACCATGTACGACTATGCGTTCATTAGAATTATTTTTGTAAATACGTTATAATAGGGATTTTATACACCTTTTCGCTGATTAATAAAATCCAACTCAGTGATTATTGTATAACTTTATCCTAATCCTAATTAATTTAGAAGTTAAAAGCTTTGAAATTTAAATAACTTAAATTTCAATATTTTTCATCTAAATCAATTTGAGTTGATCAATATAGTGGATCTTCTTTATATTTTTATGATTGGTAAGGAAAATCATAGAACTTATGTATCTATATACTATAATTAATAACAATAAAAATATATCAGTATGAGATGAAACTACCTTGATCTATGATGAAAATCATGAAATATTGAAAATATGCATGAGTAAGAAAAACAATTGTAGATGAAATTTATATATAAATTCTAGCAAGATGAATATTATTTTTCTAAGCATACTACTTAGAGAAACTAAGTTAATAAACCATACAAATTTTACCCTAGATAAATGCAAGGCAACAAAATTATGATCTTAACGTATGCCAATAGAAAAACTACTATGCACAAAGCCTCATTCATAATAAGTTAATTTTAGTAGATTAAAATTTTTTGTGATCTTACTTGTTATAAAGATAACATTGGTGGCTAACACTAAATCTTAGTGTGTACGTGTATAACAGAGAAAATCTTAGTGTATACGTGTATAATTCAATGATAGTATAAATATAGGAGTTTCATATACTTGACAAAGTTGTATAAACTATAATAATAAAAAAGTTGAGGAAAATTGTTAAAATACATAAATCAAATAGATAAAAATAATTCTAAAATAAAAATACTTATTTATTTATGTATAAAAAATTCTTATCAAACATGTTATCATGAAGTAATAATCAAATAAATCTTAGCAATAACATATATTAAAATAGAAAAATTGAGAAATCACAATCTTAATATTATAATTAAATTGATAAAACTTATCATAATTAACATTAAACTATAAGAAATAAGTCAAATCATAAATTATATTTGTATAACAGAAAAATATTTCTAGAGTCTTATTAAAAATTAAATATAAAAAAGTGAAAATGGTTGTTGGGATTGTATGGGAAATATAAAGTTCCCAATGTATCGCCATTCAAGAAAAAAACAAATTCGAAGACCAAACCAAATTAACCAATTAAACTCTACTATTTCCTTAATCAAACCAAACCAAATTGACTTATTTCCTATTTCCAATGAACCTATCCTTATCTTTCGTTATCTTTCGTTATATTTCCTATTTCCTTATCTTTCATTAGCATTTTGTCTCTAATTAAAGATTAGATATTAAGAAAATTATAAAGATAAATATTACTCCTTTAAAGATAGATATTATACGGGTAAGAAAAAAGATAAAATTAAAGATTAGAGAAATAAGAAAAATAAAACATATAAAAATTGTTATGAAGTGGGGCCAGAATTAACGTGGAGGCTCAAAATTCTCCGGCTTTAATATGTAGTATAGATTTTGCAGGGATCTATACTTTTTCTAGCCGATCTTACTCGCGTTTAACTTACCTCAATCCTAATTTCATTTTAGTTCTTATTTTTCAAGGATATCTATCTTTTTCTAGCCGATCTTACTCGCGTTTAAGTTACCTCAATCCTAATTTCATTTCAGTTCTTATTTTCCAAGGCCTCAATCCTATTCATTTTAGTTCTTAAATTTCAACTATAGGTACTTTCTCTAGCTAATCTTATTCGCTTCTGAATTATCTAACTGTTAGAGTCATTAGCCTAACCGTTCATGAATGTCGTTTTTTACGATATTCAGATTATCAATCTGTTTGATAATCTGAATTCTAACCTTTTCAAAAATTGATAATCTGAATTCTAACCTTTTCAAAAAGAAAAAAAGAAGCTTAAAGGCAACACTATTGAAAGAGATGGTTTATAAAATAGCGAATTCCATATAAATTGTGCCATAATGACCAAAATAACACAAATTAGCATTCTGGCTATCATTTGCATCAGCTTTGCCCTGCTCGTTCAACATTCAAGTTAGTTACAATCTGTTGGGATCTAATAGGCCTGCAATTTGAATAAGCAACATGAGCTGCCTCACTCCTCTGCCTAACTTCTTCATACAATTTCAGAGACGCCTCCGAAAACTTGTTCAATCTGTCAAGCAACTTTGTCAAACTTGTATGGATGCAGTGTAAACTGGAAGACTTGCTATTATCACTTGGATAATCTTCCTTCATACCGCCTGACTCACTGTTGTCGTGTCCTGAATCCTGCATTTCAGTGCCTTTCCGTTGCTCTTCAGATTGCTGGTCCATAAGATGGTGCAAATCCACTAAGAAATTCTTAATGGCATAATTCACCTCATCTGATGGTAGTTCTCTGACCCCAATTGCCCAATCACGACACAGAATGAAAATTGGAGGAGCCAACGCTCTTCTTGGAGAGAAGGGTCTTCTACTCTTAGACCGCTCCCGGGGCTGCATGATACAGCATTGAAGCCATCCATTTAGAGCTTCAGCATATTTCAAATGGCTACTCATCCAGTTCGCAAAGCTCAGACCAAAGCACTCAAATTCATATAAGAGATGCCCCATAATTTGCTTGCGAGTTTCCCCACCACAAGTTTGTGTCAAACTCCTTGCATGATATGCCAATGAAATGGTAATGTATTGAGCATGATGACACTCGAGCATTGCCTTCCACATCTGGATAAACCTGCATACAAGCAAATGATCATCAACATAATTGATGAGAACAATCTGACTTTTCTTTCTACTTAAAAAAAAACATAAATTTAGAAGTTTTAGTTACCCTTGAACTAGTTCCAATAATTGTGGATGTAGCTCATCATCTCTCATCTTCTCAATGCGTTTTGCAATAGAATCCACAGAGTAAAGGGATACTCTCAGACGTGAGTGCAGATCCTTTGCAGCAGCACGAGTTTTATCAACCACATGTGTGCTATGATCTTTTGCAAATTGATGCCTAAGCTGGTCACATGTTCTATCATACACCTTCCGGATGGATTCACTAGCCTATTTAATAGGTAGAACAATGACAACAGATAGAGAAATGAGAATAAGGCAATTCAGATTGTTGGATCTACATGGCAAGGTCATCGTACCATATGGACTGATGTCAGACCAGATACAAGAATCAAGAGTGACAAAATCTAATACAAAAAGTTTGTGTTTTGATTCCAGCGTTATTTAGTTTTAGTATAGAGGTCTAGAATCAACTGTTGTTTGAGAAGCAAATATGACTTAAGGCGGCAATTAAGGTGGATAATGCCAATGTCTAGAGAAGGTAGTACCTTGACTTCATCGCAGAGCTTTCTCTCCCAAGCATAAAGTCTGTCTAACGTGGAAGAATGACTCCCTGAAATCATGCAGGAATCTTCTACAAAATCACTTCCATTGTCATCAATGTCGTTTTGGGGTGCTCTGGTCAGTGGAAATCTTGAAGAAGAAGAAGAAGACGAAGATTGCAATGACACGGACCGTTTCCATGTCACAATGTTGGTCACATGTTGCGGACGATCTAAGCACGCACAAAAAACAAACTACTTATCAGAATGAAAATCAGCAATGCAATTCTAAATTCGATCACTATAAGAAGCTAAGACGGGATGGGAGAAGGACGAATCATTTAACAAATTAATTAGACTGGTCAATCATGCAATTGTATTAAGAATTTATGGTCTCAACTACTGGACACTAGCCACACACACACACAGGCCTAAAACAAAGCAGAACATACCATGCGAAACATGGTTATTAGTGCGACGGCAGCAAACAAGCTTGAAGACAGAGAGAACAGCAGAGTCAGATGAATCACCTACAAAAGGTTATCAAGGCAAAGGAGCAACATTAGAGGCTTGTAACAAACCATATAGATGAGCAACAAAGGGCAATGGAACATCTACCTTTTGTCTCAACAAACCGGACCTGAATTTTGTTAGCCTCAAGCATCTTGGAGACCTCCTTCCCAGCTTCAGACGCCCTAAAGAACCGGTGCTCAATATCCCTAATGCTAGAAACAAAATCCTTCGCCCTGTGGGTGATGAACTCCGACGGGTCTTCCCTCTCAGCACCTAAATCCTTCTCAGCCAAGGTATCAAAACCACCATGAGAACCACACTCCCCGTTGTGTTGAGCAGAGTCCCTAGCCGAACAATCAATGCTATGATCAGTACCAGGCTCATTAGCATTCTTGTCAGAGGTAATGTCATTGTCCCCCCATAGATTCTCAGTGGCATCAAATGTGACTTCCATCTCACCGTGCCCGGTGAACCGGAAACTCTCGGACTCGTCAGCGGGGTCAAAGTAGTCCCACGAACCGGATCCAGCAATAGGTGGTGGCGGCGGAGGCGGCATTGGAAAGCCCATGGACACTCCGTCGTCGGCGTCGGCTACACTAACATTACTAACGGGGTCAAAGTACCTAACGGTGACAGCAGTGGCTCCTCCAGATTTCATGTAGCTCAGTCTGGGCACAGGGCTCTCATTCTGGGAAGGGGATGGAGATGGGTAAGAGGAGTGACAAGGGGATGATTTGTCAGCGCCGGTCTCAATCAGAACCTCGGCCTCCGCAAAACGCCGGAGAGAAACCCCAATGTTTCGGAGGGACTCTGTGTAAGAGACATGGGAAGCTGCTAAGGCGTACCTTGATTCTATGGCCTCTTTCATCATCTTTCTCCGCAGCTTGCACAGTCCTAGGGCTTCTGACTTGTCCGTTTTTGAGCTTGACGAGCCCATTACAAGGTGGAGCACTCAGTGGTTTAGAGAACAGGGCAAGCATTCACCCAAACAAGTTAAAATACAACTTAAGTATGAGAAACCCACACGATCAGGAGGATGAAGATGAAGACGAAGGGAAGGGAAGGGGCCTTTTCTTTTGGAAAAGAAAATGAAAAAGAGGGTTTTGGGTTTATACACGGTCGGAGTTAGGAGACAGATTTGCATTCAGGAAAGGGAAAGGTGAAGGGGGAAGAAGTGTTTGATTCAAGTGAATTTACCATCAAAAGCAGTAGTTGCTATAATCAATTGAGGACTCAAGTAAAGTAAACCCATACACCGAGCAACATGTTTGACGCAAATTAATTTAATTAATGGTCGGAGAGCAGCGAGGATTTTGCAGAGAGTGGGGAGCCCAAAGCCAATTCTGCCGTGAAAACTTCGACTGAGTTAATCAATGAGAATTGATGAGGCAATAAATGACATTAACAACAAACTCGGCTATCGAGGAACTACTACTACTTTTTTTTTTGGGTCAGATGAGGTACTACTACTAGCATACCCTTATTAAAACATTTCTTATACTCCGTATAAGTTTACACAATCAACCATGTTTTTAATAAATTCTTTATATTTTGGCTAAATAGCTGAAAACCACCCCTATAATATGCGATATTCTCAGTAATCACCCTTATAATATGCGATATTCTCAGTAACCACCCCTTTAATGCGAAATTCCTGTAAACCACCCCTATAACGAGCTCCGTTAACAACTCACCACCTATCATCCCCCTACCGTCAAAAACCGTCAAAAATAGCTGACGTGGCTTGGTTTTTTAGCGTTTTTTGCCAGAATTGCTTATGTGGCATATTAAATATGGCCACCTAAGCTCCACCTAGCTTCATAATTCACCCATTAAAAATTTACCATCCCCCATTTCACCAACTTCATTCATCTGCACACAAATTAGGTCAAAAATTGGGGGTTTATTGTGGGTGCGATGAATTGAGCGATTGAGCAACACAACTCCAAATCCAACTCGATAGCAGCTACATAGTGGTTGGACAAGGTGTTTCGCGTCTGGGAAGGTGGCTACATTCGCTTAACTCCTCCATAGCTGGGCCAAATCGCGAATCTGGGCAGCAAGGGAAATTCAAGGGCTTGGACAAATTCCACCAAATCGAAGCTGAATTGCGAGGCTACCCCTTCATCCAAGCTTAAGTAAGTGCTCACCTTACTTCGAAACTAATTTTTGGTGTTAGATTAGAGTAGTTGGGAAAGGGATAGGGCTACTGATATGGGGTTTTAGGGTTTGGGTTCACGGGGCATTTCACAGACCTGCAAAACAGAGATTTGAAGGGTATGAGTGATGTGTGAGTATGTAGTTGAGTGGGGCTATGTATGAAAAAGATTCGTTTTTGGAGAGATCAAAAGTGGGGCAATATTTAATGCTGAAACTTGGTAGATAAAGATGCCATTTTTGGTCAATATTGACCAAAAACAGTGGCTTTATTCTATTGCATAATTGATTACAAATGCACCTTTTGTACAGGTATGAATGTCAATTTCAGGTTCATGTATGAAGGTAGATTCTACCTTTCTCCACTTGAAAAACTTTGTTATAGAAAAGGCAAGGTCTATGTCTGGGAAGATGTTGATCCAGACTTGACTTCAAAGGTAGTTTTGGAACAAGTGCTTGCTGAGGATGCTTTTGTGACTAATGTGAGGGAGCTATGGTATTTGGTACCTGGAAAAACTATACACACAGGCCTGAAGCAAATCAAGGCTGACAAAGATGTGTTGGATTCAATAGAAACTGTTGGCCATGACAGAACTGTGCACATTTATGCTGTCCAAGGTGATGAGCCTACTCTAGTTGCCTTGCTTGCTGCCTCCCCATCATCTCAGCCCATTACTCAGCCCAGTAGGCAGCCCATAAGCCAGCCCACAAGCCATCCCACAACCCAGTCCATAAGTCAGCCATATCCTCAGCCCATAAGTCAAAGCACATCCTCCATTTTGACACCACCAGCTAGGTCATCATCACTTGAGGAAACCGTGCCTAGCAAAACAATCCCCACAAAGAGGCATGCAGCCAGCAGAAGCTCCAAGGCACCTGTTGAGTTAGATGTAGAGTTCTTAGATGCTTCCAGTGATGATGATGAAGACGTGCTAGGGTCAGAGTTCTCTGAGGATGAAGATTATGAGTTCATAGAAAGTGAAGGTGAGGATGATGATTTGTTCCTTCAAAATGTTGACAAAAATGTTGGTAGGAGTTGGGCAGATGATATCATCCTAGATGCTGATCAAGAAGGTGGCTTTTGTAATACCCGAGATTTTCTAGGAAATGATAATTCAACATTAAAGGGTCTTATTTATAAGTAAGACTAGACTAGTATAATTTTTTTTTCCTAAAGCTCGTTGAATCAAGTAAATACACGTTAAGGTGGGGAAAGTTTCATAGTGTTAGTGGTAGAGTTATGAAGGGGAAAAAATGATTAGAATGATCCACCCACTTTATTCAACTAAGCCACTTTATATATTTTGCCCATCAATTAAACAGCCAAGAATTAAACAGCCAAGGGTTTGACCATTGAGGAGTGAGATTGAGCTCCTCCTAAAATGTGTTGTCCGATTAAGTTCTCCACGTGGAGCTCATGCACTTTCAAACATTGCATGTCCTGCCATCTATTATCATCCCCTTCTCTCAAGTTTCTTTCATTTTTCACTATGCCTACAAAAACAAAACTCTATTAATTAGTGTATCCCTCGAAGGCTCTTCCCCGATTTCCTTGATTCTTCCACTTGTAGTCTCAAACACCTAGAATTTGCAAATCCGAACTTGGTTCTCCTCAATTAAGTCCAGTTCTTCAATTCGAAATACTCACAAATTAAATCCTGGACTTTGCTGCTTTCGATCGGTTCGGAGGTAAGAGCATCACTTCTCCCAAAAATCTCCTTGTCATGTTCGTTAATGATGTTTTGCTAAAATATCCATTCTGAAGCTTTAAACTGGTGTTAGCTTGATCAAATAATTTTGAGTCACATGCATGTTGGTTTTGGAATAAGTCGATATAGGCTAACAAAATAGAGTAGACTATATGGCCAATTACCTTATGTAAACTTGCAGAGGTTGTTGAATATTTTTTTAAGTGGAGCGAAGGTACAAGGGGAATCATTAGATAGTTGTGGATTGTTTTAGTAGCTAGGCATCCGCACATTTATTCCTACACCATAGAGAGCAAAACACTAGTTAGTAATTGTGTTTGAACTGAATAAACATAGGTTTTAAGTAATTTTATAAGGTATGACACTTCTAGTGTAACGTGGACTAGCATGATTTCTCTAGAATACTTAAACTCGAATTGACGGGTATAGTTAGATATATTTTAACTAGGATGATACGGTCCATTCAATTTCTACATGGGGTAGCATAACTTTATTTAGACTAATGAGACTGTCTAAATAACTTATAGATATAATATGGGGATAAAAACGGATTTAAGATTAAGTAAATTAAACATGCATATGTTAAAGTTGAACATCCTAAGATGGATAAGCTTGGTTTTTGATATCTGACTCATGTTCGTATCCAATTCCGTAGAATCCATGATCACTCTTTATCCTTTATGTCATATATACATATCCTACTAGGTTATAATATTTTATTACGGTTTGCCATATTTCACGGGTTCACAAAAAGGACTATAATAAAGTAGTCGTATTTCCGGTCCAACTAAAAATAAATATACTTACAATTTATTCTTTCGGTGCTAAATCATAGAGGAAGAAAGGGATGTTGTGAATCTGGATGTTTGTGAATCCAACTCGGTCTCGTAACCCGTTAACTTCCGATTTCAGGCAAGTGGATTGGTTCTCTTCCGTTCTTATTTAGCGTATATATATTAGAATGTTTGACTCATACTGATTATTATATGATTCACGGGATACTATATAGTATACTCATGATGCCTGGAGTATGCTTTGTCGTAGAACGAGTTAGGTTTGTTGATATTGTAGTAGTGAAATTGATCTCTATGTTGCCTTTGTCGCTATTGTTATTGCTAGTGTTATCAGGGTAGTTGTGGTCTGGCTGAATTAGGTCCGGGTAATCGTGACCTTACTAATTGACATACTCAGTAGGGAATGCTCTATGCATTATAATAGGTTAGGGATGGGAGCTGTCGGCTCTGATATACCATCTCGTGAAAACAATTAGGCGGGTCACGCCCTGGCAATATAGGCGATTTGCGCCCTGACAATGTAGGCGTTCTACGCCCGGGTAAATTAGGCACTTTGTGCCCTGGCGATTAGGCGCGCCCTGCTAAGTTAGACATTTCTCGTCCCGTTATAATTTGGCATCCCATGCCTAGTAGGTTAAAGGTAGTAGCGATATCATCTCTTTGACCTTGGATCGTTACCGTCGTCACTCTGTTACGCTATGGACATTCATGCTCTAACGGACTTAGTTGAGCAAATTGCTTTCTTATATATATCATTGACTATGTCAATAATTAGAGGTGATATCAATGGATGAAGCCGATCCTCCGAATGCGATTGAACTTACGATATGAACCGATGATGGGTTCTAATAGTTCTTTGTCTAAGGACGGCAAAGTTCCTAGTATCTACTCATGTCTGGATATCTTTTAAACAACTCTAGTGATGAGCGCTCAGTATTCCTTGTAGTCGAAGGGCGGGAGGCCTTTCGACCCTCAATCCTTAGAATATTCATTGATAGTTGAATCACCGATTGATCCTTATCTGGAGTTTGGAGCTAGTGTATTTATTCCTTAAAGAACCAATCTACCTCCCCACTTGCTAGTCTTTTTAGACTAATCCTTCCATTTTCTTTTCCTTTCTTTTGCATGTTATTCTGGTGTGTTCTGTCTGCTTTGTGACGCATCAGTGGTCAAAGGAGTCAAAGTGTGAAATGGAGGATCTAAAGAGCGAAAGAACCTGTTAGTCCTGTTGAAGAAGGAAGACAAGCTAGGGTGACGGTGAAGACCACTTGGGAAGCAAAACGCATTTTTATTATGTTCAAGTTGTAACATAGGTCCTAGTAATAAGAAATTGTTAAGCTTCAGTTGCAATGCCTTCTGACCATGTTTTGAATACACTTGTAAAGGCCTGAGTAGTCTTGAGTTTGTTAAACCCGGGATTACTGGCGGTAATACTCCTATGAAAATTGGGGGTGTTACAGCTTTGATGATGATGAGAAGTCATTGGATGGTTCTAATGAGTTGAGGAGTGACTCAGGGTCAGATCTTGAAGGATCTAGCAGGTATCCCCAATTCAACCCTCTTGTAGATTTCAAGAAGAAAATTGTGCTCAAGTCTGGTATGATATTTGGGTCAAATGACATATTTAGAAAAGCTTTGAGACAGTATTCTATAGAGAATGGAGGGAATTTTTACTGTCTGCATAATGATAAGAAAAAGGTGTATGCATACTGCCTCAACAAGTGTGCTTGTGCTATGAAACACTCTAGAAAAAAGTGTACTTGTAAGAAGGTGTTGTGTTCCTTTATTGCTTGTGCTAGGAGAATGGGAGGAGATGGTAGTTTTCAGCTGAAGAAGTTTGTTGGAAAGCATGAGTATGGTTGGCAACATTACAACACAAAGGTCACTTCAGTTTGGCTTGCTGAGAGGTACCTAGAGTTCTATAGAGATGATCCTCAATGGAAACTTATAGGGTTCATCAATGCTGTGAGAAGGGAATTCAGAGTTAACATAACATACCAGCGTGCTTGGAAAGCTAGGTTTAGAGCAATGTTGATGACACATGGGGATGCTAGGATTCAATATGGGAAGGTGTGGGACTATGTTGCAACAATTAGGAAATGGAATCCTGGTAGCTCTAGCTTTGTGAAGGTCTGTTTGGATGATCCTGAGAAGCCACTATTTCAGAGATTATATGTATGCTTTGATGCTTGCAAGCAAGGTTTCATGAAGGGGTGTAGGCCTATAGTTGGATTGGATGGCTGCCATTTGAAGGGTGCATACACAGGCCAAGTATTAGTTGCTGTTGGTAAGGATGGAAATGAAAATGTCTATCCCATAGCTTATGCTGTTGTAGAGGCAGAGAGGAAGGAGACCTGGGCATGGTTCTTGGAGATTTTAATGAGGGATATTGGTGAAAGTAAACCTACCTTCATCTCTGATAGACAAAAGGTATGTGTGCTTGTGTACTTTGGTTTGTTTTTTGGGTTGGATAATGTTATATGTCTTGCACTTACTATCTGTTTTAATTGTGCAGAGATTAATTGAAGCTTTACATGAATTTTTTCCTGAAGCTGACACAAGAGTATGTGTGAGACACATGTACAATAATTTCAAAGCTAGATGGTCTGGAAAGACCTTCAAAGATCTTGTTTGGGCTGCTGCAAGGGCCCCCAACTTATCAGATTTTGAGATTCCTATGGAAGAGGTGAGAAAGTTGGATGAGGGTGCCTACAAATATCTCATTGATGCAAACCCCAACACATGGTCTAGGCATGGATTCAAGAGTCACACCAAGTCTGACATGTTGCTGAACAATGTTTGTGAGACCTTCAATTCAATGATTCTCCCTGCAAGAGAGCTTCCAGTGTTGTCTATGTGTGAGTGGATCAGGAGAAAACTCATGAAGAGGTTCTTGGACAAACGTGAGGGGATGATGAAGTATGAGGGTGTGCTTACACCACGGATTGAGTTTGCAAAGGAGGAGTGTTTGAGAAGCTGCAAACCGGTGGGGATTGTTGTGAGGTGGACCACTATGGAAGGACCTATGTTGTGGACCTCCAGAATAGGACTTGTGGATGCAGCAAGTGGGATCTCACAGGCATTCCCTGCTCACATGCCCTTTGCTGCATACTGAAGGACAGAAGGAGGATTGAAGACTATGTGGATCCATTCTTTACCAAGGAAACTTACTTGAAGGCCTACCTGCCAATAATCAAGGCAATGCCAGGAGAAGCACAATGGGAGAGAACCAATCAACAACCACCAAAGCCTCCAAAATATATTGTTCAACCAGGAAGACCAAAGAAGGCTAGGAGAAGAGAGCCAGGTGAAGAACTTCCTAGGCAAAAAAAGAGGATTAGAGTTGTTGGCCAAGTGAAGTGCTCAAACTGTGGACAGCCTGACCACTACAAAAACAAATGACCACTACAAAAACAAATGCTCCAATCCACCAAAAGGGCCCCAACAGCCAAATCCACCAAATCCTGGAGGAAGGCCTGTCAATCCTAACATTGTGTACATTGGCCGCACCAAGAGGAAGTATGTCAAGAAGGTTAGTTTTATTGATGTTTTATGTTGTAACATGCTTGGAATTTCTGGAATTTGTAACCCTAAGTTGACTGAGATTGGTGTTTTTGCAGGCCAAGACGCCAGCTGAAACCATCCCACCACCAAGCTCTTCAAACCAACAATCTACCTATGATGTTGTAAGTTTCTTCTCTATGTTGTAAGTTTCAAACCAATCATTTCTGTGACTGAGATTGGTGAGTTTTATTGATGAGTTGAGTTGTGTGGTATTTTTTATGCTGGAAGTTGTATGGATAACCTTGGAACTCAAGGTTCTGTTGCTGGAAGTGCATTGGATAACATGGGAACTCAAGGTTCTGTTGCTGGAAGTGCAATGGATAACATGGGAACTCAAGGTTCTGTTGCTGGTAGCTCTTTTGTGGCACAGGTATATTCATGGAGAGCTTACTTTTGTTCATAAAATTCACACTCTTTTCACACTCTTGGTACTCACACTTGATGCAATTGTAGGTTTCCCAACAAGCATCAAGTGCTCAAGGCTTGAACAATTCAGCTAGGAGGAAGAAGACAACCACCAGTGGACCACCTAGGAGGAAGACAACCACCAGTGGACCACCAACAATTGTGAGGCGTTCAGCTAGGAACCATTCCAACCCTTGAAGTCTTGTTGACTCAAGGCTTTTGTTGAACTAGTGTCACTTATGTTATCATTTTGAATGTCCAAAGATGAGTACTTTTGTTGGAATTTTATGCACTCAAACTTTGATGTTATGTAGCTTGTTATGTCAGACTTTTAAGGTATCATGTGTAGGGGTCTGGTGTGACTTATGTTATGAACCTATGTTGTGATTAGATGGTATGTGAAACTTGGATTTGTGGAACTCTGTTATGAAATGCCAACTAGGCTTTGATATGGTATTATGTAGTGCCTTTTCTCCCATTGTCAAGCTCGTTTTTGTGCTCAGTTTTCTAGCATGATTTACAGATTTATATGGTGTGGTTTATATGGTGTGATTTACAGCTTCATATGGTGTGATTTACAACTTGGAATTGTGGTTTTTGTGCTCAGTTTTTGTGCTCAGTTTTTGTGCTCAGGTTTATGGTATTATGTGGTGTGGTTTTGTACTCAGTTTTCAAGCTTTATATGCATACCATTTCAGAGGTGCAGATAAGTTTTCTAGCATGGTTTTGTACTCAGTTTTCCACAACAAATTCATTCCAAACAACACAAATAAGAGACACAAATAAGAGGTCACCCTCATGCAGATTCATTCAAAACAACACAAACAAGTCAATTACAACCACCTAAATTGTAGCATAGCAACATTACATAGCAACAATCAAAGCAACTCTCTAATCTGTTGCATCTCAGATCAATTTCACCAAAGCAATAAGCAACACTAGAACACTAAACATGAAGCCAATCATCATAACTATCCAATTTGCATTATGAGCCTTCATTTTCCTTGTACTTGCAAGCTCCTCTCTTATCTGTTGCATCTCTATTTCATGAATTCGTGTTGAGTGCTCCAACTCTGCTTCCAGCTTTTGCTTCTCCTTCACAAGCTTCTTGATAACACAGATTGCTCTTGCATTGTGTTTTTCATCTCTCCATACGAAGTAGTTGCACTTGTTAGGCAATCCATATAGGCGACATCCATAGAACCTCCTACCATAGTTCAATTCTGTATGTGCAGTTGACTCCTTTGTAGGAATCCCACAATAACACAACCTCTGTTCTATAGATGTGGATGAAGAGCTTGAACGCGACATGATACACCTGCACACTTGTCGCCAATCAACCACTATATCAAAACCCATCCCAGTTGGAAGCAACAACACACAATTTATCGGGCCCCTAAACCCAATTTTTTACCCTAATTTTACACTGTCCAGATCGGGGAATTAGGGCAACGTAAACCCTAAATTGTCAAGCAATTATACAATACAACAATGAGATCAATAATAACTTATGAATCAAATGGAAGAATGTGGGAGACGCACCTGCGAATTGGAGCAATGGAAGCTTCACCTCAGCTAGGTTGAGCGATGAAGATGAATATGGGTTTGGTTTTTGAGATAAATGGTAAATTTTATAACATAAAAATTAAAAAAAAGAGATGGGTAAAATGGAGCTGAGGTGGAGTTAGGTGGAGCTTGGGTGGCCAGCAAATGGATGCCACATAAGCAAATCTGGCAAAAAACGCTAAAAAACCAAGCCACGTCAGATATTTTTGACGGTTTTTGACGGAAAGGGGACGATGGGTGGTGAGTTGTTAACGGAGCTTGTTAAAGGGGTGGTTTACAGGAATTTCGCATTAAAGGGGTGGTTATTGAGAATGTAGCATATTATAGGGGTGGTTTTCAGTTATTTAGCCTTATATTTTTTTTATATATTCTAAGCTTGAATATACCTTTAGTATTCTAATTAATCATGTTTAAATGATGAAAATTAGGGTTGTTCATTGAATCGGAAAAACCGATCCAATCCAAAGAACCGAACCGATTCAGAAGAACCGAACCGATCCAAGGTATTTCGGGTCGGTCCGCGGTTCTGGGTTCCCACAAGTTCGGTTTTCGGGTTGAATCGGTTCGGTTCCACCCAAAACCGAACAAACCGAAATATAAAAAATAAATTAAAAAACCCTAGATGAGTTGTGGGTTAACCGGTAGTAAATTGAATAGGTAGTAAATTGGATCGGTCCATTTATTTGGATCAGTCCATTTCGGTCCAAAAATGGTTCGGTTCCCGTTTGGATCGGATCGGATTTTGTTTTTTTTCTTTATATGGATCACATTAAATCCAATTTACACAGTTCGGTCCAATCGGGCAGAACCAAATCCAAACCGAAAAAAACCGAACCGAACCGAACCGATCTAGTCCAGTTCGGGTCGGTTTTCGGTTCCAGTTTTTGCCAAGTTCGGTTCTCGGGTTCGGTTCGGGTCGGTTTTGGTCCAATGAATAGCCCAAAATATACATTTTAATAAATAATGTATAAGTTTATGGAAATATAATTCAACTATAAATCTTTAATTAAGAAAGGAAATATAAATTAACATATTAACTAAGAAATAAAATATGTTGACTATTTAATAAAAATATCTTTTGATCTATATATAATTATCAAAAAAATTCCTTTCTTAATTATTATTTTAATTAATATGTTATAGATAAAGTTTGTACAACTACAAAAATTAATATATTTTATAAACAATATGTACATTTATCTAATTGGAAGAATTAAATTAATCTTTGTATTACCTATTTGGTAACAAAAAAATCTCACTTTGCCAAATATACATAGGACATGGATAAATAGATATGATTAGAGAAGTCAAACGGGTCGGATCGGGTGGATTCGGGTTCGGTCTTTTCGGGTTCGGGCTGAGTACAAGTTCAGTTCAATCGGGTTATAGGTCAAGTTGGGTCGGGTCGTGATAAGTTATTGTGCGGGTTCGGGTCAACCTAACAGGTCAAGAATTTGAATTTTTAATGATTATTAAAATAATATTATGATTAAATAATAATATTTAATAATAAAATATTGTTTTTGATTGATTTTTATAGTAATATTTTATTTATAATAGGTTTTATAATAAAATATATCATAATATTTAAAAGAAAATATATTTGTTGTACATATATAAAACAAAATTGGGTCGGTCGGGTCGGTATCGGGTTTCAACCTAATCGGGTTCGGTTTTTTCTTTGCTCACTACTATTCGGGTCGGGTTTCAACCCAAAAATTTTAGGTTAGTTCGGGTCGATTTTTCGGGTCAAGTCAGGTTTTGACAGTTCTAGATATGATGTTGCTTAATAAAATATTTTAAAAAGTGTGACATGGAGTAATGGTAAACCGACACATGGTGAAATCCTCGGTGGCGAAATATGAGAACGACACGTGGAAAAATCCTACGTGACGCAATGTGGTGGCTCTAAACATTATGACTTATATATATACATAGATTGTTTTTTTTCTTTAAAATTTACTTCGATTATGAAAAAACCCTTATAAGAGGGAAAAGTAATCGGCAATGCTTACGTTGGAGGGCACGCAGGCCATCCACACTAAGCTGGAAAAGCTGAGTAGCACGAAGGCCACAATCTCATAAAGAAAACAAAACATAACCATTCGGAGACCTTACAAACATTACAACCATGCAAACGACATAAGAAAACAAATGATACAAAAACATACAATCAAAACATACAAACAACATTAGTCGGGAAGGACTCATGGAGGAGCCATAGAACGTGAGTAATAATGAGTCAGACAACAACGTGGATGGGCATGAGATTGTTGTCAAAGACCTTTGCATTTCTAGCATGCCAGATGAGATACACCGAGGCGACAAGAGCATAGCACTGGGATGCATGCAGGTAGTCCCTTCGGCGGCCATTAAGGCCACGGCCAGCCCTTCTGGAACGCCTAAGCCACCGCAAAGTCGTGGACACGGACGATGCCCCAGTCAGGATGACGAACCTGACCCTAACTTCCTTCCAAATCTTGCAAGCATAAGAGCACTCAAAGAAAAGGTGATCATGGGTCTCCAAGACGTGACCACAAAGCCGACAACCCACATCAACGTTAAGGAACAAAAGATGATCGTAGGTAGAGAGCTTACCAAGTTTGGCAAGCCAAAGGATGAAAGAGTGCTTCAGGGTGCTATGAGGATTCCACACTTCTTTCGACCATCTGACTACACCACCACGTCTATGAATGGCGTCATAAGCTTTGGACATACAAAAGCGATCCCTAGAACACCAACCTTAGCTAAGAGAGTACTCTCTATATTAGCATTCGGATGAGTATACGCAATAACTCTATTCCGAGCAAGCAAAATATCCGTAAGTAAAGGCGAGTCGCATTTGTGGGCAACCCAGTCAAGAGCATCAACGACGTCAAGGTATTTATGGTGAACCTATCTAACCCATAAACAATCTGTTTTAGCAAAGATAAACAAAAAATGCTTGATCATGAAAGAGACATTCCAAGATCGAGCAAGCCAAGGCCACCTTTAGTCCTGAGGAGACACACATCGACCCATTTGACTCTCAGCTGTTTCCAAAGGAGCCCATGACAAAGAGCAACGACCCTAGTAATAATCACGGACATCAGAAGCAGAATAGCGAGCCAGTTACCTTGAACACCTTGAAGAACCGAAGCGATGAGCTCACGACGGCCAGCAAAGAAGGTGGACTTCTTAGCCCACACATTGAGAAGCCCCCAATTTTATGGATGAGAGGGTTATAATGGATAGCCCTAAGAACATGAGGGTTGATTGGGATGCCTAGATAACAAAAGGGGAAAGAACCAACCTTGAACCCCGTGAGTGACAAGAGCGGAGGCCTTCTAGAGTTAGGAACAAAAGCTAATAAAATGGAAGATTTACTCACATTGACAACCAGGCCAAACAAGCTTTCAAAGGTCTTCAAGCAGTCCATAAGAACTTTGACCGAAGCAATATCCCCATGATAGAAAAGAACAATGTCGCCCGCGGACATGCGATGAGAAAGGCGAAGGCTCTCACAATGTTGGTGGAATTGGAAAGAGCTTCTCGAAATCTCGGCCTTAAGCAATCTCGACAAGAACTCCATACAAACGACAAAGAGCAAGGGAGAGAGCGGGTCACCTTATTTTAACTTTTAAGCCACGCTTGCTTGGAAAGTACCCGTGGACGGCCTTGTTGATCTTGACTGAGTAGGAAGTGGTATTGACTACTGACACACTCCATAATCCAAGAAATAAATCTCAAAGGAAAACCAAGATTAGAGAAAGCGAATCTAAGGAAATCCCAAGAGATAGTGTCGTTTGCCTTTAGCTAGATCAACGTTCAGAAAACACTGCCTCGTATCTCTTTTGACATTATATCTTCTAAGCAACTCTTGAATTAGAAAAATATTATCCAACATCAGACGACCCTCAATTAACGCATTATGAGCATGATCTTGGAGATGTTCTTATAGGTAACGTTGCAAAGAGATATAGGTCGGTAATGCTCCACAACCGAGGGGTCATCAACTTTAGGGACAAGAGCAATAGTTTTATGGTTAATTTGTCGAAGCAGCTTACCATTCAAGAACTCTTTCACAGCGGCATAGAATTCTGGGCCAGAGACATCCCACGAGGCCTTGAAAAATCTTGCAGAGTGCCCATCCAGCTCCTGGGACTTTTCGTCGCAATAGAGTGCAAGGTCGACTTGATCTCACGGATAGAAATGGGCGCCACAAGTGAAGCACACTCCAAGATAGACAAAGAGGAGTGGGTGCAAAGAAGCCTGAGCTAGGAGTAGCAACAGAGCCGGCGGTACCAAGAAGGTCGTGGAGGATGTTAGCCTAATGCAAGACTAAAAGAATGGGAGAATAAGATTACTTCTATAAAAGTCAGACATAATGGCTTCTGCACCAAATGATAGTTAGTAGGTGCATGTCAGTCGAGGGTTCTTCTACGGTGTCATAAAACGATATTCTAAATGAGAGGCTAAAGTAATTAGCTCAACAAACAAAGGCATTAAAGAAAGATGAAACCTCTTCGGAAACAAGACGTTATTTAAAGATAATGCCTAAGAAAGATATGTGTTTAATAATTGTTTGGAAACATGAATTATTCAAACAATAGTTGAAAAACTACCATTGACTAATTAGATCTAGAACCACCCTCATATTATATATATATGTGTTATGCATGTCTAGAGTGGAAACTAGAATTTATCATAGTGAGGAGTTAGAGTGGTTTTCCAAGTTGGACTAATCACCTTGTGTTCATCAATTACTATGCACAAGACACTAATTATTTATTATTCATAAATTATTCCACTTTACTTAGTGACTTCTATGTTATGGCAAACCCTAATGAGGACAAAGTCGATGAATAAGGAAAAAAAGTTCCAACACTTAAGCAAGAATGTATAGCCTTTCTATTTGGAGAGGATGCATAATCATGATCCAGTATCAAGAGTCGAAATATACTTCCAAGTACATTATAAAGAGACATCGAATCACTATTCCTCGTATTCCTATCTTAAGCTAATTTGTAGTAAAATCTCATTACGAGAACAACACTCTAACTTCGAGTTTTTAAAAGAAATCGGATAGGGAGGAGAAGTGGATTTGTTTCCTTAAAGATGACACCCCTATATATAGTTTTCCAAGCATGACCAATAATCATAAACAAACCATAACGAGTGTTGGACGAGCTAAGGACTGAAGTTTGATGGGAGGCGAGCAGTTGGAAGAGACACAAAGCAAAACCATTTAGAAATCAATGCCATGGATGCCCACAGATAAAGAGCCCCATCACACCAGCTTGCACCTGCAACATGGCGGCGGTTGCCAAATTTATAGGTTGCGGCCGCTGTTTAGCGATGGTCTCTCTGAGTGGCTTTGGCTGTTGCGTGCCCTTTTGGTAGAATTTGCATAACCTTCTAAATACATGCATAACTAAAATTGCTCAAATCTTGAGGGATTAAACTAAACTACTTTATATCTAATTAGGCTTTAAAATCACTCAATTCGAACCTCTAATGAAAGCTACACAAACTTGTGAAGTTAAGATCCCGTTGACACCATCCAACTTTACTCGAGCGATTGGGTGACCCCTATCATTTCTCTTGACGCTTCAAAGACGAATTTGAATAATACCCATAAGGAAATTTCTTAATCCATCTTATAAAATTTACGGACATTACAAATTTTGACTGAAGACTTTAGATCAATGACGGCAACACTCTTGGTTTTAAAATAAGGGTGTTACAGTTTCGTTCTTTTTCTGACACATGATGTGAATTTGTTGATGCAAATCTTAGTCAACCCAAATAGGGTTTAGAAAACTAAAGAAAAGAGAGGGAATTAGGTTTCTTCAGGACTATTGAATGTATGATGGAGCGTCTCTTTTATAGTGATTACAATGGGAGAATATTTTCAAAAATATTAATTATCCCATATTAGAGAATAATCCCTTTTAATATCCAAATACCAGAAGATAATTTCTTAATTTAATCTATTAAAGAGATGCTCTATAATTTTCTTTAAAATGGAGAAGAAAGTCTCAAATTCTCTAATTTTTTATGTCCTAACTCTAACAAATCTTACAGAGTTATATTTGTGTCATTATTATATTTATATATAAAGAGAAAGACTCCTATCTTATAGGAGTCTTAGGATAAGAAATAGGAATAGATCTCCACCGTCCAAAAAAAACAGAAATAGATCACGACCATCAAAAAAAACACGCTGATTTGGTGTTGCCCTCTTCCTCCCTAATCCGACATTTTCTCCAAATCTACAAAACGATCCGGCATGCTGGAAATTGACGCGATTGACGGCGATTCCAGCGGATTTGTCGAGATTCGATGCCGGAGACTTCAATCGGCGCTGAAGTATGAAGCCGTCGAAGGTGAGGCCCGAATTCCGGCGGATCTGAAGGACATCGTCGCTTGTCTTCGCCTCCGGCCAAGGCCTCCGCTTTGCAGATCCAGATCCAGTGGGACAAGATGTCGCCGGCGGCCAAGAGCTCCTCTTCGATCAAGAAGTTGTCGAAGAAGTTAAGGAAGAGAAGGATTCCTTCCTCGACTCGCTCGCTCGAATCCTTTCCGCCTCCAATTTGTCCGCCACCGCCTCCGAAGACTCCCGATGTCTAAGTGCCGTGAAAGAGGATTTAGGGTTACCAACAGTCCCAATGTCCTCACCGACGATGTTGCCGATTTCGCCCTCGGCCTGGCCCTGGCCACCCTCCGCCAGATCTGTGCCTCTCACCGCTTCTTGACCGCCGGAAATTGGAGGAATGCGGATTACTGCTTGTCTACCAAGGTCTCCGTTTTCCAAACTCTCTCCCTCTCTTGTTTTTTGCGGTTTGAAAGATTAGAGTTCGATTTCCTTTTGCTATCATTAGAACAAGACGATGAGACCTATCAATGGATGGAACTTGAGTTATTCTGTGCTGAACAGCTGAAAACTGTTTCATTTGACACCTATTCATTATGTGCTTCATGCCGGCAAATGAGCTACTGCTAATCCACAACGGTGTTCTTCTCTTTCAGTTTATTATGTTTGGTAATCCACAATGGCAAATGATTGATCTCTACTTCTGGATGGATTATGAAACTAAGTGTTAGGAAAGCTTATGTTTGTCTTGGTTAGTATTACATAATGAGGAGATTAGGAGAATGTTCCTTTGACATGGTAAAAGAGTAGAAGATATAGTAAACAAATGTTCATCTGCCTGGTTTTGCGTCCTTCAGGAGGACTATGGTTTTTTTTGCAGCAACATTTGAGCTAAAGTTGATTGGATAAGTTATTTGTATTGTATTGCACAGAATATTCACTAGTTCAGTTGTGATTTTAGCCTTTTTTTTTGTGTTTTACAATGTATCTTCCGTTGACGTTCGAAGATTTTTTTTGTAACCAGTCTTGATAAAGTAAACACACACAAGCAGCCACGGAAGCCTCAATCTGATTAGATCTATTAGATCTACACCAAATTCAAGAGTTTAACAAATTTTACAAAGTTCTTTTACTATAAATTACATATGAACAAATTGGCCATAGAAGTGAACAAATTGATCATATAGTTGAACAAATTACACAAAGTTTTATTGCTATAAAATATTGATGAACAAATTGACCATATAGTTGAACAAATTGGCAATAGAGTTGAACAAATATGGATGAACAAATTGACCTTAGAGTTGAACAAATTGACCATAGAATTGAACAAATTGGTAATAGAGTTGAACAAATTGACAATGGAGTTGAAGAAATATGGATGAACAAATTGATCATAGAGTTGAACAAATTGGTAATAGAGTTGAACAAATATTGACGAGCAAATTAACTATAAAGGTGAACAAATTGCCAAAGCGAAACAAATTATACATCGATTGCTATAAAATATGACATAGGTGCACAAATTGACCAATGAGTTGAACAAGTTGGTCATAGAGTTGAACAAATTGGCAATTGAGTTGAACACGTATTGATGAACAAATTGACCATAGAGTTGAACAAATTGACAATAGAGTTGAGCAAATAGATTTGAACAAATTGACTATAGAGTTGAACAAATCGGCAATAGAATTGAACAAATTGACAATGGAGTTGAACAAATATGATGAACAAATTGACCATAGAATTGAAAAAGCTGGCAATAGAGTTGAACAAATATTGATGAATTAATTAACCATAAAGGTGAACAAATTGCCAAAGCGAAACAAATTATACGAGCTTTGATTGCTATAAAATATGACATAGGTGCACAAATTGACCATAGAGTTAAACAAATGGGCAAAAGAGTTGAACAAATATTGATGGATAAATTGACAATAGAGGTGACAAATTTTGGATGCAGGTTAGTTTTTCGAAAAATATGTAAAAAACGCGAAAAAATGGAAGAAACGCGAAAAAAAACAAAGAAAAAACAAAAAAAAAAGAAAAAACAGGTATAAAACGCGAATAATACGCGTATAAAACACAAATAATACGCGATTAATACGCAAATTATACGCGTATTACACGCGAATTATTCGCGCGCGCTAGTTTTGGGTTGTTTTTCTATCCGCATGATCAACGGCTGAGATTTATTCCTATTTCCTACCCTAAGACCCAGTCCTACTGGATCCCGACCCATATATAAACTACTATTAAAAATCAAAATTGACCAATTGGGAGAAGACATGGTTTAATATATAATTAATGCATTCTCCAAATAATTTTAGAGATATTCCCAAATTTAGGGAAAGGAGTTCAACTTTTGGACATCTTCTCCGAAATGGAGAATGTAATGGAGAAATTATTGGACCTTAAAATCGGTCTAACATCTCCAAATAAGAATTTGGAGCATCTATTGGAGATATTAGGTCATACATTCAGAATTTGGCATCAAAGAAGAATTTTGATCATAAAAAATTGAAATATACTAATGCAAGTAGATAATTTTTTAAAAAAATTGGTAAAAATTAGGAGATCCCCTCAAGGGGTACGTTCTAGAGCATCTGATTGGACGAGAACGATAATTTCTGGGAGATTCATAATAGCGTTAGTAGGGAGGTTATGACCCACTTTAGCAATTTTGTCAGCCACAACATTATACATTCTACTCACCTGGGTAATTCGTACAGTCTCGAACCATCTTAACGAGATTAGAATATCTGCAATTATTATTTCAATGTCCCATGGGCTTTGACCTTTTTTTGTTAACTACGTTAGTCACTATATCTCTAATTTTCTTATTCTCAATTTTTTTAACCATCCTAATTCCATCTCTTAAAGCCCGCGCTTCAATTTGGTACTAATATATTTCCATATTGTTTTGACACTATTTTGATCACTTTCGCGTTCGGATTACGGATTACGGATTACGGATTACCACGCCAAAAGTTATGTATCCATTAGTTTGGTTAGATCTGAAATTTAAGTTTGACAAAACCCCAGCTTGGTTTTGCCAATTAGTTGCACTCATTTGTTGACGCTGTCTCCTCGGTCGTGTCTGTAGCTGATCATTTTCTTGTTCCATCTAGTATTTGGCTTGGGTCCAACTGTGGATTTTGGATTTTATAAACTGACCTAGGTCAGCTATGAAGTCGTTATCTAATTGTTGAAATATAAGACTATTTCGTTGGTACCAAATTCCTCACCATGTAAAAGCCAGTTTTGTGAATTCCTTTGTTCCAATTATTTGACCAATTTCAATAATGATCTATCTCGGTGTCTTATTTGAGGAGTTGTAACTTTGCAAGACACGAGTAGTTTGGGTTGATCTTCCGAATTATGTCATGGGTGTGGTCACACATGATAAGAAGGTGCTCAATTGTTGAGAAGGTTGTGAACCAATCATGCGTACTAGAGGACCAATATAACCGATATGTGATTGCATTTTTAGATATGGGAATATTATTGCTAGTGCGCAAACATTCGTCTTTAATGCACTAATTGATTGCCCTCTTCTTTACCTTCCGCTCTAACTTCTTCAATGACTTAGAATCTGCAAACAATAGACAAAGGAGATGGGGACCCTCTAATCCACCTCTATACATGGGGAAGCCCTTTATTTATTATGGAAAAGAGAGGGTAAAGAGAGAAAAATTTGATTCCAAGCGACTATTTGTTACTCAATTCAAACAAGAATTCTATCTTTAAGATAAGATAGAATATTTCATTATAATGCTTAATCACCATCTTTAATTTAAATAACAAAATACTTAAAGATAAGGAGTTTAATAAATAAAAATACCTTTATGACGAAAGATAAAAAAAATATTCATTACGATTAATTTAAGTATTCACATTTATCTATTTGTTCGAATTTCTCATTTGATAGATATAGATAAAATAATAATGAAAGAATGTACGAAAAAAGAGAATATCTAATTTGATTATATTTTGTTTTTTTTTGAGCAAAATGTGACTATATTTAATTCAATTGAGTGGAAGGATGGCCAGAAGAGCGGGACGAAGCTCCACTTTCAAAATTTGAAGGCTCGAGAAATTGACCGTTTGCTTTCTCTCTCTCTCTTGGGTGGGGACTTAACACATTTTCCGGATGAATTCAACATCTATCTTACCACAGAATTTGCAAAGACGCTCTTCTCCCCTGTGTTTGGACTGGCCAATTCTCTCAGTGAACCAGCTAAATTCCTCAGAAACCTTTTAACTCCTTAATTCACCTCCTCTAATTTTGACAGATTTGTACAAATGAGGGGAACGTATAGATTCCTCTAAACCTTGAAAAAAATCTAGGTATTACCCTTTCAAGAGGAGTCCGATGAATGCCAGGCGACATGGCTGGCAACACCCTCTTCACCCTTTTCAGGTATTTTTTTAGCATATATGGAATGTCAGCTCCGTTTTGAGGGTTGCTGTTTTACTTCCTATCAATTTTTTCAAATTTATTGAGGGTTGTTGTTTTTAAGTGTGATTCTATTGGATTCGCGCTGAATTGCAGATACTGGGCATGGCAATCTACGTTTTGCTTGTTGCGTCCTTCTATGTTTTTCTCGGGTTTTTTCTTGGCAACAAAGTGGCAGAGATCATACTCTGTTCGGTCTTCGGCTTTGTGGTAACTAAATTCTATATGGTCTTGCACGGCCTTTGCGAAAGAGCTCGATTATTTTTCCATCTAATCATCATCTGCCTTTTTTCGTATTCAGGCGGCTTTGGTTATGTTTCTGTTCATTAGATGTGTTGCGCTTGACCCGAGCGACAAGACTAGATTAAGGAGGAAAAAGAAAGGGAGATCCAAAGCGTTCCTCAAGTTGAATTATGGGTTTATGCTTCGTCAGCTCGTTGCAAGGATGGTTAGGAGGATAGAGCAAAAGATTCTTAAGACTTGGATAAGAAGGAAGTACTTCGGTCCAATGCCTAACCATACTCAAAACCAGCCTTTGCTTCCCTTTCCCTTTTCTACACAGGAAGACGTCGTGGCTCCGGACCCAAAGGAGGAGGATATCTCATTCTGTTCCTTGTGCAATTTTGAGGTTAGTAGCATCGAATGGTATCGTGTTCTTACATGGTATATGGACAAATCAAAATCATTAGTGTTGAAGGACACTGAGGATAATCTATGGAATTCAGTTATTGTGTGCCATTGCATTTGAGTTATGCACTGAAATTTTTTGGTTCTTTATTTCATCTGTTCTGCCTGAGGTACGCAGTTGTTGATTTGAATGTGAAATTAAGTGGGACTTGTATAGCTATTGCACCTGCCCTTGTGGATTAAAGCGCATAGGTGACTGCGGCTGCATACTGCGTGCGAAATGTTGTGCTAAAGAACATTCCCTTGCAGGTCAAACAGCATAGCAAACACTGTAGAACCTGTAATCGTTGCGTCGAAGGGTTTGATCATCATTGCAAGGTAAAAACAGGCTTTGCCATAAGATGTGATGGGAAAATGTGGGTTGTTGGATTGGGCTGGTTTGGCTTTACATACCTGCAATCTGAATTAGAGGTGCTCACTCATCTGTGTTGTCTCAGTGGTTGAACAATTGTGTGGGGAAGAGGAATTACACGACATTCATCCTTTTGATGGTTTTTGTGTTATTGCTGGTCAGTATTCGCGTCTTTTGCTTTTCAACATATACACATATACTGATATACATAAATCCATATGTATGTATCATAATTTTGTGAAACAAAGAAAGCATTGAGATTATTAACTGTATAATGTATGGCTCTCAGCTTTCCATAGAAGGGGGGACAGCAGTAGCTGTATTTGTTAGATGTTTTGCTGATAAGAAGGGCATGGAGAAAGAGCTCCGGCAGAGACACTATGTGAATTTTCCAAGAGGGGCTCTGGCAGCTACAGCTGTACATACTACACTACCAATATACTTGTTCAATACTGACACCACACTAGACCTAGCAAGGATTCATACTGACTGGGACTGGCTAATTATTGCAGGTTTTGGTTGTTTTGATGACAGCATATGGATTAGCAGCTCTAGGCCAGCTCTTCTTTTTCCATGTGGTTCTTATTCAAAAGGTACATATGCCTTCTCTTTACAAGAATCATTATGAATTGTCAAGTCAAACACTCTTATTTGGCCTAAACTGGAATTGGAGTTTCGTACATGTGCGTGTAGGGACTTCGAACATACGAGTACATACTGGCCATGAAAGATGCTAGGAAGCTCCAAGAGTTGGATGATTCCGATTGGGCATCGTCATCATCAGAGGACGACTTTGAATTCGAAAGCCCACACCAGGTATATATAATGAACTGCCTTATCAACTAACATGTCAAACTCTATTCAATTCACTTGTCTCTAATGCTGGACAAAAAAATGAATAAATGAAAACAGAGCCCTGCGAGGTTAACCATTAGGATTGATCCAGAGACGGCATCTAACACAAAGCAAAGCCTTAGCCCCTGGAGGCTGCTGAAGATGAGCAAGGCCAGGGCCTTGGAAGTGGCAGATAAGGCAAGGGATATGCTGGTAAAGCAGAAAACTCCCATTGAGAACGTTCCGCTGTACCCGTTGCCATTTGAGATGAAGAACGGGACATTACTGACTTCCTTAGCCAAGCTTCCTGGATCACCCAGGTTCTCGAGCCCGAGAAGAAGAATTTCCGGGCCACCTGTGAACAGCGGCAGTTTCGACTTCAAGTTGGCCGAGGAGTCTAGGGAGCTTGATACTCATATTTCAAGGCACGTTCTTCTCAAGGCCAAGGATGATCAAGCATCGCCAAGATGAAAGAGAATGTCACTGGGGCCTTTCAAAAATACATAATGTTCAACAAATTGCTTGTATTATTTTGTTTTTTGAGCCCAAAACGATAATTATACTCCGTATTAATTAGATATGTCTGCCAGCAAAACTTCCTTGAAAACATCCCAAACGAAATGAGAGCAACAATCAATAGCAAACATTTCTAAAGATGAAGTAGCAAGAAAATTGCCTGTTCAATTTGCAGTCCTTTTAAATTGAACCCAGCTGCAGACTTGAAAACCCCCACAAAGCACATGAATCACATCTGGCAGATAATTGGCAAGTTCTTCAGAGTAAGACCTTTAAACTTAGGCAGCAATTCCAAACCTCTTTTGCCGTTTCACAATGCAGCAGAGCATGTTCAACTTGCAGGGAGGCGAGTGATTCCGCTACACTCTTTTTTCCGCTACACTCGCCTCCCTGCAAGTTGACCATTTCATCATGGAACAATAGCTGATAGGCTGACGTCCATTCACAGGGCTCATCGGATCCACGAGTCTCAACTTAAGGATGTACTCCACATCACAAGGCCATAGCAATTCTTCAATCAGCTCCCGTTTCCAAGCCCCTCTTTTCCAATCAATAAGATCTATTAGAGCATGTTTATCAACGGCCACTTTTCTCCACTTTTTTAGTTTCTCTCTGCCACGTTATTCATACACTCTATACCTATTTTACTATTTTATCAATTAATTCTCAAGCACTTTCAACCAAAAAAATAAAAAATCAATTCTCAAGCACTCTCAAAAATCTCAATCACGATTTAATTAGTTTTGAAAGTAAAAATACTCTTGAATAAACAAAAATTTAAAATATTTATGAAAAATAACTCTAAATAATACCAAGTATCAATATTGAAGCAATAATAATACCAACTTTAAGAATTATTAAAAGTTATACAAGCTATTCACGTATTAACCAAAAACGATGCCGGACTATTTTCCGTTACAATTTCCGATCGACTTGCTGACATGACAATCGGAAAAATTACGTGGCACATCTATAATTTTCACCCCTTTTACATCTTTTTTTAAATACAAGTGTAATGCCAAATCATTATTTTTCAAAACAAAAAAGAAAACTCTCATTAGAATTGACTTACGATCCAACATCCGTTAACTAGCCTAAAACTCTCATAATAAAGTGCTAAAAAGTCCTAGTTACAACAAATGAAGGGCATATCACCCAACGTCACCAAACACCCTCACGACACCCAAATCTGAGTCCATCATGCTGGCCTCATATCCGTACTCATCAAATTGAGTCCTTGGCCGAGCCTAAGCCTCGCTCCTCCCTCGCCTACGCGAGCATAAGAGGCTCATAAGTCATAACGTTGGCTCGTGCTTGTCCGGTTCCAACACCTTGGAGAAGAATCCTGACCCTTCCAGCCTACATCAGGCAAATTGTGCTCCAATCTGAGTGTGGGGATCGCATCATGGACCTTGTATACACATAAAGGTAGCAAAAGGAATTTTTTTGGGGACACCGAAAAGAAAAGTTTTAAGTCAAAAGATACCAAGAAGAATTTCCCAAATAATAAATTACAATTCACATGAAAGTGGGGGCACGGCCTCACTGACCTCCACCTATGTCCGTCATATAAGGGTGGAAAATCCTATTCCGACCAGAGAAGACCGCCTGACCTGCTCGACTCGTGGCCCGAACGATATCTGCGAAATAATTATAAAGTTAAATTTGAAACCTACCAGACCCGACCCGATTTGACCCGACATACTAGTAATCCGATTAAGGACTAGCCCGAACCCGTCCATACCCGAAAAGACCAACTCAATAGCATCGGACACCCGAAACAACCTGAACCCGATTACACCCGTTACCCATTTAAGCCCAAACCCGATTAAATCCAAACCCAAAACTACCCAACTTGATTATACTTGACATCTAAAACAACTCAACCCAATTATTTTAATATCTTTTTAGAATGTTAATTGACAACTTTCTTTACCTTTTAATTTTAGAAAAGAAATCTCATAGATGTCAACATTTTATGTTTTTCCTTTACACTTTGAATCATTTTATCTTATTTGGATCAATTATTTTATTTTTATATTTTTGACAAAGCACAATTATTATAACTAAATATCCAAACATCAACTAAATAGGAACCCTAGGGTCCTTATACAATCTTAACAAAACATTTATATCTACTAACGGTAATCATAAGCTCCTTCTAACTAGACCATGAATTAGAATTTATGAAGCACAAGAATAGACAATTCAAATCTTCAATAGTATTAAAAAAGAATCCAACAACTAACATCATTGTAGTTAAACATGACCATACTATTATGAAATAAGACAATAAGTCAAAGTATGCACTTAAAATATTCAAGAAAATAATAAAGAAATCGTAATAGGGTCAAACCAATACCATCGACGATATTAGTAAGAAACTGCAAAAATACTCTAATAGCATGCATAAAACATGCTTGATCGTCACCCTTGTTATTGTTTAAAAGCCGACTTTGTTAAAACCCGTCCCGACCGAAATTCGATACAATAACTTACTTGGACCCAATAACCCGATATGCATGGCAATCAAATACCCGATCCGACCGCAATTCAAAACAATTCACCGACTTGGACTTGATAGCCCGTTATACCCGACAACTAAAAACCCGCCCCGCCCTGACCGTTGATTATATTACGAAAATCTTAACCATCTATTACATAGTAAGGATGTAAATCTAATGGATATGATTACTTCTCACCACAAATCTAATGGATATGATTACTTCTCACCACAAAGAATTCTCCTTATTTATAAGACTAGTTCTCACTTGAACAAAAATCTATACAGTGTATGGAACGGGGTGTCATGACAGTTGAGAAGTAGAGTTGGATAAAGGGGGTGCCGTGTGCTCGTTGAAGGACCACCATAAGCCATGTGAGATCCAGGTGGGTTAACGCCTCACTTGTACCCCTTCCACTTGAAAACATTCCCTAAATCTAGCATCTGAGTATCTTTTCATGCCTAAGAAATCACAAGTGATCTCCGCTTTACAACCCAATTCGAGTCGTTTTGTTTATACTTTATATACATGTCTAAATTCAACATACGTTATATAAATAATACTATACTAGTTTAAGCCCCGTACCATGTACGGGCAATTGTGATAAATTTGTTACACACGTTGCTAAGAAAATTACATCTACAAACTACGTTTATTTGAACAAAGATTTAATTAAAACAATTTGTAAAATATTATAAAGGTATTTGTGTATATGATTTAAAGACTAAACTATCCAAATAAATATATACGATTTTAATTAATAAATTTTGTTAGATAAGGTAAAATCTTTTAAATCATTTGAAATTTACATACCTTAATTTAAAATATCATGTTTAACTAATATAGATATAGATTCTTAGATAGAAAATCTTATACATATAGATATAATCCAGATTATTTGTTTAAAAAATCCGAATTATATTTCAAATTATATTATATTTGTTAAAAAATAATTTCATGATTATCTATCTAAAATTACTTTCCAATTACTTTCAGGATTTTTTTGTTTTGTGTTGATTTTTTTGATTAGATAGAATTATCATGGTAAAATATATTATTTGATATCTGTGTTTATTTTCTTTTTATCTTCGTCTCTAAAATATCTTTCTTCTTTAGCTTCTCTTGGCTAAGTTAGGGGGGAATTTAAAATTTTGACGATGCCTTGATAATGTAATTTAGCAAAATTAATGAGAAAATTTGGTATGTAGCCTATTTGGGGAGATTTGTGGAGCGGATAGGTGGGAACAAAAATAAATGAGCTATCTAGTCGGTTTTCTGTAAATACCCCTGGTCAAAAAAAAAACAAATTACACGCGTGCCACCGCGTCCCACCTGAAATCCTGTCATCTAAAAATCCTGTCGCCGAAAGATTGAAAACAACTTGTCACCATGCATAAAAACTTGTCATCGCTTAGAAAAACTTGTCATTGCGTAGAAAACTTGTCATCCCTTACGAAAAACTTGTCATTGCGTAGAAAAACTTGTCATCGCTTATAAAAAAACTTGTCATAGCGTACAAAAAACTTGTCATAACGTACAAAAAACTTGTCATGGCGTACAAAAACGTGTCATTGCATACAAAAAACTTGTCGCCGCGTACAAAAACTTGTCATCACTCAACCTATCGTCAAGTACAAAAAACTTATCATCACGTACAAAACTTGTCATTACCCTAACTTGCCATCACGTATGCAACTTGTCATCAGAACTTATTAGTATGCCTATGCGGGATTTGAACCCACATTATTGTGCGTTAAGCACGTTGCTCTACCATTTGAGCTAATAGGCTATAATTAAAAGTAATATATGGACAAATTTAACTATTCATCACCAAAACCCATAAAACCAACTCGTAATCAACCAGTCCCGAACAACATCTTATGCCAGTTCAAGAACACGTAAAATAACTTTATGTAGTGCTATTATCTATTTGAGTATACAACATACCATGTATATGGCAAGGATTTTGAGCTTTTGAGCAGCAACTTTTGCATGATTGGTAAGGACACCTGAATCAAATCAACAGTAACCAAAAAAAAGTCAATAAGGATAGACACCATGAACAAGCTAAGCTATATGTCAACATGGATGCTAAATATCAATTCAATTTCCATTATAGTGTTGCCACAACAATGCCTATCAGGATAGAATCCTAATTTATGAACATAAGAACTTGATTTTGTTGAGCATTGCCTATCAGGCTAGAATCCTAATTGAACGTCACATGCATCTAAAAGAATAACTACACTGAAGAGATCAAGCAAGTTCCAGTCTTCTAGTGACCCTAAATACTGCTGCCACAACAATGCTGATTGAAATAGAGTCCCTCAGCTACAATTCATGATCAACCGAATCCTTCTTCCTAAACATGGATAACGCACTCAACCAGAACCCTAATACAGTTGAACATGAAATTAAACCAATTGCTGACCCTAGGGTTTTCCAAATCACCAGGCAATCGCGTACGCCTAACGAAGCTCCAGAACAGCTCAATTCACAAGACCAATTAGGAGACTAGAACTACAGAAAAGACTGAAATTGAGGAAGAAAGAGAGATTACCTAGATCGATAACGATAAACACGAGGAGCAAAGTGAAAATCCCCCGAACTCTCCGAAATTCAATCCCTAGCCATGAAATCAAAGAAACCTAATTAACAACACCGAGATGGGAAACGCATCGAATCGTTCGCATCTGAGACCTGGGGAATGAGAGAGAAAGAGGGAGACAGCGACAGAGAGAAAAGTATCAACGGGGAAGAGGCGTGAAGACTGAGAAGAACGAGAGATGTTGTTGGCGGAGATGGCACGCCGGCTAGTTTTCCGATGGAGATGCGAGCATAGGAGTAGAAGGGGACTGCGTTTGCCAGATCTGAGAAAGAAGGGAGGAGAGAGAGGGAGAAGGGATCTCAGATCCAGATCTGGGAAAAAAAGAAAAGGAGAGAGAAAAATGGAGAGAGAAAAAACGGTTTTATAGAATTTATACCGACTAGTTACTTTATTATTTTTAGGAGGAGTCTAATTGGTTTTCAAATGTTTACAAAACGTACTCCCAACCCCTTTCTCTCAAAATTAATCTAGTGGGTGAACCCGGAGTTTACTTGTTTTTGTCTCTTTTTTCTTTTTTTGGAGATTGACCATATAAATAAATTCATAATTTTCGGTAATTTATATTCATTTTTTTACGGGATAAGATTTATGAGATTTTAACTACCAAATTTGTATAAAGGAGGGTCCAGGTAATTATTTTACTATACAAAAGACACGTGGCGCAATTTTGTGTGAAGACATTGTCTTCGCTTTATACTATAGGTAGTATAGATTACTAGTGCCGACCAAAAAAAATCTATTACTAGTACAAATTCCGTATATGGAACCCGATTTAATCGATCCGAGATCGAATTTTGATCCAAGCCTGCTTTTTGTTTTTGAGAATTTACAATTCAAGCCCGATAAACCAAGTTCGAAACCATTAACATATATATATTTTATTCTTTTTAATTTCAATTGTGAAATCTATTATTCTAATTAGTTATGTAGAATCTTCAGAAAAATGAAAAAAAAATCACTTTTATCTAAAAAAAAAACATTTAAATGAAAATTATATTTTCATATCAAAATTAAGGAAGATATCAAAGATTATCCAAAATCATTTTTTAAATTGATTATAGCAAGATTTACTATTGATTTATATTAGGAAAATAAATTAATCTATCAAAAATTGAAAAAGATATTATAGTAGATATAAATGTTAGTTATCATTGTTAAAAGAAAGTGTTTAAGGGAAGTGTGTGGACAATATCTTCCTTAAAACCACATGTACGTATTAAATTGATCTTTGAGATGTACAAATATATAAGCAATATTCTAACTACGTAATTGGTGCACGTATAAGCAATTTCAAAATCATTCATATTTTTTAGTATTTTTTCTGTAATTTCGGGATCATTCATATATTACCTAATATTCTAACTACCTAATTGGTGCATATAAAAGCAATTTCGGGATTATTTATATTTTTTTAGTATTTTTTCTTGCAATTGTTGAGGTGACATTAATAACATTTTTTTTATGCAGTGTTGATGAGGTGGCGCAAGTTTTTCAACAGAGATGAGTTCTGCTTTATACTGTATTATAGTAGATTAGGCCTGGTTGTTGTGGGCATAACGGGTCAGATCGTGGTTCCATTTTTTTTAAGTTTGCAGGTCGTGGGTCGGGCTAAACTTGTGGGCTTGCAGATGGCCCATGACCCGTTACATCTAAAAAAATATTTTTTCATTGTTTTATTAGTATTCAAATGTATTTTTAAACAAAAAATATATATTTATAATTTCATTAATATTAAAAAATATATATTCTTTGAAAAATTTCACTATATTTGTGCTCGATCTGCAATTTATTTTCGTATGACTTAAAACACATCGGTTTGACCGAGTCAAATGGGCTAATGGGTCGATCCGACCCGCAAAACCCACAAATCTATAGGTCGGGTCGTGGGTCACTTTTTAGATTTTTTGTGAGTCGCGAGTCGAACCGCAACCCGCATTGCTGGTTGCGGGTCGACCCGACCCGACCCGACCCATTTGAGCACCCCTAATCTCACACACTTGTCATTTTGTTGATTGCATTTAGTTATTCTGAAGTTAGTTATTATAATGTACTACAATGTACATACATTTATCATCTCAATAAGTTCATATGTATATAAAGAAAGAATTTTAATAATTTATATAAGTAAATAATCACGTATATAGTTTAATTTATACATAAGTATTAATTTATATAAGCACTATGATCATGTATAAAATGATTTATTGTAATGTTTGCAAATTTTATGGACGGACTCGTCTAAATGACCTAGTCTCACCCTTGCAATGTTAAGGAAAAAGGGGTTGGGATCACCCGAGTGCTTGAGTGAAATTGGGAAGAGTCAATGGATCTCTAAAATTCAGAAAAATGTATAGTCTTCTTAAGACTTCGATTTGAGTGATTCTAATGGCCAATGGTAGATATGAAAGTGTGCTTTGTCCTCCTACAATTTGAGTCACTTTGAATAAGATATTTGGGAGTTGTGGTATTTCTCCCATAATAACACACGTATTGTGGACTGTTACACCCACAAGGGTTGGGTCGTGCCTGTGGTGCCTCACACACACAAGTGGGGTTAGAAAACGGTGGATGACTATTGGTTTTAGGCAAGGCGGTGTTGCTTTGTGTCACTTCTCCTCTGCTACTTAAAGGCTTGACTTGATGGTTGCGTGCTCCCTTTGGTGAATTTCACCTAGACACTTTTACGGGTTGAAAATCGTATAAATAGAAAACTCTCTTCAAGATTCTCCCACATCTCTCTCTTCTCTCTGTTCCAAACCTCACTTGCCAAGTATAAGTGCTTGAGGGCATATTGTGGTAAGATAAAGACCGGTTATGTAAAAATAAAGACCGATTCTTTTTTAGGGTTGAATCTTTGTAAGATAAAGACCGATTATGTAAAGTGTTAAACAATGTGACATACGAAAAGACTATTGTGGTAAAAACACTAAAACAAAACAAATCTAACATAAAGTATGTCGAGTGAATGATCAGCCTAGACAGTATGCTCTGATATAGGACAATCTTTTAGCGCCCATTGAACGGGTGGTCGATTCCATATGATTGAAAGTCATTCAACTATGTGAACCTATACATATAGCCATATAGTTGAGTATGAATGTAAGAAATTAACTATAATAAAGATTGGGTAATGAGCCCCCATGACTAGAGTGAGTAAGCCTTCACGACTATATCCCGTAAAGATTTGAATACAAGTTTTTTTAGAAAAACACGACATTCGAGGACAAATTTTGATATTGAAATATGTATCCTAACTAATATACCAAAATATATAAACAAGAAGAGTTATATTACTTAAATAAAATATAAAATCAAATGATAATTAGGGTTTGGATCAATTGAGAATAGGAACTTAAGTGTGAAAAATGAGAATGAAGAAAAGGTGTTGCTTCGTTTCACCTAAAAAAACTTACACGATTGAACTTTTGGCGAATTATTCATATAATTTTCGATAAAGAAGGATACAAGATGTGTCCATGATTGTTCTTTAAATCTATGCTTTTGTTCATATAAACCACTTGTTTGTTTATCCTAAATTAGTGTTTATGCATAAAAAATATGCTATTTATCCTAAAATACTCTACATTTGTGCATCTGTAATATGGATTTGTTCATTAGTAATATGAACTCGTTCAACTATGCATCATGTTTGTTCATTAATAGTATGAGTTTTGTTCATTTAATTTATTTTTGTTCATTCCAACCATTTGTTTGTGCATGAATTCTATGGATTTTGTTCACCTAAACTTGCAATTTATGCTACTTCTGGTGAACAAACGTGTAATCCTATTAAACTAATGCTATTGATGAACAAAATAATAATTATTTACCATGGACAAAGTTCTAGTTCCTGTGAACAAATATGCAATCATAATTCACAAACAAATGCAAAAATGTGATTCATATGTAGAAGAATTTAGCAAAAAAATAATTCCTTGTAGATGAATGAATTGTTGGTATTGATTAACAAATGCACAATAGCGATACATAAATCCATTATAATGATGCACAATTGCATAATAGTGATGAACAAATACAAGATATACAACCGAGCACAAAGTATTAGTTCAAGTGAACAAATACGGAATATATTGAACAAATGTGCAATAAGGATACAAAAATACATTTTGATGCACAATTGCATAATAGCGATGTAAAAATACAAGATGTACCATCATGCACAAAGTGCTAGTTCAAGTGAACAAATAAGCAATCTTGATCTACAATTTTTTTTTTCGATCAAGTCTTGATCTACAAATTGATGAACAAAATATGTGCATCCCTAAAAAACTGATTTTTCAAAAAAAAAAAATCGAGAAAATACATGAATATTTTTCCCACTCTTGCTTTTTACTTTTTAATAAATGTTTAATCTAAGTGTTATTTTTCTTAGATTGAATTTGCGTAAGACTTTCACTTGGTTCTTCCTATTTATATAATTTTTCCTTTGTTAATAATAGATTCAATTTTATTCTTTTCTCTTGTGTTTTTCAAAATCTAGTATGCTTACCTACAAAAGAGGAATCAAATTGAGTCCGTCCAGTGGGACTAGACGTGTCAAATAGGTTGGTTCAACGAAGTTTTGGTCAGGTCATTCCGGGCTAAGGCTATGTTCGAGCTCATGTCAATCTGGTCATTGGTCAAACTGGGTCAGGTTACTGGGCGGGTTCAGGTTGTCACTAGGTCAATAACTTCATTAAAAAAAATTCTGTATTAATAATCATATAGATAACAAAGAACGATAAGTCTATTAATAAGAGATAATGTCGCTCTTTTTAGTTAGGTTTTATAGGTTGTGTGATAGATAGATCGAGTCGGTTTGTAGATGTTTTGTGTCTTTTTGCATTATGTTTAGTATTCTTTCGAGAGTCGGAATCTATGCGTGTCTTGTTTGTATTTTGTAGGTTTTTGAAGCATTGAGGAGGAGTTTAGAGTCTTGTAGAGGTCATTGTGGATCTGCTAGAGAGGTGGCTAAGTGGCGGCAAGGCAAGTCAAGGTATGGAGCGTTTCAAGGGGTGTGGTTGGTGTTCATGGGGTTGGAAGAAGTCAAGTGTTCAAGTGTTGTGAAAGAGTGAAGAATAATTCAAGAAACAAGTCAAGGAAGAGAGTTGGAAGAAGAAGAAGAATCACTTATGTACGAGGTGTGGAGAAGATCTATGAGGCTTGAAGAGAAGAAGTTTCGAACCTAGAGAGCCTCTTAACACGCTATGAAGGAAAGAAGACAAAGGAAAATAAAGCCCAGAATAGGTCGTTATTGACCCGGGAACGGTTGGTACTGAGCTTCCATTGAAGAGCAATTGAAGGAAATTGGAAGCATACCATTCCGACCCGGGTGTGGGTCGGTACCTGTTGAAACGTGGACTGCAAGTAAAGACTTTTTTAGGTGTTGGATCGATACCTGCTAAAACGTGGACTGCAAGTAAAGACTTTTTTTAGGTGTTTTATGTTTAGGGTCTTTTAGATTTTATTTTGTTTCGTTATTTGGGGTAGCCTATTAGTATTTAAGGAGACATTGGGATGGGCCAAAAATCATCCACAACTCTTCCAACTAATTTGAGAAAGACATTGTTAAAGAGAGAATTGAGAGAGAAGAAACTTGGGTTGCAAGTAAGAAGTCTTTTGTGAAGAAAAAGTTTTCAGTTCTTCTCTTTTTGATTCAAGGTTGTTTTTTTGGTTGAAATCATGTCTTCCCATGTTGTTTTTGGTGTAATTTGCATGATGAGTAGTGAGTAGTCTACTTTTCTACGGTTGGGGTAAAAACCTAACAAGGTTATGCACGCTAATTTATGTTTTGATGATCAAAGTTGTTCTTATCATCTCTATCTCTTTTATCCTCTTTATTTGAATTTAATTCCTTGATGACAATTGAGACATTGTGTTTGCAATTGAATTAGAAGATAAAATTGTAAATTTGAATAATATTTTGGGTGTTGTAGCGAATATTGAAATTTCATTGAATCAAATAGAAAGAAAGTGTTTATTTTTTGTGAAAATTGAAATAAACTCTTAATTAATTGGTGAATGTCATTATCTTGAGATGAGAATTTGTCTGATTATTGAACTATAGGTTGCATGTATAGTTTTGTTGTGATAGTCCTTTGCATTAGAATTTTTTATACAGATTTTTGAGTCTCGTTAGTGTTCGTATCAGGGTCGATTCCGAGCCAATGTGGGTTGGTACCGAATGTGGTCCTTTGTAGATTTTTGAGTGTTTTGTGTTGTGAAGGTTGGGTCGATACCGACCCTGACAAGGTCGGTGCGGAGGTCACCCTTGCCTTGTTTTTGTGTGTTTGCTTGGTTCTTGATTGCTTTTGACGACTAGGGGCTTAGAATTTTCTAGCTCCCGTAGACGAACCTGACTCCGCTATACTCAACGGGGTTTTGATATATAAATTTATTTACTTGTTTAGGATCAAGAAACCCTATCAACGAGAGATGATGCACATTGTCGTATATATATTATACATATTGAGATGTTACAAACCGTGCAACTTCCATATAATGATATAAATTTTGGCTTTGGTTCGGGTACAGAAGTCGAGGAGAGATTAAAGACGGGTCCCAGAGATAAATGAAAGAATCGAAGCCTTTCACAATCATCCATATGATCGATCAGCTGGTGATCCTCCTCCCCCTACTTTTATGTATGTTCCTTTTGTGCATTATTCAAGATTCCCTTAATTGCCCCAGTGTGACCTCGGTTGCGTTTTTTTGTGGTAGCCAGGACCAACTAACCGATACCGATGGATATATGGATCGATGCCTGGCTATGTAGCTAGCTTTAAATACTCCTACTCACTCCTATCCTTTCTTGCCTTATACGAACCACAATAGGGGAATCAAGGTACGCAGTTACACGGGCCTTTCGATCGTATAAACGAACGCACCTTCAACTCAATCGTATACGTACAACGTGTGTATAATACACGTACGTACGTACATATAATATAATGTCGGGAGTATGGGTGTTCAAGCAGAACGGGGTGATCCAGCTGGTGGAGAACCCTCAGGGAGACCAAGGGACCGCGTCGGGAAGGAAGAAGTCCCTCGTCTACCTCCCGACGGGGGAGGTGGTGGACTCGCACTCCTTCCTCGCCCGCATACTCGAGAGTTTGGGGTGGGAGAAGTACCACGGCGGTAACAACGACCTCTTCCAGTACCACAAGCATTCCTCAATCGACCTCATCTCTCTTCCCAAGGACTTCTCCAAGTTCAATTCCGTCCATATGTACGACATCGTTATAAAGAATCCTAATGTCTTCCATGTCAAAGACGTATAATTCATCTAACTTTATACATAATGTCGTCCATGCATTTGGTCATGTGTTCCATTCCATCTCTGTTCTTATAATTAAATAAGAAATCCGCTCCATCTCTCCAACTTTATACATATGCAAGCAAGCTTAATTTAATTCTCATCCATCCAGTGTCTAACAATTGCAAGCTCTCATTTTTGTTTTTTGTCTTTTACTAATTAATTGTCAACGACCTAGCTAGAGTTGGACCTTTTTTTCTAATAAATTATTAAGGTCACAAACAAGTGTTACCTTTATACATTTGAGTATTTACAAATACTTTGTTAGACATTTGAATATTAAAAAAACGAAATAAGTCATATAAGTATTTTTCGACTAAAAAATTGACGTTTATTCAAAGCTTTCTTTTATGTTGAAGTTGATTATTTTTATTTTTCTTTCAAAGTAATTGATACTCAATTTTCGATAAAACTTCAATTGGAGTTAGCAGCATATTATTAATTAAAATTATAAACGTTCTTAAATAAATACCTATTAAAATTTTCTTGAAAATGAAAATATTTATTTAAAAATATGTTTTTAATTGTTTGCGTAGTAGCACAATCCGATGAATTCGTTATTGTTATGGACCGTATATATGTCTTTACAAATAAACAACATCAAAGATTTTATTTCCATTATAAACAACCTATATATAAATTATGATTTATGATGGAATAATCAAATTGCGCCTTAAAGAAAATGAAACTCTTACTTAGGTTGAACAATTTATTTCTGTATTTTTATTAAATGTTTAACCATATACAATTTTTTGATTTTTCAAATAAATTGTGAGTATAGTTTTATTAATTATAAATATAAAACTAGGTTTAACCTATGATAAAAAAAATAATTAATACACAATTGTTTTTTGCATGTAAATTTAATTAATTTCATAGAACATTACTAACATGGCAAATAAACTTTTGCTTTTATAATACTCAAATGTCCAAATTTATATATTTAAATACTCATTTGTCCAAATATGTTTTCTAGATACCCTAGTATACAAAAAAGGTATTTTTTTAACCACTTTGACATTTTGGGCAATCATTAGCTATCCGCATGAGGATCATCCTAATTTTTTTGAAGACACTACGTACTTTAAAATTACGAGATTCGGAAATATATTAACCAAACCTATTTATTCGTAATTGTACCCATATGTTGAATTAATGAATTTTTCATCCCTTAATTGTCAATAATACTAATACGTAAATAACTAACAATTTGGTCAATATATCGAGAATCCGAATCCAGTTAAAATGGGAGCCTATGTGCAAAATAACAACAAATCTTGACCGTCCATCTAGGACAAAAACAAGAAGTTAACGCGCATATTAGGCCCAATAAAGGGATGAAGATAGCGCATTCCACCAGATTCTTCATCCTCATACTTGACGAACAAGTAAAATCGCTCAAAGAAACTCTAAAATCTCGATCCGGCTTTTGGATCGTGTTCGTTAGTAACCGATAGGGAAGGTGTAAGAATGACTTCCCTTGGCAGTGGAATAAAACTAAAATGCAGGAATTAAAATTGTAGGGACGCTTTCCTTATAGAGGAGCCCCACTTAAACCAACTAGTCTTAATGGATAAACCTCTAGTGGATCATTAGTAGTTCACTCAGATAAGGACGCTCTTAGGAAGGATGTCCTTTTGCAGCGGAATACTTAAGCAGATTGAAAACACAGAAAATAAATAAGTAAGGACAGGCACAATGATTTATAGAGGAACCCCACTTAGACAAACTAGTCTAGATGGGTAAACTTATACCTTCGAGGAGGATTTTGAATGACTTCCCTTTAAGTTGTATTGAATGAGTCCTTACAGCTATTACACAGGCGAACTTCACACTTCCTTAAACTATAAGCTTCCGTCCCTATAGTTTATTAGTGAGATTCCTGTAAGCCCTAACTGGTAACCTAACACTCAAATAGCAAGATACAAGGAAATCAAACCTCACGTGTTTCATCGTCCCTTCGAAAACACAACACTAGTTACAAACAGATTTGTGTTTTGATTTGGACTTCTTCTTCGATCTGACACTCTCTCTCACTCTTGTTCTTAAGTTGTTCTTCTTGTTCTTGAAAGCTCTCGAGAGTGTGTGGAAGAAGTCACCTCACAATAAATACAAGTGGTTGTATTTATAGTGGGTGAGGTAGAGTTCTTATCCTAGGACCCATTTTCCCTTTTGGCATCCTCAAAGATTGTATCAAAGATGTTACTTTCTCAATGTTGTATAACGTTGTCTTCATCTGATCAAATTCAACTCCTTCCTTCGTTGGGGAGCTTCCACGTGCTATCTTCGGATGAGTTGAAAAAGCGACGTCTTGGCTTCACGTTGGTTTGTCTTTTGACACCTGAAGCTTCTGAGAATTGCAATCGCCGATGATGTCAACTTTGTCGGGCAATCTTTTTATTTGAATTTGAACATTGACATTTTGGCGTGCGTTCCTTCTCGATAGGGACAGATTTTCAATCTTGCAGAAACTCATTCTTGATCATCTTGACATGAAGTTCTTGGCATCCCTATTCCATAGGGACGGCTATCACTTGTTAGCGTTTTCTCTTGATGATTGTCCCGAGAAGGAATCCTAGGATCAATACTTAGAGAACACATAAAAAAACATTGAGCTTGCCATTATCAAAATTAGGGACGGATCCGTTGATCCGATGTTAATGAATGTCGTCCCTAACACCGTCCAAAAAATTTCTCCCTTTTTGATGATGACAAACTCTTAGCAAAATAAGCACATTTAAAGCTTAAAGCGAAAAAAAGAAAACTTCTTGAACGTTTTTTAGACATAGCATTTTTCAATACTATCAAGTTTCCCTCAAGTTGTCAATTCATTCAAGGTTTTCAATTTACCCAGAGAATATTTTTTGGTTGAGCGTTCTTATGACTTAGCTTAATTCCCCCTTAACACTTGCATATTCTATGATAACTTTCAACAACGCATCTCTGCAGATACTATACTTCCCCCTTTTGGCATCATCGAAAAGGAAAACAAGTGTTAGAACTGTTAGCACAAAATCATAATTAAAGTCTGGAACGCTTGAACACAAGGTATGTAGAAAATTGGGACTTCATTCATGAAACAGATGTTTACAAAATACATAAATGAAGTGAAGTGCAACAAAAGAGAGCGTGGAGGATAAAAGGAGGGAGGAGTGATCAGTCGAGATTCCTGAGGAAGCCATCCTTAGGAGCTTTGAGCAACTCAGTTTGGTCGGTCATAAATCTCGACAGGGCAACCATGTGCTGAGCAAGGACGTTGCAATGCAAACCAAACTGAAGTTCCTTTGTTGGCTCATAAACTTCTTCTTTCTTCATAAGAGCCTTGACCAAATCAAGGAACGACAAAGAATGATCGTTCCTACTACATTTTGCCATATGCTCGATCAGAATCCTTGGCAGGTTGATCAGTTGATGGTGAAGGAAGGCATCTAGAAGAATACTAGTCAGCAATTTGGACAATCGATTTCTTCTTTTGCCTTGGGACTACCGTTCTCACAATGAAATGGTGAGTAATGGCTCCCGTATTGGTTAGGACGTGGGATTTTTGGTCAGCATATTGGGGAGCTTTCCCTCTGAAAGTTCTTGTCAACAAAGACTCCTAATCAGATTTGAAGCGTCCAAATCCCTTGATTAGAAGATCATGGAGGGATTTGGGAGGAGAAGACTTTAGCTTTAGGAGACGACGTACATAGCTCTCAGTAAATGTGAACGATTCTGCTTGAGCTGTGAACGTCTCTTAGATCTTAGCATCACCGGATTGGGAGACGTGCAAAATCAAAATAAAAGAGTTTGACTTGCTTCGGATCCACGGATGCGAAAACCTGTCCAAGCTTCTCCCAACCTTGAAATTTGAGCAAGTTCTAGGAACTCCTCTGCCCCATTATTTTGGAGGAGTTTCTCTGAAAAGATTAGTTGACCAAGGATCTTCTCTTCCGTGTCCTTGCTCTTTTTTGTCTTCTTCCCTTTTCCTTGATCCTGACGATTGATATCCTCATCGTCGCCATCAACATCCTTATTTTCATCCTAAGACTCATCTTCCCCATCCTGAGCCTCATCATCATCTAATCCATCAACAGGTTGCTCCTCTTAATGTTCCTCTGAAGGAGCATTCTCATGACTTGGCTTCTTTTCATCTTCTTTCTCAACCTTCATCGGGTCAGCAGTTGGGTTGGGTTGAGCAGTTGCCTTAAGGACGACTTCAGGTTGCGTCCCTTGAGAGATAGTCACTGAGATCTCAGAAGGAGGGGTTAGAGACTTCTCAACTTCATCGTTAAGAGCATCCCTTTGAGCATAGGGAAGCGTCTTGTTGAGGTTAGCCCGCATTTCAAGCTCTAGCAGGTCCTCTCCCCTAGTTGCAGCTTCTAGCTCAACACTGATTGCAAACTCCAAACGCTCGGCCGAGACCCTTGGGGACAGCTGAGGAATTGAAGGAAGTTGGGGAAGATTGATATGAGAGGGAATGGTAGGGAAATCATCCAGGTTTAGGGGAGAGGGGATGGGGGCCATAATTATGGTTGTTGTGGTGGTTGGGTTTGACGATGACACCGTTTTGACAAGGTACAGTGTCTCCTTGGAAAGTTTAAGGGCTTTGGTCGTGGCAACCTTGAGCTTTTTGGCTGGAGGGGGAGCGTCCCTTTTCTCTTCCTCTATTACTCGGCCCACCATACGGATGGCGACATTTTAGTTTGAGACTCCCCTTTGGTTATGATTGAGGTTTTAGGGATAATGGGCTTCTTTTTGGAGGGAGGAAGAGGAGGAGGTAAATACTTTGGTTGGGATCTCTCTTTAGCTTTGGGAGATTTGAAAGATTTTGCCGAAGGGGAGGAAGGTTTGGCAATGGGGGTTTTTGCTAGTGGCGATGCGGTGGCTGCTGTGGTGGTTTGGATTTTGAAGGATAAACAGGAAGAGGAGGGAGGATGGCATTTGAGAAGTCTAAGATTACCTTAAGGAGTTCGGCCATGGTGTCTTGACCAAACTCGAAGGGAAGAACGGTGGGGCCAATGAATAATGGGTTTTTCATCTTAGTTTCTTTCAACCGTGGCAGTACTAACCTCTCGAGGAGATGTCGAGGTTTTGCTTTTGGACTGGCTCGACGGTTTTTAGGGCTGTCATAATCATCTGGCCGACGGTAAGCGGTTCCTTCTCCAAAAAAATGTCGAAGAGGAGATGGTCAAGAACCACCGACTTCTATTTAGAGGAGCTTTTCTTTGGCTTTGAGGTGGCGGCGATGGACGACATTTTTCTTTTGGAAATTTGAGTGGTCTGACGGCGAGGGGCCATGGTTGAGGTTTAGGGTTTATATGAGAAGCTTGGGGAAGATGAACAGAGTTGGGAAGATGGAAGAGTTTTGGAAGGATGCTAATAATGGGATATTATGAAGCGTAAAGAGAAAAAAGAAAGAGGTGGAAATGTATTTATAGGGAAAGAAATAGGGTACACTCGTAATTACCATGGGCTTCCCGATGAACGCCATGTGGATACTTGCAAATTAAGCAATTGACGATTTTTACCCTAGTTGTTCTCGATCCACAACTGTCTTTCTCTTTCAAATTTCAAACTTCAAAAACCTTTCAACTTCCAGAGCAAACAACCGAACGACTTCCCTTTCGAACTTTCTCAGAACAGTAACCCTGGCTTGTCAACTGCCATCCTTAGAGTGATCTGGTTTTAGAACATTCAAAATGACCGGATCATAGTCCTTATGATCACAAAACCATTTGGAAACCAAGCAAGTACATCCCGTAAAGGAAAGTACATAGAAGGTCAAAGGACACTTTTGCTTGGCTCTCAGCTAGGGTAAGCTTACAGTTCCCATCATTTCGGCTTATAATGAGGGTTGGGTGATTAGGGAAACTCTTGAGACCAAAAGAGAATTCAAATAAAGTCCCATGCAACGCAAACAAAATATTTAAGACTAGCGTCCCTGAGAATATGATTTTCAATGCACACAGTTCTAACACATGTTTTCTACTAAACATAGTCAATCATTGAGAGAATAATAGAACAAGACTTGTTTAATTAACAGTTATCATCCCCAGGAGCACACGAAGATGCTCACAGGGTCGTTTATCAAATGCTTTAGTGGAAATATTGTTTTTTTTATTGAGGTGCTACTAGCTCATACATGCCAAAATTAGGCTACCTGAGTGTTACATGGCAAGCCTAAATCATCACAACGGATGGTCTTAAAAAATTTAAACAGCAATGGTTGTGGACTCAACAACGATCTAAGCTAGTTTACAGATAAATTGAAAAAATGACTAAAAGAAGAAGAGAAGTTGGAAATAGTAGTAGGTCAGACTCCTATAGTCGACATGTCTTCTGGATAAAAAATTAGCCGCCTGATTGCACTCCCTGAAATAATGTAAAAAACTACATGAGGGATTTCTAAAAAGAAGGTGTCGTATGTCATTAATAATAGTAAGGATTTTCCACGGAACTTTTCATAGACATTTTAATTAATTAATAATAATAATAATAAGGTTATCACCCTCAATAATAAGTTTATTAACCTCTGTTAAGTCAAAAGTTTTCAAAGTTTCAAATAAAGAGGAAGCATTATGACGGTTTTGAGAACTCTTATTCCTAGTATAGTTTGAGTTTGATTGGCCACTTCTTAAAACTATGGACATACTTGTCATGTTTGATTGGCCACTTCTTAAAACAAAACCATTATTGTTACATAATAAGAACCTAGCATATGAGGAACCATTTCGTTGTCGTGACACGTCAAAATTTACTTTTATCTAATCCAGAAGGTTGTTTTTTTTTTCCAGATTTCATGACCTGTGCTCCTATGACGGTTTTGAGAACTCTTATTCCTAGTAGAGTTTGAGTTATCCGAATCTAAGAATTGAGAGAAAACTAGTTTTGAAGGTAAACTTGTGGGATCTATTCTGGAAGGGTTAAAGACTTTTGCGTTTCGATGGGCCCAGATATACCACCAAAGGAAACATATAGGGCCACAGTTCTAGTTACTTTTTAAGGTCAATTGTATATTATCAATTAATGTTCATGTATCAATTATAGTGAAGGAGTAATTTAAAAGTTTTTCCAAGCGCAATATCATTAAGTGAGTAAACGAACATTCAAAGATCAAATGATTTAAATTCTCATCATGGAATTCACAGAGCGAACAACAATTGGGTACACAATTAAAGAATCAATTCAATCTATCCGTGGTTGGAGGGCAGTCTGCACACGATTTCCAAAGGAAATTTTATATCTTTGGAGGGGTAACCTGGTTTCCAAATCCATGCAATATTATCTTTAGGAGGTGATGAGGTAGACGAGAGAAAGCCCGACGCTCAATGATCCGTAAAGATTCCATTGGAAGCAGGTAGCCATATAAGACAACCATCAGTCGGTGTATACGGAATTCATATATGACAAATGATCGGTCCGGATCGGAGAGTCTCAAAATTCAATTAAAAACCGAACCCCGTAGTAGTACAAGGTAGGGTGTCGAACGCTCGGGAGTTCGTTCGTTGGGTGCACCAAAAAGACTTAAAATAGGAGAAGAAAGGGTAAAACAAGGAAAATCAAAGGAAACAACTCGGGACCGACATGGGTCACTTCGACCCGAGAAGGATCGACGTAGGTTTTGCACGGGACCGACACTGATGAAGTCGGGCCCGAGGTCTGGGAATGTCGGACTAGGCAATAGGAGAGATCGGTCTTGGGTTTTTGGGTTCCTTCCCTAACTAGATGTGGGTAATTCCACCCCAATTCAGCCAATAAGTGTTGATCCTCGTAGAATCGAGGTTGTTCGCCTTCGATCCCGCCACTCTACATATCGACCCTAGGGAATTTTACCTCCCATTTCGATACAAGTTCAAGTGATAGGCAAAATATTGCTTTCACTCACTCTTGCCAATCACAAGCCCTTGATCCCTTGCTTTCACAAGAGATTGTAACTCTATGTAGAGAGGATTCCTAGATCAAACACTCAAGGCTATGGAATTGGGGGTTCACACCCAAACCTAGCTAGGGGTTTCCCCTATAGCCCAAGACTATGGAATCTACTCCATAAGGCTAGAGTAAAAAGCAATCAAAAGACAAAGCAAACAAATCTCAATCATCCAACTCAAATCAAAGCCAAATCTCATTCAATTCAAAGGGAAATCACAAGATCCAAACTCAAATCCACAAATTGCAAATCAAAACAAGTTCAAACTCACAAATTCTTCCTAGATCTCACTATCCTCCACCGAATTCTCCTCTTCTCCTCCTCTCCTTTCTTCCTCGTTGCTCTCCAAGTCTTCCTTGAGCCTTTGAGAGTGATTAGATGTGTCTAAACTTTGATCCTTGTCTTCTCTCCTTTTAATTAGGGGCTAAGAATACCCAAAATAGAAGAAGGGCAAAAGTGGTAGATCACATTTGTGTGCCTTGGTGCTCAATCTACACTTCACCGACTTGGACCGACACGGAGTAACCTCGGGCCCGACTTGCCACACCTCGGTCCGGGTCTCCATGAGTCGATCTCGGGCCCGAGTTGCTGGGCACCTCGATCCTGGCCTCGGTCCTCTTCTCTTCTTGGCTTTTCTTAAGCTCCTCTTCATTGATCGCTCGGCTCTTCCGCTCATTTGTGCTCATGCCTTGCTCCTCCTTAGGGACTCCTTCCGAAACCTCCTCAAAACACGCCAAATTACCTACAAAATGCAACAAATTCGCATAGTCTCAGAATCTCATAGAAAATCGGAATCTAAGCTAAAAAGGAACAAAACTAGAAAAGAAAGGAACAAAAGACACCTATTTACTAGGGAAATTAACCACTAAAACACCACCAAAATGAGAGACATCAATAAATAACTTGTATCACAGTAGGCGGCATAATTAGTCAAAGTGCATAGAGGTCCTAAGAGCGGTTAGGCAAAATAATTGACGAGACACATATATCAATATCAGTGTTACTAAAAAATGATAATAAATCATAATTCGGGAGCCAATTGTCAGTCCAAAATTTGATATTGTTTCCATTGTCAACCTGGCATCTAATACGTTTAGAGAACTGATCTCTAATGTTTAACAAGCGTCCAAATAGCCAGAGTAGTTGGTTTTATGGTATTGTAAAATTGATTGGGAGTGAAGGTGTTTTTCAAATACAATTTCAACCCAAATGTTGTCCAATTGAGCTACTAGTTTTCAAAGAAGTTTCATTTGTAAGAATAAGTTGATATTTTGGGCAAATTTTAGTCCAAGTCCCCCAGCTAATTTTGGTTTACATATATTTTCCCAGCTAAGAAGAGGATGGTGACTAGCAATAAACTTGTTCCAAAAAAAAATATTTAGCAACCTTATCAATCTGGTTTAGTATACCATGAGGGAGTAGAAAGCTCTGCATGAGATAGTTAAACTTGCTTAGAAGACAAGATTGTATAAGGACCACATGTCTTACCTAGGAAATAGTGTTGACTTTCCATTGAGATAGTTGTTTTTTTTGTAAGTGAGTGATTGTATCTAAAAACATACTATTTCGAACTCTACCTTTCAAAATGAGAATTTTCAAATATTTCTCCATTAAGGATGAAACCTAGATGTTAAGAATGCTTACCAGGGATAACGATGTATCATGTGAGATATTTGTTGAAACTTGGAATGAGCTCTTATGATAATAAATTGATAGGCCAGAAAGAAGAGTAAATTTGTTGAGGAAACCTCAGATAAAATCCATATTAGAAGTAGTAGCATTTGCAAAAATTATGGTGTCATCAACAAAGCTTAAAAAAGAGATAAGTGTTCCATCCTTGACTAGTTATGTTCCAACCCGTTTAGAAGTAGCATGAGCTTCAAGTTGGAGTGTTTAAGACAAGTATTACATAGTCAATACAAACATGAAGGGTGCTATAGGGTCACCCTGGCGAATACCACACTGAGGTGAGAATTCAGTGCTAGGCTCGTTATTAACCAAAACTGAAGAAAGAAGAAGAAGAAGAAGAAGAAGAAGAAGAAGAAGAAGAAGAAGAAGAAGAAGAAGAAGAAGAAGAAGAAGAAGAAGAAGAAGAAGAAGAAGTAGTGATATAGGTCATGACAAGGTGTATTCAATGAGCATTGAATCCAAATTTAGTCAGGATTAGTCGAATGAAATTTCAATTAAGTTTATCATATGCTTCTTCTAGATCCAGTTTTATTGTCATCCAACTTGAACGACCCTTTTTCTTTTTATGGAAAGAATGAAAAATTTCGTGGGCTATTAGAATATATGTTATCCTGGATAAGTCGCCCTTTTACGAATGCACTCTGAAGCGGGTGAATAATCAATTGGATAGTAATTTGGTAATAACCTTATACATTATGGTACACAAGTTGCTCGGGCGATAATGATTAATTGTTTGAGGTGTGCCGATTTAGGAATTAATGTTATGAATGTTTTATTCATTGAGCGGAACATAACTCTAGCATGAAAAGAGGCGTTGAGGTATAATGGAAGATCCAATAGTGGGCCAGTAGTTTTGAAAGAATTCAACTGTAAAACCATCCGGTCCAGGTGTTTTATTTAGTGCTAGATCAAAGACAAGAAGGAAGAAGCCTTGATTTCCGATGGAATAGGAGATTTTGCAAGAGCAATGTTATCTGGGTTAGTAACAACGGATGAAATGATATCAATGTCTCCTTGGTATAGAACACATGTCCTATTAATCTGAAATCTAGTTTTTAATTCCTGAGTGATGTGGTGAGATATATTGTCATGTTCTTTGATCATAAGGCCATCATGTGTTTAAAAAGAAAAAATACTTTGTTTTAAATCGACAGAACTTGGAAATTGTCTAAAAATATTTTGTATTCTTATCTTCATTTTGTATATGAGTAATCTTAGCACGTTGCTTCCAGAATTTATGATGGAAGTCAATCAATGCACTGTATTTGTTTAGATGCTGCTGAAGTTTTGTCAGTATGTGCGGGTTGGACGGGTCTCGAAGCAGCTCATTTTGAAGATTTTGAAGCTGATGTTATGAAATTCTTAATTGTTCAAAATTATTATTGATATGTCATTTTGCTCAATGTTTAGAGTGTTTTTAAGCAATGGCATTTTCATAGTGATCTTAAATACAAATTATTCAGTTAGTTTATATCACCAAACCTTCTTCACAAGATCCACGTATTGTGGTTTAGAAATCCACGCGTTTTCAAATCTAAAGGGGCATTTAAAGTATTTTTTATGTTTATCTAGATCAAAGGATATGAGACAATGGTCAGAGGTGGTGAACGGATGGTGGTGGATTTTCAGCGTTGGAAACAGGTGGGTCAGAGATTGGTGAATTAAAACTCGATCAAGATGCTCGAAAGTACGTGTTATGGTCAGAGTTTGAGCTTTTTCTCCAAGTAAAGGGAAAGCCTGTGAATTTAGTATTTTGTAGTCTTAACGTATTCTGGATATTGAGAAGGCGGTTAAATCTAATAAGTCCCGGACTAAGACCCCCCATTTTGTCAAAGAGACAATCAATTTCATTTAGATCTTCAATAAGAAGAAACGTACAATGAAGTGAGTTAACGGTAGTACTAAATGAATCCCAAAATGGTGTTTTGTCCTCTTCCCGAGAAGGAGCATAAACAAAGATTAGTATAAGTGGGTTGATTGGGTCGTCATTTTTAGTTATAATGAAATTGCATGACTAAATTAGTGGGCTAAACTGTTGTGTGAATTGATTATTTAGTATAAGTAGGGCGATACCCCCTTTGGATCCAACAGAAGGAGAGAAGATACATCATTGAAAGCCACATTTTTGGATAATTACATCAGCAGGTTGTATCATTGTTTTGGTTTCAGCTAAGCATAAAATGTCTAACTTATATAGTTTTCTTAGGAAAGCAATTTCATCCCAGAAATTAGCCCTCCTAATACCCCTTACATTCTAATAAGAAACAGTCATAATATATTACAAAAGGGGAACTGATCATAAAAGATGGTGGATAGAATTTGAGGAAGGTGTTTATAGTCAGAGAAAAGAAGCCAAATTCTAAACATGATCGTGAGTATACAATCCCCTGTAAGAGGGAAATTATGATTATTAGTTGTAAGTAATAAGTTCATATTGTAATGTAATTTAAAATAAAAATATTGATTGGAGAGTACCAACTGATAAAGGTAAACTTATTTAGCAAGCATGTTGGGAAATAGACATAAGATGGTGACCCGTAATTAATCCTTACAAACAGGTTTATGCAATTTAATGGAGTAATAGGATACGTAATTTGAATATATAAATGTAGTAGCAGAAGTTTGTATTGAATAGAATTATTAATTATGTGATTGTGAAGAGATATAGGTGTAAGAATTAAGAACTGAGAACATAACAACCGGAAAAGGTGGTGGCCGGCGGTGCTGGAATACATTAATGAAGCAATCTTCATTATAAGACAATATGTTAAAATCCAAGCAAAACAACAGTAATAAGGGATGGTAAGAACAAGTAAGGAGTTGTAAAAGCTATAGTTAAGATAAATATTAGCGGAAGAAGCAAATGATCTGACATGGCTGACAACCTAATTAATGTTTACTACAATTTCATAATCTCGGTCATGCCACAAAAAACAAAAGAGGACAACACTTGAAATAAGACAGTTTGAGATGGTGATTGGCATTAGTCTGAAATTTACAAACAACTGAATGAAGATTACAAACAATTGGATGAAAATGCAAAGTGGTATTCCAATAACAAATTACAAGTAGACCTAGCAAAAAGTGACCTGAACCCGAAATCCGAACTGAACCGACCCGAACCGAATCCGATATTGGACCTGAACAACGAAAAATAAACAATCCGAACATGACCCAGACCCGATCTGAATCCGATCCGATCCAAAACTGGCCCGAACCGAAATGACTTGAATAAAATATAATCCAAAACCACCTGAACCGAACTGACCCGTACTAAACCTAACCCGAAATCACCCGATCTGAAATGACCTGATCCATAACGACCCGATCTAAATCTGACCCGAAGTGACTTGAAATCATCTGAACTAAATATTAAGAGTAGATATACTTTTAAAAATTAAAAATAAAAATAAAAATTAATGGTACAAAATAGTAGAATGTTGGTGCACACAAACAATGTATAAAAAAATAGAGAAATTTGCACTAAACCACCCGTAGAATAGGAGTTTCGTCAAAAAATCCGTTAAAACATGTAAGTTTACTATAATGCCCTCAACTGTTCAAAATAATTACAAAAAAAATAACCGATTTGGGCAGGTTTTTGGGATCCGGCCGGTTCACTTCAAAAACAAATAAATCAATAAAAACCTTTGTTCACTTATAAAACCCCAACTCCGATAATTTGCTCCAATTCCATCGTCTAGGGTTTATCTCACTCAAATTGATTTGGGAGATTTTGGGAGAGCTGAAATCAATAGAACTTTAGGCCTACTTTTGAGAGATTGGGGTGTGGAGGACTGGTATTGGGGCAGAATTAGGGCTCTAATTTGTGCGGCATTTGCACAGAGGAATCAAGGCTCCATTTCGGTCGAAGAAGCAGCTCAAGGGTAATCTTCTATCTATCTCCTTTGATTTTATCAATTGTATTGGACGCACATGTAATTTATGGTGTGGAATTGATTTGGTTGCAAGGATGTCTTCAAGTAGTGGATGTTGGCCAACCAAGCAGGTTCGTTGCAATTGTGATTTGGTTGCAAGAATCTCCACAGCCCAAACTCCTAACAGTTATGGAAGGCGTTTTTTCAATTGTCCAAAATATGTTAAATCTGTCAACCGTGGCTGTGGGTTCTTTGCATGGATTGATGTTTCATCCAGACCAAGGCAACTAACATAATCAAGAGGCTGGTGCAACAGAAAAACGAGTGGGAAACAAAATGTCATGGATTGGAATCAAGGTGCTAGGAGCTGGAAATTCTAGTTGCATCCAAGGAGAAACAACTTGCCATCCTGCAAGCTCACTCCAAATTCAGCCCAATAATGATGATTGTAGTTGTTGTAGTAGTTGCTGTAATAGCCAATGTAGTGTTCTAAGGCAGTTTGTGATGATGTTGTTTGTAAGGCAGTTTGAATTTGTCTTAATTCACATTGTTGTTCTTGTAAGACTTAATTGACATTTGTGTTATGACATTTGGATGAATGGATTGTTAGAGTCATGGTAAAATGCATGTTTGGTGAAATGTTTGAGCAATTACACAGTTTTATGTTATGGCATTTGGATGAATGGTAACAATTACACAGTTTTGAGCAAAAATTTTAGCTCAATTCCATAACGAAAGGCATCTGTCATAGCTATAAACAGAATAGCATTCATAACTTGAGTTGGAATTGCATTTTAGAGTAAACATTTGAGCTTTCTTCCACAACAAAATGCATCTGTCATGAGCAATAACAACAACATAGCATCTGTCATGAGCTATCAACACACAATTCTTCATTTGTCATGAGCTATCATCACACAATCCATATCAAACAGAGGTGCATATCAACACACAATTCATAGACAAAATTAAACACAATTCATACCACTAGAGCTACACAACATTCAACAAAGGTGCATATCTAACACAAGAGCTACACAATTCATACCAAAAGCTTGTGCATTTGTAGGCACAAAATTCATACCAAAAACAGGTGCATATAATGCACTGTCATAGTTTAACAGATTCATACCAAACACAAATTCATACCAAACACAAATACCAAATCCAGAGTTACATCCTAGAGTTTAACAGATTTACACTCATTCCCTAAAAGACTACCCTAAGCTTCTAAATATCCTACAGACGCCTTTCCTTGAGCTTGTTGCTTGTCTTGACAGCCACCTCCAACTTCACTTTTGAGGCAAGGGTTTTTCTCCTGCGTCTAGGTGTTCCATTGGAGTTAGATGTAAGAGATTGCCCACTTGGTAGTGTGGATGGCATCCTAGAATGATCTTGGCTCACTTGCACCAGAACATATTCATTATAAAATAAAGTATAAGGAAAGGTACATAGTGATCACTTTCAAACAGTATAAGGACATGTACCTGAGTTGGAATTGCAGTTGATCCTTGATTCTCCTCCTCTTGAATTACATGGAGCATTGATATGAGCTCTTCATCCTCCACATTAGCCTCAACATTCTCATTTTGTGTAGAGTTGAAATTTGTTCCAGCAACCTTGCAATACAAAAATAACACAGAAATGAGTTACCCTTCTCCAAACACAGAAATTAATAAATAACAAATGAATTACCCTTTTAGTGTATTTCCTTTTTCTACAAGGAATGACATTGCTAGCCTCCTTTGGTGGTCTCCCTCCTTTGTTTTGAGTTGTTGGTGGTACATGTTGTTTGGCAGGATTGGTGCACTTGTTCTTGTAGTGGCCCTCTTGGCCACATTTGCCACACTTGTTCTTCCCTTGCCTATTCCTTGTGTTGGTGCTTGTCCCTTCTCCAGGTTCCTTTCTCCTACTCTTCCTTGGCCTTCCAGGTTAGATAATGAAAGCAGGTGGGAGTGGCTCAGCAATGTCACTTGTCTCCCACTGATCATCTCTTGGCATTAGACGCACTCCCTCATCATTAGCCAACATGTAGGTTTGTTTTGTGAAGAATGGATGCACATATTGTTGAGGGTCCCCTCTCCTCTTTAAAATACAACACATTGCATGTGAGCAAGGGATTCCAGTTAGATCCCATTGATTGCAGCCACATGTTCTCTGGACCAAATTCACCACAAACCTCTTTGTGTCATGGTCAACTTCATACATATCATCAGCTCTATGACTTTTACACTTCCTAAGCCCTTCGTGGTTTAGCAAGCTCTACCTTCTTCACAACTTCTGGTGTTAGAAAACCTTGGTGATCTCTCATTTTCTCCCTCTTATTGATTTAACATATTCATGAGCTTTCTTCTGATCCACTCACACATGGAGAGAATAGGCATCTCTCTTGCCTCCTTGATACAACTATTGAAAGATTCACAACAATTATTTAGCAACATGTTTGACTTACAATGATGAGAGAAGGCATGCAGTGACCAAGTGGAAGGGTTGGCATCCATGAGATACTTCCATGCATTCACATCCATCTTCTTAGTGACCTCCATTCTCAGCCCAAACTCATGCACTGTCAAAGCATTCCCAGCAGCCCAAACTGCATCCTTGTAAGGTTTTCCTGGCCACTTCACCTTGAAATTGTTGTGAAGGTGTCTAAGACACACTCTGGTGTCACAGGTTGGTGCCACAATGTTCAAAGCTTCAATCAAACCTTGCAAAATGGCAAGAACATGTTAGTACTCAGCAAATGATACAAATCGATATAATTGGTTAAGTGTGTACCTTCTGTCCATCAGACATGAATGTCAAATGTTGAGACCCAACATCCTGAAGCAAGATTTCCAAAAACCAACACCAAGTCTCCTTCCTCTCAGCCTCAACCCCACAGCATGTTGGGTCTCAACATTTGGTTAAGTGTGTACCTCCTTCCTTTATGCTGTAGGGCAAGTGTTTTCATTCCCATCCACCCCCACAGCATAAAGCACTTGCCCTACATAAGCCCCCTTCAAATGGCATCCATCCAGCCCAATAAAGGGTCTACAACTAGCCAAAAACCCATATTTGCAAGCACCTAGGCAAATGTACATTCTCTGAGAGATTGGCTTCCCTGGTGGAGGTAATTCTTGAAGGGTTTTCACAAAGGCTGAGCTGCCTGGGTTCCACTTCTTCACAGTTGCAGCATACCTCCAAACCTTGGCATATTGCTCAGGTGTGTGGCCATATGTCAATAACATGGCTCTAAGTCTTGCTCTCCAAGCATGGTAATATGTTATCACTACACCATGCTCCCTCTTCACAGTTACCATGAAGCTCCTGATCCTCCACTGTGCATCCTCCTTGTAATGCTCCAAATACTTCTCAACTAACCAAACAGAAGTGGCCTTGGTGTTAACATCTTGCCATCCACATGTGTGATTTCCATCAAACTGTTTCAATTGAAAGCTGCCATCACTACCCATTCCTTGATTGATTTTGGAGCTCCAATATGCTTCAGAAAAGGTATGACATTCTGTTCTAATGAGGTATTCAGAAAGGCACTTAGGCAGTTTGCTTTGGAGAATGGATTTGACTATTATTACCTACACAGCCTTGAACTCACAACTAGATTTCCCACAATGACACTTCTTCATAGCTCTAATCATAGGACAACCACATTTATTTCTACAATATGCAGAGACTTTAGTCTTATCATTGTGTAGGTAATAATAGTCAAATCCATTCTCGAAAGCAAGCTGCCTAAGTGCCTTTCTGAATACCTCATTAGAATAGAATGTCATACCTTTGTTGAAACATATTGGAGCTCCAAAATCAATCAATGGATTGAATTCTTGGTACCTTGCATGACCATGACCATCAGACCCACTATAGCTTAGATAACCCTCATCCCCACGAATTGTTTGAAAGACATCTGCCTCCACCTCACCACTGACTTCCTCAACAACATTAGGATCTACATTTCTCTCAAATAACAGATCATCATCTTCTTCCACACCAAAGACATTCTCATGATGCACAAACTCATCATCAGATGAAGAAGATTCTGAACCTAACAACTCTTCTTCAACATTAGCATCTTCTTCTTCAGCATCAGATGAAGGCAATTCAGTTGGGTTTTTGGAGTTTCTAGGGTTTTCTATGGCCTCAGCTGAGGGAGCTATAGCATTTAATGCTTGGGATTGTTGGCTGAGTTGGTCCACACTCTCACAAGTTTGACTTAGGAGGAATCTTCCAGCATTGAATGGGCTTTTACTCTGAGATGGACTTGTAGGAAGTGAAGCCCGAATTGCATTTGGGCTCACCTCATTTTCTTGGATCACATAGATGTGCAACATCCTATCTCTACCAATACTCTCACACATCTCCCTAATGTCTCTGTCAACCACTATTTGCCTAAGTCCATCATGCAAAATAAACCCAGGCTTAAGCCACCACAACTCTATTACGTTCCCCACACTTGCACACTCCAATAGCATGACCTTTAACTCCATTAAAGACACCAAGTCTGGATCAACCCCTCTTTTACAGTAAACGGTTTTTTTTCTTATATGCTAGGTGATCTCCATTTGGAATCTTATAAAATACACCCCCATACATATATCTTATAGATATTTCCATCTACATTAAACAATCATGTGTCACGTTTTAGATTTGGCTCCACCACAACAATATCCAAACAAGTTAACAGATATGATATTACTATCCTAACAAAGCATTTTTCATCAAAAATATATAGTAGCAAAGCATCTTATTCAATTGAAAGTTGTGCCAGACTTGTCCATTCAAAAAGCCAAAAGCAAAGTGTCAGGAATCTTTCATTTTTAACATGCACTTATCAGCTAGCACAGAGGATTGAGCTTGGGAAGCTTACCTTGCAATGGAGCTTCACCAACCTTGCACCAACACCAACAATGGAGCCTCAGAAGCCTCAGAAATGGCCTACACCAACAATGCTCCACGAGTCGTCTCTGAAATCTCCCACTCCTGGCTTGATTCTCCAACTGTCGCCACACCAATGCAAGATCCCTAAATCACCTACCTTGGTAGCGTTTCAATCCACCAATTCAAAAGCCCCTAATTACCCACACCAAATCGAGTGTGATTTCCCCCCAAATATAAACCCTAGAATCGAGAGGGATTTGGGACTTTCTGATCGTTGGGAAATTAGGGGATTTTGTCGGGTTTGGGGCAGATTTGGGGGTTTTATAAGTTTTGGGTTTGATTTATATGTTTTTGAAGTGAACCGGCCGGTTCCCAAAAACCTGCCCAAATCGGTTGGTTTTTTTGTAATTACTTTGAACAGTTGAGGGCATTATAGTAAGCTTACACGTTTTAACGGATTTTTTGACGGAATGGGGCCTTGGGTGGCTATTTGTTAACGGAACTGAAATTTTTGGTGGTTTAAATCAAATTTTTGTATAATGGGTGGTTATTTGTAAATTCGCCTATTTAACGGGTGGTTTAGTGCAAACTTCTCAAAAAAATATGAAAACATACAATATGCCAAACACAACGTCCTTAGTAGCCTTCTTGCTAAGGACGTGTTCGAAAAAAAATTGAATCCAAATAACACCCGAATCCGAATTGACCTGATCTGAAATGCTCCGATTCAAAGCAATCCGAGAAGGACAAGAATTGAACTAGACCCAAAACCGAACAACATCCGATCCGAATTAATCTGATCCGAACTAATCCGAAATGACCCGAATCAAAACTAGATCTGAACCCGAACAACATCCGACCCTGAACCCGAACCGAACAAGACCCGAAATAACTTTTTGACCCAAACGAACCTGATCCGAACGACCCGATACAAACAGATCCGAATGACCCGAATTGCCAAGTCTAATTACAAGAGTATGTAGTAGAACTGTAAAATTTGCATTTGTGTCAAAATGCAGGGTCTTCCTTTTAACAACAACAAGAATTGGACATTTTGATGTAGAGTTTTAGACATTAAATGGTACCTGTAGAGATCAGAGAAGCTAGTAGCAAGTAAGCAGTAATTAATATAAGGGTAGATATGCATAAAGACTATGAAATAAGGGTCAGGTACATTACTTATTCATATATTATTTGGGAGAATTTAGTACAAAATAGAGTTACAAACCACTGAGCTATTAAACATAAGGGAGCTAGATCAATATAGAACCAGTTGCTGAGTGACGTATAGCAAAGTAAAACATATGTGTAAGCATGAAACTTAAACTTAGGCCGAGCTTTAGAACATGCAAAATTTGGTTCAGATAAGAACCTAAAACTCAAGAGTCTATTAACACAAGTAAAAGGTAGAAAGAAATAGTAGTAGAAACATCACAGCAAAATATAGCATGGTAATTAATCACAGAGGATTAAGAACACTGAAGCATTAACTTCATTCATTTAAGTGGCCTTAGGGCGGCCCCTTGTTATTTTAATTTTCTTCTGGATAGAGTAGGACTTAACCAACTGAGTGGCCATGTCATTGTCCTTGTTTTAGTAGAGTCAGAAGAGGTGGAAACAGAGCATGCAATGTCAACAACATTCATTTGGCTTTGAGGGTGGGAGTTGGAAGACTCAACACCATGCTCTATACCATTCAGATCCTTGTAGGCTAGTTGAGGAACAGGTAGTGTTGAAGAAACAAGGCCTATGCCAACAGAATCCACAGGAGAGGCACAAAGATATGGCAATATCATCATAGTCTCAAGAAGTAGGGCTGTGAGGTTTGATAGTGCATAGGCTACTTGGTCTCTTGCTTGCATGAGTAGGGTTGGGTCAAAAAACATAGACGGATCAAAGTTGCAATACATTTCTAGGGTTAGGAGAGGGTTATAGGGTGGGAGTGTTCAACAAAAGGGAGCTGATAGTTTGGAGGGATCGGTGCAGGAACAGTTTGAGCATAATGTGGTGGGGTAATCATTTGAGCTGCATGGATAGGTGAGACAACATTTGTACGAACAAAGATAGGACTAGTAGGGATTCTAGGCACAATGGGTCTAGTAGATAAGTCACCATGCAACCTTAGATTGGTTTGATAAATGGGGTCATTATCGTCATTGTTTTCCAGAATGGTAGGTTTAAGTTTTCTAGGCTGGATATTATTTATTTGGCACTCATCAAATGAATGATAAGGGTCCCACAGCACCCACAACCTTTGGACACTTACTCATAAAAAATATTGAGAGTAAGTGTAGTGCCATCATGATTAAGTATTTTCACACAACCCTTTAGAGGAGAGGTGACATCAACATTTACCAAAACCCTACAAAACTTCATATTGTTTTTTGCATTAGAAAGATCATCCACATGGATGATAATTCCAATTAGGTAACCGAATATATTGTTGCCAATTTGTTCAACGACAATGCAAGTAAGTTTATTCTCGCTCCCAAGTTAGTCGAGAGGACTACTGTTGATATCGGTCTCATTCATATAAAATTATCTACTATAATACAGTATAAAGCAGAGCTTGATTGGTCCGGATCGGAGGGTCTCAAAATTTAAATTTCTAACCGAACCTAGTTGAAGTACAAGGTAGGGTGTCGAACCCTCGGAAGTTCGTTCGATAAGAGCACCAAAAAGACTTGCAAAGAGGAAAGAAAGACTAAAAACAAGGAAAATCAAAGGAAACCACTCGGGACCGACATGGTCACTTCGGCCCGAGATGGATCGACGAAGAAATGGCTAGGACCGACACAGTTGTAAGTCGGGCCCGACATCTGGGGATATCGAACTAGGCAAAAATGGAGAGATAGGTCTTGGGTTTTTGGGTTCCTTCACTAGCTAGATGTGGGTCATTCCACCCCAATTCAGCCAATAAGTGTTGATCCTCGTAGGATCGAGGTTGTTCGCCTTCGATCCCGCCACTCTACACATCGACCCTAGGGAAATCGACTTCCCTTTCGATGCAAGTTCAAGTGATTGGCAATTGATTACTTTCGTTCACTCTTGCCAATCAAAAGCCCTTGTTTCCTTGCTTTCACAGAGGAATTAGCTCTTATGTAGAGTGGATTCCTAGATTAAGCACTCAAGGCTATGGAATTGGGGGTTCAAACCCAACCTAGCTAGAGGTTTCCCCCATAGCCCAAGACCAATGGAATCTACTCCATAAGACTAGAGTAACAAGCAATCAAAACACAAGGCAAACAAGTCTCAATCATCCAAATCAAAGCAAAGCCAAATCTCATTTAAATCAAAGGGAATTCACAAGATCCAAACCCAAAACCACAAATTGCAAATCAAAACAAGTTCAAACTCACAAATTCTTCCCTAGATCTAGCTCCTTCTCCACCGATTTCCTCTTCTCCTCCTCTTCCTTCCTTCTCCTTGGTCTCCAAGTCTTCCTTGAGCCTTTGAGAGTGATTAGATGTGTGTCATGATGGATAATCCTCTAATTGTCTTCTCTCCTTTTAATTAGGGGCCAAGAATAGCCAAAATAGAAGAGAGGCAAAAGTAGTAGATCACATTTGTATGCCTTGGTGCCCAATCCACAATTCCGCCGACTTGGACCGACATGCCTTGGTGCCTAATTGTCTTCTCTCCTTTTAATTAGGGGCCCGATGTGCTGGCACCTCGGTCCGATGTCCTAGAGTCGATCTCGGACCCGAGTTGCTGGGCAACTCGGTCCTGGCGTCGGTCCACTCTTCTTCTTGGCTTTTCTTGAGCTCCTCTTCATTGATCGCTCGGCTCTTCCGCTCCTTTGTGCTCATGCCTTGCCCCTCCTTGGGGACTCCTTCCGAAACTTCCTCAAAACACGCCAAATTACCTACAAAATGCAACAAATTCGCATAGTCTCCGAATCTCATAGAAAATCGGAATCTTAGCTAAAAAGGAACAAAACACACAAGAAAAGGAACAAAAGACACATATTTATATGGGAAATTAACCGCTAAAACACCAACAAAATGAGAGACATCAGAATACCCCATACTTAAACTTGCTTGTCCTCAAGCAATAACAATGTAAGCAAGATCGAAACATAATCTTCAAGTAAAGCCTCATATGAAAACACATTCAAGCACAAGTATTCAAGCAAGATTACATCATCACACATGATCAAGTGCTCATAGGAATATAGTCATATGCAACCAAGCCTCACTTTAGGGACATGGAAATGTGTATCACTCATCATGTGTTTAGGTATAAAAATGAACACTCATACTCAAAAATCATGCAAGTAAAGACTTTACTATTGAAGCTAATATCACCAATTCCACCACCTAGAGATGCCTATTACAATGCACACAAAGAATATGAACTTGGCTCAATGGAGATCCTCAAAGAGGTTCCATTCGGCCGGGTTGTAATGGGGCTTTTGGTATTTCTCAAGGTAGGAATCATTTTGGTCTTGTGGTGCTTACAATGGGGATTGAACTTCCTAATCTCTCACCAACTTCACCAAATTTTCCACAATCAACTTTCACACTCATCCAAAAGACTTTGAATTTTCTTTTTCAACCCACACTTTCACTAAACATTCCACTTCATCTTTGCACTTAGACTTTTTGTTGGATTTTTCACACTTTTTGCACATAGGATCGACTTTGAACACATGTCGGGCCTGAGGTCACCTTGAACTCGGTCGGACCCTTTTTTTTTCACTTAAGCTCTTTTCACTTTCAATCCACTTCTTTTTCCAACTTTTTCTTTCTTTCTTTCACTTTTGCACAACAAAGATGCACTACCCACATGATTCACAACTCCATTCTTTGCCCTTCACCAAAGAGAATCTCAACTCTCCAAATATACTCCAAACCTCTCCTCTAAAGTCCAATCCCATAAGGGTCAAGTCACATAAGGCTAGGAATCATATTTTTGAGGAGTTTCAAACAAAGGTCTAGGCTAGAACGGGGCTACAAACAATGGTTTATCTTCAAGGTAGGACATGGAAAGTTTTGTGACTCGGAAAATAAAGTTCAAATCAATGCGACAATGCATAGAACAAATCTCATATTGGTCTTGGAAAATAGATAAACACCGCAATAGCAAGTTTTACTAAGCATGCATGAGTTAATCACACAAGAAACATGAGGGATATGCAAATATGAACAAGCATCCCTAAAATGGCCAAAATTTCAATCTCACAAGGGTCACTCAAACTTAGTTGCATAATAACTCATCCTAGAACTCATGTGCTCAATAAAACAAGCAAGATATCATGATCACATCAAAAGCAACATCATTTAGAGGCTAAACTATCCAAAATATGCAAAGGAATTTACATGCTCACATTATCATTAGCCTTCTTTGAACATCTAAGATGGGAATTCTTAGTCCAAAAACAAAATCTTTTTGACATTTTTAACCGAAATTTTTCAAATTTTTATGAATTTTTGCAAAAAATTTTCTCAAAACAAAACCAACTCATCCATTCAAACCACATCAAACTCAATCATCATTCATGAAACATACCATGCCACTATCCAAAAGTAAACATCCCAAAACAACTAAGAAACAAACACAAGAAATTAACACATGAAACTATGAGCAACTAACCCCACCCCATACTTAGAATTTTGATGTCCTCATCAAAACAAAGAGATCAAAGCTCAAAATAAAAGAGAAGAGAGTTAGAAAAGCTCACAATTTCTTATTCTTGATTGGCATGTCTAGATTTAGTCAAAAGGGTGCTCCCGATGATATCCTCGTTGGAGCCTTGCTTGTCTCTCCCTCTCATACACTTGTGCTTGGTAGAGGTCTTGAGTTGGTGGTTGGAGTTGAGGCGCCGGGCGTGCCCATGGATCCTCTCGGGAAGGATAATTCTCGCTCATCCAATTGTTGAAACTCTCTTGGACGCACCACCTATCATCTTCCACCGACCTTAGTTCCTCCACCTCGCGCCTAGTGTAGCCGAGGTTCCGGTTCATCTCCATTTGTTGAGCTTGGAAGACTTCTTGTTGTTGGAAAAGTTTATGTTGTTGCTGAAACACTTGTTGTTGTTGAAGGTTGAGTTGATGGGCTTCTTGAAGTATGCTTGATTGTTGGAGTTGAAGGTGAGCCATTTGGTTGGCTAGAAACGTCATGTCCACCGGTTGTTGAGGTTCGGGGAAGACCATTCCGGGCCCATACCATTGGGCATAACCTTCATACCCACCATAGTGCGGTTGCTCTTGCCTAGCTCCACTCCCTTCACCCCTCTCAAAATGACTCGGGACCGACTCGGGAACATAGGCATCGGACCGACTTTGGTGGAAGTTGGGCCCGAGGTGCCCTGCATCTCGGTCCAGAAGTGTGGGAGCTTGCTCTCTTGCGCGGAGGTTGGCTAGCAAACCTTGAAAACCTTCATCTTCTTCCGGAGGCGTGTCAATATCCATGGCCTCTCTTCTTGCAAACTCAAAGTTGTTTGGCTCTTCATCGGATTCCGGAGAGGATCGGGGAGTGGAAAAGCGAATGTGTTGTGCTCGACGTCGACACTCCCTTGTCCCTTCCGGTTCACCAAATGAATTCTCCTTCCCGGCCCAAACTTGGAACCAATTGTAGTAGCTTGTAAGGTCGAAGAGCTTGGGCCCTAAAGGAATGGCCACCTTGTCAAAGTTTGAATGCGGTGCTAGATGGGTGATGATGTCGGTGATGACTTTCTCTTTGATGATGTTGGCCTTCTTGAAGTACTTGAGGTTCATGTACTCCACTCCATTAGGTGCCGGTGTGTACTTGTAGAGATCAACCTCGAGACGGCTAGCCAAGCGAGCTATCATCCCACCGAAGTAAATCCATGAGGAGCTTTGGAAGTCCCTAACCATTTTGACCCACTCCCATGTGAGGTTCAATGGCTTGTCGGTTTGGAATAGCATCTCATGGAGCAACATAGCTTCTTCCTTCATAGGCTTGCTTAACTCGTGTCGGGCAAAGATGGCGCACCCCAAGACACGAATCATGACCCGGAAGAGAGGGCTAGCAATCTCATTTGTAGAAGCTCCCTTTCTCATCTCATTCCTCCCCGCTACATGCCTCCATAGGTAATTCACCTTCTCATTGTCCACATAAGCTTCCTCCCTTGGAAATGGGAACCCAAGATAGTGCGTTGAGTTCCGAAGAGAAAGCTCTTGCGTCTCATTGCCCAATTGAAAGGTGATTATGCCTTCATCATCCTCTACTCCTTCATTGGTGCACTTGAAGGTGGCCATGAACTCCGATGTCAAGGCGGGGTAGTGGGTGTTGTTCCACCTCAACATCACATCAAGGTCAATGTAAGAGTAGCCTTAATACCTATCAAAATAATCCAAACAACCCAACTAATGTAGTAGGGAAGTAAGGGTCGATCCCACAGAGACTCAGGTTTTCAATGTTTATTGCTACGCTACTCAGGGAAAAAGGGGGGTTTTTGAATGTGATTCTAATAACTATCAAAACTAAACATGCAAAACTAAGATTGACTTATCAAATATGAGAGAAGTATGCTCAACTAGTTAACATCCATTGCGAACTTGATTATTGATCATTGATTATCAAAATTCTCTTTTTACCTTGACCAATCTATTGCGGAATGCTAATAACCCAACTTCATGGAATTATTAATCCTACTTCAATTCTAGTTATTAGTCCGACCGGTACTAACAACCCTAATTATCAAATAACCTAAGAGACCTCCTAGATTCAATTTGACAACAGCATTAAGATTCAAGCATCAATAGAAACATGCATTCAGAGCAACCAGACATCCAAATAACATGCGATTGAATTCTCTTCTTTAATCAATTAGTCCTACCAGTCCTAGATCGATTAAAGGTTCTACTTATGATCTAATTAACACCAACCGGTAATTAGAAAGATCTAGTTGTAATTCAATCTAGAGATTCAATTAGATGGCCAGTCTAACAAAACCCTAAATCAAACTTATTCAATTAAGCATAGAGAAAACAATCTAGTCAAGGAAAATTAAGAACAATCAAATCTCACAATAATACTTCATTCACAACTTCAATTAACTAGTTAAGCAAAAGAGGTTTAGTTGTTCAAAGACATTGAAAAGCTTACAATTCTTCCAAAGGATTCTTGTTCTTCTCAAGCTCCAACAATAATCCTCAAAGACAAGAGTTATGAGAATATATACCTAGAAACTAATATCCAAAAATATATCTAAGAGGTTTCTAAAAATATTATCCAAAACAAGTTTCAACCCAAAAGCTCAAGCCCATACAAAATTATCAATCTTTGCTGACGCGGGTGAAAGCGCGGCCAACCATATAAACGCGGGCGCGTTTTCGTGGCTATTCCCGCGTTTTCACTCCAGAAGCTCTGTTGCAGAAACGCAGCCTGTGTGCACTAAAGCGCGGGCGCGCTTTCACCATCCTTGCCCAAGTTTCTGGGCTTTTCCACCGAGATACTTCATTGACCTTGAACACTTGTTTCCTCCTTTAGCCTTCATCCATGCACACTCCTTTGGCACCTTCAAGCTCACTTCCAAGTCCACCATCACCATGATTCCGGCACTCGATCAATCATATCTGCAAACATCAACCAAACGAGTGTAGATTCCGAAACATCCAACACTAGAGCTAAACTACAAAATAAGGGAAAATCTACCTAAAAATGCATGAAAAACTAATCAAAACATGTCCTAAATACTACAACTATATGCTCTATCAAATTCCCCCAAGCTTGAACCTTGCTTGTCCTCAAGCAAGAAATAAAATCAAGATCACACCATAACTAGCAAGTTAGAGCATCCATCTCAATATCAATCCATATTTCATCAAAAAGTTAAACCTTGACCAAGACATCATTGCACACATGTATGAGAAGCTTTCAAAATCAAATTGTTCATTCATTCTAGACCTCACCAAGGCAATGTGTTTTGCTCTCTTCACTCAAGTGTTTAAGGGATGTGTTTCACTCAAAATCAACTTTGAAAACTAGACTACCATAGGCTTGCATCAGTGTTCTAAATCTCCACTACGAATGATTAAACACACAACAAAAATCATGAGGACTTTTAAGGGTTGTAATGGGGCCAAGGTATAAACAAGTAGATAGGGAAATATTTGGTCATGTGGTGCTAAAAATCCGGGAACTAGCGCTAGCAAAAACCCAAATTACAAAAAACCACTATTAACTTCATACTTCCACTACTTATTCACCTCTTTCTCATCACTTTTCTTTCAACACTTCATCCATTCTCTCATATTTTTCTTTCTCTTTTTCACTTCTTTTTTTTTCTTTCTTAAGAGATTTTTTTTTCTTTTTCTTTTTCAACTCCTTATCTTTTTCTTCCTTTTCAAACTCAACAAATATCCTTTCTTTCTTTCCAAACCAACCCCACTATACCACAAAGAACAACTCTAGTTAAATCCTAATTCCCGGACGGGTCAAGCTTATCAAGGCTAGGAGTTATTTTTGTGGAGCTACAAAATAAGGCTAATAGGCTCAAAAATAGGGGTTATCAAAACAAGGAATAATGCAAGGTAGATAAGGATAATATGAGCTAATGAACATGCCTCAATTATCTTAATGTCATGCATTTAAATCATGTAATGTAGTCTTGAAAAAGATTTCTAAACGCAAGTTCTAGAGCTAGTAATCAAAGCGATACACTCAAGAAAAAGATGCAAATATGCAATAAAGGCTCAAAATAATCTCACAAAGGATATATGTCTAGAACTTCATAAATATTTCAAGATTTCAACTTCTTATGCATGCTCAATCCTATAATCAAGATTAATAACTTAAGAATCATGCTTCAATCCAAGGAAACTTCAACCAACAAGCTAGTCATGGGTTAGATAATACTCTTAACTTAGAGAGACAAATGGTCAAGTAGGGACATTGAATCCTAGAATGCAATATTTTTGTGATTTTTTAAATTTTTAAATTTTTTTTGTGATTTTTTTGTGATTTTTTCCATTTTTTCTTTTTTTTCAATTTTAATCAATGCAAAACTATAATTTAAACATGCAAATGCAACTATATGAATGCAAAGATGAGATGACTCAACCAATAATCCCCTCCCCCAAGCTTAAACTTTACATTGTCCCTAATGTAAAATAAAAGAAAGAAGAAGAAAATACTAACCGAGTCATCCAGATAGGAAGGAAGTGGGATCTACTCCGGTGGTGGTGGTGGTGGGAACTGTTGTGGGTAGCCCGGATATGGATAATACTGATAAGCTGGGAATCCACCCTCCTGTGTCCAACCATCCATGCGAGTATGAAGCTGATGAAGCTGCTCGTCGTGGTACTGCCGGTAGTGGTCCATCCTCTGCTCTTGATAATCAAATCTTTGATCCACATGGGCCCTGAACTGAGTCATCTGTGTAGTGAGCCCTCCCATCATGCTCACCAACTGGTCAAACTGGCCCTGAGGATAACCACCAACACCCTGAACATCCTCTGCATCAGCATCCTCATCCTGATCACCAATCTCAGGCTCGAGCTCCTCCTCAGCAATGAAATCCTCGTCACCCTCAGAATCCTCATTAACTGCAGCCTCATCCTTGGAATCCTCAACATTCCTCTGAATCCGACGCCTCTTGACCCGACGTCCCTCAACTGCCTCAAGCGGGAGATCACCATCCCGAGGAGTGATCATCCAAGTAGCAACATTCTCTCGTCCGGTTGCTAAGACAACTCTCTGCACATCCGGAAGCTGCATCACCCTCTTGGTATCTCCGATCGTCCAGTAATAGTGACCATAGTGGAAGTGCAGGGCACCCATCTTGTTGAAGAAAGCGAAGTCCATCGGTACGGGCTCAATCCTCCCGCCAAACTGAGTCAAATCAAGCTGGTAATGTAGAGCCAAAACAGTGACAAGGGCTCCAATAGTAATAGGTCCTGTACCCTTCCTGCTGATGTGAGCCAGATTGTTCATAAGGACCGCACCATAGTTCACCCTCCTCTTCTCTAAGAACGCAGCCAAGAGCATCACATCTTTCCTTGGTGCATTACCCTCTCCTTCTCCCTTTCCTGTAATAGAAAGAGCATAATAGCGCTGCAGCACACGGAGTACAGGGTGTGTAATAGAAGAGCCTTTGCTCTAGAGGCCTTGTACTCTTCCTTGCCTGTCATATTCTTCCACTGTGAATCACCGAGCCAATAAGCTTGGCTTTCCCATCTCTCCACATGCTCACCAGGACTGGAGAAACCAAATGCTGCATTGACCTCATCTAGCGCGATTCTCCTTCCCACTCCCCCAAGCTGGAAGGTGCACTCCCCTACTCTGGAATTTGCCCCGGAAAGGATATGCGTATCTAGAGTACTCAGGAATTCCAGAACAAGACCCTTGTAAGCAGGCTGCTGTAGGTGGAGAAAATCTCTCAAGTGCTGGGCATTCTCACATTTCCTAAGCTCATCCTTCAAACCCAATTCTGTCAGAAAATCCCAATCCTAGTACCGAGGAGCATGTATTGGTCGTGGATGGAGGAGCCTGAATCGATCAAAGTGCACAGGGTCGCTCAAACTGAACCCGAACTGAGATGGGGTCACTTCCCCTACAACCGTAGGGGGAGAGATATGGGCTCGGGGGCAAGCAGAAAATGAACTGGGGCGAGCGGACTGTGGACGGGCACGAGAAGATGAAGCTTTAGAAGAGCCTCTACGGGTTGTTGGACGAGGAGGCATTCTGTACCTGTTCCTGCACCACAAATCCACAAAACAACACCACAAGCAAATTGATTGTCCCGGCAACAACAATCTCACAACAATCCAACAACAATCCAACAATTTATGCAAATAGAACTCTCAAACACTCTCTTCCCCCACTACCTAGGTTAGTTTTAGGCAAAATCAATCACAATCCAAATTTCACAAGAACAAGCAAGGAAATCAAGGAATCATGCTAGAATTATGCAAAGGAACTAACAAATAGCAACTAATCATGCAAATTTGAGTTGAAATTGACAAATCTAGAGAATTTAGGCAAAACCTAGATCTACAAGTTCAAGCTCAAAAATCACAAATTAATCCAAGAGAAGAAAAGAGTAGAGAAGAGATTACTTGATGATTGATGAAAAGGAGTAGACAGGGAGAATTTTCACTTGATTTGGTGCTTGTTGGTGTAAGTCGTGCTCAACAATGGTGGATGGGTGTGTTTTCGGCGCGGCTGTGTTGAAGAGAAGTGTGGAAATAAGGGCCAGCCGCGCTTTTGAACCTGCGCTGTGAGCGAACGGAAACGCGGGCAGGTACGCTCGGGCGCGTTTTCGCCTGCTTGCCCGCGTTTCCGAAACTGAGTTTCAGGAGGCGTAGCGCGGGCTCTCACTTGAAAACGCGGCCGCGTTTTCACCTCGCTCCCCGAGTTTCTGAAGATGAGCTTCTGGATGCAAAACGCGGTCTTGGGGCACCGAAACGCGGGCGCGTTTCTGGGGCTCTTCCCCGCGTTTTTAGACTTGTACGCCGGGCTGAAAAAACACACAACAAAGGAAAAGAAAACAACAAAATAAAACTACCCTATACTAATACTAATCTAACACTAAAAATAAAAAACAACTATCCTAATGCTTGGGTTGCCTCCCAAGAAGCGCTTGGTTAACGTCGTTAGCTTGACGAATTTCCGCTCATCTTAAGAGATTCCTTCCACATAGAACTCGACCTCCTTCCCGTCGAACTCCATGGTTAGCTTGCCCTTCCCAACATTGACTATGGCATTGGTGGTCTTCATGAATGGCCTCCCCAACATAATGTAAGGCGCCCGGTTGCCAATGTCCATCTCAAGCACATAAAAATCAGCTGGAAACACAAGTCCATCTACCTGCACTAAGACATCTTCAACTAATCCTTTCGGACTAATGTTAGAGTGATCCGCTAGTTCAATGATAGTGGAGGACTTTTTGAGAGGACCAATCCCGAGTGAATCATAGACACAAGATGGTATCACATTAATTGATGCACCTAGATCTAGCATGGCATGATTAATAGTGGTGTCACCAATAGAGCAAGGGATTGAAAACATGCCCGGATCATCACATTTTTTAGGAAATGTTATTTGAGTCATTAAGGACACATGTTCAACCTCTTTTTCTTTGTTTTTAGTCCCTTTATTGTTCTTATTCCTCTTGACCGTACACAATTCCTTAAGAAATTTAGCATAGCGAGGAATAGATTTAATCAATGTAAGCAATGGGACATTTACCTCGCATTCGTTGAAGGTCTCGAACAATTCCTTGTCATGCTTGAGTGGACGAGTCCTCTTCAACGCCTCGGGAAACGGTGGGGGTGGCTTAGCATGTATCAGTGGAAGCTTGGAAGATTTCTCGCCGAAGGACGAAGATGCGGCCTGGGGGCCATGGGACACGGTCGCGTCTTTAGAGGTTTGGCCGAGGTCTCGCACCTGATCGACTGATAGAGAGTTCTCTTCCTCTTCTTCCTCCTCTTCTTCTCTTGGATGAACCACTCTTTCTGAAGGACCTTCGAGCACCTTGCCACTCTTCAGTGTAATAGCCTTGAATTGTTGTTTAGGATTGAGCTCGGTTTGAGAAGGGAGCTTGTTGGAGTCCCGAGCTTCCAATCGGTTCACAACAGTAGCCAGCTGGCTAACTTGAGATTCAAGATTGTGGATGCTCGACTTGGTCTCTTGTTGGAATACGCCCATAGATTGTTGGAATGTACCCATAGATTGTTGCATTATCATAATACTCTGGGCAAGAGACCGAATCATCTCATTTGTGGGGGAAGAGCCTTGAGCAGGTGCTGGGGCTTGTGACCCGCCTTGAGAATTAAACTGTGGCTGATTACCGTACTTCAAATTGGAGTGATCTCTCCATCCTGCATTGTAAGTGTTTGAGTATGAATCATACTTTTGTCTCGGGGGACCATAGCCACCCACTGCATTAACTTCAGCCTGCGGTTCTTGGAGTGTAGGACAAGCATCTGTGGGGTGCATAACATCAGAGCAGATCCCACATGCTCTAACATGCTGTCGTCCACCAGACATCGTTAGCTGCTTCACCATATTTTTCAGCTCTGCAACTTCTTCATGCAATGATGAATGAGCGACTGCAGAAGGAACTCATCTATCAGATTTGTGGAATTGCCTTGAACCTTCAGATAGCTCATCAAATAGTTGGAATGCTCCTGCGGGGGTCTTATTGAGGATGTAACCCCCACAAGCAGCATTAATTATCCTCCTCTCATCGTCCAGAAGACCTCCAAAGAGATACAAGATGAGATCCTGATCAGAATAGCCATGATAAGGACAACTAGCAATCAACCTCTTGAACCGCTCATAATACTCATACAAGGTCTCATCAGATTTCTGCTCAATACTGCTTATGCTCTTCTTGATGCTGTTAGACCTTGTAGCTGGGAAATATTTATCTAAGAACACTTTCTTCATCTTCTGCCAAGTGTCAATACTCCCAGGTGCCAGATAATAGAACCAGTCATTGGCTGAATCCTTGAGCGAGAAAAGAAAAGCCCTCAGCTTGATCTGATCCTCAGTAACCTCTCTAGGCTTCATGCTTGAGCTGACTACATGAAACTCACTTAGGTGCTTGTTGGGGTCTTCTCCACTCAACCCATGAAACTTGGGAAGAAGGTGGATCAACCCAGACTTCAGCTCAAAATTGACTCTGTCGGCCAGCTCAGGGAATTGCACCGCCAAAGGTTGTTGGGTCAGATCCGGTGCAGTGAGCTGCCTCAAAGTCTGTGCCACAGCATTCAGATTACCGTCACCCATCTCGTTAGACTCAGAGTCAGAAGCAAAAGGCAGCTCGTGAAAGGAATTGCGAATCTCCTTCCTCAACCTAAATAAACTCCTGTCAATATCTGAATCAAACAACAAAGGCGAAGAGTTAGTAGCACGGGTGTGGACCATAAGCTAGGTCCACACCAAAGTAACAAAACAATAGACACCAAAAAACAACCGAGTCCCCGGCAACGGCGCCAATTTGATATGCGGTATTTTAGTCGCCTTAATACCTATCAAAATAATCCAAACAACCCACATAATGTAATAGGGAAGTAAGGTCGATCCCACAGAGACTCAGGTTTTCAATTGCTACGCTACTCAGGGAAAAAGGGGGGTTTTTGAATGTGATTCTAATAACTATCAAAACTAAACATGCAAAACTAAGATTGACTTATCAAATATGAGAGAAGTATGCTCAACAACATCCATTGCGAACTTGATTATTGATCATTGATTATCAAAATTCTCTTTTTACCTTGACCAATCTATTGCGGAATGCTAATAACCCAACTTCATGGAATTATTAATCCGGCCTACTTCAATTCTAGTTATTAGTCTGACCGGTACTAACAACCCTAATTATCAAATAACCTAAGAGACCTCCTAGATTAAATTTGACAACAGCATTAAGATTCAAGCATCAATAGAAACATGCATTCAGAGCAACCAGACATCCAAATAACATGCGATTGAATTCTCTTCTTTAATCAATTAGTCCTACCAGTCCTAGATCGATTAAAGGTTCTACTTATGATCTAATTAACACCAACCGGTAATTAGAAAGATCTAGTTGTAATTCAACCTAGAGATTCAATTAGATGGCCAGTCTAACAAAACCCTAAATCAAACTTATTCAATTAAGCATAGAGAAAACAATCTAGTCAAGGGAAATTAAGAACAATCAAATCTCACAATAATACTTCATTCACAACTTCAATTAACTAGTTAAGCAAAAGAGGTTTAGTTGTTCAAAGACATTGAAAAGCTTACAATTCTTCCAAAGGATTCTTGTTCTTCTCAAGCTCCAAAAATAATCCTCAAAGACAAGAGTTATGAGAATATATACCTAGAAACTAATATCCAAAAATATATCTAAGAGGTTTCTAAAAATATTATCCAAAACAAGTTTCAACCCAAAAGCCCAAGCCCGTACAAAATTATCAATCTTTGCTGACGCGGGTGAAAGCGCGGCCAACCATAGAAACGCGGGCGCGTTTTCGTGGCTGTTCCCGCGTTTTCACTCCAGAAGCTCTGTTGCAGAAACGCGGCCTGTGTGCACTAATGCGCGGGCGCGCTTTCACCATCCTTGCCCGAGTTTTTTGGCTTTTCCACCGAGATACTTCATTGACCTTGAACACTTGATTCCTCCTTTAGCCTTCATCCATGCACACTCCTTTGGCACCTTCAAGCTCACTTCCAAGTCCACCATCACCATGATTCCGGTACTCGATCAATCATATATGCAAACATCAACCAAACGAGTGTAGATTCCGAAACTTCCAACACTAGAGCTAAACTACAAAATAAGGGAAAATCTACCTAAAAATGCATGAAAAACTAATCAAAACATGTCCTAAATACTACAACCTATATACTCTATCAGAGGGCCTCTCCATGTGAGAAGAAGATGCTCGGGTTTCCATAGTACCTACACACACTCAAAACAAAAGACTACAAGATAAGATCCATTCAACCTCAACATTATCACACATATCTACAATTCACAACTTCATCACACAAGGTCACCCCATACTTAGCCTCAAAACATCAATCTCATAAAATCCAACATGTATGGCAAAGGATCACAAAACAATGGTCAAGCTAATGAATATATCATGATGATCAAACTATAACCAACAATCAAACTCATGAATCCTAATGTCAACACAAAAGAAAGACTACTAGAACAAGGATCGACACACTCAAGACGTCAGGCCCGAGGTGCTCTCAACCTCGGTCCGAAGTGATGGACCGACTCTCTATGTCGGGCCCGAGGTACCTGGGTATCTCGGTCCTCTTCTATGCTCGTCTTCTCCAACAATCTCGCCCAAAATCAATCTATCATGCTCCTAAAATCTAATTTCAACCATTTATCTTCACTAATCGAAGTTCTAAGGAGGTTAATCATGCACAATCAACAATTAAGAACAAATTCTCCTATTCATGCAAAACACCATTGATGCTCAAGATCCAATCTCATTCAAACATGGCAAAACTCAATTCAAGCAATAAAAGCATGAAATTCACAAGGAATTAAATAGGAATCGAGATTCACATACCAAAATTGAAGAGATCTAGACTTCTTAGCAACCAATCTACTTAGAACCCAAATTTCTCCACTTAGGTCAAGAGGAGGGGTGAAGAACAATGGAAATCTTGGGGTTTTCTCTTTGGATTTGATGTTTGGGGGTGTTTGTGGTGATGGATCGAGATGGTAGAGGGCTAGCAAAAGGAGATTGAGTGTGATGGAGGAGGGGGGGGGGGGCGATTTTGGTGTTGGTGAAGGAGATGGGTATTTTTTGGGGTGGTGGTTATGAGGGATATGAGGGTAGGTAAGGGAAAGAGGGCTTTAAATGGGAAAGAAACAAAATCTAGGTTAGAGGGGTATAGTTGGTATTTTCCACAACTCTTGACCATAGTTGACCGAGTTGGGCGGACCGAGTTACCTAAGTCGGGCCCGATGTTCTGGGCACCTCGACCCGGTTTGGTCCGACCACCAAAAATCACTCCATCTATGCTACTTCATTTCCCATAAATCCTTTTATTATTTTCACCATTACCTCTACTCAATCATGAAGCATAAATAACACCATTAATCTACAAAAATACATGCTAGGGAGAGATTAGAGAAAGTCTAAGCTAAGAAAATCAAACTAAAATTACGAAAATAAACCTACTAGGCTCGGGTTCCCTCCCGAGAAGCACTCTTTTTAAGTCATTAGCTTGACTTCTAACCTCAACCTTCACGGTGGATGGAAGATGGTGAATTGGTCACCATAGTCATGTTCATTGCCATTCCCTTCGTAGCCGTAGAACCACCACTTGTGGTTGATGTAAGCATGGTCCTCCAACTCTCTTTCACCTTTCTCCTCCAAAGCGTAGGCTTGCACCTCTTGCATTGCCTCATCTTGATCCTTATTCCCTACATCACAAACATCTAAAGAGTTTCTAGGAGATTCAATAACATCATAGCTCACATCTTCTTTCAAGCCACTCAAGCATATATAACTATCTCCTAAATCCTCTTTTAGATCACTCAAGCAAATATAAGAATCTCCAACATCAAAAGGATATGAAGAAGGATACTCTTCTTTGCTCCTTGGACTATCATTGCTTCTTGACTCCTCTTGATGCTCAAATTGATCCACTAACTCTCTCTCTTAAACTTGGGCATTGATCCTTTCATTGCTCCTCAAAGGTGCATCCTCTTTTGTGGCTTCCACTTCCTCTCTTTTCCTCTTGACATTCTCTTCCAACTTCAAAATTGCCAAGGCATCCGGCTCATTTAAGGCTTTGTTGAAGTGAAACTCAACCTTGTCTTCTCCGATTTCAAAGGACACCTTTCCACTCTTCACATCAAATTTTGCTCCCACCGTCGCTAAGAACGGCCTCCCTAGAATGATAGGAACCAAAGGATCTTCCTTCATATCAAGAATCACAAAGTCATCGGGGACGAAGTACTTCCCCACTCTAACCGGGACATCATCCAAAATTCCCGTGGCTTTGGTGGTAGAGCCGTCGGCCATCATGAGAGACATGTCAACCGGCTCAATCTCACCAAGGTTAGCCCTCTCCCAAATACTCATGGGCATAACCGACACGCTTTCTCCTAAGTCACATAGAGCTTGGAAACTTTGGGATCCTACGCCAATGGTTATAGCAAATCTCCCCGGATCTCCCAATTTTTGAGGTAGCTCCAAAATTTTCACCTCATCTTGCATTTCCACTATTGACCTCTTCTTGCTTAAAATCTCTCTCAAGAACTTTGCATATGAAGGCATCTCATTCAAAGCATCGTTGAATGGTATTGTGATGTTCAACCCTTGCAAAAGCTTCAAGAACCTCTTGAATTTGCCCTCTACAACATCCTTGGGCTTCTTTGATGGGTAAGGAAGAGTTGTGCCACCTTGATTCTTGTTAGGATCGACCTCCTTGGACCGGTTTGGCTCACTCACATCCTCCTTTGCTCGGACCGATGTTGGCTCTACGTCGGGCCCGATGTTCTGGTCCTCGGTCTAGGGGCAGAGCAATGACTGGGGTGTCGGACCGACGTCAGGGCATGTCAGGCCCGATACCCTCTGTTCCTCAGTCCTAGGCAGGGGACCTCCTCTGACTCCTGGTTCGATGTCTTGGCACGTCGGGCCCGAGTTGCTGGGTAACTCGGTCCGACTCTATTCTCTTGGTTTTGACACATGTGGCTCGGGTAGGCTCCGACCACTCCTCAACCCAATAGCTCGGACTTCATTTTGGTGTTGTGGGGCACGGGGGTTCTCCTCGGGTCGGCCCGGGAGTCTCCCATCTTCTCTAGGAAGTCGAGTAAAGATTTGAGCAAATTGGTTGTCGGCTTGCCTTCTCCAAACACACAACTCATTAACTTGAGTTTTCACATCCTTGAGATCATCCTTTATCTCTCTTGCCCATTGAGGAGTTTGCTCATTGAACCCCGTGGGTCGGTACGGTGGTGGTTGGGCCCTTGGCTCATTTTGGTTGTAGCTTGGCCTTAGTTCCACCGTCCATTTCCTCCATTATTGAAGTTGCCTCCGTTGTTGAAGTTGTTTCTTCCTCCGAAATTCCTTTGAACAAAGTGTGCCTCCTCAATTTGCTCGGCCAAGCGAACTTGGCTCTCGTTGGGATACTCTTGTGTGACGTGCTTGAGAGATCCACATTCTTCACATGCTCTTGTGGTTTGCTTGAAATGATTCACTTGCCTCCTCAACTTGGTCACCTCACTCTCAAGGAATTGGAGTCTCACATCTTTGTCAATCTCCTCACTCTTCGGGTCATAGAGCCTCCTTGTACCATCTCCTTGGACTCTTGCCTCTTTGTTGACTTGGCTCACCCCATACATGGCCTCATAGTCGGAGAGTTTATCAATTAACTCCCAAGCTTGCTCCGGGGGCAAGTCGATGAACCCACAATCGGTGTGGAGATTCAACTTGTCCTTGGTGGCGGGGTTGTTTCCTTGGAAAAATATGTCTTGGAGAACATATGGTTGTTGCCCATGGGTTGGACATTGCCTCAACATCTCCTTGAACCGATCCCAAGCCTCAAAGAGTGGCTCGTTTGATCCTTGTTGGAAACTTGCTATCTTCCTCCGAAGCTCCGTTGTTTTCGTTGGTGGGAAGAACTTCATCAAGAACGCCTCGTTGAGAGCCCGCCATGTTGTGATCGACCTAGGGGCTTGGCTCTCGAACCAATGTTCCGCCTTGCCCCCTAGCGACCATTTGAAAGCTTTGAGTAGCACATACTCGAGCGTCTCCTCATCCGTCGAGATAGTCTCACACATATCCTTGAACCGCTTCACATGCTCAATTGGACACTCATGAGGTCGCCCCTCGAATTGGTCCCTCTTGATAAGTGATATGAATTGAGTCTTGATCTCGAAGTTCTTTGAAACCTCCGGTAGGACAATGGCCGGCTCCGGCACCTTCAACTCCGGATGCATGTATTGGCGTGCATTCTGGGGTTGGTTGTTGAGTCTCATTCCAAACTCAATCTTTGCTCACGCTCTCTCCTCATTTCGGCATCTCGGTTTTCCATCTCAAGTTGCATCCTAGCCATGTCGGCCCTCATCCTAGCAACCTCATCATCATGGTGTGCTTGGTTCTCCATTCTCTTCTTCTTTCGAGCTTGTTTGATGATGCTCTCCGGATCACTCACAAAGTCGAAATCAAGTATTCCTCGGACGGAACGAGCTCGCATACACCTATAAGCAAAGACACAAACAAAACCAAATCAAAACAAATAAGGGGTTTGGGCTAATCCCTCACCCAAATCACTACAAAATCAAAGACTCAACAAAAGAGGTACCTCAAGCAATAAGAACTCCCCGGCAACGGCGCCGAAATTTCTGATCGGAGGGTCTCAAAATTTAAATTTATAACCGAACCTAGTTGAAGTACAAGGTAGGGTGTCGAACACTCGGGAGTTCGTTCGTTAAGAGCACCAAAAAGACTTGCAAAGAGGAAAGAAAGACTAAAAACAAGGAAAATCAAAGGAAACCACTCGGGACCGACATGGTCACTTCGGCCCGAGATGGATCGACGAAGAAATGGCCAGGACCGACACAGTTGTAAGTCGGGCCCGACGTCTGGGGATGTCGAACTAGGCAAAAATGGAGAGATAGGTCTTGGGTTTTTGGGTTCCTTCACTAGCTAGATGTGGGTCATTCCACCCCAATTCAGCCAATAAGTGTTAATCCTCGTAGGATCGAGGTTGTTCGCCTTCGATCCCGCCACTCTACACATCGACCCTAGGGAAATCGACTTCCCTTTCGATGCAAGTTCAAGTGATTGGCAATTGATTACTTTCTTCACTCTTGCCAATCACAAGCCCTTGATTCCTTACTTTCGCGGAGGAATTGTAGCTCTTATGTAGAGTGGATTCCTAGATCAAGCACTCAAGGCTATGGAATTGGGGGTTCAAACCCAACCTAGCTAGAGGTTTCCCCCATAGCCCAAGACCAATGGAATCTACTCCATAAGGCTAGAGTAACAAGCAATCAAATCACAAGGCAAACAAGTCTCAATCATCCAAATCAAAGCAAAGCCAAATCTCATTTAAATCAAAGGGAATTCACAAGATCCAAACCCAAAACCACAAATTGCAAATCAAAACAAGTTCAAACTCACAAATTCTTCCCTAGATCTAGCTCCTTCTCCACCGATTTCCTCTTCTCCTCCTCTTCCTTCCTTCTCCTTGGTCTCCAAGTCTTCATTGAGCCTTTGAGAGTGATTAGATGTGTGTCATGATGGATAATCCTCTAATTGTCTTCTCTCCTTTTAATTAGGGGCCAAGAATACCCAAAATAGAACAGGGGCAAAAGTGGTAGATCACATTTGTATGCCTTGGTGCCCAATCCACAATACCGCCGACTTGGACCGACATGCGTGTACCTCGGGCCCGATGTGCTGGCACCTCGGTCCGATGTCCTGGAGTCGATCTTAGACCCGAGTTGTTGGGCAACTCGGTCCTGGCATCGGTCCACTCTTCTTCTTGGCTTTTCTTGAGCTCCTCTTCATTGATCGCTCGGCTCTTCCGCTCCTTTGTGCTCATGCCTTGCTCCTCCTTGGGGACTCCTTCCGAAACTTCCTCAAAACACGCCAAATTACTTACAAAATGCAACAAATTCGCATAGTCTCCGAATCTCATAGAAAATCGGAATCTAAGCTAAAAAGGAACAAAACACACAAGAAAAGGAACAAAAGACACATATCTACATGGGAAATTAACCGCTAAAACACGAACAAAATGAGAGACATCAGAGCTCATATCTTTTTACATTATATTTTCTATTAATAATTCATCTATCTACTTGATATATTATCCAATTTCCTTATACCTACCAAATAATTACACAATTTTTGATATCTTAAGATTTTTTCCTAACAAGATTTTTCCAACATTATATCTTTAAACAAATAAATAAAAGTTCAAGTTTTTTTTCATATCTTAAAAATTTTTCCTTATTAATTAGTAGGGTCCGGATCCGGTAGGAATGGGTCTTAGGGTAGGAAATAGGAATAAATCTCAGCCGTTGATCACGCGCGAAAAAACAGCCCAAAAATTAGCGCGCGTATTTTTCCCGTATTATTCGCGTTTTATATGCGTTTTTTCGCGTTTTATACGCTTTTTTCACTTTTTTTTCGATTTAGTTCTCGCATTTTTTTCAAGTATTTTTCAAAAAACCAACGGACGTCCAAAATTTGTTCAACTCTATGGTCAATTTGTTCAACACTATGGTCAATTTGTTCATCAATACATGTTCAACTCTATTGCCAATTTGTTCAGCTCTATGGTCAATTTGTTCAGCTCTATTGCCAATTTGTTCAACTCTATAATCAATTTGTTCATCTATCTATAGCAATTGAACTTTGTATAATTTGTTCAACTCTATCGACAATTTGTTCACCTCTAAAGTCAATTTGTTCATCCATATTTGTTCAACTCTATTGCCAATTTGTTCAACTCTATGGTAAATTTGTTCATACATGTCATATTTTATAATAATTGAAGTTTGTATAATTTGTTTCGCTTTGCCAATTTGTTCACCTCTATGACAAATTTGTTCATCAATATTTGTTCAACTCTATTGTCAATTTGTTGACCTTTATGGTCAATTTGTTGACCTTTATGGTCAATTTGTTCACCTCTATGGTCAATTTGTTCATCCATATCTGTTCAACTCTATTTCGAACTTGTTCAACTCTATTGTCAATTTGTTCAACTATATTGCCAATTTGTTCAACTCTATGGTCAATTTGTTCATCTATTTATAGCAATTGAACTTTCTATAATTTGTTCAACTCTATCGACAATTTGTTTACCTCTAAGGTCAATTTGTTCATCCATATCTGTTCAACTCTATTGTCAATTTGCTCAACTCTATGGTCAATTTGTTTATCCATGTCATATTTTATTACAATCGAAGTTTGTATAATTTGTTTTACTTTGGCAATTTGTTCACCTCTATGGCTAATTTGATCATCAATACATGTTCAACTCTATGGTCAATTTGTTCAACTTTTTTGCCAATTTGTTCAACTTTATGGTCAATTTGTGCATCTGAAGCATCCGCTCCATTACAAGCTCGTACTCGCATTTCTCGTAGGTATGCGCTCGTTTTCGCACTTCCATGGCAGGTAGAACAAATTGACCATCGATTGTGACCATACGAGCACCTCCATCGGTGTTGGTGTCGTTCCAGGAGATGAAGATCTCGACAGTGGCCGCGTCGGTGAGGAAACGGCCGGCCAGGTGCGGGAAGAGAGAGAGGGCTCTTGAGAGGCGCCTTTTTGAGGTCGATGCCGTATTCAATTTCCTCGCTAATCTGTTTGATTTCCTCGCTAATCGAGAGACCGTAAACCTAATTCGAGCTCGCGCCAGTCTGTCAATGTCGTCGTCGTCGTCGAAGAGCTCGGGATCGGAAGGTCCGGGGGTGGTGGAGGAGAGGAAACGAAAGAAGATAGAGTCGAACAGGGAGTCGGCGAGGAGGTCTAGGGAGAGAAAGCTGCGCCATCGACGGTCGCAGACGCCATCGAACCGGGAATCGGTGAGGGAATTGGGACGGAGGAAGACGCCATCGAATAGGGATCGGTGAGGGAATCGGATCGAGAGCTTGGAAGACGACCGAGAAGGACGGTCGACACGACGAAGACGAGGAGATGCGGGGGTTTTTTTGGAAGAAATGCGAGTATAATCAAAAGGCTGAGATTCATTCCTACCGTAAGACTCATTCTTACATGAGTCTTTCCCTAATTAATATACATTTTTGTCATTATTAAATCTTAAGGAATAGTGAAAAAACTTTAACATATGTGAATAGTATATTAAATAACAATATAAAGACAATGAAATAAGGGTCAGGTAAACCTGGCATTACTGATTCATATATTATTTGGGAGAACTTAGTACAAAATAGAGTTACAAACCACTGAGCTATTAAACATAAGGGAGCTAGGTCAATAAAGAACCGGTTGCTCATTTTTTTTTTTTTTTTTTGAACCGGTAAAAATTAGGAGGTCCCCTCAAGGGGGGCGTCCTAGAGCGTCCGAATGGACGAGAACTTTCAGTTCTGGATGATTCATAATAGCATTAGTAGGGAGGCTATGGCCCATTTTAGCAATTTTATCGGCCACAGCATTACATGCTCTACTGATGTGGGTAATTCGGACAGTCTCAAACCATCTTAGCGAGACTAGGATATCTGCAATTATTATTTCAATGTCCCACGAGCTTTGTCCTTTTTTGTTAACTGCGTTAATTACTACAAGGTTATCACCTTCTATCTCTAGTTTTCTTATTCCCAATTCTTTGGCCATCCTAATTCCATCTCTTAATGCCAGCGTTTCAATTTTTGGTACTGATATATTTCCATACTGATTCATTCCTATTTTTATTACCTCCGCGTTTGGATTACGAATTACTATGCCAGAAGCGGTAGACCCGTTAGTTAGTTTAGATCCATCAAAATTCAGTTTGGCAAAACCTAGACTTGGCCTAAGCCAAGTGGTTGTTTTCCTTTGCTGACGTTGTCTTATTGGTCGTGTCTGTAGTTTATCATTTTCTTGTTCCGTCCAATTCTTGGCTTGAGCCCAACTGAGAATCTGGGATTTTATAAAATGACCTAGGTCAGCTATAAAATCATTATCAGATTGTTGGAAAGCAAGCCTATTTCGTTGATACCAGACTTCCCACCATACAAAAGCCAATTCTGCAAATTCCTTTGTTCCGACTATTTGACTAATTTCTGTCATGATTTGCCTTGGAGATTTATTTAATGAGTTGTAGCTTTGTAAAACATAAGCGGTCTTCGGATTGATCTGTTGTAGTATGTTTCGGGTGTGGTCACACTTAACAAGAAGGTGTTCAATGTTCTCAAGCTGACAAGAGCACATAAGGCATCCTCCTGGAACAACGACATTTTTCTTTCGTAATCTTTCCTTTGTTGGGAGACCATCGTTGTCAATTTTCCATAAAAAATTTTTGACTTTCGGAGAAGTATCTAATCTCCATATCCAAGAGTTTGGTGTACGATTGTAGTTCGTAATTTTAGTGATGTGATCAACTGCTGAGGAAGTTGTGAACCAACCATGCTTACTAGGGGCCCAGTACAGTCGATCTGTGATTGCATTTTCCAATATGGGAATGTTCTCTATTTCTTTGACTTTCTCCATAGGTAGATATTGTTTTAGCTCATCAGTTTTCCATTTACCTTCCCTAGAGATAAAGGCATGGACCGTACTGTTCTTATCAATTTCATGGGGTGAAAGTGTATATTTCTCCAACGGCTCAGTATCCACCCATCGATCTGTCCAGAACTTAACTGTTTTGCCATCACCAATTTGCCAAATGAGTCCTTGCTCAAATTCTTTTCTTAAGTTCATTAGTTTTTTCCATTGCCATGATGTGTTGGATTTCAGCTTGTACGAGAAGAGACTGTCTTCTTTTAGGTATTTTTCTTTGATTATTTGAACCCAAATGTTGTACGAGAACCGGCTCATTGAAGTATAGCAAACTAAAACATATGTACAAACATGAAACTTAAACTTATATCTTTAAGGAAATAAATAAAAGTTCAAGCTCATTTTTTTTTATATCTTAACAAAACTTCCTTAATAATTAGGTTACATTTTTGTCACTATTAAATCTTTAGAAATAGTGAAAAAAATTTAACAAATTTGAATAGTACTTTAAGTAATAATATAGATATGAGAAATTGAATAGAATTATTTTAAAGTTAAGATTGTATCAATAAAAGTACATATATAAGTCAATAGGTTCGGACTCGGGTCTATCGGGTTTGTATTATAAATTCTTGAGAAAAAAAATTACGAGTTAAAATTCAATCTAGAACTAGTTAAATCGGATTTATATTTACATTGTTCTTACGTGGTACGAAATTTATATTATTTTAAAAAAAATGAAATCCATATGCACTTTCGAGGTCTACCTAGATTCTAATTCTAGACAAAAATGAAGAGAGCGTTTATGGCCAAGAGTAGAGCCATGATACGCCTTCTTGTATCCCCGTCTAACTGCATTTCGCGAGTTTCCACTCCTCTACTCCCTAAAGCTTCATTTTCTCCTGCTACTGCTGCTGCTACGCCATTCCTCTTCCGCCCCTTTTCTGCTCCTGTTCCGGTACGTACATCCTCCTTCCTCCTTTCGCCCATTTTCTCAACTTAGGTCTAGCTGAATTCACCTGCAAATCATCAGTTCCAATTTCTAGGGATTTCGCGTTTCAATTTCTACTGCCTCGAGACGTCTGCTCTGCACGAGCTCCAAGGCTATGGATTCGATCTCCTATCTTTCCCAACGAGAAGCGGCGGAGATCGATGAAACCCTTATGGGACCCCTTGGCTTCTCCGTCGATCAGCTCATGGTTTGACAATCCAACTCGCCTACTTTTCTTCCTTCAATTTTTCTGTTCATATGCAAATTCCTAATACACGGTCTCCAAATGGATTCTTATGCTCGGTATGTCTCATTTTGCAGGAGCTGGCTGGTTTGAGTGTCGCCACTTCAATCGCTGAGGTAAATTCCACTGTAATTTACATGGCTTTTCTTGTTTTTTAGTTTCATTATAGAGAAAAGCATGCTAGCAAGAAACTAGGCTACTGTGTACTGTAGCTTGCTCTATGCATATAGTGTGTAATACTAATAGCTATGATTGTGTTATGATTATGAGCTTAGAATCCCTAACTCAATATGAAAAGTATACTCTTAGGTGTACAAGTCAACCGAGTATAATCGCGTTCTTGCTATTTGTGGACCTGGCAACAATGGAGGTGATGGCCTTGTAGCTGCTCGACAACTGTATCATTTTGGATATAAACCAGTCATTTGCTATCCTAAACGCACTCCTAAGCCTCTTTATACTGGTCTTGTAACTCAGGTATCTGACTTATTTTGGCTCGCACTTTTTTCGCTTGTGTGATTCATTACTTGACACATGCTTATTCTGTTTATAATGCATGTGTAGCTGGAATCACTTTCCATCCCTTTCATATCTGTTGAGGATCTTCCTTTGGACTTGTCAAGCACATTTGACATTGTGGTCGATGCCATGTTTGGGTTCTCGTTTCATGGTAAAGTATAGATACTACTGCTATGATTATTAATCAAGATTTAGGTTTGTTTGTTAGATTAGTCCTTTTCTGCTTGACAAAATAGTTAATTGGATCTATCACTGACGTTGCTTGACTTTATAGAATATGTGTCTAGAATTTGTAAGAATATCCTGACTTGCTGAATATGTCTTTTAAACTGAGGATGGAGTCCTCAATTCGTATCTATATTTATAGATATTTTAACAACTAAAATGTATGTAGTTAATACAGTGGGACTCTGGGTTGAGTTAATATGTTAAACTGATTTGGGATCACTAATAAAATGTAGGCACTCCAAGAACCCCTTTTGATGATTTAATTCAAAAGCTAGCTTCTTCAAGCGACTATGACAAAACAGACAAGAAGTCGTTGGCGATTGTCTCGGTAGACATTCCTTCTGGATGGGACGTTGAAAAAGGGGAGACCAGTGGTGTCGGCATCAGACCACACATGCTGGTCTGACATGTGGAAACCTTAATTCTGCTTTGTTTTTGAAGTATTTGTCATAGAAATGTGAGTGGGGAGTCATCTTACTAATCTTTCTGGACTACTAGGTTTCCTTGACTGCACCGAAGTTATGTGCCAAGAAATTCAATGGTCCACACCACTTCTTAGGTGGAAGATTTGTTCCACCTGTTATCGTAGACAAGTACAAGCTTTGTCTCCCACCTTATCCTGGCACATCTATGTGTGTGCGCATTGGCAAATCTCCTAAAGTAAAGATTTCAGACCTAAGAGAGAATTATATATCTCCTGAATTTGTGGAGGAGCAGGCTGAAGCTGATCCTTTTGATCAGGTGATATGTAGTCTAAGATATGGTTACTTCCATATTAAACATCTTTGACTAAGTATTGCATTGTTTTTTTTTTCAATTTTAATGATTCATGTTTTGTATGGTTCTATTATTTCTGTAATAAAATCCAACCAATTTTACAAATTCTGCTGCTGCATCATTATTTATTGAACATCAGATATTGACCATATTTTTTATGATGAAGCATTTATAGTTTCTTGATGCTATGATATTGTTTAATCATGGTCAACGAACTTATGATCCCATTACTCTTCTGGATTTATGGGGTTCCTCGATGTTCTTTCCATGTCTCTTTTTTTAGTATAAGTTGCTTCTATATCTTTAAATAACCTTGGAAGAAATGATTTATGATTCTTGGTATCTACTTTGTAGTTCAGCAAATGGTTCGAGGATGCATTAGCTGCTGGGTTGAAAGAGCCAAATGCCATGGCATTGTCAACTTCCGTAAAACATGCAAAACCGTCAGTAATCAATTTTACGGTATCCGCTTGCTTATTGCCGAAGGCTTTTTAGGGACGTAAGGCATTTCATTTTGCAGTTCATCAAGAATGGTTCTATTGAAGGGCGTGGATAAGGATGGATTTGTGTGGTCAGTTCTCTTTCTGATGGTGTTTGTAGCTCTAACAAATGTTCTCTACAATATATTGTATTTGTGTAACTCATTGACCTCCCAAACTCAAAGTACAGGTACACTAATTATGAAAGTAGGAAAGCTCATGAACTATCCGAGAATCCTCATGCAGCACTTCTCTTTTACTGGGATGGTCACAATCGTCAGGTACATATGTTTGTACATTAGATGTCTTTGACATGAACAAATACGTAAAACTCACATTACCTATAATGGGAGTTCTGAGTTACCTTTAGGGAAATTGTTGATAGCCCTATGAATTATGAAAACTATGTTGTTGATAGGCGTTGGTCCCTTGACAAGATTGCGTATACTGCATGTATTTGAGCAGATGAGGTTTCAGTTTATTTGTGCACACTTTTACTGTATTTGTTCATTCTGAACCGCCTTTTACAGGTTAGGGTTGAGGGACCTGTTGAAAAAGTTTCAGAAGAGGAATCTGAACAATACTTTCATAGTCGCCCTCGAGGAAGTCAGATTGGTGCAGTAGTTAGCAACCAGGTTATATTCATATTTCTTGTTTAGTTATGTATCAAGTGACCGTCCTTTTTATATAGTACTATGTCTGTTTTTTAGCATCTAATATTATATTTGTTCATCTCCTTTAAAAGATGGTAGTTGCCAGTTACTTCTGAAAACAGGAAGTGTACTGTAGGGGGGCCTGATTTTTGTTATTTTTCAGAGTAGCATTGTTCCTAGTCGACAAGCTCTTCATCATATGTACAAAGAATTGGAGGGCCAATTTCATAATAGGTGAGCATATATGTTTTTCTTTTGTAAACTTCATATTGGCTGTTTGAATATATTTAGGAAGTGCTCTGGCTCTACTCCATTTGATAATAAAATTGTGATCCTTGTCCATGTGTTCTTCTCGGGACTCATTGGAGAATGTTTGTTGAGCTATCTCTTTCTATGGTTTTGTACAATATTTCTTCTAACAGCTTACATACTTTGAGTTTCCCATGTACTTTGATAATTAGTTGATTGATCGCTTTCTTCGAACTGGAAGAATTACAAGGGATATTTATCTCTTTACCATTTGTCTCATTTTGCAGTGATGTTATTCCCAAGCCCAAACATTGGGGTGGATACCGGCTTAAGCCAGAGCTCTTCGAGTTTTGGCAAGGGCAGCCATCTCGGTTGCATGATAGGTTATGATTGAATCTCGCGTTAGAAATTGGTTGTTTAGCTTTATTTTTTCAATTTATTGCTCATCATACTTTAAAATTTTGCTTCATCATTGCTGTCATTTCTTATCTGGCAACTCAAAACTGAAATTTAGAAATGGTGCATCCAAAATTCTGTTAAAAACTGAATTTATAATTGAACCAAAAAAACCCCCTTAGATTTAACGGTCGGTTAATGAATATATTGGAATGTCATGCTCGGTGACCATCCATTATCTGGTGCAATTTGCAGCAAAGATATAGCTTGCATTCATGATGTGCTCTCTATATGAAGGCTATTGATTAAGGGTCGGTTTGACATGACATTTTGCATGACTTGAGCATATTTTAATCATACGAGTTTTTATAGGTCCTTTAATCATCCATCTTAGATTTTATTCCATCATTTATAATTATGCCATTCCGGAGTGTTGCTCTTGACAGATCCATGATTTTTGTGTTGCATAATTTCTGTGATAAGGCTGCTTTAGGTCACACCTGAAGTCCAGTGTTGGAGTAAATATGAGTTGAAATTCACAAATCGCATGTCATTGTATAGGCTGGAATACTATCCCGTGGAGGTTGAAGGGAAACGTCAATGGAAGATCCGTCGGCTGGCTCCCTGACTATATATTGGTTGCAGGATCATCATTGTGAAGGGCAAACTTTAACGAGGTCCATCTGCTGTTAGCAGTTGGGAAAGATTTATTGACATGTCTGTTTGCACCTTGCGCTTTGGATGATGTGCTTTACATTATTATCCATGAGTTTGTGCATTCGTAACTTACTTCATTGATTATTACAGATTGAAATAAGTATTGGTAATCGGCTACAAAAAAAAAAGTTACAAATAAATTCTATGAGCACCTAGTAACAACGTATCTAATGCAGCAGTTCTGAATTTTGTAACCAAGAATGATAACCTTGAGCTAATGTTCAAACAAACAACTCAAATCCGAATTATCTGATGATTGGTAGCAAAAGAATCACAATCAACAGGATAATCCCAAAAAAGCCATGGATTTCTTATTGAGAAGGAAGGGTTCGGGAATGTTTACAACTGAATGCCAAATACAGAGAATTTCAGCTATTTAAGATCTAACAACTTCACAGAATTTTACAATTTTGATCAATGCTACAGATTAAAACACGTGTCTTCATCTCCACCGTTGGAAAGCTTGACCAAAAACGTTGACAAATTCTGTCATACATTTTCCCTGTAACAAATCTCCCCTCTTTTGAAAACCTTGACCACAAGGTTATCAACATTTCCATTGTCAACATTTTTCCATTGAAAAATTTGCTCATGCTCTTTTATCAAAACATCAAGAACTTTTATCATGCCACCCGGGTCCCATAGTGACCTCTGCACAGCGAAGGGCGAAGGCTGCCCCAAAAGTAGCTCCAATTTTACTAAACTGCACTGACAATTCAGCAAGAAACAAGACAGCCAACATATTACTCAAATGCATAACCATTTTTTTTCCTATAGTGAGCTTGGGCTGCTCTTCATCCTCAACTAAAAAGCTGCACTTTCCTCTATCATAAGGCATAAACCCAATACCTAAATGTGCATATTTCTGCTCAAGTCTGAGAAAACCGAAGCATACATCATCCACACTTGCAGCTGTATTTATCCACTTAGTCCTAGAGATTTTGCAGCAGACTAAGTCAACTACAGGCATTCCTCCTTGCATATGACATGAACTATGAATTCCCAATAAACTCCTTGAAATGCTTTCATAATCAGCCACATTTTCAAACCAGTTATGGCATGAATCAAAAGTCTCAGTGACAAATTCTAAATGCCTACTATCAGAGGAAATTAGTTCCACAGGAAACTCACCGAAATTAGGCTTAGGCATTTTGTCAAACACTTGGTGTGCGTCTTTAATCTTTCCCAAAAAAGGGCCTTCATCTAAACAATTCATGTCTTCCGATTCCTGATCTGATTCCTCTGGTGGTGTTCCAAGGATGTTCCGGTCTTGTACCATAGAATTCAGATTCGCACTTGCAATCCCGTTCACATTGCCTTTAATGTCAGCCCCAAAAAACCCATTGTTTGGTCCATTCTGACGTGAAATGGCAATTGTTGTCGATCGAATTTTGGGCAAGAACACCTTCTCTGGCTTATCTGACCGCTGTAATTGCACCATTGGCTGTTGAACTGATATGGGCATTTCATCAAACACTTCATGTGCAATCCCTTGGTCCTGCATTACTTCACTTGTGAGGAACTTCTTCTCCGGCTTATTCTGTCCCAGAATTCCCTCATTCTTGGAATCAACTTCCTTCTTGTTCAAGAAAGAATTCCTATTGCCATTCCAACCTGGGTTGCTACTCCCTACAGCCATAAACAAATTACTGCTCTTTCTTGGATGAACTGTCTCATACAATTTCCCAATCTGAAAGCAATGCCTCACTGACTTTGGTTGAAACATTTTGACGTGCATCTGCGTATCCAATCTTAACCCTGCCAAATAAGCACTCACAAGATACTCCTCAGGCAAACTCACTCTCGTTCGAATTGTTTCAAACTGATCGTGATATTCAGAAATTCCCACAGTTTCTTGCAAATTCTTCAATTGAGCAATTGGATCATCAGAATAACCTTGCCTGTTTCTAAATTGATCTTGCAATTGTGGCTGATTCGAAGAAGATGGATCGGTTTCACTTACAACAATACGATCGCTAGCCGTCGAATTGGATGCCATGGACTTAATTGCAGAGAGCAACGAAGCCAAGCCTTCTTTGAATCCAGAATCCAGTTTCTGCATCCTTGCTTCCAGATTTTCGAACCTTGAAGCTACCGCTTCTTCTGCTTCGCGCATCACCGCTTCTTTTAGGAGTGCTTGTGACCTAGTTTCCGCCATGGTCGCAGGTCTCCAAGCTCTGATACCTTTAATGCAGCAATTCTGAATTTTGTAACCAAGAATGATAACCTTGAGCTAATGTTCAAACAAACAACAACTCAAATCCGAATTATCTGATGATTGATAGCAAAAGAATCACAATCAACAGGATAATCCCAAAAAAGCCATGGATTTCTTATTGAGAAGGAAGGGTTTGGGAATGTTTACAACTAAATGCCAAATACAGAGAATTTCAGCTATTTAAGATCTAACAACTTCACAAAATTTTACAATTTTGATCAACGCTACAGATTAAAACACGTGTCTTCATCTCCACCGTTGGAAAGCTTGACCAAAAACGTTGACAAATTCTGTCATACATTTTCCCTATAACAGTATCCAGCGAGGTTTGTTAAGCTTAGTAGTATTTTGGATCCTGTTTGCAGGCCAATGCAATCGTCAATAAATTTCTTTTCAAGTGAGCCTTACGCATTAACATCTGTCGATTTCTTTTCGTGTCAACTTTCTTTTGAATTGTTTCCGGTGGTAGAGCCAGTGCTCTCTTTTCGTGAGAGGGGTCACAAGGACCTTTAATTACATACTCTCGCCTAACATCATCTCTATCTTGAGTATCATATTCATTGATCGATTTTCGCAATGCTAGATCACAAACAATATCTCTTTCATGAGTATTATCTGTTCGAGTTCTTTTTAACCATACCATGAATTATCAACATTTGCAATAACACTTTCAGACTCATTCTGGATGGATGCAGGCTCTATGATTGAAACATTTGCAATAACACTTTCAGACTCGTTCTGGATGGATGGAGGCTCAACGATTGAAACAGATGGTCTTTTACCCCTAAACACAAATTTGTCCATTACTTTACAAACATATACGTTACAAATAAAACAATCATATTGATCAATATCAAAATTAAATTAACTATCAAGCTTAATCTATGTAGCATAATCAATAAACAAGTGGAACTACTACAAAACAATAAATTTAAATGCTCACATGATCCAAAAGTATAGAATTTAATATTAAATTTTAAACCCTAACCGATCAACTCCCAAAATTAAGCCAAAAAACCTATTGAGTTAACAATTATGTACGGATGTTAGTTACCGATTGGACAAATTAGGGCGACAGGTCGGGACGAGCAGAGCAGGGGAGCCGCGGAGATGAGCGACAAGCGACGGCGGCGATCGAACCTGGCGAGTGGCATCGTGGCAATTGGCAAGGTCCGGACGAGTATCGTGAAAAGCAAAGAAACCTTTCTCCTCCGTTCATATTATCATGTGTTTAGGAGTTTATTTCGTTTTTTTAATTAACCAAAACGACGTTGTTTTGGTGTGTTTTGTAAAAAAGTAACCAAAACGACGTCGTTTTGGAAGTCCGTTTAATATTAAAAAAACATCTTCCATCTGTGTTTCTCCTCAACGCCGCTTGCCCTAATTTCTTCCACACCGTCAGCGCTTTGCTTCTTCCCTCTGCCCATATAATACTCCACTCTCTGGCGGGTTGAGGGGTCAACGGACCCTCCAAGACCCCTCCACACTCTGCCACTAATTTTTTCTACTTACGAATGAAAATGAATAATAGTAAAGAACGCAAATATAAATTTCAAAATCAAAATCAATATAAGATATAGCAATAACTTACACATAGAACTATGAGCATTTAGAGATTTATGTAAGATCTTGTATTGTTCTCACTAAAAAAAGCCTTATTGATTTTGATTTTGATTCTCGTTTGGACGTAAAGTATGAAGTTGTAGATGTTTTAATAAGCTTTCTGACCATCATGTATCACTTCGATATCAAGTTTCTAGCAAACGTTATGGCTGCTTTATTGAACATTGCTCATCACATGGCAATAAATTGAACTATTGAAGATATCTTAAATTTAACACTTTATTGGGAGGTTTAACATATTTCACTTGATTACCTTCATAATGTTTTATTCAAACTCTTTACGATCTTGAGTTTGAATCCTTGAGATCTCTTCCATGGTAATGGTTGTTGATTTTTTAGAGTCTTCAGTTTATCCTAAGTCTTAGAGCAATCTTGCTCTGTATCATAGGTTGGAAGGTTTACATACTGGGCTTAATGTGTACAACCCCTTAGTTATGGCATGTTGAAATTTAACATAGTCTAGTGCAAACTAGGTCAGACCAATTACACTTGTGGAGACGTGTTAAGAAGTTTCCTCTTACATCCGTCTAGTTATAAAGAGATTGAATGTCTTACTTAGTTTAAGTATAAAATATACCAGGCCAATTACACTCGCAGAGGCGTGTTGAAAATTTTTCTCTTACATCAAAAGTTAAAAAACTAATTGACATGTTCATGACTACCCTTATTAGGCATGTGTATTGCATTTCATTTGCATGGCTCCTTGTTTAAGGCCCATGAAATGTAGCAATAAAGTACATGCGGATCATATTCTAAAATTGGATCGTATAATCATATAGTTCCAATAAAATAATTACTAAATTATATTAAAAATTAAATAATTTAAATAAAAAATGTAATATGTGCTTGTAAATTTATAGAAACTTTCAAACTTGTAAAATCTACCAAGTCTCAAACCCCCGTCTCTCACTTGTCCCAAGCCACTTCCCCGACTGGAGTATATCAAAAAAGGGAGTTGGCAACTCAAGTCCAGACTGAGGGGGACTTTGAGAAATAAATGGCGCCACTCGTATGGATGAGAATGTAATGGAGAAGAAGCTCTAGAGGACGTTGCTCCTCATGTTAAGAAGGTGAAGTCTGCTCCATCCTCCTCTCAAGTCGCACCGTCCCATGCTCCCTCTTCCACAACCATCATAGTGGCTTCTCAGAGTAAGGGTGCAGCCTGATGTCTCTCTTTTTGGTGGTGTTTTAGTGGTTAATTTCCCTTGTAAATATGTGTCTTTTGTTCTTTTCTTTGCTAGTTTTGTTCCTTTTTAGCTTAGATTCCGATTTTCTATGAGATTCGGAGACTATGCGAATTTGTTGTGTTTTGTAGGTTTTTGGCGTGATTTGAAGAAGCTTTGGAAGGAGTCCATAAGGAGGAGCAAGGCAAGAGCACAAAGGAGCGGAAGAGTCAAGCGATCAACGAAGAAGAGCTCAAGAAAGACCAAGAAAGGAGGAAGACCGAGGCCAGGATCGAGGTGCCCAGCAAGTCGGGCCCGAGATCGAGTCATGGAGACCCGGACCGAGGTGTGGCAAGTCGGGCCCGAAGTGTGTCCGTGTCGGTCCAAGTCGACAAAGTGTAGATTGGGCACCAAGGCACACAAATGTGATCTACCACTTTTGCCCCTCTTCCATTTTGGGATATTTTTGGCTCTAATTAAAAGGAGAGAAGATAATTAGAGGATCATCCAAGTCAAGACACACCTAATCACTCTCAAAGGCTTAAGGAAGACTTGGAGAGGAAGGAGGAAGAAAGGAGTGGAGAAGAAGAGGAGAAATCGGTGGAGATTGCTAGACCTAGGAAATTGTGAGTTTGAACTTGTTTTGTTTTGCAATTAGTGGATTGAGATTGGATCTTGTGAAACCCTTTGATTTGAATGAGATTTGGCTTTGATTTGAGTTTGATGATTGAGATTTGCTTGCTTTGTCTTTTGATTGCTATTTACTCTTTCCCACATGGAGTAGATTCCATAGTCTTGGGCTATGGGGGAAACCCCTATCTAGGATTGGGTGTGAACCCCCAATTCCATAGCCTTGAGTGCTTGATCTAGGAATCCTCTCTACATAGAGCTACAATCTCCTGTGAAAGCAAGAGATCAAGGGCTTGTGATTGGTAAGAGTGAGTGAAAGCAATCTCTAGCCATCACTTGAACTTGCATCGAAAGGGAAATCAATCTCCCTAGGGTCGATGTGTAGAGTGGCGAGATCAAAGGCAAACAACCTCGATCTCACGAGGATCAACACTCATTGGCTGAGTTGGGGTGGAATCACCCATATCTAGTTAGGGAAGGAACCCAAAAACCCAAGACCGATCTACCATTTTGCCAAGTCCGACTTACCCAGACCTCGGGCCCGACTTCAAACAGTGTTGGTCCCGTGCAATCTTACGTCGATCCAACCTCGGGCCGAAGTGACCTATGTCGGTCCCGAGTTGTTCTCTTTGATTTTCTTTGTTTTACCCTTTCTAAAGTCTTTTTAGGTTCTCTCATCGCACGAACTCCCGAGCGTTCGACACCCTACCCTGTGCTATAACTAGGTTCGGTTATAAATTTAAATTTTGAGACCCTCCGATCCGGACCGATCACAGCCTCCTCAGCCTGATGAATCTAAGGTGATGACACGGAAAGAAATCACTTAGGTACAAAAATGTAGTATGGCTTTTTAGATACAATGTTTTAGCTACGACACATGTTTGTAAATGCAAGATAAAGTCCATGTGAAGGAGATAGCCATGTACGTAATTGAACAATCTTGATGCTGCAAAAAGGATTTGAACATTATATGTATGCCATTTGCCCAATAGGTACAAATATTGAAAATCTGATTTAGTCATTGATTTTGTTGCTCGTATGGGTACAAAGGTATGTATTATTAGCCCCACCACTGGTGTACGGCAACACCAAGATCCCGAAGCCTTCCATACAAGGCCAAGCACTCCCAATAAGCTCTCTTGTTGGTATAATTGTATCCTTTCCCCTTGGGCTTGCACTCCAAGAAGAGCTCATCCACAAGCTCAATCGCCTCCTTTGTCTTAACCATCTCCTCCACCACCTCTGCCTCGGCCTTCATCACCACAAACTCCTCCTCTTTCACGTTCCTCCTCAGCCAATCCGACATCTCCATTTGTCCCGGTGGGCCCCACACCTCTATTTCGTCGAGCTCCGTTTGTGTCTCTGGCACCGTCTCTATCCTGTACACTTCAAATTCTTGGTTCCTAGTAGGGTATTTCTCCTCAAACCACTTCGTTCCGTTTGCCCCATCTAGTGCAAGAAACATGTCAAGCACAATATTTTGTGAGATCCATCAATAGTACATTAAATTTTAGATTCGAATGGTCATCATAGTATATTAATTATAAGAATGTTAGTTAAAAAAATTCAAAAAATTGGTTATATTCCCCTCTATATTAATTAGTATATAATATTAATCACATAAACTACCAACCAATCAATCATTTAAAATTAATTTTATATAAAAGTAAAGTAGTACATAATTGACGACCAAGTAAATAAGCATGTACATTTTCTAAATAAAAAGCTAAGAACAAACCAATTTCTCCAACATCGATGAAGACCCTTCGTGAATAACCTTCCAATGAATCATTTAGAAGATCCGGAAGGAACTTGGTCCTTTTAAGGTAGGCTCGCGAGATGCCAGATGCGGCTCTAGGAGGTTCAAGGAGAACATCTTCGAGCTTCTTCAAAGCCGCCTTCTTCTCTTGGTTTGTAAATTTCAACGTCCTTCGTGTACTTGTCAATGTAGCCCTTTGCCCCTGGATCTTAGCTAAGGATGTCCCATACCTAGGCCAACCCGCTGATAATCTTTTGGGGCCCACTTTCGACAATGACAATATCAAAAGAGAACAGAATACAAGGAGGCCTCCAAATATCACCTTGGTGATCAAATAATTTTTGAAAGTTGTTCTCCTATTGGGTGTGATGAATTTTGGGTTTGAAATGGAGAGTACCGTCGGTATAATTCTAGCTTTCATCTTCAAACAGAAAAATCTTTGTAAGATTAATATTTTTAAACAAACAAGTAGTTAGAAAAACAATACACTTGAGACACTAGATGAAGGAATCTAGACGACAAATCTCAGCCTATTAAGCTATTTATATATCTCGGTTGAAAATGATGATAAACAAATTGTTAATTGCATTGACCGTTGATCAACAAAAAAAATCAAATCTATCAATTGCTTCTCCATTGATTGATGGTAATTTTTGTTTAATATGCCTTGACTTTCATCGGTTTTATATCTACAAAACCATTTAGAGAGATCCACACTTTTTCTTGCAGTTTTCTTCTCTATGGTTGAGAACTAATGTTGTATGGTCAATGTTGATGAAGCCTCGATGGATTTGATGGGTTCAATTAAGGCAAGCATAGGAAAAGAGAAAAGAAAAGAGGATCATTACACCGGGATGGAAATTAATGTAACAAGGGTTTATAAAACTCCCTTAATTATGTCTTGAAATAAGGTTTGTTTTGAATATTGAGGGGGGAGATATGTAAGCTGGTAAATGCGAGTTTGAAATTGATGTAAAATTATGTGAAAAAACAAAAGGCGTCGAGAGTGATTTGGTTGGAATTAGACAAGTGGTGTCACGATAATCATGCTAAATCGATCAATATTTGTTTCAATCCCGAGCATTACTAACTTTTAAAAAAGAATAGTATATTTGTTTCAATCATATATGCTAAATCGATCAATATTGGCAGTATATTGAATGGTTGGTTTTCAAGAAATGAAACGATGAGTTGGATCCATGCAGGAAAAAGAAGCCCAACCAATTAATGATCTCGAAAGGTGTTAGAACTTAGAAGTTAGATATCCCCCTAAAACCAAAAAAACTCCTTTGGAAACTATGTCGTGATGGCCTACCAACTACAACAAGACTCGCTACCAACCATATTATGGTATCGTAAGGATGTGGGCTTCGCAATCGTTCCTATGAAGATGCATATCACCTCTTTCTTGAATATAGTCACACAAATCAGGCTATGCCATCTTTAAACCTAGGTAGCCACAAAAAAAATCAAGATATGCTCAGAAAAAAGATACTCATTAATCTTCATTATGGAAGCCTGAAAATCATTATCGAAGGATGAAATAGAAACTGACATTTGTCTTTGGTGGTGTTCCTGATTTCTACGCAACAAAAATGTGTTCAATGGGGAAATCTGAAACCAAACCAATACCAACTCTATATTAGAACTCAGTGAAAAAACAAATTGATGAATGGAAGTAAGCCACCAAATTTAAAAACGAGAGCGCTATCACAAAGAATACAACCCATGCCAACAAGAAGAAAAAGGCTAAGTGGATCAAACCCCATAATAACTTCGTTAAATTAAACTTTGATGGCGTAGTGAATTATGATGTTATTGCGTCTTTTGGTTTTATTCTCTAGGATTTTGAAGGTCGTCCTTCGTCCCTGGATGGTGGCTTTCTCAAACATCGGTCTGTGTTGTAGTCTGAAGCTCTTACACCTAGGTTAGGGAACTTGGAGGCTATTTAGCGTGGCATTCCTTGTCTACTCATTGAAGGTGACAATCTGCAGTTGGTTAATACAAAGTTGGGTAATTGGCATTGTCCGTGTGAGGTGGGGCTCGTTCTCACGGATATTCAGTCATTGCTTAGGTAGCTTTAAAGTTGGCGTATTTCTCATGTGTTTAGGGAGACCAACTCGGTAGCTGACTACGTAGCTGTTTTGTTTTGTCGTGCCTCGTCTCTCTCTCTCTCTCTCGAGAGAGAGAGAGAGAGAGAGAGAGAGAGAGAGAGAGAGAGAGCTTAGTCCTTACTGATCTCATCCACAATGATACTCTAGGATAGTTCTCTTTTTGTTAGGGTCTAGCCTAATTCTTTTCCTTATCAAAAAAAACTCGAACCCCTTAGATTTAATGGAGGGCGTTTCACCATCTGTGCTAGTGCTAGTAAATTAACTTCGTTGTATCTATCACACTTATTATATTGGGCGTTTCACCATCTGTGGAATAGGGCCCTCAAAATCAAACACAATTTGAGGGTCTGTTCTATCAGATTATTTACACATGTGCATGAACAAGTCTGGTTGACTTAATGACACCCACATCATACGGTTGGACCACCCAAATGCCTAGATCCACAACAACTCTACATGTGAGCTCCCATGTCCTCACCATTGACCAACCATCGTGCCCACTGTCAGTTAGCCACCAAATCAACTTTTCCGATAATTATGAAGTTTAGGAGAGGAGGACAAGGGAGAAGTGTGGAGAAATAGCATTAACCAAGGAATAGTGTAAGGCTTGCACAAAGCACATCTCCTCTTCTTTTTGACCTTTCTCTCCTATACTCGTTGGATCAACCAAGGTCGAGCAATGTCGTCGGAGGTGGTGCTTGTTGTGTAACATTAAGGTGGTGTTTTGCCCTGCTAACTAACATGAATCTTTGTCCACATATTCTACGTGAATCTTTGCACAGCCACACATAAGTGAAAAGTAAAATAATAGTCCATTCACATGGCTTATGAGGTGTGTTCACTCTTATAGCACCCCTAATGGTGAGATCATGGTGAATATCAAGGGAGAAAATGGGGGAGCATGTTTATGTTTGCTTGAATTAAATGGGTGGGTTACCATATCTTGATACCATGAAAGAAAAAACAAATGGGATCCAAAAGCAAAAAGTAAACAAAAAAAGAAGAAAGATGTTTTGAGTAGCAATTTGTTTTTTATTAAAAGAGTGTCACATTGCACATATCTATTTGCCATGATGTAATCTTGGCAATAGATAATTAAGATAACAAAAACATTTAATTTGAGCATAATTTAAATAATGAAAAAAATAAAACTATACCAAATTTATTTTGTTTTTTATTTTATCTATAAAGTCCAATATTGAATATATTTGAACTCTTATAGAATTAAATATATTTTTCTTGCTCATTTTAGATTATTCACATATTTATGGATTTTGTCATTACTCATGTTTCTAATTTTAAAAAATTTACACCAAAATTAATAATGTTCCTAAAAATATCCATACATATTTATTTTATATTTTTATTCATTTTTTAATGAATTATGAATTTTTGAGTTAGTTTAAGAACAAAAACTACTAGAATTTTTGTTTAGTGCATAGTAAGGAAAAAATGAATATTGGAAAATGGGAAAAGGGAAAGATGGGATCATGAATGATGTGAAAGATGAAACAATAATAATATTTAATATTTTTTGGATTTATGGTGATATTGGAAGCACCATTGGGCTCTTAGGTAAATCTACTAAATTGGGAGCACCACTGGTCATGTGACCATCAACAATGGGAGACTTTAAACGGCGAAATGCATTTACAAGCCCTCGAACTTGCACATTTTTGTCACTCAGGTGCTTATACTATGAAATGTTCAATTAGACACCTGAACTTAGCATTTTTTGTTCAAATAGGTCCCTTATGCTGACGTGGCTTGGTGCGTGCACTACATGCCAGTATAGTGCGACTGAAACTCGTTCGCATTTAATACTAAAATATTATTTTTTTAATTAATTTAATAATAAATATAGCATAATTTGGAAAATAAATTTTATGCATTCTTTAATTAAAAAAAAGAATATTTTAATTCAATAACAACATTTAATACTAAAATATTATTTTTTATATAATTTAATAATAAAATATAGTATAATTGTGAAAATAATTTTTATGCATTCTTTAATTATACTAAATCGGTGAACCCAACGGATCTTGGGTTTCAACCCATTCGGATTCAAAACGGATTTGGTTCATTTTGGGTTCAAATTTTCGGGTTTCAACCCTAAAATTTTCGCTTGGTTCAGATCGGTTAGCAAATTCGATCAAATTTTGATAGCTCTACTAATCAATCATGTAATAGGAAATCTAGCTCGTTCGGTAAAACTAATTGGATCTGAAATGAATATGTTATTACGTATATAAAAGAACGACCTCGATAAAAAAAAATTATATGGGGATTAGTACCAAATGCCCCTATTTGATAATCCGTTTGCAAATATAACCTTTTTTCCGATTTACAAAAATGCCTAAAAATATTGCGATTATGCCTAAAAATATTACATTCATGCCCAAAATGACTAATTTTTATCAAATAAAATAAATAAAGAAATATTTTTTAAAAATCGAAAATTATTATTTTTAGTAATATTTTATTTGAGAAATAATATATTTTAACAAAAAAAAAATTTTATCCAAATTTGAAAATATATATAAATATTAAGATTTTATAAATATTTTAATGTTAAAAAAAGATTTCATTTTTTGATCTATCCTTTTTTAAAAATTAAAGGAAAATTGAAAATCTTACCGAACTCCTCTCGGTGGGCTGAACAAAAAATCTTACCTAAAACAAGAAAATCTTACCTAAAAAAATAAAGGAAAATGGGTGACAGGATATTTCGTTGTGTATGACAAGCTTTTCATAGAGGATGACAGGATGAGTCGCACCCTACTTTGTGATGAAACGAATACAATAACGAAGATAATAACGTTCAATGTTGAAATGAAGATAATAATGATCCACATTTATTTGTGTTGTATATTTTCAAAAAATATATTTCGCCATATCTTCTGCAATATGTCATTGTTTCCAAAAATTCTTAATATTTCAAAACTATTTTCTTGTTTTATATTTTCTTTTCCTTTTTTATTTTTCAATTCTGTATTTAGAAATAAGTTTTAGTGAAATATGAGAAAAGCAATGTTTTTTAGAAGAAACACATGTTTTTAACAGGAAAAAAATGATAGTATTTTACAAAAGGGTGACAGGATATTTCGTTGTGTATGACAAGATATTTAATGAGGATGACAGGATGAATTTTACCCTACTTTGTGATGAAACGAAGATAATAATGAAGATAATCACGAAGAATGTTGAAACGAAGATAATAATATCTTCAAAAAATAATGATCCACATTTATTTACATTTTATATTTTCAACAATATCTTCCACCATATCTTCTACAATATCTCATTGTTTCCAAAAAAATCTTAATGTTTCAAAACTATTTTCCTATATTATATATATTTTTCTTTTTTCTATATTTCAATTCTGTATTTAAAATGAATTTCCAGAATTGATGGCTAAATATTTTTATTGTAATTATACTGATTTTTTAATAAGCTTCTATTTAAAATAAAATACAAATTAATGTAGATTTTATTGCAAAAATGCCCAAAACAGCATGCTTCGCTATTTTTTTGTTTTAAGGGGCGTTTTTTCAAACCATTTTTCTGGGTGGGGCATTTTCGCAAATGGCCCAAAATTATATTGATTATAATTACCATAAAAGTTCTTTTAAAAAATCATAAAATATTTTTTAAAAAAAATTGTACAATATTTTTTTAAAAAAAAATCATAAATTATTTTTTTTAATTAAAATATATTTTAAACCATTCTACGTCAACGCTGACGTGACATCTATGTGGCGCTGGCGTGGAGTGCGAGTGTATTTCACACATAAGTGTTTCACGTGGTGAGAACTTGATTGAACAAAAAAAAACTAAGTTCAGGTGCCTAATTGAACATTTCATAGTACAGGGGTCTGAGTGACAAAAATGTGCAAGTTCGATGACCTATAGATGCATTTCGCTAATTTTAAACATAAAAAGTGTGTGGGACTAAACAAGAGCCTCGTCTAAACCCCAAAAGAAGAATGAAAATGATATGTACACAGTTGGCTTTACCATTAAATAAAAAAGTAAAAATAAAGTAAATGTTACAGATTAAAAAGAGTTATTTGGAGATAATAGACCGCAAAGTCTAAATAAGTGTTGTGGATGGTCTGAGATCATTGAAAAAATTTCCTCTTTCCCCTAGCTTTTTCCTGTTGATCCTGGTCAAGTTCAGAGACGAACCTGGGCTCACATGCATAGCCTAGTCGAACATATAAACCCAAAATAGAACGGAGATTATTGAGAATCGCACGATAAAATACTGTACATATGCATTTAGTATGAACACCTCAGAAACCCCTACAATGTCAATCACAGTCGAACACCTCTCACCAAGCTATTGAATCCCAACCATTCCTTGATTCTCTTTGAGCCTCATTACCTCACAAACACAAAAGCCATGGCTTTTAATGAATCGAGTCCACCCGATCAATTATGTCGAGGGCCTTTATTCGGTCGATATCAAAGTCTATGACAGGAACCGAGGACGGCCTCCTTGTGGCACACACCTCCCTCGTATACTCCTCCCTTGTGGGGGAATGGCTGCTACTCTTGCTCAGCCTATGGTGTTTACTCAGCCTCGTCTTCACCGTGTCAAACTCCTGGCTCTTGCTTATTCCCGGGGTCAGCTTTCTCTTACTCACGTCCCGCAGCATCTCACGGTCCTCCACCGTCAGCAATGAGGAGGCCTTGTGTGTTGACAACTGGACAGACAATGCCAATGTTTGGTTGGGAGAGCGGATCGGGGATTTGACAGGTGGTGACCGAGCTGCATCTGTACTTCTTGATTGGCTGATGAGGTGGTGAAGCCAGACGACGAGGTCAAGGATGTATTTCTCCGCTTTCTCTTTGTTTGCATGGTGGAGTGTCTCTATTCGGAGCAAGTTGCCCTGCCCGGTTGCATTCCTGCCTACTTCCGAGCTGGTGAATTCAAAGAAAACCAAAGCCAGTCCAAGTTAGAAAACAAACTCATCTTACTCTTGCCACCGCAAGATTGTATTAATTCAGATTCTGTTATGAAAAAAATACCCGGTGTTCGCCCACTCTCCGACCCAACCGAACCCGTGATGAGCTCTGGATTAGCACCCGATGGAAAACAACCACAAGAAATCACTTAAAATGCAATGAAGAATTTTCGGAAAATTTCAATTGGACATGACATCAGATTAGCATCATAACAAAGGCTCACTTGGTTGTGTTTGCAGCAATAGGAACAAGCCAATGCAGGGTTTTCTCCATTTCAGCTTTAATTTGTGGGATAGTAAGCTGGAAACAAAAAAAACGCTGTGCATGAAAAACAAGACAATCCTGTTGAAGATAAGAACTTTTGGAAAAGAGGTTTTTTTTTTTAAAGGCATTTTTTGTTTTTGAGGTTGTTATTCTGTTATAAGTTCACAACTATACCTCTTCATTCAGCTGAAATGCTTGCAACTTGGACCGCAATGCTGCCTTTACATTTGGTGGCAATCCATGGTACAAAGCATCCCTTGTGCTCTGTGGCACGGAATTTGACCGTGACACCTACTTGCAAACAGAGGCCACTAAGTTAAAATCTTAGTTTTCGACTATTCAAGGCATAACACGTCTTTATAGAACAGAAAAGGACAACAGTTTCCTACTAGTCCATCCATCGAAAAACAACATGCACATATAACAGACACCTTACCAAAGTATCTATTTGAGTGATAACGTTTGCATAATGCAAAGCAAGGCCTGCAGATCCCAACTTTTGACGGTTATACATTGTTGTCTTCAATGGCTTGTTATCATCTGCAAAATACTACATCAAAAGGAGAAAGGATGCACATCTTTGAAATACTTATGCCCACGATCGGGTCCCAACTGTTATAAAACAATGTGCATGAGGATCCTAAATGTTCCTTTATCTAAGTACATATAAAGGAATGAGGAGCACCCATGATTCCGCTTAAACCAGCAAGGTGAAAAAGAAGTCCAACAAGTGACCCACTTGCAAAATGCTCTATTAAGTACGGTGCTCATGAACCCTCCCATTGTATTCTTCCTAACCCTCTATTTTGCTAACTTTTTTTTCACTTTGTCCTTGTAGAAAATGATAAGATAAAGGAAAGCAAAGAAAAATAAACATATGAGCTCAATTTGATGTCAGTACTCAGTATATAGCCTGGGTATATCATTTTCAACCACACTGTAGTTGTATTTCACTTATTCCAATTCTTAATTGAGCCCTCTTGTGACTATATAACAATCAAACTAGGACAAAGAAAAAAAAAAGGTTAGTCTACGTACCAGCCCTACCAAAGGCTTCATGGATCTCCAAATGCAAAAAATGGGCAATATCTACAAGCTTCTCCATCACCTGCAACAAGAATAGAACTGTATACTCAATGAAAAAGTAGTAGTGTATCCAACAATAAAGTATCCAAGGTAAGAACTTTTCCAGAAGGCAATCAGAAACAATGAAAAAATGCAGTGCAACCAGAAACAGTTAGAAAGAAGTACTCCCTAGACTAAAAGACTAGCAAATTGAAAAGGTTAGGAGAATTTTAAGTTTATTATTCTCTTCTAGCTGAAAGCTAAATGGTCTACTGAGCACTTTTTTTTTGAAAGGCCACAGAAAGGATTTCTTTTTCACCTTGTTCCAACGTTGAAGCCAATGTTCCAACGTTGAAACTTATGTGAATTTTTGAAAAGCCAACGTTGAAGCCAATGTTCTTTATTGCACAGGTTTCAACGTTGGCTTTTCAAAAATTCACATAAGTTTTCTTTGAACAAATGATTTTTTCAGTTTCAAAAGGATAGGAAGCTTCCATGAAAAGCTAGTCTATACAAATTTGAGAAAAAAAAAATGTCTATAATTGTTAAAGATAAAATAACAATATAGGCTTAACGTTCTTAAATGTAATATTTCTGAATTACAGCATATTACAACAACAACAACAACAACAACAACAACAACAACAATAACCCAGTGCAATTCCCCTTACGGGGAATCTGGGGGGTCAGGATGGGGCACCCCTAGCTAACGCAAGAGGGGGGCGTCCAAAAGACCCAACAGAAAAGCACAGAACAGGAAACCACACAAACCCAAGCAAAAGACACGACCAAGCACAAAGCACGAAAATTGAACAAAATAAAAAAACGCAAAGCCAGAAAAAGCCAAAAACTAAAGTTTGCCGGTTATGGCAGGATATTACCTCTTCTAAAATCCGGGACCATAATGATTTCTTCTTTAAACTCTTTACATGCTTCCTCTGACTCTTTAATTCTGCCCTCAAAATTGCAAGGCTTTCTCCTGCCAAAAGGCAAATTCTATGTGAGCATAAGCATATGAAGTGTTGTGAACACTAGAGCGAAGAAGAGAAAACATGAAAACATATTGAGCTGCCAAAATACACCCTGCGAGCTACATGGAAATGAGTTGCTTCCACACAACCAAACAAAAGGCAATTAGAGAAATCTGATGGAAGGATGGAAAAAAAAAAGAGGGGGGGGGGGGGGAGGACAGCTTTTCCTTTGGGAAGATTATAATTTTTCTTTCCAGCAGCTTTGCTTTCTGCGGTGCATATTTATTATTTTTCTACAATATTTTCTCCTTGTATCCCTTGACAAATTTATTGATAGAAAAATAATGTTATACAGTTCATGGTAAGGTCACCTCTTTCCTACTTTCCTTAGTACTCTTCCAAAAAAATGGAAAACATGCAGATCACCGTCTATGATGGCGTTAAAGAAGTGAGATGAAAGCCAACACTAAAGGTGTCAAGAAATTCATAGGAGTTCAGCACATCTACCTCTTTGAACTGCATTAGGATTGTCCTCCTCGTGCAGTTTACGCCGATAATCTTGCTCAAATCTGTCCAATGCATGCATCTCGTGATACAACTCCTGCATATTAGTCTCATGAGTTGAGGGTCATTTGTCTTAAAGGACAACTACAACAGATCACTATTTCCCATAACTGGTAATCAGAATCTATCTCAAGCAAGCAGCCATCTCAAGGCTTTCATTCTATCAACTATCAGAAATACAGCTAGATAGAACAACTATCAGAAATACAGCTAGAACGTCATTAAGTCCAATTCTACATGAAATGTTAAACTTGCCCATCTAGCTCAATCCACACGGTAAGAAGAAAAATCGATGTTGAGTGGCAGAAGATTACTCACAGCAGTGTATTTTACTAAGGTCATCAACTGCTGTATTACTGTTTCAGCCTCTTCCTTTAACTGTTTTTCAGGGGTAAGCTCTGCAGCTAGCCTACAAAAGAAAAAAGAAAAATCACACATCCTAAAATAATAAATGCATAGCCAAGATATTCGATACAAGCAGAGCTATATGGGAGCGTAATTACTTCTCAAAATAGCGGTCCAAGTTGTGCCACTGTGGATCTTTACAACGATTTCCAAAACGTACAACCTCTCCACAGAAGATTTTCAGTTCTTCCCTGATAAGATTTCCCAAAGCCCAAGGTAATTATTAACATTGTATTATTGTAAATAAGACACTAACAACCTGTATAAACGCAATCACTATGATTTCAATAAATGGTTTTAGTGCCCTTGCAAGATCTACCTCTTGTCAGAGGCAGCAAGTCTAAGGAGCTCGTCTGCATCTTTTGATATCAAATTCTGAACACCTTCTGAATGAAGCACGTCCTCCTTCAGATGTTTGATGTTCTCCTTAGAAAGTGATTGCATTAAATTTGCACCTTTTACAATTGTGTTAGCAACTTCAAATGCCAATATTGATATCTTATTTCCTTTAGTTGTCATGCCTGAAACAAACCCACCACTAAGATGCAAACTCGTCATGCTACTGGCTACTGTGTCCAAAACATCCACTGCAGTGGTGCCAGCTTTGCCCAAAAGGGAGCTCATTTCAGAGACCTACAAAGCACATACACCAAAGAATGGGTTAACATAGGCAAAGACAAAATCTTGTTTTAAGAAAAGTTAAATTAGATCTACAAGTAGAATTACAACTGTATAAACAAACCCAAAAGAAAAAACATATCAAAAAGGTCATAAAATAAAGCTATGAACCAATACGATGAAGCTAGCGATTCTGGTCACCAGCTTCTGAAGATCTAATAAACATCGGCATGCATAATATTCCTTTTGGTTAATAGTATTGATCTTTCTTAGCCTTTTTACTCTAGCTCAGCAATATTAGTACATTTAGATGTCTTGCACATTTAAAAAAGAGGGACAAGAGATTACTTATTAATTTGTTATATCTATTATTTCCTTTCCACTCAGAGGCTCTAAAAGGTCAACACTAAACTAACAATTAAATTTAAGAGAAACTTCAGATATCCTAGGATTATCAGGCTACCGAACGAGATCCTAGATATGTGTCCACCTCTAAAAGCATATAACAACAAAGAACAACCACAAAATATTCAATTATCGAAAAGCCTATGAAATATACAAGTCGGGGACCTGAGGACCATAAAAATATAGCATGAGGAAACATAGATGAGACTATCCTTCCAAAGGAATATCCTTCTAGTATAATTGTTATTGAAAAGATGATGATTGTTAGTCTAAGAAGAAGAAAAAGCAAGCACGAAATGAACTCCCTAGCATCGGTTAGAGTGAACATGAACAACAAGTTGAAGCACATTAATTAGTCCAAAATACTAGTCCAGCTGTAATACTAGCATCTTTGCGCGACTTGCATTCTTAATAATACAACGTAATTATTACCCTCATGATCGCCAAAAAAATCTCTCTATGATTAACCACAGAATAACATTCTTGTAGATCTGACAAATCAACTATTACATAACCAAAATCCCAATCTGCTTCTTGAATATGGGTAGAAAATTGAAATAGAAAAGGAAATATTTGCATATACATATCTCATCTCTATAAAACGTTAGCACCTTAGAAGGACAATGAAGGCACACAAAACTTCATAGGAACATAACTGCAACAGGCCACTTACCCTAGCAACAGCAGCCTGTTTGGATTTCATTGATCTGGAGTTGATAGATAAAGTCCTAGAGAAGTGTGGAATCCCATCGTTGATCTCATCTATGTTCATCCCATATGAATTTGCACTTGTCCCACATGAATCCCCATTACTTATCTCGGGAAATGAGAACGGTTCTCGTAATTGTTTGTCAGTAATTGATGTTGCTGAGCAGCTGTCCGATTTGGTAGGCATCCCATGGCACTCCAGAGCTAGTCCAGGCCCATGATCATTTTGCCCATTCATATGCGAAAAGCTACTACTTGGAGCATTCTCAACAGTCGCATTTCTTGAGCAGAGCCCACCCATATTTATCAAATCCTGATACTATATTTTCTTTCACATAAGACGACGTCTATCTCCTCCAATTTTAAGCAGAGGTTGAGTGAAATAGCTGCAATTATCCCAAAAACAGACAAGCCATAAGCTCCAAGTTACATCATATAAGCGTGTGCATTTACTCTGAGCAAGACTGAAATTCTAGGTAACACAGAGATCAAGAAATAGTTGTGAGTTGTGAGGTTTGCAATTTGTAGAGCCAAGCTAAAAACCACGTAAAACCCACTTCCAAAGTCATGAAGACCTAGCTAATTAGACCCAAATCTTCAACTAAAGCAAATGAAACATTGCCTCCAACACTGCCTAGCTACCAAACCCTGAACAGGTTAACAAAGTCAAAGCTAAAGATGTTGCTTACAGTTGCTCAGTATATATGCTATGGAATGGGTAACGCCAAGAAAACGTGTTTAATTTTTCTCTGAGAGGGCAAAAACCTACCCCAAAAGCAACACTAGTCCAGAAAAGGGAAAACAAAGCACATGTACTCAATACCATACAAGAGCGAGTCACAACTAGATTGAACAAGGAAAGGGGGTGAAAACCTCAAATAGGAAATAAATAAATGCTTGCCTTGAAAGAAAATGGAGCAGTGCAAGTGTTGAAGGAGAGCTGGATCTATCGGAACACGAAGAAAGGGGGCATCTGAGTCATGCAAATTTCTGCCCCCTTGACAAGGGAAGAAGGAAAAACGGCGACGACACGATGGAGAAGACTGGTGATTGGCGATTGGCGATGAATGGTATTCAGAGAGAGAGAAAGAAAGATGAGAATAGTAGTGAGATTCAGATGAAGCATAAAAAAGGTCAGCCCAAAGTGGAGTAGAGGCCAAACCAACCCCTATCCAGACGGTGTTGTGGTGTAGAAAAGGGAGAGAAAGAGAGACGCTGGAATCTCAATCTGCAATTACCAAAACCAAAAGCCAAACCACAACGACGAAGACAAGTAGAAATGGCAGTCAAACCCCCATCTCTCTCTTGCTGAAAATTCCACTGTGAGTAGACTAGACTTTCCTCTAACGAGGGTTAGGGGCGGCAAAATTTGACCCGATCTAAATTAATCGACCGAATTATTTGATTCGAGAACCGATCGACATCCACGAAAAAATTATAAATATGAAATATGAAATCTAAAATTGATTCAATCTGACCGAATTTGACCCGGTAATACCGAAAGAAAAAAGACAAGCATGGATGGATGACCCTGAAGCTTGACATTAGACCTGGCAAAATCTAACCCAAACCGAAAAACCGACCCGACCCGCCCGAAATTGTCTAGGTCATAACCCGAAAAAGTAAAACTAAAACCCGATTTTAACCGAACCCGATGACCCGAGAAATTTCTGGGTCAAACCCGTTAGGTTTTGGTTAACCCGTTGGATCGAAAGAAAAAACGAGAATGGTGAAAAATTTTCACACATTGTTGGGTTCGATTGTAATGATTTGTCTTCCTCTCGTCATTAGCCGAACTCGACTCCAATTGATTGATTAAAAGATGATTCTTTATAACGAAAATCGACTCGAATAATTGATTTTGAACATCAAATATACAAATTGATTAAAGATGTACTAAGTTAGTTTATCTTAAATTGATATATACTTCTTAAGGTTTGAATGTTTTTTGTTTTGCTGAACTGGAGTCTAAGTTCTGAATTGATTTGTAAAGTTGTTCTAGGTTACATTAATGTTTATAGTTTTATCAAACTTGAAATATGTAAAAATTGAGAAATATTATCATTTTAAAATATGTAAACTACAAGCTTTTTCTTATAGTATGATATATGCATACAAGAACTCTAGGATTTAAGTTTTCATACAAATTACTTTCTATGAATCTCACGTGTTTGTTTTTTTCTTCATAATCAATTTTGAATCTCTAGGATTAGAACTTTAAGGTTAATCATTTCTTATTGAAATTCTTCTAGAGAACACCATGAATGCGAAATTGGAACTTGTTTTTGTTGTCTTTGTGTTACTCATCCCACTTAGTCTAGCACATGATTGATTAGAAAAATCTTGTTAAAATAGTTAGATATCACGTTATGATTAAATATGTGTAATAGTGAGTACAAAGACGAAGTGTAACTTTTGTATTAAAAATCTAAATCCTTACATATAGGTGTAAATTAAACTATCTTATAACTTTATAAGTAAATAAGCAAGTCATGAATTAATATTAACAAAAAAAATAATAGATAAATTTGAAAAATCAGGTTCTTTAACCCGTTGGGTTGACCCGAACCCGTGACAAACCCGTAGTGACCCGACCCGTTTAGACCCGTTAAAATTGTGACCCGAAATGACCTGACCTTGTGTTGACCCGAACCCGATTACCGAAACCCGAACCCGACCCGCCCGACCCGATTGACAGGTCTACTTGACATGGAAAAAGCATATGATAAAATAGAATGAAATTTTATCAGACAAATTCTCACAAAATTTGGTTTCCACCAAAAATGGATCAACTGGGACTGGGTTATGACATGCATCACCACCACCTCCTTCTCCGTTTTAGTAAATGATGAGCCTGAACCCATCTTCAAACCAATGAGAGGCATAAGACAAGGGGACCCCTTGGCACCCTACATTTTCATTATTGTCATGGAATTCCTGGCCAGGACCCTGAATAAGGAAGTGGAGACCCCCACTTGTAGGGTGGGAACAAAGCTTACTAGGAATGGTAAAAGTCTCCCTTTCCTAAGCTTTGTAGACGACATAATGATCCTAGCCAATGCTACCCACGACAGTATGAAATTTATCAAGACAACCTTAGATGGTTTTGCCCATAAAACAGGCCTTGTCATAAATTTCTATAAAAGTAGCCTCCATTGCTCCAAGAATATTTCGCAACTTGTGGCTTCGGCCTTGACTAGTTTTATGAACATACCTCTAACGACAAACTTAGAAAAATATTTGGGCATTCCCATTGTTCGAAGGAGAGTCAAAACCCAAAATTTTGATGAAGTCATTGCAAACCTTAAGAAGTTACTAGCAAAATGGAAAGGCAACTCCCTCTCGCAGGATGGAAGAAGCATTTTAATTCAAGCAAACCTAACCTCCAAAACCAACTTTCTAATGTAAAGTTTCCTTCTTCCCAAAGGGATTTGGGAACAAATGTACAAGGTAAATGAGGTTTTCTTTTGGAAAAAATATACCCCAGGATACCATCCATTAGTCTCCTTTACTCCCAAGGAGCATGGAGGGCTGAACTTCAGGTCGGCTGAAACTATTAATATCTCTCTCCAAATGAAGCTACTATGAAAAATATTGAGCGAACCAACAAACATGACGTGGGTACGAATAATAACTGAAAAATATATTGGCTCGGCCAACATCATGACCTATAAGAAAGGTCCTAACCTCTCTTGGCAATTTAGCCGGCGTCTTCAACTCCGAGATGTTTTCCGAAAAGGGCTCCGATGGTAGTTCGGCTCCGGAGTAACATCCGTTTTTGGTTGGATGTCTAGGCCACGGATGCTCCTCTGCTGCCTTATTGTGATGACCACAATATAGACACTATGGTCTCAGACCTTATAACTGTTGATAGGAAATGGGATATCGAGAAACTCCTTCGTATTCTGCTAAGCAACATAGTGAACCAGATCTGTGACATTCACATTCCGGTTTCCGAAACACAAGATAAAATCATACGGTCCCCGACCCCGGATGGTACCTTCATAGTGAAGTTACAACGAAACTGCTTAACCAACAAGAACCTCGACACAGGTTTGATGGTACTTGTTAGATCGTTGTTAGTAGTAAAGAGTAAGGACGTCCTTATGAAGGAGTCCTTAGGCATTGGAATGTTAAACTTTGCAAGTATTCAAGACATAAATAAGCTAAGGACGCAACAAGTGATTTATAGAGGAACCCCACTAAGACCAAGTAGTCCTTATGGGTAAACCTTTACCTCCGAGGAGGATTTTTGAATAGTTTCATTATCTTATTTATAAGTGAGTTCTTACAGTTTACAAGAGAGTTTCTGTAAGGCCCGAGGCTTTAGAAACGTTATCCTATGCCAACCCGAGGACTTCCCACGAGGTCACCCATCCTGGTACTACTCTCGCCCTAGCATGCTTAACTTTATAGTTCTTTTGACCTCTCGAACCATGAAAAGGAAGAGCTCCTGTTGGCAGAGGGAGCACCTCAATCGCTTATGAATTCTCGGGGTGTTACAGTTTCATTCTTCTCTAAACTAAGGTGTTCATCCCTAAGTTCACTAGTGCCATTCCTTTTAGCCTAAACTATAACCTAACACTCGCAATGTAAGGACGCTAGACTCATGTGTCTCACAGTCCTTTGGAGACACAAGTTCTTTAGTCACAACTAGTACTCTTTTTGTCTTTTGACTTCCTCTCGATTCACAGACACAAAGCACTTAGTTCTAAGATTGTTCTTTGTGTCTTTGAGTTGTTCTTGCTGTTCTTGTTGTCACTTTTAAGAGTGTGTGTAAGAAGTCACGTCACTATGAATGCAATAAATGTAATTATAGTGGTTGGGAAGGGCATCATTCTACTGACGCTTTTGCCCTTCGTTCGTTCTCAGCCACACGATCAGATTGGAATTTCGTGCCTTGTTGCATTCTTCCTTAGGGTTTCCTGGGAAGCCTCCACGTGTCCTGGTCCCCTACATGCAAAGCTTTGGCGAACTTGCGTCTTGTCGAGTGATGTCATCATTGTCGACAACCTATCTTTGAGCAATTGAAATTATACACGCATTCCTGCTTAATAGGGACTCCGTCCTCATCTTCTCAAGAACTCAATCTTGTTTTTTCTTCTAAGTCTTAGTGTCCCTACACCTTAGGAACTGTTGTTCACTTGTTGTCCTTTTTTGCATGAGGGCATCCCTATAATTTCTTAAGACAAAGCTTGAACAAACATATTAGATCAAAGTTGAGTTTGTCATCATCAAAACATTAGGGATGATCATTATTGATATGATGCTAAGTACTGGCGTTCTTAACATCGTTCCAACAAATTCTCCCTTTTTGATGATGACAAACCCATAGCAAATTAATCTGAAAATAAGACTTAGATCATGGATGAAAACTCATGAGCGTCCCTTAGGACTTAGCATTTTCAATTAATTATGAACAATTTTACAATATATGGACTTTTAGGGTGAGCGTTCTTAGGACCTTTGGCTTAGTTCCCCCTTAACACTTGTATACTCTAGATAACTTTTTTCATAGCGCATCTCTACAAAACTAAACTTCCCCCTTTTGGCATCATCGAAAAGAATAACAAGTGTTAGAGGACGGCATTCATAAAATCACAGCTATAAGTAAGAACGCTTAAACACACATGATGCACACACACAAAAGGAACTTCATTCATGAAATTTAGAGTTACACAAATACATGAATGAGTGTTTGATAGAGAAGTGCAACAAAAATATGATAAAGGAATGAAAGGGACGATGGGTGATCATTTAGGAGTCCTTGGGCAGGCCCTTCTTAATTCCTTCGAGAATTGCGGTCTGGCCATTGGCAACTATAGAGACTCTGTCCACGAGGTCATGATGTTGATCAGTGTAGTCCCTTAGATTTTCAATGAGCAGACACTAATTCTAGAGTAAGGCTGCCATTAGCTGATGGAGAGAATACTGTTCAAGGATGGCCGGAGGAGGTATTGTCTCTGGACGGCGAGAAGAAGGAGGAGGAGCGTCACCAACCAGTTGATCAAAGTAAGCTAGCCATTCCTCTCTACCCAGATTCGTGTGAGCTTCAGCAGCTTCCCTTTCAGCCCTGGTCATGGGGCGGTTTATGGGTGGGTGGAGCAATTCCACCACCCGAACCGTCAATAAAAATGATCAACCTGCCTCACCCATCACCCGCACAACCTTTCACCCATCACCCGTGGGTGGGGCGGGTGACTCTCCACCCACAAACTATTATGAGCTATAATTATAATCAGAAAAAAATCATTAATCATTTAGAACTCGATTCAATCCTAGTGTTAAAAAATACTAATTAGTCTTATAATTCAATTACATTAATGTTAAAGGAAATATTTCCAAATAAGCTAAATAAAATCAATGCATTGCATTATTTAAAAGCTAGAAATTTGAAATGTTTCTTCAAACAACAAAAATCAGAATATATTCTTTGTAAGTTATGAAACCATTCTTCAAAAGCCGGTGTTGTAATCCAACTCCCATCATGCCATACAAAAATTGATAAATTTAAAAATTAGACAAAACAAACTTATAAATTATGACGAGTAAAACAAATTAAGTTATAACTCACAAACTTTAATGATGTCATTGGTGATTTCACTAGTTTGTTCTCCAACATCTTCATCTTCCATTATAGTGATCATAGGTGGTATGCCATCCAAAGTTCCTAAAGTGACACACAAAAACATTAAGAGAAATTTCCCGGAAACCACCCGTATGATAGGCCATATTTCGCTAAACCACCCGGAAGTTTGGATATTATTTTGGACCACCTGTATGATGGTCTCCTTTAGCAAAAAAACCACCCCAAGCAAGATTCCGTTAAAAAACCGTTAAACGCACGTGGCCACGTGGCATTTTAATATTTTTTATTTTCTTTTACTTTTAACACTTAAAAAATACCAAAAAAATTGAAAATTTTATTTTCTTTTATTCCATTTAAATAATTATTTTTATTTTTTCATTTTTCATTTTTAATCTTTAAAATTTTGAAAACTTCATTTTCACCAAAAAAATAAAAAATAAAACCCTTTTCACCAAAAAAATAAAACCCAAAAACCTAGACCGGCATTGATCTCCTCGCCCCGGCCTGCGACAATGACAAAGATCTTGTGGCGCGATCCGAGGGTGGTAGATCCGGATTTGAGAGAGGAGCACCACCGAGGTCTAAGTAGAAGAAACGCCTTGGTCGCCGCCCAAACCTCCGACATGGTGTCCTTGAGGAACACAGGGACCGCCGTTCGCGGCCCGCAAATCCCTCTTCCCTCACCCCAGCCACCACCTCGCTCACCCTACTCTGCCCCGATTAAAAAAGAAAAAAAAATCAAATTTTTAAAGATTACAAAAAAAATTAATTATTTAAACAGAAAGTAAAATTTTCAAATTTTTTTTTTTGGGTTTTTTGGTATTTTTTAAGTTTTAAAATGTGTAAAAGAAAATAAAAAATATAAAAAATACCACGTGGCCACGTGCATTTAACGGTTTTTTAACGAAATCTCGCTTGGGGTGGTTTTTTGTTAACGGAGACCATCATACAGGTGGTCCAAAATAATATACAAACATCCGGGTGGTTTCGCGAAATATGGCCTATCATACAGGTGATTTCCAACAAATTTCTCAAACATTAATTATGTCAAGTATTAAAAAACAATAATCAGCCATTAAAAATTTGAAGTAGAATAAATGTGTATGTAAGTATGTTTTTGTTTACCTTCATAGTCTCTACAAATCTAACTTGACAAGCACATTAATGCTTCTACAATATCCACATTCAAAGAAGAACGATGTGCAGTTAGCACTCTACCACCCATACTAAATGCACTTTCAGACGCCACCGTTGATGCAGGTATGGCCAAAATATCCTTAGCAATCTTATGTAGTGCTGGATACTTGAGATCATTTTTCCAATATGTAAGAACATTGAACTCATCACAATCAGGAAATGCGGGATCATCGAGATAAAACTCTAGCTCAGACCTCACATTATTCTTTTCCTTTCTACCTTTCTTGGCCATGTTGAAAACATCCTTAAAAGTAGAACCAGATGGACATTTTCCAAGCAAACTAGAAGAAGAAGAAGAAGATGCATTCAATGCACATTCTTGACCTTGAGACTCATTATCAGAATCCTTATACTCTTCCAATAGCTCAAATAACACAGACTTAACTATATCAATCTCAAAAAAAAGCATCCTCACCATAAATCCTTTCAAAGTAGTATTCCACACTTTCCATCTTGTCTCTAGGATCCAATATTGGTGCAACTGCCAAGATCCCATTCACACACAACCAATACTCATCAAACTTAAGCACCATCTTTCAGCCATCTTTCTAATCATTTCGTCACTATTAGACAACCACTCTATAAAAGCAAGTTTAATTTCACAAACTTTTCAAAAAAACAGGTTTGTAGTAGGATATAATCTCCTTGAAAATACCTCATTGACCTTAAAAAACAAAACCAATTTATCACAAATGTCTACAGCCCATTTCCACTCATCACTTCAAACCTAAACCGAGGATGTTGAATCTTTAACTTACAGAATACATCCTTATAAGGCAATGCGATTTGCAACATCAGAAAAGTGGAATTCCATCTTGTCTTACAATCCAAAGCCAACTTTTTAGAGTAATCAATTTTTGACACTCTAGCTTTGTCCTCAAACATCTGAATTCTTTTAGGAGATGCAATCCAAAGAGAAACACAATCTCTTAATTTCTTACTGTCCCCAGATAAGAATACATCCTTCCGTGAAGTTACGATCGAGGTTGGAAATTGAATAGGATCTATCAATGGTGTTGGAGGATTTGAAGCTATGGGTGTTTTAGAGTCCATCAGTGATGTAGGTGAAGAATTAATAGGCTGTTCTTGAGGATTATCTCTCGACATTGTTCTAACAATCTTACTCCTGTATATTAAATTGACAAAAAACCACTAGTTAATTAACATCTAGTATTATGCATTTATGTTTATACAACAAAAAACTTGGATAAGATAACGCTTGCTTCTTCTATGAATTAAATAACATTCCATAACATGCATTACTACCAAGCATAGATAAAAAAAAAAACACAAACATCAATTACGTGCTTCAAGGCAAGCTTTCACAATTCAACCAAATGGCAACACAAGTGATTGTACAACAATAGAACCAAAATAAAAGCTAAAGATGGATAGTCAACTATATGTCTTAAACATATTCACCGTGTCCGTTTAACAAAATGAAAAACACTCACCTCTCTTCCTAAGGTTACCTTTCCTCATTTCCCCTTTCCTTTTCCACTTCTTGGCTCGTTTCCGTCGCCGCCTCCTTTGGTTTCGTCGGCCATGGCGTTCCTCCCCACTTTTGGATGTCCTGCTCCTCTCTCTTGGGTGTGCCGGCCATCTATGAAGTATGACCCCTTTTACTCCGCCTCGTCTTGCCCCAATGAGTATCCCTCTTCCTTTACCCTCTCTAGGGTGCTCCGTTTTGCTCTCACGTTGGTGTTTGCCTTGTGCGAGTTCGCCCGTTCATCCATGGTGTTCTCGTGTGGTTGCGGTTGCCTCCTCTTGGGCCTCTTTATGGCCTTTTGGACCCGCTTTTGCTCGTTGCCTCCGGATAACCCCTCTCGGCTTCAGATCAAGTTGGTTTTCCCTTCCTCTTTTGAATCGGGTAAGCTCAAGATATTGCTCTCCTCCACCGCTATGTCCTGTTACCCCTCCTATCACTTGTGCTGCCATTTGATTATGCCTCATGCCTCTAATAATTCCAGTCCCAATTTGCCGAGTGATATTGACCTAATTTGTAGTTTCAACTTGTTTAATTTGCGTATTTGGGATCCTTTTGACTTATGGGTTCTACTCTTTCTTGAATTTGATTGTCATCTTTGTCTAATTTTTGCATATACTTCCCTTAATTTGGTTTTTTCTTCCATCTTCAGTTATTACCTTTTCTTCTATCTATATGCCATGCTCCATGTGTTATCCAAGGCCCTGCTTGTTTGTTGTTGGTTTGTCTTTCTTTGATGCTTGTTGGGTCTGCCGTTTCATGTGTTCTTGATGTAGGATGTGGCTGGCTTCTCTGTTATTCGGAGGAGCTCCTGGATTGCTTTCTAGGTGTTCCTGCTTACCACCTCCTGCTAGTGCCTTGTTCTAGGGGGGCTTTGTGCCCTCCTAGCTCTGGTATTACCTTTTCTTAAACCCTTACCTACAACTTCATCACCCTCTGGGTGATTGAAAACTTGTGTGACCCCTTTGTCCTTGAGACAATGACAATTATAACTACAATTTGTTCACCACTGCCTCATCATCTCTATGAAACTTTGGTTGTTATCCCTCTTATGACCACTATGCAAGATTGCGTTTGTGTGGCTTTGGTCCTCCAATTTACCCTTCTTCAAACAATTATCAACCTGTTTTCTCCATATCTAGGATTTTGCCTCGTCAGGGATGCCTTTGTGCATTCTTAGGGATTGGTAGAGCTTTGGGTTTGGCTAACTAGTTTGATTCGACATTACTATGCTCTACATAAAGTTATGAAACTTTACTTTATCTAATTGTTGAAACCTTATATGAAACTTCAAACAACAATTACTTCCTCACATTTGCTGAATGGTTAATATATGTTGGTTTTGTGATGCCCTTACTACAAATGCCTTATTTCACTTTTACGGTGATTGACAACTCCTATGACCAATGTGGCTTTATGACAATGAAAATTGCCACCACACAGTGCTTTATACATAATCACACTCTTGGTGAAATGCGGTATAACACATTCCATATGACTCAAGGGGATTATATGACAATTAACCAATTATTCGATGGTAAGCCATTTTTTGTTCCAATCAATATTATCTTCATTCTTATAAACAACTGCAACCTCACTCTAAGCTTGCTTGTTACCAAAATGGTTGAAACTAAACTATACTCACTTCTACTATGTTGTAAGGAGGGGGGGGGGGGGGTAGGTTTCAAGGGCTCCCAGGTGTTCTTCTATGGGAAGGTTACACTTTGGTTGAGGTGTTGAAACCTTGTATCTCTTGTTACTCCAATGTGCTAAAAGCCACTTGCTCTCTTTGTCACCTGGGTCTGAGGTTTGTGTTTTGTTGGCTTAGGCTCCTTCACTTCTGTGTGGTTGAAGCTCGGCCATCAATTGCACCTTCAACCCCTCTGATACAGGCTATTTTGTATAGGTTAACTCTTAGATTTTGAGATGTTATTGAACGTGTTTAGGTTAGTTTTGAGCGTTATTGTCATACAGAGACCGAAGACACAAGTTATGAAGAATCAAGAGTTAAATAGCTTAAAGACGAAGTTCGCCACTACATGGATACCGCGGTCGCGTTGTCTGTGACGCGGGCACGGTGGAGTAAGGAGACGGACCATGAAGACCCATGAAGGCCGTGGTCGCGCTGTCGATGGCGCGGTCGCGGTAGAAGCCGACTCAGCGATATGCCAATCGAAAACCGCCGCGGGCGCGGTGGTGATGCCGCGGTCGCGGTTCGGGCCGACTTCCAGACGGACGAAATCCTATCTTTTTTATCTTGTTTCCTTTCTTATCTTTTTGTTTCCTTTCTTATTTATCTCGAAGAGGTTGTTCTTTGGGCTATTTAAGGGGAACCTTTCTAGGTTTTTAGAAGACATTCTATCTCTTAGTAATAAATTGTTATTTTCAATTAAGATTGGAGCTTTCATTAAAATGGAGAACTAACTCTCCCTTGGAGTTTATTCGATCAAGGAAGCTTTATTATGAAGTTGTGAAATTCTGGTAACTTCTTTATCCCTAGTTCTTAATTGATACTCTTGTGCTTCATCCCATGATCTATGTTTGATTTTATGAGCCTGATCAACTTGTTTGATTGACTTAGATCTATCGTTTGATTTAGGATTGGTTGTTGTCTATGCATCTTTCCTATTTCTCGAAACAACTCTATTCTAGGACCGTGGACTAGTTTAGGGAAGAGTATTCAATGGTTAAATTGTGCATGACACTCATAGCTTGATTGTATGATTTGATTTCCTAATATCCTTGTGTGTATTGCATGATTTGAATTAAGCGTCCTTGTTCATATCATAGTTTTGCTAGGACCGTGGACTAGCGAATAATTAAGATCAAGATTGGATTTGACCTAGGCATATAAAGAAGTGGATGAATTCATGATCAACTGATTAATAAAGTGGAATTGATTGAATGAACTCTACTTGATAACTTTGATTGAAAACAACTTTCAAAACCCCCCTTTGATTACTTGCATGAAAACCTACTAAAATCTGACTAGAAACTGATTCTTTTGGGTTCGACCTCTTGCTTGCTCACTATACTTGATTGTTTGCATGTTTGGGATTTATCTTTGATTTTGGGAACAACGACTTTGCCCGAGCCAAATTTTGGTGCCGTTGCCAGGGAATCCTTTTTCTTGTTGATTTTCGTGTGTTTTTGTGTTCTGTGCCAGAACCGCGACCGCGGCCACCTCGGCGCGCCCGCAGTTCGAGCCCATAAACCTCTTTTGGGTTCGGCGCCTATGACATGGTCCGTACCCGGTCTACTAATACTTCTCCTGTTCGCTTTGACCCAGAAATTGACAAGACTCTTCAGAAGATAAGGAGTGCCCCCAAAGCTTCTGCATCCTACAATCTTTTTGAATCTCTCTCTCTCTCTCTCTGATTTTGAACCGGAGGACATCATGGCGGAACGCACTATTCGCCAACTCACTGCGCCCGATCTCCAACAACAGCATCTGGCTGTTCAATTCCCCGATCTCGGGGAGGGCGTGAAGTTCAAGCTCAAGTCCGGGCTCATCCATCACTTGCCCAATTTCCACGGGTTGAGTGATGAAGACCCGAACAAGCATCTCACGGAGTTCCACGCGGTGTGCGTGAGTATGAAGCCAATGGACGTGACGGAGGATCAAATCAAGCTTCGGGCTTTTCCCTTCTCATTGGAGGACTCCGCCAAGGAATGACTCCTTTATTTGGTGCCAGGCTTTATTACTACTTGGGCGGCCATGAAGAAGGCGTTTTAGTAAAGTACTTCCCCGCTTTCAAACAAACATCTATCAAGAAGCAACTTAGTAGTTTGGAGCAAGGGGAAGACGAGAACCTCTATGACTATTATGAGCGCTATAAAAGGCTCATCGCTAGTTGTCCCTATCATGGCTATCTTGCCAAAGATCTTATTTGCTACATCATTCAGGGACTCTGCGACAATGACATGAAGTTGGTTAATGCATCTTGTGGAGGCAGTTACGAAAACTTGACTCCCGCTGCAACCTTTGAGAAAGTAGAGATCTTGGCGGAGCAAGCCCGCAATCAGCGGTCCAGGACCAATGTGAGGTCCGTTAATGTGGTGAACGAGTCCCTGAATGCTAAAGTAAGGGAACTCAAGGATCTTATGAAGCAGCTTCTCACAAGGAAGACGGCTCAACAAGTTAATGCTTGCGGTCTTTGTTAAGACGCAAGCCACTACACGGACCAGTGCCCTACCATTCAGGAGACCGAGGAGTCGGTCAATGCTATTGGCAACCATGGTGCGCCCCGGCCCCGGAACGATCCCTTCTCTAACACCTACAATCCGGGGTGGGCAAACCATCCTAACTTCAGGTGGAGCAACCAGCAGCAACAAGAGCCACCACAAGAGCAGCAACAGTTCGCTCCTTAGGGCCAGCAACAACAATTTCGTTCTAATAACTTTGCCCCGAGAGCGTCTGCCCCGTCTCAGAACGATGCTATTACTGCCCTTTTGAAGGAGAACCAAGAGACGAGAGCTGCTGTGAAGAATCTCGAGACTCAGTTGAGCCAACTTGCTACCATGATCAATAGGCTCGAGTCTAAGGATTCCGGGAAACTTCCCTCTCAACCGCTCAACCACAAGGAGAATGTCAGTGCCATGAATTTGAGGAGCGGTAGAACTTTGGCGAGTCGGGAACCACCCACTGGTGGATTACCGTGACCGCATTGCCCTGGCCATGACCGCGCCGGGGCAGTAGAAGACGAGGACCAAGTCTCTGCTGGATTACCGCGACCGCGCTCACCTCACCGTGCCCGCGGAAATCCAACAGTGAACTCGGATCACGAGATGGATGAGGCGCCACGATTGCGGAGCCCGAGCCGCGCCCGTGGTAAGGAAGCAGAGAAGAATTTCGAGGCTTTGCTTGATTATGCTTTCAAGAATTATTCCCCGCCGCGACCGCGTTCCCCTAGACGCGACCGCTCCACAGCACCAGAGGAGGATGGCGGGTATGTTGCACCACCACTTCCACCCTTGAGCTCTCTCAAGCCCTCTCCTCCATTCCCCGAAGCAGTCAAGGACACGAGGAAGCCGGCACATGACAAGGAACTCTTCGAGATCTTCGCCAATTGCCAGGTAAATGTTCCTCTCATCAATCTCATACAAGGTGTTCCTCGTTTTGCTAAGTTTATGAAAGAGCTTTGTACAATTAAAAGGAAAAATAGGACTAGTCCTAAAATTGAGAAAGTAGCTCTAGTGGAGAAAATGCAGGATAGCAAAACCGAGGCATGTAATTCCCTACTCCAGAAACAATTGCCTAAAAAATGTTCCGACCCAGGAAGATTCACTGTCCCCGTCACTATTAGAGAAACTAAAAATGAGCGAGCTATGCTAGATTTAGGTGCCTCCATAAATGTCCTTCCAGCTTGCATGTATGATAGGTTAGGCCTTGGTCATTTGAAAGATTCGGATATTACTATCGAATTGGCGGACCACTCTAACGTGCGCCCGAAAGGGTTAGTTGAGGATGTTTTAGTGCAGGTGAATGGTCTAATCTTTCCTGTAGATTTCTAAGTTATGAAGATAGGTGAATGGCGTTACGACCCGGTTCTCTTACTTGGTCGCCCATTCATGAAAACCGCGAGGACGGTTATTAATGTTGCCAATGGATCACTTTCCATAGTTCATGGTGGCAACGAGGTCCGATTCCATGTTGATGAGGACCCATATTGATTGTATCCACCTCGAGCCAACGACGTTAAACAAAAGCGCTGCTTGGGAGGCAACCTAAGGATTAGTTAGATTGTTTTTCCATTCTTAGTTTAGGATTTGATTCGTTTTTCAAGCTAACATGCAGGTACTAGGTCCGAAAGGACGGCCTGGTGCGATACCGCGACCGCACCTCCTTGGCTGCGCCCGCGGTGGATCACCAGTGCGCCCCGGCGAACAAGTACTAGCCCGTGCTCGCGGCAACCATACTGCGCTCGGTTTAGCTCGTTTATATTCATTGTAAAAAAAAAAGAAAAAAAACGAAAAAACAATTTAAAGAAAAAAAAAAGAAAAAGTAAAGAGGATTTTTTGGTCCCATTCTATCTCTATATCTTCCATCTATCTATCCATTCTATTCCATCTTCTATCCTTCCATCTTCTATTTCTTGTCTTTCCATTCATCTTTGTACATCCATTCTTTGGCTATGTGTAAAAGCTTAAGTATGGGGAAACTTTGTTTCCCCGAGAGTTCTCTTTTCCACGGCTCGAGTTCAAGTATTTATCCATCTTCCAAGAGACGAGCCAAGATACGAAGGTTGTTTGCACATCACATTGTTCGAGACGAAGTCAAGACCTCGTCCCTGCACGAGTACCGCGCCCGCGCCCATCAGCCGCGACCATGGTGGTTCACCCGACGCCAATTCTCGCTCTCTGTGAAGATTCCGCACCCGCGCCCATAGTGCCGCGCCCGCGGTTAGCCACCAAATTTGGATTATGAAGTTTCGCATTCTTCTACCGCCTTTGAAGAGTTCTTCCATTCCACCCCTCTTCATCGTGTGTGAGTCTTCTGATATACCTTCTTCCTTACTTTTATCCTTTCTCTTTGCTTCATTGAGGACAATGAAGGATTTAAGTATGGGGGAAGGAGTAATAGCATTCGCTTATCCTAGTTAGCTTAGTTAGAGATTTGCTTCAAATTTTTGATTTTCTTCTTTTCATGGAGCACTTGCACCATACTTTTTGCATAATAAAGAAAGAAAAGAAATAAATAGAAAGAGCCATAAAGAGTTGAAAAAAGGCATATAAATCCTGGGATGAGTCGAAAACCCGAAAGGGCGGCTCAGGTAATAAGCAGGTAACCCGGACCAGCATTAGGCTGGGGTAATATGAGGTTTATGAGAGTTGTGAGTTTTTGTGAGCACACCTATTGAAAAATGAAAAGAGCGGTTAGGTGAAAACCCGAAAGGGCGCCTAAGCAGAATTGAGCGGAAAAATTCGAGTGTTTTAGGATCATTCTTGCTTGGGGACTTTGGGGCTTACATGTTAGATTTGGGTAGATCCTAGGTTGCTCTCTTTCATGTTTTTAGAGCCTGAGTGTTATATCATGTTGTGAGGTGTGTGTTTGAGCTTCATTGTTTTATGCTCATAATTTCTCTATGTTTTTAGGTTCGGGTTATGAGTTGAGTGTTTTTATCTTCCCTTGTATTTCCTGAGATCTTAGATATGCTGACTTGTTGTATTTGTTTTGAGCTTACTCGAGGACGAGCAAGATCTAAGTATGGGGAAATTTGATACAGGCTATTTTGTATAGGTTAAATCTTAGATTTTGAGATGTTATTGAGAGTGTTTAGGTTAGTTTTGAGCGTTATTGTAATACGAAGACCGAAGACACAAGTTATGAAGAATCAAGAGTTAAAGAGCTTAAAGACGAAGTTCACCACTACATGGATACCGCGGTCGCGTTGTTTGTGACGCGGGCGCGGTGGAGTAAGGTGACGGACCATGAAGACCCATGAAGGCCGCGGTCGCGCTGTCGATGGCGCGGTCGCAGTAGAAGCCGACTCAGCGATATGCCAATCGAAGACCGCCGCGGGCGCGGTGGTGATGCCGCGGTCGCGGTGCGGGCCGACTTCCAGACGGACGAAATCCTGTCTTTTCTATCTTGTTTCCTTTCTTATCTTTTTGTTTCCTTTCTTATTTATCTCGAAGAGGCTGTTCTTTGGGCTATTTAAGGGGAACCTTTCTAGGTTTTTAGAAGACATTCTATCTCTTAGTAATCAATTGTTATTTTCAATAAAGATTGGAGCTTTCATTGTAATGGAGAACTAACTCTCCCTTGGAGTTTATTCGATCAAGGAAGCTTTATTATGAAGTTGTGAAATTCTGGTAACTTCTTTATCCCTAGGTCTTGATTGATACTCTTGTACTTCATCCCATGATCTATGTTTGATTTTATGAGCCTGATCAACTTGTTTGATTGACTTAGATCTATCGTTTGATTTAGGATTGGTTGTTGTCTATGCATCTTTCCTATTTCTCGAAACAACTCTATTGTAGGACCGTGGACTAGTTTAGGGAAGAGTATTTGTTTTGGGCGAATTAACCGCGTAAACGCGTTACTTCGCTACTATGAGGGACTCCTAGTCACAAAGTCGTCACAACGCGTTATAAGCAATGAACAGAAAATAATCAGTAAAAATGACAAGTATGAGAACAAAGAAAATAATGGGATTTGTGGGGAGAATTGTATTGATCAGTCGATTGTTGCTCTGGCTACAAACACAAAGATCCGGGCACACTTGATTTCTGGAAACAAAGGAATTACGATCGAGAAAATAAGGCAAGAATAATGATTTTTGGTAAGCTTGGAGTGATTGAGAATGCAAAGTCTCGTGTTCGCCTCTTGGAGTTTCTCCTTCCTTTTATAATGAAGATTTCTTCCTCTAATTGAGCCGTTGGCAGGCGTTACATGAGATCCCAAAAATCTCGCACTTGAAGTTACTTCTTGGCGTTAGAAGATCTTCACCATACTACAGTCAACGTCTGCTTTCAATGTGAAGGTGAAATTTGCGGGCTTGGCCTGGCTTTCCATTGACGTGAGCATTCATGGGCTTTATCCGCTCAATGCTTGTGGGCTCGAGATTCGGACGGCCCAACAATACCCCCTCAAAAAGCCCAGGAAAATCCCGTGAGCGGTTTCCTTAGGGTTTTTGAATTTCAAATTTATTTTGGGAAGTTGTAGCGTGATGGCGTCACGTCCCATCAATCTCTATTTAAGAAGCGTGATGATGGCTTGCAGTCTTAATTAATCCGCTTTCTTTCAAGGTACGATCTTTTCCTCTTCTTCTTCTCTGTTTTTTAAAATTTCTTCCATGGCTTCTTCTTGCAAAGAAACTACTTCACCGCCTTTGTTTTCCCCTTTAAAACTCCTTACCGGCGTTTATCAGAGGAATTCTTCCTCTGAAGCCCCATGGGAGTTTGCCGCCTCCGTTGGCTTTCCTCCCAACGCCGAAGTTTTGTTGCCTTCTGATGGGATTTTCGCTGATTCATATGCAAAAGATTGGGTGTGCTTTCACGAATACCCTTTCCGCATCGGCCACCGTTTTCCTCTTTCTCCTCTTGTAACCGACTTTCTAAATAAGCTTGGCGTCTCCCCGGGACAACTCCTTCCCCAAGTGTGGAGAATCTTGCTCTCTGTAGAGCGTCTGTGTTCCAAGCAGGGCATTGCCTTTCAAAGTGAGGATTTTTTCGTGAACTATCGCGTTTCCAAGGGCGGTCCGGGGCGGATCACGCTCAAGACTCTGCGCACAAAATCTGATTTTGTTTTTAACATCTCAAAATCCGACCGTGGCTGGGCGGATAAGTTCTTTTTTGTGAAGATCTCATCTCTTAAGGGCGATATGTCCTCCTTGCGAAGTCGTTGGAGGCCCATAGGTAGTGTTTTTCCCTTCTTTCGTTTTTGCTAACTCAACTCCTAACTCGCCTGTCGTTCTTTTTTCAAGAAGAGATCGCTTCACCGGTTCCGTGCAAGGGCTCTGTTGTGATCGTTTCCCAAATTGAAGCAATTCCTATCGCTGACAGGTCGTACCCGGAGTTGGGCCCTTCTTCTTCGACAGAATCCGACGAGATCGAGATGTCAAGTAGGTGTTCTAGTATCTGCACGTCTTTCTCTTTTTATTTTTACTTTTCAATCTGCGTGTTTGTATAACGCGTTCATGTTGTAGGTTCTAGAGCTACACGTTCCACGGCTTCGCTTACCATTGCTGAGCGCTTGGAGGCGCGAAAGAAGAGAAAGGCCGAGATCGCTTCTAGCGCAGACACTGAAACCGCAATCTCGCTTCCCCCCAAGGCTCCAGAGATCAAAAAGTCTGCTTCGTTCAAGAAGGATGTAGGCGTCAAGATGACCGATCTTCCTAGGACTATGATGTCACCAGACATGGATCCCGTGAAATGCCTTAACTCTTTGGCCCCTCTAAAAGTTGACTGCTTCTCTGGGCGTCCGCACCCCCCAGCCTTCCTATTCTGAGTTGTTTGGTGAAATCGTCGCCGCTCAGTGGCAGGTATGATTTAAATGCATACTTTCGCATGTTACCCGACTTTCTTTTGTTCTGAGTTGTAATGTGCTGATGTACCTTCCCAGGGCCTTCAAGTCTCTTTTGCTGCCTTTGACAAGTTCAAGGACCTACCTGATCAATTATCTACCTGCAATATGAATCTCCAAAATGAGAAGAACAAGTCTTCCCTGTTGGCTGGGGAGAAGGCGTCGATGGAGGCAAAGATCGCCAAGTTGCAAGAGGAGTTGAAGATGGCCCAACAGGAGTCTCAGGTTTACCAAGAAGAGCTTGAGAACGAGTAGAAGAAATCCGCTGCCCTGGCAAACGAGATTGAAGAGTCCGCCGACTTCTACTCCATCAAAGCTCGAGTGGAGACGATGGAGGAGCATTTCGCGGGGAAATCTGCTGGCTGGGATGTCGCAAAGGAGAGGGCGGAGTTTATGTCAATGTTCTCGGATGCGGCTAAAGCGATGAAGAACCCTTCCCCCATGGACGACATTGTGAAGGTGGCGCAGGAAGTGGCGCAAGTGGAAGCGACGGAGAAGGACTCCCTGAAGGCTTCGGAAGATTAAACCTGCTTGTTTTATGTTTTCTAAGACTTAGTACTCTACCCCCAGTGTGTTGGGGCTTTTTGAACTCGTTTTACCCCTTATGTTTCTTGGGGTCGTTTTGTAAAAACTTTAAGTGTTCTGGCCGCTAGTTTAGGGCCGTTTGACTGCTTGCCCTGTGCTTTTTGGGGCTTATTTTTATTTATCGCTATTATGCATACTTGTCTTTGTTTTGTCTGCGTTTGTTTTGCAGGTTTAGAGTCAAGATGAAGGCGTAAGAGCCCAGTAGAAGACTCAGCTTAGTGTAGAGATCTCAGTGTAATTTATATAGCGCTAAATGTATAAGATGCAACTTATGAGGGCGAAGATGTAAAGAAAAGTCGTAACTTGTATTAATTATGACTGATTGTACAAGTAAATGAATAAAGAGCTCCTTTGTATGAAAAGACTCTTGTTTGTCTCGTTCGCCTCGTGCATCTGGAATTCTTGACTAGTCAATTTGCGTGCACTTGTTGCCTGTTTGTAAGGCTTGGGCCTTTTGTCTTTGGCCTGTAACGTCACAAGGCGTCCCTTGTTAGATTTTGTAGAACTGTGTGTGTCAAGGCTTGTGTAAAGCCGTAATGTAATGGAGTCGAGTATCGTGTAAGAATGTAAAAGTAATGTTATAAATATGTACCTTGCTAAAAAATGATAGAGCTTCAAGTTCATCGCGTTCCAGCTTCTGGGCACTGTCTTGCCATCATGCGACTCTAACTCGTATGCGCCTTGCCCTACGATTTTAGTGATCTGGTAAGGGCCCTCCCAATTTGCTCCAAGCTTGCCTGCATTTAGTTCCTCAGTGTTTTGAAAGACTTTTCTCAACACCCAATCTCCAACTTGGAATGCTCTAGAATTAACTCGTTTGTTATAACTTCGTGCTACCCCCTGCTTGTATGCTGCTAATCGAATTGAGGCTTCGTCTCATCACTCGTCCACCGTGTCGAGATGGTGTAACAAGTTAGAGATGTTAGATTCTTCTGTAGTAAGACCATACCGAGCGGTGGGCAAGGATACCTCAACTGGTAACACAGCCTCGCACCCATAGACTAAGGAGAAAGGCGTGTGTCCAGTTGCGGTCTTAGGTGTAGTGCGATCTAACCATAATATAAGTGTTAACTCGTCTGCCCACTTTCCCTTGGCATCTTTAAGCCGCTTCTTGAGATTGTTAAGGATAACCTTGTTACTTGCTTCCGCCTGACCATTAGCTTGTGGGTAGCGAGGTGTAGACATAACAAGTTGAATGTTGTATTGCTGGCAAAAGGCTTTGGTCTTGTCGCTGATGAATTGGGAGCCGTTGTCGCATACTATAGTGGATGGTATCCCGAACCTGCTTAAGATGTTTCTGCGGATAAACGAGATAACTTGAGTATCCTTGACCTCCTTGAAGGCTTCGGCCTCGATCCACTTAGAGAAATAATCTGTCATGGCAAGTAAATAAACGCGTTGCCTTGAAGCTGGTGGGAGTTTCCTAACGATGTCCATCCCCCACTTCATGAATGGCCATGGTGAAGTAAGGGGATGAAGTGACTCTGAAGGTAAATGTGGAATTGGTCCATGACGCTGGCACGCGTCACATTTGCGAGATAACTCCGTTGCATCTTTGTTCATGGTGGGCCAATAGTATCCCATCCTGCTTGCTTTCTTTGCTAGGTTCCGACCCCCTGTATGGTTGCCACATTCGCCATCATGTATGTCTCGTAACACCACCTGTACTTCGTTTTCTCGTACGCATCGTGCGTATATTCCTGATGACATCCACTTGAACAAAATGTTATCCTTAACAGTAAATGTGGAAGCTTTTACCTTAAGTCGTTTGGCCTCCTCCTTGTCTTCTGGCAAGACGCCTTGCTGCAACCATTCCAGGTAAGGCGTTACCCAGGACGGGTTACTGTCCGAACTGCTTACTGCTAATACGTCAGCTTCCTTGGCTATTGATGGTGCGTCGAGGTACACGAAGGGAATTTTAGTGTATTCTCGTGGGTCTATGGCGGATCCAAGATTAGCTAAGGCGTCGGCCTGTGTATTAGCGTCTCGAGGAACCTGCTTGATCTCGAAATGCTTGAAATTCTTCACAATCTCACGCACCTTCTCTAGGTACGCTTTCATCTTTGAGTCCCTGGCAACATATGAGTCTGTTACTTGATTCACGATAAGTAACGAATCACAAATTACCTCGATTTCCTGCACGTTAAGATCTCGAGCGACGAGTAAGCCTGCTATGAGCGCCTCATACTCTGCTTCATTATTTGTAGCTTTGAACGTACACCGCACAGCCTGGGCTATCCTATCCCCCTGTGGTGTTCAGAACTACCCCCAGACCAACACCAACTTGATTTGATGCGCCGTCGGTGTGCATCAGCCACTTGTTATTACTCGTTACATTCAGCATCTCTCGCTCTTCTTCCGGTGAAGGGGTAGGGGTGAAGTCGACCACAAAATCTGCCAAGGCTTGCGACTTTATCGCTGTTCGAGGTTCGTATGAGATGTCGTAGCCATTTAAGTGAATTAACCAACGTGTTAAGCGACCTGATAATTCTGGTTTGGACATGATACTCTTCATAGGATAGTTAGTTCTCACGATAATAGAATGACTTTCAAAGTATGGACGTAACTTAATGGAAGCCATTACCAAAGAAAGAGCTAATTTTTCTGTAGGAGAATACCTGGTTTCCGCGTCAAGCAATGTCTTACTTACATAGTAAAGTGGTAACTGGTTACCATCTTCTTCACGGATTAGAACAGCGCTGACTGCAATTTCTGTAACGGCGAGGTAGACATATAATTTTTCCCCTCGCTGTGGTTTCGACAGTACCGGCGGACTTGATAAATACCGTTTTAACTCCTCGAACGCCTTCTCATGCTCTTCCTTCCACTCGAACGACTTATTCTTCTTCAAGATGTCGTAGAATAGCTTGTTTTGATCCGATGAGCGGGATATAAATCTGTTTAAAGCCGCTATTCTTCCTGTCAACTTCTGAACGTCTTTCACGCATTTAGGCGATTCAAGCTCCATTATAGCTTTGACCTGTTCCGGGCTCGCCTCTATCCCCCTTTGGGTGACTATATACCCGAGGAACTTCCCTGAGGTGACGCCGAAGGAGCACTTGGTTGGATTCAACTTCATCTTGTACTCTCTTAAGATTTGAAAGGCGTCTCGTAGATGAGTAATGTGATCTTCCGCCTTTAACGACTTGACGAGCATGTCGTCGATGTAGACCTCCATTGTATCCCCTAGCTTTTTCTGAAACATCTTATTAACCAATCTCTGGTAAGTAGCACCTGCGTTTTTTAATCCGAATGGCATAACTTTATAGCAATAAGTTCCTTGATTAGTTACAAATGCCGTTTTTTCTTGATCCTCAAGATTCATCATTATTTGGTGATAGCCACTAAACGCGTCCATAAAAGTTAATAACTCGTGTCCTGCCGTCGCGTCCACCATTGCGTCAATATGAGGCAATGGGAACGAGTCTTTAGGACATGCTTTATTTAAATCAGTGAAATCGACACAGACGCGCCACTTACCATTTTTCTTTTTGACCACTACTACATTCGCTAGCCATTCAGGATATTTAACCTCTCTGATTTTTCCTGATTCGAGTAAGGATTTTACCTCGTCGTTGATTACCTGATTTCGCTCGGGGGCGAATTTACGCCTTTTTGGTTTAACGGGCGGCATCTTTGGATTGACGTTCAGGGCATGAGTAATCACGCTTGGATCTATGCCGATCATATCTTCATTCCCCCAGGCGAAACAATCTTTGTAAGACCGTAAAAACTCCACCAGCCCTTCTCGCAAAGTCGGTTCCAGATCTGCCCCAACCCGGACTTTTTTCAAAGGTTCGGATGGGTCGAGAGCTACCTCTTCTAGTTCGGGGGCTTCCGGCTTTACGTAGAAGGATGGAGTCTTACAGTCTTTTAATTGCTAATCTGAGATTTGCTTACTGGTTCCTGCTTTCGAGGCTGTGGAAGTTGTGGAAGTCGTTGCTCTCATCGTTACTGAGTAACATTCTCTTGCAAGTATTTGCTCTCCTCGAATCTCTTGTATCCCCCAAGGAGAGGGAAACTTCACGCACTGGTGATACGTCGACGGGATCGCTTTCATCCCGTGAATCCACGGCCTGCCCAAGATAACATTAAAAGGTGAGGGACAATCTAGCACTTGAAATTTTACTTGATAGTTTACTCCCTGGGCAATGGTTGGTAGGGAAATTTCTCCCAGCGTATTGCGCGACTCGCCGCTGAATCCCACCAAAGTCGTAGACTTTTTAACTATGTCGTTAAGTCCAAGACCTAAGCTGTACAACGCATCCAACATAAGCAAATTAGTGGAGCTCCCATTGTCAATCAAAACACGTTTAACAAGGAAATTTGCAATTGTCAAGGATATTATTAAGCAATCGTGATGAACTTCCTCTTCTTCGACGTCGTCGAAGGTGATGGGCATAATGGCATGGCTGGAGCGTGTAGGAGCTCTGGGATTTTCTCGTCTGGCTTCCCTTGCGATTCTCTTAGCCGCGGAATAGGTTACACCACAAACATCCGATCCCCCAATAATCACGTTGATGACTCCTGCATGCTTGGGGGAGTCGGGTTTTCGGGCTCTTTCCACATTCCGGGCCAGCTGCTCCCTGCCGCGCTCAGAGATCAGTTCTTTGAGATAGCCTTTCCTCAGCAAGTCGACGACTTCTTTCCTTAGCGCGATGCACTCCTCTGTCGTGTGACCGTGATCGAAATGAAAGTCGCACCACCTTGACTCATCTTTACGATGATGTGGTATGTCTTTCTTTCGTGGCCACTTGACAACGTTTCCCATCGTGCTAAGGGTTCGAACTATCTTTGTCGCGCTAACTCGAAAGTTGTGCTGAGACAGTTCCGGAGGCAGGTGGATGTTCTCACTTCTCTTGGCGTATGACGTGTTGACGGTTGGCTTGTTGTGTGGCGAATGGTAGGCGGCCGAAGGGTAAGGAGCATACCGAGCCTCCCGTTTCCCTTGCCGTCGATCATTCCGCTGAGGGCCCGCACCTTTGTCGGCGTAGAGGTCGTCTTCCTCAAGACGGACATGAGCCAATGCTTTAACCTGCACTTCATCAAAGTTAGAGCAAGGGTATTTTGTTAGCTCACGATATAATTCGGGATTTCGGGAGGATATCCCTCGCCGGAAGGCTTCCACTGCCGTCGCTGCATCGCATCCCTCAATAGTTACAAGTTCCTCGTTGTAACGACTAAGGAACGCCTTTAAGGACTCTCGAGGCTTCTGGACTAAGCGGTATAAGTCGCTAGATCGCTTCTTTGCATGTCGGCTGCTTGCGAACCTGACTCTAAACCTGTCAACCAACTCAGCAAAAGATGAGATACTCCCAAGTGGTGAGTGTGAGTGCCAGTTTAGCGCGGGACCGCATAACGTGTTCCCGAACCATCGACACATAACAGTTTCTTTCATTTCAAAGGGGACAGTACTGATATTCATAGCCTGCTTAAAGGCCGCTATATGCTGGTCGGGATCGGTAGTCCCTTCATACTTTTGAATTTCCGGGACGTGATATTTTCGAGGTATGTTAACTCTCGCGATGGCGGGTACAAAGGGCGAATCGGTGTAACCGTCACGCCTTTCTACTGCAATCGGTTGAGGAGGCCCTGGGACCTGAGTAATTCGGTCTTCCAGGGCTCTGAGGCGTTCCTTGAGCTGAACAACCTCACTACTTTCTCGAACCGCCCCGGACGCGTTAATAGTTACCTGATTACCAGTTGATGGTCCGGCGCCATTTGGAGTAACGAGATTGGGATCTTCCATGTCCAGGCGCCGGGCTACGTCGTTGATCACGTCGCTCCTTTGATGGTAAGCTGAAGCCGATGGAACCTGAGATCGAAGCAAGTTACGCTCATTAGTTAAAGCCTCAATTTGTTTCCCATAAACTTCAGTAATTTTAGAGTTAGCCTCTTTTTGGCTATCTAGATCCTTTTGGAGTGCGAGCATGGTTGCACGGATCTCTACAATGGCGTTGGATTCGGCTGGCTGTCTCTCGGAGTTATTATTAGCTGGCGGTTCCTCTCGGAGAGGCAGCTCTTGGTGTTGATTGTCGTTACCGCCGCTGTTGGTGGCATTGCTAGGGCCGCTGTTGTCGTTGTTGAGATTTTGGTTGTCGCCGGAGTCGATGGTGTGGTTGTTGTTCAGCTCGAGATCTCCGACGTGGCTGTGAGTTGCGTCCATGCTTGATGAGGATTTGGTAGCTTGCTGGGGCGTGACTTCTTTTTGGCTAGGGCCCCACGGTGGGCGCCAATTGTTTTGGGCGAATTAACCGCGTAAACGCGTTACTTCGCTACTATGAGGGACTCCTAGTCACAAAGTTGTCACAACGCATTATAAGCAATGAACAGAAAATAATCAGTAAAAATGACAAGTATGAGAACAAAGAAAATAATGGGATTTGTGGGAGAATTGTATTGATCAGTCGATTGTTGCTCTGGCTACAAACACAAAGATCCGGGCACACTTGATTTCTGGAAACAAAGGAATTATGATCGAGAAAATAAGGCAAGAATAATGATTTTTGGTAAGCTTGGAGTGATTGAGAATGCAAAGTCTCGTGTCCGCCTCTTGGAGTTTCTCCTTCCTTTTATAATGAAGATTTCTTCCTCTAATTGAGCCGTTGGCAGGCGTTACATGAGATCCCGGAAATCTCGCACTTGAAGTTACTTCTTGGCGTTAGAAGATCTTCACCATGCTACAGTCAACGTCTTCTTTCAATGTGAAGGCGAAATTTGCGGGCTTGGCCTGGCTTTCCATTGACGTGAGCATTCATGGGCTTTATCCGCTCAATGCTTGTGGGCTCGAGATTCGGACGGCCCAACAGTATTCAATGGTTAAATTGTGCATGAGACTCGTAGCTTGATTGCATGATTTGATTTCCTAATATCCTTGTGTGTATTGCATGATTTGAATTAAGCGTCCTTGTTCATATCATAGTTTTGCTAGGACCGTGGACTAGCGAATAATTAAGATCAGGATTGGATTTGACCTAGGCATATAAAGAAGTGGATGAATTCATGATCAACTGATTAATAAAGTGGAATTGATTGAATCAACTCTACTTGATAACTTTGATAGAAAACAACTTTCAAAACCCCCTCTTTAATTACTTGCATGAAAGCCTACTAAAATCTGACTAGAAACTGATTCTCTTGGGTTCGACCCCTTGCTTGCTCGCTATACTTGATTGTTTGCATGTTTGGGATTTATCTTTGATTTTGGGAACAACGACCTTGCCCGAGTCACCCTCCAAAGTCAGATGATGAAAATAGGAAGCTCCTAAGCTACCAGGAGTTCCTTCTGAGATTTTATCCATCAAATTACCTCTCATGGTTATTCAACCAACAACATATATGTTCCATGCATATCAATATTCCTCAAAATACATATGTCATGAACCATTATTATTACAACCTCCATATCCTCTATTGTCATACACTTATCTTGGTATGTCTAATTTTTTCTCACTTTGGATCTTATGCACACAATCAAATATGGCTACAAGATCAACTAAACTGTTTTACATCAGCTTATTTCACCAAATTCCAGGGTAGTACTTGACTCCTCTTCACACCCCTCTGAATGATTAGTTTGTATACTTCACAATAAACCTTCACCTTATATAAAATGACTTCACTTATATTAGGTTCATAATTTGCAACACTGCAAATACAATTGCAAATTTATGTCATCCTTTCCAGTACAAGTATTCACTACAAATTAATTAGCTACCAATTAATCTTATATAATTCCCCTTGTTAAAACAAATTGCTATACGCACAACAATAATATTTTTAATCAATGTCAGTATCAATTCTCTTAGAATAATTTTCTACAATTTCTTAATATTTTCTAGACATTTAATTGTTACTTACTCTTTATGTTTGCATGTTCTCAACTTTACCCTTTTTTTAGAGTGTATTGTTGTTGTCTGGTAAAGATCACCTCTTCTATCTCAATACTAGCTCACTTTCTCCATATTATGCAAATCTTTTTTTACAGCTGCATGGTTTACCTTTCCAGAAGGAGGTGGGTTTACTAGAACGTAACTATTTTAATAGTTATTGTTTAAACCTACAAGTCTACACCAACATAGTTATGGTTAATTATGTGTTTCAATCACAATATAATCACACTATAACACTTTCTTTGTTCGATTAAATTAATTAAGTGCTTCAAGTTGTAGGACTAGAAGTGCGTTAATTTTTTTTTTTTGGTCGACACTAGAAAGTGCGTTAATAATGGAAGCCCTAATTGAAGAATAAAAATTGAAGAATAAACAAGTCTCAGAAGAAATTATACGAAGATGCAGTTCCACAACAGTCGGCGCAACCCTAATTTTGACTAAGGGCAGTGAGGGGTAATAATTGAAGAATAAAAATTTGGATCGAGAGGAGAGTAATAAAGATGAATAGGTATACATTAATCTATAAACAAGTTTATAATAAATGTTTAATATTTAATATAAATAATATTGTTTTCATTACCTTTAAGGCTCTAACCTAGAGTTGTCAATCGGGTCGGGTCGGACGGGTTCGGGTTGGATCATTTCGGGTTCGGGTCATTTCGGGTTAGGGTTGAGATCGGATTCGGGTCCATCTGGGTCGGGTCTTGACGGGTTATCGGGCGGGCTCGGGTTGGCCGGTGTGTCAATTTTTTTTGAAACTTTACGAACCAAAAATTTGAAACTTTAAAAAAGACCACGAAGACATACATGTTAAATAGTGTGGTATTGCGATTGATAAAATTCTGTATATATATATATATAGTAGTATAAGGTTGTGGATATTATATATATATATATAAACAAAATTCCGGATATATTATATGGCATGCGTAGAAATGAACTTCTTAGCTTAATTTGGTTCTTTGTTATCAAGTTCTTCTTTGTGAAAGAAGGGAAAGCTACAACTGGATTTAGTCATGAATGACTCATAATAAAAACAATCAGTCAAGCATTTAGAAACATACAAAAACATGTAAACTTATAAAAGTCCACAAACTAATTTAATTTACTACTTCTAGTCATCTGTATACTTTCAATTCAATCAAAGATGACATCTTTCATAGAGGACACAAGCTTCACAAATTAGAGATAAGCAAAGTGCAGCAAACAAGTTTACAAAAAAAAAAAAGAACTGAAATGCATCAAATAGAAATTCAACAACCCGCCATTTCCAAATTTTAGGAAAAATTTCAAATTAAATTTAGCGCTTGAAAATTTCATGACCCGCCGGGTTGGACCCGACCCTAACCCAAAATTTTCCGGGTTTACCGGGTCGGGTTGAAACTGTGTTTCGGGTTCAAATTACCGGGTTGAAACCCTGAAATTTTTGACCGGGTCGGGTCGGGTTTACAGGTCTACTCTAACCTAATAAATGTTATATTTTTACACAATCTATATAATGTAGCATTGACCATATATTAACATATATAAAATCCAAATTGATATAATTTATTTTTTAATTCATTGATTTCAAATTAAAATCTATAAACCAATAAACAGTGGAGCATAAGAAATAGGAACAATTTTATACAAAATAATACATTTAAGTATTTAACCTCTCTGTATCATCTCAATGGAATTAAACTATGTAAATAGGTCATTGAATTTCAAAATATCTTCGAAAAAAATAATACTAAACAAATGATTGATATATTGACAATAATATTCATGTATGTATATTAGTGATAATAATATCTCTCCTGCTCTACTTTACTATATATTGACATATGTGATACATCATTCATTAAGGGAATTAATTTGATTACATACTTCACCTTGATCTTTCATATTCTTAACTTTATTATTTTTAGGGTTTAGGGTATATTGACATATGTGATACATCATTCATTAAGGGAATTAATTTGATTACATGCTTCACCTTGATCTTTCATATTCTTAACTTTATTATTTTTAGGGTTTAGGGTTTAGGGAATTAATTTGACTATATTTTTATGTACATATTTATTAGCCGGATAAAGATTTTTCATAATTTCTCATAAAATTTAGCAGGGATCTTGTCCATTTATTTCTTTTTTTAAATATTTTGCATTTTTTTTGTTTAGTAATTCTCATATGTGATATTAATACTATACTTACATAATTTAATGACTAGTATACTATAATATTTTAGTATATCTATATGAATTTTTGCCCTGTGCGTAGTACGGGCATCATCATTAATATATTATATACTAGATTAAAAATTGGAAGTTGAAAAAATTAAGGCTATATTAAAGAAAAAAGTAGAAGAATAAAAATGGATATATATTAATATACTATATACTAGGTTAAAAATTGGTGGGTGAAATGGGTGTTAAATGGTTGATGGGTGATGGGTCGGTTGAAGGGTCGGGTGAAACGGTTGTTAAAATTAAGGTCGATTGACCAAAAACCACCCATATAATACGCCATATTGCCCTAAACCACCCATTATATACCGATTTACCGAAAACCACCCCTATACCCCCTTCCGTCAAAAAACGACCTCCTCACCACGTTTCTCCGTTAAAAAGCCGTGAACGCGCGCGTGCGACGCGTTGTTAAACTTCAATTTTGTTTTTTTTTTTACCTTTTCTTTCTATCTCACAATACTAATATCATCTTCTTCCCCAAATTTTTTTACCTTTTTTCTTTTTTCTTTATCTCATTGGTCCCCCCTCACCCCTTGCTTCACCTCCTTCCTTCCCTAACACCGTATCTGAACTCCATCCCCAAACCCTCATCCCCCGTTCAGATCTACCAAAATCTGGACCCCAAGGTCCGCCGGCCGCCCGACGACAACCAGCCCCGCTGGCGACCTCACCTCCTTCTGCCCCCAAGACCGCAGATTTGGTTTGCCACGCTCGCCGGCCTCTCTGCACGTCCCTCCGCTCTCGATCTCCAGACGCCCAACGCCGGCCAAAACCGACCCTCCCGAACTCACCGCCACTCCGCCGCCCTCTCTCGACACAGGCTTCTCTGCCTCCCTACCGCTGGCGGCTCCGGCTCATGACGCCCGACTCGAAGCCTCACCGGACTCCGACTCCCCTGCACTCCTAAGCCCGACGACAGCGACCTCGCTCGCCATCCTGACTCTGCCGTAAACCAACCTCGACCGGTCTCCTCCGATTTGAACCCCGACTTCCGGCTATCTCGCTCACCCCGACCAAGACGTTAGCCGGACCCCCGAGCCCGATCCCGATTTTGACTAAGACCCGACCCTGATGTGGGCCTCCCGTTGATGACCACCTCCTCCTTCAATCCTCCACCTACGCCGCCACAGCCGTCGAATCCCTAATCCCCGACGTCCTCGACCTCCGAAATTGTTCGAGCGAAATCCCTAACCCCCCTTGTTTTTGATTTTTCTTTTCTTTTTTTATTGATGAAATTGTTCCAGAAATGGGTAGAGATTGGTTTTGATTTTTCAATTTAGAACTGTTATATTTGATCAAAAAAAGTTAATAAGGGTATATGAAATTGGTTTTGATTTTTCAATTTAGAAGAAAAATGAAAAATATATAGAAATGGGTAGAGAAATATGCGTCACACGCGCGCGTTGATCACTTTTTAACGGGGAAGGGTGTGTAGGGGTGGTCGTTTATTGACGGAAGGGTGTATAGGCGTGGTTTTCGGTAAATAGGTATATAAGGGGTGGTTTAGAGCAATATGGTCTATTATACGGGTGGTTTTCGGTCAATCGGCCTAAAATTTAACCCATACCTGACCCGTAAACCATATCACCCGTCAACCGCCTCACACATCAACCGCTTTTTCATGGGTTTTCACCCATATAAGTGGGTGGGTTAAGTGGGTGAGGCGGTCACCCGCGGATAATGTCCAGCTCGAGCCCTTTCTTGTTCGGCCCTAGCTGCATCCTCTTTAGTTTTTCTCTTTATTATCTCAGAGGGGAGGTCCTCATTGTGGCGAATGTTGGTGAGAGCACGGACGTCCTAATGCATCCCATACTCCACTTCATTCTGAACTTCATACACTCCCTCCTTGACAAGTAGTTCCTTGACTAGTCTAGGATAAGGTAGAGAGTGATCCTTCCTTGTACACTTAGCCATATGCTCCATCATGATTTTGGCTAAGTTTATGGACTTACGGCTCACGAAGGCGTCCAGAAGAAGCCAGCGATGATCTGAACTATGGACTTCTTCTCTTGGCGGGGGACTGCCATTCTCACTATGAAGTCGTAAGCAATGACCCCTACCTTTGACAACACATGAGCCTTTCAGTCTGGTGTGGACGGCACCTTACTATTGAAGATTCTAGCCAGCAACTCAGCCTCTTCTTCCTTAGAGCAGCCAAACCCTTTCAGAGGTAAGTCACAAAGGTCCTCGGGTTTGGCCTTGTTCAGTCCTAACTTTTGGCAGACGTGACGGTCAGAAAAATTTTGGTTCTCACCATCAACAGTGAACGTCCCCACGTACACGCCACCTTGAGTTTGGAATTTGAGGTTGTTGTAGAAGGATTGGACTTGAGCGGGGTCGACTTCAGCACAGTGTGCACCCAAGTGTTCCCATCCTTGGAAACGAAGGAGTTCCAGAAACTCTTGAGCTCCGTTCTCCTCAAGGAACTTCTCATTGAAGATCAGGGGACTGAGTATGTTCTCAGGTGCCCTGTCCTTTGCCTTCTTCCTCCCCTTCTTTTTACTCGGGGCTTCTTCCTCCTCATCCTCTTCTTCTTCCTCGGCATTCTCTCCGTCTTCCTGACTAGCGTCCTAATTATCAGCAATAACGTTCTCACCCTCTGGTTGCTCTGTCTGTTGTTCAGTAGAGGGAGCATTCTCCTGACTTAGCTCCTCTACTTCATCCTCTTGAGGATTTGAATAACGTACATGTACCTCTTTCTATTGTAGCTTTCCGTCCTTGTCGGTCCACACAAGTCCATGTGAAGGAGTTCCAAAGGCCTCTTTGTACTCACTTCATTCTTTTATTTGAATGGCGTTCTTGTCTGCTTCCCTTTAATGCATGCTTCACATGCTTCAACTTGATCAAGATTGACTCTGGGAAGTCCTCTAACAAGATCTTGTCGGTGCAACCTAAGAATTGTGCTAATTCCAGCATGACCAAGACGTCGATGCCAAAGCTCAGTGTCCTTAAAAGAAATAGATAAGCACAACTTTGAAGGAGGCTCGAACTCTTTGTTGAGGACGTACACATTGTTTTCCCTTACTCCTTTCAACATAACCTTGTTGGTCTTCTTACTAATAACTAGGCACTCTTGAGAGTCAAATGTGACTAAGTGGTTCCCTTGGTCACACATTTGAGAGACACTCAAGAGATTGAAGCCCAAGTCCTAAACATGATTGAAATTTAAAACTCTTGTGGACTTGTTGATTTTAGCAATGCTAGTCCCTTTGATGTTGCGCTTGCCTTTGTTCCCAAAAGAGACAGTCCTTCCCTTGGTATTTGCTTTGATAGAAGTGAGATGGATCTTGCTTCCAGTCATATGATTTGAAGCTCCACTGTCGATGATCTATGGGCAGCTCCTCACTTCGACCTATAAGAGAACGTTAGTTCTTTGCGACCCAGACAAGGTGTTGCTTCCCTGGTTCGTGACAGTAAAACAATTCTTTCATAGGCAAATAAACATGCAAGTTCACATCATTGGAAGTTTTAGCATGCTTTCTTGCAGAGTTCTTAGCATTATGAGGCACACTAGCATGCGTCCTAGCAAAATACTTAAAATTCTTAGACTTAGCAGGATTCTTCTTTTGATTCCATGCCTTTCTGCTCTTTTGGACGTCGTCCTCAAGCTTAGAACATTTATTTTGATAGTGTCCATGTTTTCCACAATGCCAACAAGTCCTATATTACTCACTAAGATAGTACTTAGGGTAAGGTCGTTGAATCTTGTTTTTCTTTATTTGCTCAGGGTTAAAGACTTTTGATCCTTCACCGTTTGTAATTTTGACATAAATCTTGTGGCTTTTAGATTTTGTGTAGTAGTCCTTGTGACCAAAACTACCACTTTCCAATACACGAATTCTTTCCTCAATATTTTTAGTCTTTTGTTTTTCAAATTGCAGTTCTGTGGGTTTGCTAGCATGGAAACCACTTGGCATGGAGTCCTTAACACTTGAGGAAGGGACATAGCTAAATCCCTTTCTAGCGCAAACAAACAAGACTGGCTTGATCGTTCCTGTAAAAGGAGTCTTGCCTGGATCCTTTATATCGTCCCTAAGCTTTGCATTTTCAGATTGTATGCATGCAAGTTCAGATTTTAGGGACTTGTAAAATTTTGTGTGGACTCTAGTTCAAATGATAACTTAGAGCAATTTTCACAATCTTTGTTAGCATTTTGATATACACATTTATGTTGTGTATTTAGATGGGGTTTTAGCATACTTTTAGTCATGTTTTAGGTGCTAAAGATGGAGTTTGGAGCCTTAAAGAAGGAAGTGCCGAGGTACCCCTGAAGACCACTTGAAGCTGGAATGAAGAAAACGAAGAAATGACGAAATTGTGGCTGGCGGCGACTGCTGCCCATAGGCGGCGACCGCTGCCTTTTCCGAGGCGATTTTCTCTTTAAAACGATGTGTTTTATTTAGTGACCTTATGGATATTATTTTAGGTCCGGTTTTTATGTATTTTAGATAGATTGTTTTCTCCTATGTAAGGAGCTTTAGACCCTTTGTTTAGACCTAGTTTTTGAGTTTGGAATTATTTTGTATTGTTTGGAGATGTATGGAGAACTAAGCCTCTTTGCTTAGACAGACAATTGAAGTGTTCGTTCTGATTCAGTTGTGAGATTTCTAATTCCTTATCGATTGCATGGATTTAATCTTTTCTCTTGCTTGAATTGCTATTGACTTGTTTCAATGATTTCTAGCCTGATCATCTAGGATTTATTGTTATTAGGGTATTGCTAGATTTAGAGTGTTTCTGGTTGAGCATCTCTAATTCATAAGTAGAAACTACATCGTGCTAATATCTGCTTGTGTTAGTTATATGCATAAGAGAATTGATTTGCTTTCTAGGGTAAAAGCTGGTTGTTTTATCTTAGTTTGTATCCAATTATATTTCTGTTGTTGAATGCTGCTAGTTAGATTGAATCTTGATAGTCTCATGATTATTTATCTAGTTAGGGTTAATAGTATCTGGTTGTGCTATTAATTACTTTTGAAAAGGAATTGGGATTTCCATTGCATAGATATTGAATGAAATCAATGATCAACTTGTCAAGCGAATGCGGATATTTGTTTGCCCAGGCTCAAAACATATCTAGCCCCCCGAACTTACGCAAATTTTCCACTTAGACACCCCACCTTTGATTTAGACCTATTGGGTACCTGAACTTAGGTTTTTTAACCTATTGAACACTTATTTGCTGACTGTGCAAAAAAAATTGCCACCATGGCGCCACATGTGTATGCCACCTCATTACTTTTAATTAAATAAAAAAGAAAAACGATAAAATAATTAAAAATACATTTATAGAATTAAACATTGTGCAATCGGAGGACTTCAACCGGAGGGGGCTCGTCGTCTGCGTCGGGGCAGGGAACCGCCAGCGAGCGGCAGATCTATGGCCGCCGGTCGATTCCGGCGTCATAGGCCGGAGCCGCCAGCGAGCGTCATTCCAGCGGCGGCTGGCACGATAGAGGGGAGCAGGCAAGGCGAAGGCGGAGCGAGAAAGGGGAGACCGAACCGACTTGGCAGCGGAGACCTCGTGAGTGGCAAGGATAGCGAACGATGCAGAACTAGGTCCTCGGCCAGCGGCGGCGGCGATCTAGGGTTTCGGTCGTGGCGGCGCAAGATCGCTGGCGGCGAGCGACGACAAGATCTGACGCGAAGAGAGGATGGGCGGCCGGATCTAGGGTTCCTCTCGATGGTGGCAACTCACGCAGATCTGGAGAGCACAGATCTCGCTGGCGGCGAACGAGATAGAAGAGATCGCGATGGTTGCCGGCGATGGTGCGGCTGCAGGCTCCTGGTGTGCGCGAATCTGAACTTGTGCGCATATTCGTGGTGTGTGAGTAGCTACACCGGGGTTGCCGGCTAGTGGCCTCGATCTCGGAACGAGCGGGACGCTCGCTGGCGGCTCCGGCCTGTGACGCCGGAATCGACCGGCGGCCATAGATCTTCCGCTCGCTGGCGGTTCCCTGCCTCGACGCTGCCGATGAGCCCCCTCCGGTTGAAGTCCTCCGATTGCACAATGTTTAATTCTATAAATGTTTTTTTAATTGTTTTATTGTTTTTTTTAACATTAAAAGTAATGAGGTGGCATACACATGTGGCACCATGGTGCCAATCTTTTTTGCACAGTTAGCAAATAAGTGTTCAATAGGTTAAAAAACTTAAGTTCAGGTACCCAATAGGTCCAAATCAAAGGTGGGGTGTCTAAGTGACAAATTGGCGTAAATTCAGGGGGCTAAATATGTTTTGTGCCGTTTGCCTAAGTGTTTCCAAATACTGATTGATAAACTCTTGAATTCGAATGATTTGCATACTAGTGCGTGAATTAAACCTAAAACCCCCCTTGTCACTTCTGTTTGACACATTATTCTCTGCTAAAGATAACTTGTCTCCCTGTGGAATCGACCCTTACTTGCTTTATACTTTGGTTTAAGTTAGTTTGGTTTTCTTGCATAATTGTGGTTTAAAACGACTAAATCATCGTTATCAAATTGGCGCCGTTGTCGGGGAGGCAATAATTGTCTTTTGTGTGATTTTTGTGCCAAACTTGGTGTGAACCTATCTTATGGTTCACACCACCTGTGCTACTAATCCATGGCTTTGTTCGAGTGTACACAGTTTCAGGATGAACACTTTCATGAGTACTTGACTAGATTCCAAAAGTATGCGGATGACCTTGGTGCTTGGGGATATCATTATATTGTGGGTGATGTTTGCAATGGCATTGTCAAGGGTATGAATCTTGAGACTCGAAGGATGGCCTACTACATGAGTAATAGAAGGCTTTTTGTTATGGAACCTATGGAATGTTGGGATTTCCTTTGTTTTATGAGCCACCAATGTCTTTTGGTTGAATCCTCTCAATCAATACCACGACCGGTTGCGACTTGTGATGCTTCTCTTGAGGATATGATGAAGGATCTTGTTAAGAGGATGGATGATATGAGTACGGAGTCTACACAACACTATGAAAGGTGCTACTCACTTTGTCATCCAACAACTTCAGATAAGTCCATAGAAATCAATGAGCCTAATGCATCCCTTCCCACGCGAATTGAGGAGATTGAGGAGTATATTACTTTGAAGGAAGAAGAGTTCTTCTCCGATAGTGATATCTTCTTTGAAGATGATATGGGGGACTATGTAAACGAAGATGAGCCAGATGATATCATAGATGATTGTGCTTCAACAACAAAGTTCCCCATAACTTCTACTCCGAAATCAACCTTGTTGGTTGTTGAGGATCCAGGTATTCCTTGTTCCAATCTCTTATTACCCATTGTTCTTTATTCCCTCAAGGAGTCAAGTTTAGAGCCTAATGAAGAATCTAAAAATTACTTAGAGTTCATCCCTAATGAAAGTGGTAATGCTAGTGAGCGCTTTGACATCTCTTGTTCATATTCTAAGAAGCCACCACTTATGTTGAATTGGTTTGAGCATATGCCATTTTATGAAGATTGGACACACAAGTTTGATAAGTTGAAAAGATTTTTGAATGACATGTTATTTAGTTTCAATTTATCCTTGGGCTACTTATGTTTCTTTAGAGATGAGCTCGCAAGAATTTGATAGGTTGTTAAGGGCATTAACAATGTCCAATCTTGTGAAATCATACAAGGCGTAGAGCCACGACGATAACTAAGGCGCTTATCGGGAGGCAACACGATGTAGTTGATTTCTTTCCTTTAGATTAACTTAGATTAGTTTCCATTTGTTTTTCTATTGCGTCGAACTAACCTGCAGAAAGCCGAAGAATCACGATGCACTGGCAGTGACCGCCACCCCAGGGCAGCGACCGCCGCCAAAACAAGCTCAGCTACGACATTCTACGAATTAATGGCAGCGACCGCCGCCTAAATGGCAGCGATCGCCGCCATTATTTCTGGAAAAAGGACGGTGTCCGTGGCGGTGACCGCTGCCCCACAAGCGGCGACCGCCGCCAATTCTACTTCAGCTACGGCATTCTTCAAAAAAATGGCAGCGACCGCTGCCTTTTCGGGTTCGACAAAAAAAAAATAAATTCAGGCAATCGTTTTGTTCGCTTCTTTCTTCCTCGCTACCTAGCGATTGACCATCAAGAGGCTACTTCTTCTTCTACTATTGTCGCCCCTACATCTATTGAAGTTGAGTTTAAGAAGGGGGTGAATGATGATTTTGATGATGAGGAGGATGAGATGCATCGGGTTGCGGCTATTGTTGGGTATCGAATTGGCTATCAGAGGCATATTTGGAAGATGATTTAGAGCATGAATACTTCTCAACATGATCGTAGAGGAGGATTTCTTACTTTTCATGAGGAGGAGAGGCAGTACCATAAGCAGTAGACACACCACTTTCAACAACAGGCGACATTCTTTCAGCAGTAGTGGCTTGGATATCTATCCTACCCTGACTATCAGCCACTACCACCACCTTCACAGTAGTGCAGGAGACCAATATCAACACCATGGAGGAGCATATGTGATAGTAGAACTTATTCTTGGGTTCTTAATTATCTGATCTAGCCACCACCACCTTCACAGTAGTGGTATTTTTCCTTACTTCCCCTTATATTATTTTTGTCTTTCTACATTGAGGACAATGTTTATTATAAGTGTGGGGGAGTTGGAATTATATTACTATTTGTTGGGACGATATTAAGGACGCCAGTCATTAATATCTAAACCAATAATGATCGTCCCTTGTTTTGATAATGACAAACTCAAAGGTATTTAACAAGTTGTCCAAGTATTGATCTCAGGTAAGTCCAGAGGACGCACATGAGCGAAAAGGACAACAAATGAACGGCAGTCCCTAAGCTATAGGGACGCACGTCATCAGAACTTTCAAAGCTGAATGTAATTGGCGAAGTTCCTGCGCAGATAGGACGGCGTCCTCATCAAGAAGGGACGCGCGCCAAAATACGGACGAAATTCAAATTCAAATCAAGGCCACCCCAACATGATTACATCACGTTCGGCCGTAGTCCTCAAAAGGAAGCTTCCCTTGTCTGGGCACGTGTAGACAACTCCAAAGATGTCGCTTTCCCAGCAATGATCCCCTATCCACGCGGAGGCTTCCCAAGCGTCAAAAGAGTTGACTTCCTCAAGATGCACATCACACCGTTGATGGAAGATCAAGGATCCTGCCAAGTCTCAGAGGACGCTAGAGGACAAGAACCACTTCCGCTATAAATACCCTCCAAGGGGTATGCATAGCGGTGTGGACTTTGAAGACTTTCTCTCAGGCTCTCCCGAAGCATTCAAGTTCAAGAACGAAGAACAAGGAGATCAAGTGAGCTTGAAACAAGAGAAAGAAAGTCCAACCACATCAAATCCAAAACAAACTACAAAAGAGTTAGAGTTGTAGTTTGTCTCTCACAACGGACCGTGAGAGACGTGAGTGATAGCTTCCTTATAGCTAAGAGTGTTAGGTTACTTGTTGGGCTAAAAGGAGTGTTACTAGTGAGGCTAAGGATGGACGCTTAGCTCAGTGAAGTGTAACGACTCGCCTAAGTTGTAAGGACTCTCTCTTAATAAGATAAGGACGGCTATTGAAAATCCTCCAAGCGGAGGTAGAGGTTTACCCATAAGACTAGTTGGTCTTAGTGGGGTTCCTCTATAAATACTTGTGTCCATTATCTTATCTCGTTTCCTGTTAAGTCTATTTTCCGCTGCACTTAAGAACGCCCTTAACCTAGTTAAGGACGCCCGTTCTAACAGACTTACGATCCAACAATTGGTATCAGAACAGGCGCTCTAGATTAAGTTTGAGTTGCAGGAAACATGGATATGGAACCCATAGGTATCTCAAGTGCGAAGCCACCCCGCCTAACGGACGGCAACTTCAATCGGTGGAAAACAAGGTTCGAGTGCTTCGTGCGAAGTCAAAACTACCAATGCTGGCTGGTGATAAAGAACGGCGACCTCGTAGTCCCTGCTGCTAAGAAGGACAAGGAAGCAGAATGGGGTCCAGATGAGTTTAAGCTCATGGAGGCAAACGCCAAAGCTATCTGCTTTCTACAGACGTCCCTCTGTGCCAACTGCCAAGCTCCAATGGGAAGCTCTGGAGAAGTACCATGTTGGGACGCCCGAGATGAAAGAGGACGTCCAACTTGAAGCTAAGAGGGACTTCTACAAGTTCAAGATGTTCACAAATGAGACCATCACCGACTACTCCTTTCGCTTTGAGGCTTTACTAACCAAGTTGAAAAACTTGGGTGTCAAAGAGACGGAGATCACTCAAAGGATGAAGGTTCAAGTCTTGATCGATGGACTCACGAGACCATGGAACTTCGATAGGATGACGTTCAAAGAAAACCAAGCCAACAAAGGACTGTCCATGGAGGAAATTTATGGAAAGCTTAAGGGGTATGAAGCAAGGAGAAACCAAGATCTGCTGGAAATGGGAAAGAGTTCCCAAAATGAGCTGGCTTTAACTCTTGCGGCTAGGATGCCAGAGTATGAGCAATACTACCAAAGACAAAGGGAACTGAACTCCATGCTAGAAGCCAAAGCTCAAGAGCACCAAGAGAATCTTCGTCTTCAGGCGTTAGTGGAACGCAAAGGGAAGACCGAAGAACAAATTTCTGAAGAAGATGAGCTAGCACTGTTGCACAAAACTCTTCGTACTTTGTACAAAAGAGGCAAAGTCCCAAGAATGAAGATGTCTTAAAAGAAGGAAAGTCGGAAACCTACAGATGCTGAAATGAAGGAAATAGTCAGCTACAAATGCAACAGGAAGGGACACATGGCCAAGAAATGTACCACAGGGTTAACATCAAAAGAAATGAAGGAAAAGGCTCTGGTTGGTGCATTTGAGGACGCATGGGATGACCTCGACTCAAGTGACGAGGAACCAGAAAATCAAGTGGCCTACATGGCTATGGAAGACGCCCCAGAGGACGTCTCTGAAACTGAGCAAGAGGTAACTCATGAATCTATGCTAAGCTCTCTTGAAAAATGCTCAAAGCCCAAGCTCATCAAATTAATAACTCAGATCATGCAAGAAAGCTATGCCATGAAACAAAGTTTTGAAGAAATTGAATCCGAAAATATTGTTGTGGAATGTGAAAATTGCAATACTATGTCTTTTCAACTAGAGTCCTCTAAGGAAGAGGTCAAAACCCTTAAAAGTCAGCTTGTGTACCTAAAACTTGAAAATGCTGATCTTAGGGATGAGGGGAAAGTCCTAGGAAAGAGTCCCATGACTGAAACTATAAATCCGATAGTCTTTGTTCCATCTCGGAAAGGACTAGGGTATGAGTCAGGATCAAAGGACTCCCTTCCAAGCGATTTCGAAGCAAGCAAAACCTCTGAGCTAGAACTTGAAAGAGAAAAGACAAAGAACTTAGCGGAACGCATAAGAGTTCTTGAGAGTGGTGAATCTGGTAGAAAGGACTACTACACAAATTCTGTCAGCCATAAGATTTACAAGAAAATTGCTAAGGGAAATGGCTCTAAGGTAGTTGATCCAGAAAAAATGAAGGAGAATAGAATCCAACGTCCTAACAAGAAGTACTACCTTGGAAACTACTATAGGACGTGCTGGCATTGTGGCAAAGGTGGTCACTATCATTATGAGTGTCTTAAGCTAAGACAAGATCTTGAGAATGGCAAAAAGGCTAGACGTGATAATAAGAATGCTAAGTCAAAATCTTCTGCTAGGACGCATGCTAGTGTGCCAAATGCTAAAACTCGATCTCCTAGGACGCATGCCAGAAGATCAAATGATGTGAATGTTTGTGATCATTTGCCTATGAAGAAGTTGTACCCATGTAACGAACCAGGTAAGGGCCACCTTGCCTGGGTCGCAAAGAACTAACTCTTCTTTTCAGGTGGAAGTGAGAGGAAGCCCGTGGATCATTGATAGTGGCGCCTCAAATCATATGACTGGAAGCCAGATCCATCTCACTTCTATCCATTCAAATGCCACGGGAGGAACTGTCTCGATTGGCAACAAGGGCAAAGGAAGAATTAAAGGGACGGGCACCGCAAAGCTAAATCAATCCATCAGTGCGTCCAAAGTCAGTCTTGTAGAAGGATTAGGCTTCAATCTCCTTAGCGTCTCTCAAATATGTGATCAAGGTGAAAATCTAGTCACATTTGACTCTAAGGAATGCCTGGTCATCAACAAGAAAACAAATCAAGTCATTCTCAAAGGGACTCGTGAGAACAATGTCTACGTCTTCAATCAAAGATTCAAGCCTGCATCCAAGTTGTGCTTATCCGTCTCAGCTGTGGACGCCGATCTCTGGCATCAACGTCTTGGACATGCTGGACCTAGCACAATCCTCAAGCATCATCAAAAGGAACTTGTAAGAGGACTTCCCCGAATAGATCCTGAGCAAATTGAGCAATGCGAAGCTTGCATCAAAGGGAAGCAGACAAGATCGTCCTTCAAATCCAAGAATGAAGTGAGCACAAAGAAGCCGCTAGAACTCCTTCACATGGATTTGTGTGGACCCATGCAGACCCAAAGCTATGGTGGAAAAAGGTACATGTACGTTATTGTAGATGATTTTTCCAGATTCACTTGGGTTCTCTTCTTGGTGTCAAAAGCAGAAGCCTTCCAGATGTTCAAAGTATTCATCAAGCAAGTAGAAGTTGCCCTTGGGACGAGCTTGAAACCATTAAGGTCAGATCATGGGACGGAGTTCAAAAACTCAAAGTTCCTTGACTTCTGTGACCAACAAGGAGTCTCCCACAACTTTTCTTGCCCCCGAACTCCTCAGCAAAATGGCGTTGTTGAAAGAAAGAATAGGACGCTGGAAGACATGGCAAGGACGATGCTCCTAGCAAGCGGCGTCCCCAAACGCTTTTGGGCAGAAGCCGTGGCCACAGCTACCTACATCATAAATCGAGCTATGATTCGTCCTTTGCTCAAAAAGACGTCCTATGAGCTCCTAAATGGAAGAAAGCCAAACATTTCGCATCTCAAAGTCTTTGGATGCAAATGCTTCATTCACAACAACGGCAAGGACAACATCGGCAAATTTGATGCTAGGAGTGATGAAGGAATATTCCTTGGATACTCCCTCTCAAGCAAAGCCTATAGAGTCTTCAACAAACAGATCCTTAAGCTTGAGGAAAGTATCCACGTGGTGTTCAAAGAAAATGCTTCTCACAAGAAAGAACCAAGTAAGAAAGAACGTCGTACCTCTCCAAGGGACGATGATGACGATGATGAGGAAGATCCCAGAGGCTCCTCCGACAAATACTATGTTCCTAGGAACGCCCCTGAAGCTCGCGATGAGGTTTCAGTGGGAGTCCCTAGCGAACAGCAAGAGCCCTCTCAAACTTGGTCGCTAAACCAAGTAGATGCTGGTGAATCAAGTCAACAAGGAGAAGAAAGGCATAGTGTAGACGCTCAACCTGAGGGGGAACACACTGAGCCTATCAATGAAGACGATGGCTTTGACTCCGATGAGTCTGATTGGACGGACCCTAGGTGTACTCCTGCAAGGGACGCTACTCATAGAGGATCCAACCTTTCAAGACTTCATTCAACAGATCAAATCATCTCAGACATCTCAAAAGGAGTCCAAACAAGATCAGCTGTGAATCAGTCCCGTAACGCCAACATAGCGTTCTGTGCATTCAACGCCTTTGTGTCCTTAATTGAACCTAAGAACATAAAGGAGGCACTTCAGGACGCTGATTGATCCAAGCCATGCAAGAAGAACTCAATCAATTCGAGAGAAACAAGGTTTGGACCCTCGTCCCTCGTCCGAAAAACAAAAACATAATAGGGACGAGGTGGGTCTACAGGAACAAGCTTGATGAGAGTGGTCGTGTTTCAAGAAACAAAGCAAGGCTTGTTGCTCAAGGCTATAGGCAAGAGGAAGGAATCGATTATGATGAGACCTTCGCTCCTGTCGCTAGAATTGAAGCCATTCGCCTCCTTATCGCCTATGCCACTCACAAAGGGTTCAAGCTTTTTCAAATGGACGTCAAGACAGCCTTCCTCAACGGCAAGCTCAAGGAAGAAGTGTATGTCGCTCAACCTCCAGGTTTTGAGGACGCCGATCTCCCTGATCATGTGTACTTCTTGGACAAAGCACTCTATGGACTCAAGCAAGCCCCTCGTGCCTGGTATGATAGGTTTGCGTCCTTTTTGTTGTCCAATGGGTATACACGAGGTAACATTGACAAAACCTTGTTCTTAAAGAAAGTCCTTAAAGATGTCTTGATTGTCCAAGTCTATGTCGATGACATAGTATTTGGAAGCACTAACATGAAACTTGTAGAGGAATTCAAGAACTTGATGAGTAGTGAGTTTGAGATGTCCCTCATAGGAGAACTCAACTTCTTCTTGGGACTTCAAATCACACAGCTCAAAGATGGGACGCGCATTCATCAACAGAAATACATCCGTGAAATGCTTGAGAAGTATGGAATGAATACGTCCAAATCCATTGATACTCCCATCTCCCCCAACACTCGCCTTTATGCTGATGAAGAAGGGAAGAGTGTGGACCAAAAGCTCTACAGAGGAATGATAGGGTCCTTGCTATACCTAACGGCAAGTCGTCCCGACATAATGTTTGTTGTATGTTTGCGTGCTCGCTTCCAAGCAAATCCAAAGGAGTCCCACATGCAAGAGGTCAAGAGAATCTTCCGATATCTCAAAGGACGGGACGATCTATGCCTATGGTATCCCAGAATGACGTCCCTAAACCTAGTGGCGTACTCTGACGCAGACTACGCTGACCATGTGGTAGATAGGAAGAGCACATCCGGAATGGCACAGTTCCTTGGCTCGTGCCTTGTGTCTTGGGGATCCAAAAAGCAAAACTCCGTGGCTCTCTCAACCGCGGAAGCTGAGTACGTTGTTGCTGCTTCGTGCTGCTCACAAGTCCTATGGATTAAGTACCAACTTGAAGATTATGGTACGTTCCTCAACACAGTCCCTATCTTGTGTGATAACACTAGTGCTATAAGTATTGCCAAGAATCCTGTTCATCATTCTAGGACGAAGCATATTCATATAAGACATCATTTCCTTCGTGACAATGTTGAACTTGGATTAATTATAGTGGATCATGTTAGGACTGAGGACCAAGTGGCTGATATTTTCACAAAAGCACTTGATAGACGTCCCTATGAGCACCTCCGGTTGCTTTTAGGGATGATAACTTTTAAATGATCAAGTCCCGTTCTATTATTCCCTCTATGATTGGCTATGTTTTGTTGAGAACTCGTTTTAAAGCATATCATGCATTTAAAGTCATCTTTAAAGGACGCTAATCTAACACATTTGTTTTACTTGTGTTTTGAATGATATTCATTTCGCTTTTCATCTCAAGAGTATCCCTGATCACCCTACCCTCATTACAAGCCGAAATGATGGGAACTCTAAGCTTACCCAAGCCGAGAATCTTGCAAACGCGTCCTATGAACGTTCTTTGTTTTATCTTTACGGGACGTACTTGCTTGATTTTCAAAAATGGTTCCAAGTGATCACAGGGACGCTTGTCAAAGTCTGAAGGACGTCGGGTCAGAGTTCTAAGAATCAGAGGTTGTGATCAGTGGTTGGGACGCCGTGGTTCAGTTCAGAGTAAATTTGTGTTGTGTGTTGAATGGACGCAGAGTCAGAGTCCTTTGCAGTTGTGAAAAGTTTGAAATTTGAAAAAAGGAAGGTGAACCGTCACAGGATTTTGAACGCCAATCTCGGGATTCGTGCAACCGGTGCATAACAGCTATGTTCCTTAGCGAAGAAGTTGTCCACGTGTGGGAAGGCGGATGGAGGAAGTCGAGTGAATTGTCCCTGTTACCCCTGTCCGTCCATCTTCGTCTTCTTCCTATAAATTCACACTTGTGCCCCCTGAAAAGCCTCTTCGCTCTCTTTGTTGTTTGCCCAAATCCGGAAAACGCTCACAAAATCCCCTCAAATCTTCCATTACAGATCTCGAAATCTCTTCTCCCCATCCCTAATTTCTTCTATAAAACCTTCTCACAACCATGGCCAACACAAGGAACACCTCTTCCTTAAAACCCTCTCCGTCTTCGGTGGCGGCGAAAAACCAGAACCCGGCGAGATCTATTACTCCGATCAGAGGCCGGTCGCTAATGGACTCGAGAGGTCGACCAGCTGGGCGCCAGGAACCACCTCACCACCAGCATTCCTCACACCCCTCCCAGCGTTGCCATTCCACCACCCCGCCTCAACCGCAGAAATCCCAACCTCCTCATCCAAGACCCCAATCTCATTCTTCCTCCAAACCTCAACAAAAACCCCAATCTTCCCAACCTAAATCCAAACCCTCTCAGAAACGATTTTCGTTTCTCGAGAAACCTTTTCTCCCTGAGCCAGAGGAAGGGAGCCCTACAAAAGGCTCTGTCTTTAGACTCCCAGCCCAACCAAAGCGCCGTCCTCCTCTCGACCCACTCATTGAGAACTGGCTAGAAAAAGAACCAAGGACGCTCGCCAACATTTGCCTACGGGCGTCCGCTCATGACCATCCCCCAAAGATCCAACGCCTCCTTCACTATTTCATGATCACCTATGTCAAGCCCCGCCTTGAGGAAACAAACCATACCAACCCTCCATTCATGGGGCCAGGTATCATTTCCGACTCGTTTGGTGGGACGGTGGACGAGCTTGCCAAACTGCTTCCCGATATAATGGAGTTCATCGTAGCTCCTGCGGGCTCCGTCCCATCTCAAAAGAGAAAGAGGCCATCCTCCCCTTCTCCATCAAAACAGCTCCAAATAAAAGGCCCTCCCTCCTCTCAACCAAAGCCTATCCCTTCCTCCCCGCCTCCCGCCCCAAAGAGAAGGCTGAAGACGTCTGCTCAACTTGAGGGCGTCACTGAAGAGCAAATGGCAGCTATCCGCCTCTTCGAGCTGCAAATTGAGAAAGAGGAGAAGGCAAGGCAGGAGCAGGCAGAAAAGGACGCCATTATTGCGGCGATCCAGAAAAGTCTGCAGGAAGTCCCACAACTCCCTCCCCCTCCACCAAGGGTAGAGGACGCCACTCCTGCTTCTGTGGCTGCTGTGGATCCGCTGGAAGCGGAAATTGCGGCGGACCAGGCAAAGCCTATGCCAAAGGTCCACAAGGAAGCTCCTCAAGTACAGGTCCCGGCCAAGGACGTTGTACCCAAAGTCATCACTCTAGAGGACTCTCCTGCTAAGAAGCCGCCTCCCCCTCCTGCTCCGCTTAAGGTTAAGCCTATCTCAGTGGCTCCGCCCAGCACCTCCTCTGCCCCCACCAAAGCAAAGATAAGAACTCCCACTCCCTCTCCTCCCAAAGCTTCAACTCCACCTCCTCCGCCCGCTCAGGCCGTCGAGGAAATTGCTCAAGTCCAGGGGACGGCTTCTGTTGAAGTCCCCATCGAGTCTTTGGCAAAGACTCCAGCTGTGGACGCGCCTCCTCCAGCACAGGCATCCGCTGCTGAGGACACAGCGATGGTCGAGTCCCATGAATAATGGGACGAAGCCTCTGATGAAGATGATGCCCCTCCTCAAGATGAGGAACATGAGGATGAGGAGGGAGATGGCGATGAAGAAGATGCTGGTGATGAAGTGATTGTGAGCAATGACAGCAAGCAGAAACGTCTCAAAAAGATTTTGTCGCCGCTGCTGTTTTCTGCTCAGTTCTTAGAAGAGAATGGACGCAATGAGTTCTTGGAACTGCTGGAGTTCCAGGGTTGGACGCATCTGGGCGCTGAGGCCGCTGAAGTCGACCCCGAACAAGTTCTCCGCTTTTACTCAAAATTTGAAATCTCCGAAGTAAAAGGGAAGCCTCAAGGGACGTTCGAAATTGATGAGGACGAGTACTCCATTGCTGAGGGGACCGTCCGAAACATGCTTGGCCTGCGTCCATCTCCTTCTGATGCTCTCCACGACCTGCCCTGTAAGAATTTTGGCCGCTTCTCCCAAGAAGAAATCTTCAACAACATATTCAGTGGGAGACATCCAGCAGCTAAGGACAGAGTCGCCCATTGCCTCACCAAGACGGGCGTCCTTCCGCATCACTTCATTGTGCGCATGGTCGTCCCCCGTTAAGAGAAGAAGTCCATCGTCCATATAACTGATAGTATCTTACTGGACGCCTTCTTACAACGCAAGCCCATCAACTTGCCGCGGGTAATCTTGGAGCACATGGGTAAGTGCACAGGAGGACGCCACTCCCTTCCCTTCCCTGGCCTAGTCAAACAGATCCTCAAGCAGCAAGGCCTCTATGCCCCCAAGCAAGAACAGTCCTTTGGCATTCACTGGGACGTTAGGAAAATCACCCTGCCCCCAGTTGGAAAACTGAGGTGTGATGAGCCCCTCCCCTCAGTGAAACGACAGCTCGCCAAGGAAAAGAAAGAGGCTGAGAAAAGAGCTAAGGCTGCTGCTGCTGCTCAGACTGTGGAAGGCGATCCAGAGGCTGAAAATCTGCAAGTAGTTGGGACGCCAGTTGAGGACGCCGACGCTGAAGAAGAAGAGGATGAACTTGATGGCATGAGCGTCCCTTATGAGGTCGAGAAGCACTCACGGAAGTATCTGCTTGGAATGATGATCGAGAACCAGTGTATGATGATTGATCTAATCCAACAGGTTCACGACACTCTCCACCAACACACAGAACTTCTGGAACGCAACAACGAGCTCCTTGCACAGAACAACTACCTTCAGGAGCAAAATCTCAAGGCTCTCGGCAAGCGTCCCCACAAATGATCTCTCCTCCCTTTTCAACTCCTGAAAAAGTTTATTGTTTTTGTTGTGTTTTTCGTTAAGACTTTGGGACGATGTCCCCGTTTGGACCATTTTGTGTGTAATGATCGTACTCTCTTCATGAATGCAGTTCATTACGTTTGCGATTCATTTTGTCTAAGCGTTCCTTTCTTTAGTTATGACTTTGTGCTTGCATGCTTTTCAACTTGTTCTCCTTTTCGATGATGCCAAAGGGGGGAAGTATAGTTTTGCAGAGATGCGGTTATTATTAAGTTGTCATAGAAAGCATGTGTTTAGGGGGAATTTCGGCCAAGACCAAGGGACGCTAGTTAAGAATGAGATAGGACGCACTTAAAAGAATGTGTTGCATGCCAACCTAAGCTAAAAGGAAAATCAAAGTGTAGTCTCTCTTGCTAAAAGCTTTACTTCTGTGCATATTGTCTAAAGGAGTTTGTCATCATCAAAAAGGGGGAAATTGTTGGGACGATATTAAGGACGCCAGTCATTAATATCTAAACCAATAATGATCGTCCCTTGTTTTGATAATGACAAACTCAAAGGTATTTAACAAGTTGTCCAAGTATTGATCTCAGGTAAGTCCAGAGGACGCACATGAGCGAAAAGGACAACAAATGAACGACAGTCCCTAAGCTGTAGGGACGCACGTCATCAGAACTTTCAAAGCTGAACGTAATTGGCGAAGTTCCTGCGCAAATAGGACGGCGTCCCCATCAAGAAGGGACGCACGCCAAAATACGGATGAAGTTCAAATTCAAATCAAGGCCGCCCAAACATGATTACATCACGTTCGGCCGTAGTCCTCAGAAGGAAGCTTCCCTTGTCTGGGCACGTGTAGACAACTCCAAAGATGTCGCTTTCCCAGCAATGGTCCCCTATCCACGCGGAGGCTTCCCAAGCGTCAACAGAGTTGACTTCCTCAAGATGCACATCACACCGTTGATGGAAGATCAAGGATCCTGCCAAGTCTCAGAGGACGCTAGAGGATAAGAACCACTTGCGCTATAAATACCCTCCAAGGGGTATGCATAGCGGTGTGGACTTTGAAGACTTTCTCTCAGGCTCTCCCGAAGCATTCAAGTTCAAGAACGAAGAACAAGGAGATCAAGTGAGCTTGAAACAAGAGAAAGAAAGTCCAACCACATCAAATCCGAAACAAACCACAAAAGAGTTAGAGTTGTAGTTTGTCTCTCACAACGGACCGTGAGAGACGTGAGTGATAGCTTCCTTATAGCTAAGAGTGTTAGGTTACTTGTTAGGCTAAACGGAGTGTTACTACTGAGGCTAAGGACGGACGCTTAGCTCAGTGAAGTGTAACGACTCGCCTAAGTTGTAAGGACTCCCTCTTAATAAGATAAGGACGGCTATTGAAAATCCTCCAAGCGGAGGTAGAGGTTTACCCATAAGACTAGTTGGTCTTAGTGGGGTTCCTCTATAAGTACTTGTGTCCATTATCTTATCTCGTATCCTGTTAAGTCTATTTTCCGCTGCACTTAAGGACGCCCTTAACCCAGTTAAGGACGCCCGTTCTAACAGACTTACGATCAAACACTATTGCTATTACTTAAAAAAAACCATAAAAATAAAGAAAAAGGCAGAAAAATCCTAAGGTGGACTAAAAATCCGAAAGGGCGGTTCAAGTAAAAAGCAAGTAATCTGACAAGCATTAGGCTTAGGCAAAAATAGATTTTTGAGTGATGTGAGATGGTGAGTCCAACATTGAAAAAATGAAAAGAGAGATGTTAGGTGAAAACCTGAAAAGGCACCTAAGCAAAAAGAGTGAAAGAAAAAAGAGTGTTTTAGGATGTTCTTTTGACTGGAGCTGGCGATATAAGAAGTGGAGTATAGGAGTGTTTTTGGGTAGGTTTTTGATGTCTCTCATTTTGGAGGTGTTTTAGTAGTTGATTTCCCTTGTAAATATGTGTTTTTCATTCTCTTCTTTGTTAGTTTTGTTTCCCTTTTAGCTTAGTTCCCGGTTTTCTTCAAGAGTCGGAAACTATGCAAGTTTGTTTGTTTTTGTAGGTAAAAATGGCAAGAACGAGGACAATTTCGAGGAGCTAATGAAGGAGACAAGTCAAGGAGTGCAAGAGCCAAGCCAAGAATGAAGTGGAACCAAAGGAAACCAAGGAAGAAGACAAGGATCGAGGCCCAGGACCGATGTACACCAAGTCGGGCCCGAGATCGAGCACCCAGTGAACCGGACCGACGTTCCCAATGTCGGGCCCGAGGTCGTTCCGTGTCGGTCCAAGTCGGCATTGGATTGGATTGTTCCCCAAGGCATATTTTTAGCAACTTTCCACATTTGCCCCTTTCTAAATTGGGATTCCTTGGTCCCCAATCCATGAGAGGCTATAAGTAGAGGTGATTAGAGAGCATTAAGGGCATGTTTGGATAGACCACAACCAAATTCACTCTCAAAGGCTCAAGGAAGGCTTGGAGAGCAAGGAGAAGAAGGGAGAAGGAAGAGAAGGAGAGATCGGTGGAGAAGAGAGGAGGAATTGTGAGTTTTGTACTTTGTTTTGCTTTGATCTAGTAGAATTAAGACTTTGATTTTGTAGACACTTTGGATTTGAATGCAATTGGAGTTTGATTGGATGTTGATGATTGAGTTTTGCTTAATTTCCCTTTTGATCATGCTTTTCTCTTACCATATGGAGTAGATTCCATAGTCTTGGGCTATGGGGGAATCCCCTAGCTAGATTTGGGTAGAAAACCCCAATTCCATAGCCTTGAGTGCTTGATTTGTGAATCCTCTCTACATTGAGCTTCAATTCTCTTGTGAAAGCAAGGGATCTAGAGCTTGTGTTTGGTAAGAGTAAGCGAAAGTGGTCTCGATCCCATCACAAGTCTCTAGCATCGAAGGTGACGCGAAAGCTCCCTTGGGTCGAGGTGTAGATTGGAGGGATTTGAGGTGAACAACCTCGATCTCACTAGAATCAAACACTTATTAGTTGAATTGAGGAAGAATATCCAAGTCTAGTTGGGGGAGGAACCCAAAAACCCAAGACCGATCTACTAATTGTTCAAGACCGAGATACCCAGTACATCGGGCCCGACTTGCACCACGTCGGTCCCGACCAACTCGACCTCGATCCTACCTCGGGCCGAAGTGACTTTGTGTCGGTCCGAGGAGATCTCTTTTCTTTTCCTTCGTTTTGTCTTTATTTTCTCCTCTTTTAGTCTTTTCGGGTACTCTCGACGCACGAACTCCCGTGTGTTCGACACCCTACCTCTTTACTACAAGTGAGGTTCGGTTTTATAAATTTAAATTGTGAGACCCTCCGATCCCGGACCGATCAGAATTTTGGCGCCGTTGCCGGGGAGTTCTACTTGTCCGAGGTACCCATCTTTGTTGAGTCTTTGATTTTGGTAGTGATTTGGGTGAGGGACTAGCCCAAACCCCTTGTTTGTTTTGATTTGGTTTTTGTTTGTGTCTTTGGTTGTAGGTGCATGCGAGCTAGTTCCGTCCGAGGAACCCTTGAGCTCGACTTTGTATGTGACCCGGAGAGTATTCTAAGGCAAGCCCGCAAGAAGAAGAGGATGGCGGACCAAGCCCGAGATGAGGAGTTTGAGAGGATGAGAGCCGACATGGCTCGAATGCAAATTGAGATGGCAAACCGAGATGCCGAGGCCTGTAGAGAGAGGGAGCAAAGGATAAGGTTGGAGGCCCAAATCAACACTCAACCCCGGAATGCTAGACAATACATGCATCCGGAGTTGAAGGTCCCGGAGCCAACAATCGTCTTGCCGGAGATGTCAAGGAATTTTGTGATAAAAACTCAATTTATCTCACTCATCAAGAGAGAGCAATTCCAAGGGAGGCCGAATGAGTGTCCGATCGAGCATGTGAAGCAATTCAAGGACCTTTATGAGACCATTTCCACGGACGATGAAAAACTTGAGTATGTGCTACTCAAAGCCTTCAAGTGATCTTTGGGAGGCAAGGCTTTGCATTGGTTGGAGAGTCAAGCACCTCGATCCATCACGTCGTGGAGGGCCCTAAATGAAGCATTCTTGATGAAATTCTTCCCGCCGACCAAGACGACGGAGCTTAGAAGGAAGATTGCTAGTTTCCAACAAGGAGCTCATGAGCCACTTTTCGAGGCGTGGGATAGGTTAAAAGAGATGTTGAGGGCGTGTCCAACACATGCACAACAACCTTATGTCCTTCAAGACATCTTCTTCCAAGGGATCGACACCGCCACAAAGGATAAATTGAACCTCCATACCGATTGTGGGTTCATAGATTTGCCGCCGGAACAAGCATGGGAGTTGTTGGACAAACTCTCGGATTATGAGGCGATGTATGGTGTTAGCAATGTGAGCAAGGAAGCAAGAGTCCATGGAGAAGGGCCGAAGAGGCTCTATGATCCAAAGGGTGAAGAGGTGGATAAAGATGTGAAGATCCAATTCTTGGAGGATGAGTTGAACAAGATGAGGAGGAAGATGAGTCATGCCCAACAAAACACAAGAGCATGTGAAGAATGTGGTTCCTTGGAGCATGGAGCACAAGAGTGCCCGAATGAGCGCCAAGTTCGGTTGGCGGAACAAATTGAGGAGGCTCATTATGTCCAAAGAAATTTCGGAGGAAGATCCAATTTCAACAATGGAGGAAGGTGGAACCAAGGGCAAGCAAGTGGCTACAACAACAACTTCAACCAAAATGAGCCAAGGGCCCAACCACCACCATACCGACCTCCGGGGTTCTATGAGCAAGCACCTCAATGGGCTCAAGACTTGAAGGATCGCTTCACCAATGTGGAGAGAAGAGTTGATGAGATGGGTGCTCAATTCAAAGAGTTTGGTGTTTGGAGAAGACAAGTGGACAATCAATTTGTTCACATGGCGAATCAACTTCCAAGAGAAGAAGGGAGACTCCCGGGCCGACCCGAGGAGAATCCCCATGCCCCACAACAACAAAATGAAGTTCGTGCCATAGGATTAAGGAGTGGACGGAGTTTGCCCGAGCCACAAGTTCCAAGATCAAGAGAAGAGAGTCGGACCGAGGTTCCTAGCAACTCGGGCCCGACGTTCCCAGAAGTCGATCCGGAGAATGGAGGAAGTCCCCTGGAGTGGACCGAGGTTGAACCCAACTCGGGCCCGACTTGCCCTGAAGTCGGCCCGACGTGCCCAGATGTTCTCTGCCCTGGGATCGATGTCCCTGAAGTCGGTCCCGAGGTACTCCCAACGTCGGTCCAGGGTGGTGTTGTTGAGAAAGATCGATCCAAGGAGGTTGATCCTAGCAAGAAGCAAAGTGGCACTACTCTTCCATATCCTATGAAGAAGCCCAAGGAGATTGTTGAGGGCAAGTTCAAGCGGTTCTTGAAGCTTTTGCAAGGCTTGAACATTACCATTCCTTTCACCGATGCTCTAAGTGAGATGCCATCCTATGCAAAGTTCTTGAAGGAAATCTTGAGCAAGAAGAGGTCAATTGTTGAGATGCAAGACGAGGTGAAGATATTGGAGCTACCTCAAAAGCTTGGTGATCCCGGAAGATTTGCCATCACCGTAGGGATTGGATCCCAAAACTTCAAAGCTCTTTGTGATCTAGGAGCGAGTATTTCGGTTATGCCCATGAGCATATGGAGAAGGGCTAACCTCGGAGATATGGAGCCGGTTGATATGAGTCTTACCATGGCCGATGGTTCATCAACAAAAGCCACCGGAATTCTTGATGATGTCCCGGTTAGAGTGGGAAGATATTTTGTGCCCGATGATTTCGTGATCTTAGACATGAAAGAAGATCCGATGGTTCCCATTATTCTCGGAAGGCCGTTTCTAGCCACGGCGGGTGCCAAGTGTTATGTGAGGAATGGGAAAGTCACTTTCGAGATTGGGGAGGAGAAAGTGGAGTTTCATTTCAACAAAGCACTTAATGAACCGGACGCATTGGCAATTTTGAAATTAGAGGAAAATGCCAAGTGCAAGAGGGAGAAGTTGGAGTCCACAAGAGAGGAAACGCCATTGAGAGACCATGATATGGCCGATGTTCAAATCCATGATGAGACAAGAGATGGAGATAACCCACCAAATCATGAAGAGTATCCTAATCTATATCCTTTTGATGTGGGAGATTCTTTTATTTGCTTAGATGATTTGAAAGAGGATTTAGGAGATGATTATCTTTGCTTGGATGATTTGCAAGATGAGTTGAGTTATGATGTCATTGAGTCTCCTAGAAATTCTTTAGACTTTTGTGGTGTAGGTGATAAAATGCAAGATGAGTTGATGCAAGAGATGCCAAGCCACACGTTGGAGGAGAAGGATGATGGAGGATATGGATGCCACACTTTCATCAAACACAAATGGTGGCACTTTGGCTATGAGGATTGTGGAGAAGCACATGACAAGGAGGATCAATTCACCGTTTTTCACCCTCCTTGAAGGGTAGAGGTTAGACGTCAAGCTAATGACGTTAAAGAAGCGCTCCTCGGGAGGCAACCCGGGTTTAGTAGATTCATTTTCGCAGTTTCTAGCTTGTTTCTTTTTGCCTTAGCTTAGATTAGTCCTAATCTCTTCTCTAGCTTGTATTTTGTGGAAATATGTGTTATGTGAGCTTCATTGGTATGTGTGGTATTTGTGAAAATGATGCAAGAACTTGTAGATAGAAGTAACCAAGGTGTGGGATTTTTAGGAACCAAAATCGGGTAGGACCGAGGTACCCAGTACCTCGGGCCCGAGGTGCCCGACGTCGGTCCAGTTATGCCGACCCATGTTGGACCTTGACTTTGTGGAAATTCCTACTATACCCCCTTGACCCACCTTTGTCTTCTTCCCCATTTAAGAGCCCTTTCCCTTACCTAACATCATCACCCCCATAACTACTTTCCCAAAATACCCAATTCTCTCTCAAAACCCAAATCGATCCCATCTCCCCCACCATACTCGATCCTCAAGCCAACTCACCACAAGATCTCGATCCATACCCTAGCACCCCCAAGCATTGAACCAAAAGTCAAAAATCTCACCCAAATCCAATAGATCTACATCCTTCTTCTAGATCTAGAAGAGGAAATTTGAGTTCTAAGAATTGCTTGCTAGAAGTCCTTGTTTTCTTCATATTTGGTATGTGAATCTCAATCTCTATTTGATTCTTTATGAATTTCATGCTTTCATTGCTAGATTTGAGATATGCCATGATTGAGTGAGCTTAGACCTTGAGCATCCATGGTGATTTGCATATATTGTGAAATTTGTGCTTAATTGTTGCTAAATCCCACTTAGAACTTCGATTGATATTGATTAATGGTGGATTTTGGATTTTAGGGGCATGATAGTGTGTTACATGGATGAATCTAGGATGAGAAATTGGAATGGACTCGGTCCGAGGTACCCAGTACCTCGGGACCGATGTCGAAAGTCGGTCCAACAACTCGGACCGAGGTCCCCAACCTCGGACCCGTCGTCTTTTGCATATCGGTCCAATGATTTTCGAGCTTCTTTTGTGTGAATTTAGGATTTCATGAGCTTGAATGTTGGTTATAGCATGCTATTCATGATATGATTTGAGGCTTGACCATTGATATGTGGATCTTAGTTCATGCATGATTGAATTTTGTGGATTGAGTGTGCCAAGTGCAAGTATGGGGTTATCTCTTTGCATGATGAGTTGTTTGTGATGGAAGCTTGTGATTTTGTTGTGGTTGTATAGATTTTATCTTGTAGTTCTTTGGTTTTGATTGTGTGTAGGTACCATGTCTACCCGAGCATCTTCTTCAAGGATGGAGAAAGCGACCAAGAAGTCCAAGAAGTCGTCCAAGAGAGTCCAAAGGATGGATGATGTGCGTATTGAGGATGAGGATGATGCTAGAGAGTATGAGCGACTTATGGGTCTATCTCATCACACCCGGTGGTTAGATTGGGAGTCCATTAGAAAGATGAGCATAGATGAGGCTCTTACTCGGTGTTACGCCAACATTGGGCTCAATGTCTTGCTAAGGTGGAACAACACTCACTATCCCGCCTTGACATCCGAGTTCATGGCGACATTCAAGTGCACGTATGAAGGGGTCGAGAGTGAAGGCATGATTTCCTTCTAAATGGGCAATGAATTGCATGAGGTGTCTCTTCGGGACATGGCACATTACTTCGGCTTCCCTTTCCCGAGAGATGAGGCCTATGTTGACAACGAGAGGGTGGACTACCTTTGGAAGTTTGTAGCCGGAAGACGAGAGATGAGGAAAGGAGCATCGACTAATGAGATAGCAAACCCACTCTTCCGAGTTATGATCCGAGCCTTGGGTTGTTCTATCTTTGCTAGACATGAATTGAGCAAGCCAATGAAAGAGGAGGCAATGCTACTCTATGAGATGTTGTTTGAGAACGAGAAGCCAATGAACCTTGCGTGGGAATGGGTGAAGATGGTAAGGGACTTCCAAAGTTCTTCATGGATCTATTTCGGAGGCATGATAGCCGTTTTAGCTCACCGTCTTGAGGTGGAATTGTCCACCTACACCCCGGCTCCTAATGGTGTTGAGTTTATGGATCTCAAGTACTTCAAGAAGGTCAACATCATCAAAGAGAAGCAAGTGACCGGTGCCACTACACACCTCGCCCCGCACTCCAACTTTGACAATGTGCACATACCTTTGGGGCCTCGACTCTTCAATCTCACGAGCTACTACAATTGGTTCCAAGTGTGGACGGGAAAGGTGAACCCTTTTGGAGAGCCGGAGGGGACGCTTGAGGTTAGGAGACAACCTCAACATATCCGTTTCACTACACCTCAAGCATCCCCGGACACCGAAGAAGAGGAGCCCAATCAATATGAGTTCGTGAGAAGAGATGACATGGAGGTGGACTTGCCTAGAGATGATGAAGAAGAAGAAGGAGGTGGTTACCAAAATTTGCCCACCGACCACGCACCAACTCTCTTGGACCGAGGAGCAAGCAACGTCGGGCCCGACATCCACCAACGTCGGTCCGAAGCATTCTTGCCCGATCCGGTCCCGAGCCACTTCGAGAGGGGTGAGGGAAGTGGAGCACATCAAGCACCACCTAGCTATGGAGGATATGAGGGGTATGCCCAATGGTACGGCCCCGGAATGGTGTTCCCCGAGCCTAACCAATCGGTGGACATGAATTTCTTGGCGAACCAATTGTCGCATCTCCAACTTCAACAATCATCCATGCTTCAAGAGGCGCACCAACTCAACCTTCAACAACAAAACCTCAACTTCCAACAACAACAACTCTCTCACCACCAAGAAGACTTCCAAGTGCAATTTGATGAGGTGAACCGCAACATCGCCTACACAAGACGTGAAGTGGAGGACTTGAGGGCGGCCGAGGATCATCGGTGGACCGTCCAAGCAAGTTTCAATGAGTGGATGTCCGGGAATTTCTCTTCCCGTGAAGATCAATGGACACCTCCCGCGCCACCACTACAATCACCAAGCCAAGACCTCTTCAACGATCAAGTGTACGAGCGAGAGCGACACGCCCGGCTCCAAAGGAGACAACGCCGTGGCCACCCTCCGAACTAAAACCTCAAAATGCCATCCAAGAATAATGAAATTGTGAGCTTTCTCTACTCTTCTCTTTACTTTTAAGTTTTGATTTCTTTTGATGAGGACATCAAAATCTTAAGTATGGGGTGGGTTAGTAGCTCATTAGTTCCATGTGTAGATTGTTTGAGTTTATGTTCGTTTAAGGGATGTTTCATTTTGGATTGTGGCATGATATGTATGAGGATGATGATCGATTTTATGGCATGAATGGATGAGTTTGTTTGCTTTATTTGAGAAAATTTTTGCAAAAAAATTCATAAAAATTCGAAAATTGTTTGAACAATGACAAAAAGATTTTGTTTTTGGACTAGGAATTCCCATCTTAGATGTCCATATGAAGGCTAATGATGATGTGAGCATGTAAAGTCCTTTGCATATTTTTGGATAGTTTAGCCTCTAAATGGATGTTGCTTTTAATGTGATATGATGTCTTGCATGTTTTTATTGAGCACATGAGTTCTAGGATGAGTTTTGATGCAACTAAGCTTGAGTGAACCTTGTGAGATTATTTTTGGCCATTTTAGGGATGCTTATTCATATTTGCATATCCCTCATTTTCTTGTGAGAATTAGCTCATGCATGCTTAGTAAAACTTGCTATTGAGGTGTTTATCTATTTTCCAAGACCAATATGAGATTTGTTCTATGCTTTGTCACATTGATTTGAACTTTATTTCATTTAGTCACAAAATATTCCATATCCTACCTTGAAGATAAACCGTTGCTTGTAGCCCCGTTTTAGCCTTAGACCTTTGTTTGAAACTCCTCAAAAATATGATTCCTAGCCTATATGACTTGACCCTTATGGGATTGAACTTTAGTGAGAGGTTTGGAGGAATATTTGGAGAGTTGAGATTCTCTTTGGTTAAGGGCGAAAAATGGAGTTGTAAACCAAGTGGGTAGTGCATCTTTGAAGTGGAAAAAAGAAGAAAGAAAAGTTGGAAAAAAATAGTGGATTGAAAGCAAAGTGCTTAAGTGTAAGAAAGGGTACCGACCGAGTTAAAGTGCACATCGGGCCCGAGTTAGTGAGCAAGTCGATCCTAGTGGAAAAAGTGTGAAAAATCCAACAAAAAGTTTAGTGAAAAGATGAAGTGGAATGTTTAGTGAAAGTGGGTTGAAAGAAAAGAAAAGAAGAAGAAAAATCAAAGTCTTTTGGAGTGTGAAGTTGAAAGTGGAATAAATTGGTGAAAGTTGGTGAGAGACTAGAAAGTTCAATCCCCATTGTAAGCACCACAAGACCAAAATGATTCCCACCTTGAGAAACACCAAAAGCCCCATTGCAACCCGGCCGAATGGAACCTCTTTGAGGACCTCCATTGAGCCAAGTTCATATTCTTTGTGTGCATTGTAATAGGCATCTCTAGGTGGAGGAATTGGTGATATTAGCTTCAATGGTAAAGCCTTTACTTGCATGATTTATGAGTTTGAGTGTTCATTGCTAAGCCTAAACACATGATGAGTGATACACGTTTCTACATACCTAAAGTGAGGCTTTGTTGCATTAGACTTTATTCCTTGAACACTTGATCATGTGTAATGACGTAATCTTGCTAGCATATCTATCACTTGTGCTTGATTGATTTTTCATATGAGGCTTTACTTGAAGATTGTGCTTCGGTCTTGTTTACATTGTTATTGCTTGAGGACAAGCAAGTTTAAGTATGGGGTATTCTGATGTCTCTCATTTTGGAGGTGTTTTAGTAGTTGATTTCCCTTGTAAATATGTGTTTTTCATTCTCTTCTTTGTTAGTTTTGTTTCCCTTTTAGCTTAGTTCCCGGTTTTCTTCAAGAGTCGGAAACTATGCAAGTTTGTTTGTTTTTGTAGGTAAAAATGGCAAGAACGAGGACAATTTCGAGGAGCTAATGAAGGAGCCAAGTCAAGGAGTGCAAGAGCCAAGCCAAGAATGAAGTGGAACCAAAGGCAACAAAGGAAGAAGACAAGGATCGAGGCCCAGGACCGATGTACACCAAGTCGGGCCCGAGATCGAGCACCCAGTGAACCGGACCGACGTTCCCAACGTCGGGCCCGAGGTCGTTCCGTGTCGGTCCAAGTCGGCATTGGATTGGATTGTTCCCCAAGGCATATTTTTAGCAACTTTCCACATTTGCCCCTTTCTAAATTGGGATTCCTTGGTCCCCAATCCATGAGAGGCTATAAGTAGAGGTGATTAGAGAGCATTAAGGGCATGTTTGGATAGACCACAACCAAATTCACTCTCAAAGGCTCAAGGAAGGCTTGGAGAGCAAGGAGAAGAAGGGAGAAGGAAGAGAAGGAGAGATCGGTGGAGAAGAGAGGAGGAATTGTGAGTTTTGTACTTTGTTTTGCTTTGATCTAGTAGAATTAAGACTTGGATTTTGTAGACACTTTGGATTTGAATGCAATTGGAGTTTGATTGGATGTTGATGATTGAGTTTTGCTTAATTTCCCTTTTGATCATGCTTTTCTCTTACCATATGGAGTAGATTCCATAGTCTTGGGCTATGGGGGAATCCCCTAGCTAGATTTGGGTAGAAAACCCCAATTCCATAGTCTTGAGTGCTTGATTTGTGAATCCTCTCTACATTGAGCTTCAATTCTCTTGTGAAAGCAAGGGATCTAGAGCTTGTGTTTGGTAAGAGTAAGCGAAAGTGGTCTCAATCCCATCACAAGTCTCTAGCATCGAAGGTGACGCGAAAGCTCCCTTGGGTCGATGTGTAGATTGGAGGGATTTGAGGCGAACAACCTCGATCTCACTAGAATCAAACACTTATTGGTTGAATTGAGGAAGAATATCCAAGTCTAGTTGGGGGAGGAACCCAAAAACCCAAGACCGATCTACTAATTGTTCAAGACCGAGATACCCAGTACATCGGGCCCGACTTGCACCACGTCGGTCCCGACCAACTCGACCTCGATCCTACCTCGGGCCGAAGTGACTTTGTGTCTGTCCGAGGAGATCTCTTTTCTTTTCCTTCGTTTTGTCTTTATTTTCTCCTCTTTTAGTCTTTTCGGGTACTCTCGACGCACGAACTCCCGTGTGTTCGACACCCTACCTCTTTACTACAAGTGAGGTTCGGTTTTATAAATTTAAATTGTGAGACCCTCCGATCCCGGACCGATCAGTTTTCACTTGGAGGGATAAGGTGTAGTTTATTGATTTTCATCCTCTTTATTGATGCGTATTCTTGTTAGATGTTGGATGTGTGGAGTAGGTGTTAGATAGGTTAATGGTTGATTATAGTGTTGAGTTGTGTTGATTAGAGTTGTATTATTAGGATTGATGGATGCTGGCGCTGATTATGTTATATTTTGTCATGGGATGGTTGGTTAGGAGCTTTGATCATATTTGATGATCTAGGTTGTTATATTTGTTATTCGCTATGGACTCTCTCTATACTTGATGATCTAGGTTGTTATTGATTACGAGTGTTAGTTTTCTGATTCACTCAAGACGAGTGAGATTCAAGTGTGGGGGAGTTTGATATACACATTTATGTTGTGTATTTAGATGGGGTTTTAGCATACTTTTAGTCATGTTTTAGGTGCTAAAGATGGAGTTTGGAGCCTTAAAGAAGGAAGAGCCGAGGTACCCTGAAGACCACTTGAAGCTGGAATGAAGAAAACGAAGAAATGACGAAATTATGGCTGGCGGCGACCGTTGCCTTTTCCCTAAACACATGGCTTGACGTCCTTCTCCTTAAGACAAGCTTCAATCTTTAGAGCAATCCCTTTCTTTATGACATCGGCCTTTTCGTTCTCCTTTATCCTTTCATACTGCTTGAGCTTCCCATATATTTCACTCATGGGAAGTCCTTTGTTTATACGATTTTCTTTGAAGGTCGTCCTATCAAAGTTTCATTCTCAAGTAAGGTCATCTATCAACACTTGAATTTTCATTCTTTGAGTAATTTCAGTATCCAAGAAAGATGTCCCTTAACCATGTAGGTTACTCAGATGCGGATTATGCAGGACATGTTGTTGATAGGAAGAGCACGTCAGGAATGGCGCAGTTCTTAGGCTCTTGCCTTATCTCATGGGGATCCAAGAAGCAGAAGTCTGTGGCGCTTTAACTGCGGAAGTTGAGTACGTTGTTGTTGCCTCGTACTGCTCCCAAGTTCTTTGGATCAAGTACCAACTTGAAGATTATGGTACATCCCTTGGCACCGTCCCCATCTTATGTGACAACAAAAATCTTGTTCATTATTCTTGCACAAAGCATATTCACATTAGATATCATTTCTTGCGTGATAATGTAAAACTAGGATTAATAAGTATGGAGCATGTTAGGACGGAAGACAAAGTAGTTGACATCTTCACTAAAGCACTTGATAGACGTCCCTATGAGCATCTTAAATTGCTCTTAGAGGGATGATAGATTTTAAATAGCAAGTCTTGTTCTATTATTCCCTCAATAATTGGTTGTGTGAAGTATAAAGCATGTGTTAAGAACTATATGCATTGAAAATCATTTTTATGAGAACGCTAGTCTAAATCACTTTGTTTGCATTGCATTGGAACTTCATTTCATTTCTCTATTTTGTCTAAAGAGTATCCCTGATCACCCAACCCACATCATAAGCCGAAATGATGAGAACTCTAAGCTTACCCTAGCCGAGAGCCAAGTAAAAACGTCCTATGAGCCTTCGTCATATTTTCTTTTATGAGACGTACTTGCTTGGTTTTCAAAATGGTTCCAAGGTGATCACAAGGACTTTGCTCAGGGTATCCAGAAATTGCTAAGAAAAAATCATACTAAATCAGGTAAGGACGCCAACTTTCAATTCAGGTTGCCGTTCTCACATGTTTTGAGAGGGACAACGTTCTTAGTTTTTTCTTAGAAAGTTAAAGGAAGTTGAAAGGTCGCAAGCGTGATTTTTGAGTTTGAAATTTGAAAAGGAAGCCAGTTGTACATCGGGAACCGCTACTTTGTAACCGTTCATTGCTCAATGTGGAAGTTTTACACGTGTCAATCATCTAGAGCAGGTGTAAAGGACTAGCGTACCCCCAGTCCCTTTATAAATACAACCCATGACTTCCCTTTCCCACTTTTACCGACTCTCAAAACTCTCAAGCCAAATCGCTCTCACCTCTCTCTACAACTTTCTAACTCTCTCTCTCCAAAAACCTTACAAAAATGCCATACTGACCTTCTACATCCGCCGGACCTTCTACCGCCGGCAAGAAAGGAAAGAGAAAGCAATCAGAAACGATTGAAGGACGGAGCCGATTTGTCTGGATGATTCTTTGGTTGATTTCATCGACAAACAACAAAGGAAGCTGTATGATCTCACCAGGACTCAAATGAAGACTTGCTCATACTCCAAATTCAAGAACTTAGCGACGTTCCTTGAGAGATTCGTGATGCCAAGTCTTCGCAAAAACAATAATCAAGATATGCCATTTTGTGGGGGCACCAACATCTTTGTGGAACTCTATGGGGTGCATCTCATTCCGTCCTTAATGGATCGAGATAATTCCTAACTTGTCTAATGCTATCCTTCCTGATATTCCACCCTACCCAAAGAACGCCCCTCGATTTCCCCTATCTCTATCTCCCCCACCTCCTCTAAACTTAACTACGGCCAAGCGCCTGACTCCTTCTAAGTCCTCACCATTATCCAAATAGTCCTTACCTCCTCCGAAATCCAAACCTTCTAAGCCAACGCAAATCCTGGACACCTTCCCAAAGGAGGTGGAAGGGAGGAGCAAAGGCAAACATGACCCTTCCAAAAAGAAACAAAAGACCACCCACTCCTCCACAAAATCCAAAACTCAAAAGGATACACCATCCTCTAAAGAAACGGTGTCGTCCTCATCCCCTCCCCCTTCCCAGTCCAAAGCTATAATCGTCCACTCCCCCCTCTCCCAGCAATGCACTCTCCCCTCAATCTCTGAAAATTCCCCTCTGTCCTAGATCAAATAGACCTTCCCCAGGTCCAAGAAAGACCTAAGTCCGGGGGACCATCTTTTGAAAGGGACGTTGAGGCCAGCAAAGCTAGGGGAGAGGAACTCCCAGAGGAAGAGATTAAAGCTTCCCGAAGCTAGCTACATGAAGCTTAGAAACAGGGCCAAGTCTACAAAAGAAGGGACGCTAGTGTTGATATCATTGTGGTTGAAGCGTCTCCTTCTAAAACTGCTTCTTCTCCAGCCAAGTCCCCCGAGGACGCTGCTAGCAAGTATGCGGGGACGCCATCAGGTCAGCATGAGGAAGACCCTCACTCCTCCCCAATCGACACTAAGGGAGATTTTGATGAAGTACTTGAGTCAGCGGATGATGAGGCTTTAGTACAAGGACACGAGGACGCCGTTGAGCAAGGGGTTCCTTAGGCTGATGAAACTGAAGAGCTGAGTCTAGATGCACAACTCGACAAGGATGCTCAAGAGGATGAAGTATTGGAGAAAAGTTGTGAGGACGCTCCATTAGAAGAACAGAATGTTTATCAGCTAAGTCAGGAGAATGCTGCTGAAACCGATGAGGATGTCGGTCAAGAAGACGGAAAAAATGCTGAGAATGAGGAGGTAGAGGATGAAGAGAAAGAAGAGGAGGAAGCCTCAAGGAAGAAAAAGGGGAAGAAGAAGAAGGACGAGGACAAAGATGAGCATATCCTTAGTCTCCTGATCTTCAATGAAGAGTTCCTAGAGGAGAACGGGGCCCTTGAATTCCTAGAACTACTTCGTTTGCAAGGTTGGGCACACCTAGGGAGGGACACCACTTGCCGTTGATCATGCTAAGGTCCAGGCCTTCCACACCACCCTGAACATTCAAATTGAAGGCGGTGTGTACGTGGGGACGTATGCTGCTGATGGTGAGTACCAAACGTTCCCTGACCGCCACGTCCACCAACGTATTGACTTGGAAAAGCTTGTTGCAGACACCCTCTATAATCTACTAGTTAAAGGGTTTGGTCTGTCTAAGGAAGAAGAGAATGTGTTGCTAGTGAGAATTTTCAATGGTAAGGTGTCGTCCACACCTGACCGTAAAGCGCAATTCTTAACAAAGGTAGGGGTCATTGCTCACCACTTTATAGTGAGAATGGTAGTCTCTCGTCAAGAGAAGAAGAGCATAGTTCAAACCATTGATTGTCTTCTCTTGCACGCCTTCTTCCAACGCAAGCCAATCAACTTAGCCAAAATCATGATGGAACTAGTTCGATCAATCTTTACATAGGTAGTTCGGTCAACCTAAATGTTAGATAACCAAAATATGTAACTAGTTCGATGGCCTCGTACATTCACCAATAGTGTTTGGATCACCAAATCTCTGCTGTAATTGCATCGCGAAAGTTCTTCATCCCCCCCGTGGCGTTATTGTGACCTCGTTCTTCCAACCTCGGTGGCGGGAGGTCCAAGTCGTCATATTCCTCCTCCAGGTAGTTGTTGTTTAGCATACGACCCAGGATGTGGTTGTGGATGGCGAAACACACGAGAATGAGATCGATCGGCATCTCGATGGGGTAGTTAAGCATCACCGTTAATATATGGAACCGTTTCTTGAGCACACCGAAACATCTCTCGATACAACTACGGAGCGAGGATTGGACTTTGTTGAACGCTTGTTTCGTATTTGTGGGGATGACTCCTTGGAATTGGGACACGTGATACTACCTAACAACATAAAATGTTGCATTAAACATATTACTTATTAAAGTCCCTTCGTTATTCATAGAGGTAAGCAATTACCCGGAGGAGGGTGCGGAAAGTTCAGAGCCGGTGTCTTGATGGCATTGTTGATAACCCATGAGTCATGGACACTACCTTCCTACCCAACCGACACAGAGGTGAAGAACATATCGAAGTCACACACCGCCATGACGTTCCACGAGCATACCCCCTTCCTATTCCTATAGGGCATTTGATCCGCCCGGGGGGACACTACAATTTATGTGTGTATGTCGATGCACCCTATTACCCCCTTTATGCATAAAACCATTATATGAATTATAGCATGCCGATGCATATAGACGGAATGGAAGACGGGCATGAATGCGGCAATGCCTTACCTCGAAAAGTGAGTACCGGTGGTCATTCTTCTCTCTATTTGGAATCTTTGAGAAGGTGGGGTCCCTAGGCCGTAAGAGACGGCCCACAAGGCCATCGAAGCCACTATACCGGTCAGTCATCGCATCAAGGACTTCGTGAATAGTTTGGCTCAAGGTGTCGTCCGATCTTTGAAACCTCTCGCACACAGATCGGTTCGACGCTCCCTGTGCAATGGTGTACAGAAGCATCCCTACCTCCTCCATAACCCCCATACACCTTGATGGCCGCAGATTGCGTTTGGTTTGAAGCTCATCACATAGGACCTGCATAATGTGTCTCTCCATCCGGAACGCGTTAATGCACTGAACTTCTGACCCGAACTCCATAATCTCTCTCATCCATCTGTAACCCATGAGTGGAGAGGTATAGCAAGGGACCTTGATCAGGTATTTTTCTCGATATTCTTTGATGAGATCGAGTATCTCATTCAGCAGGAGATATAGAATGGTCAACAACGTCACTCGCGTCGAAATAGTCGATCTTTGTTGACCATCCATGCTAGACTGGCATGTTTGAGGGGACACAAATGCGTCAAGGATGCACCGAAACCAAACTATATGACATGTAATAGAAGGAGTTAATTACTCTTTCTCAAAGCAATGTAGCATATCACAAAGACATGAAAAAGATGTTCAAATCACATGCAACACAAGCAATTTCTTAAGCTAAAAAGGTTATGATATGTTCTCAATCTGACAAAGACATGAAAAAAATGCCCAAATCACACACAAGCAAGTTCTAATCTGACTATCAACTGACCAAGACATGACAAACAAGTTCAAGTCTAACCCATGCAACACAAATAGTCCAACCCATATGAGGGCTAACCAAAGAAGTGAACGAACGACAACACATAATAATATTTTCGGCCTAAACGCGAGCCATGAAATAACCATCACTCCATCCCCTACCTGACCCCATCCCTATCAAACTTGAACTTCAATCATTATCTCCGATCATCATCCGTCTTCAGCGTCAAGAAAAGGCGGCGCTCGCTGCCCTTACAGAGTTCATCGACTGCGAAGCAAAAGAGGTCCGACGGATTAGCTATTGCACCATCGTTCACCATGCGATAGATTATGTCTATTGCAGCCTCTAATGGATAGGCCTTCTCGGCTTGCCCAACCACGTTACTGTTAACCTCACCCTCCAGCAGTGTGAACACCTTCTCTACGCTACTCTGGACATTGGTAATTCGGTTGTCCAAACGCTTAGCCCCAGATGGTCCTTTCTTAACTCGTTTGGCCATTCATCTATTACCACCACCGGAGTCGTCATGGTCCAAACGGACTATCTCAGGAGGCTCAGAGTCACTGTCAAGGCCTTGAACTGGCTACCCGGCTGTAAACTCCCTAAGCAGCTCACCTTCATCCAAGTCATCATCCATCTCCATCAAAGCCTCCATGCTCCTTGTAGACCCTTGGACATTCCTGGCAGTCCCCTGCGTTCCATGCATTCCCTACGTTCCCTGTGACCTTGAGTTCATGTTGGCGGAGACACAATGATGTCCGGTCGCTGAAATGCTGCCAAAGACGGTATCCCACAGCTCACTAAGTTCGGCATCAGGTTGGTACCTTTTGAACCTCCTCAACTCCTTATCTTCGTGCACATATACCACAAAAAATAAGTGATCATCGGATATTGGTTAAGTTTAGACAATCCAACAAATTGACAAATTACAGTGCATTCATACCTTGAACTTCATGTCCCACCACTCGTTAGTTGCTTGAATTACCCCCTCTGTAGGGTTCCAGCCTATACTGGTCTCATTGATCCTTAACTTAATCCACAACTTCCATGATTTTTCATGTAATCAAACTTGTTCTTCGCCGATGTCACAATGATCTTCCTCCCCAACTCCTTTGAAACCTTGGTCGTGATTTTAGGCCACCTGAAGTGGGTATCAACTCCATTTTGTTTGTGGTATTCTTGGCATATCAACAACAATGTTTTCGCTTCATCGTCACTCCACGCATTGCCCCTTGTCTCCTTGGACTCCAAACCCCCCATATCTTTTCCATTTCCTTGTGATGCCATGCTCACTTATCTACCGGCCTCCCGGTGCAAATCTAATATATAACGACACGCAATCACGCTTACGCACACACCCTCAACTCAAAATAATCCGATCATTCAAGCAATTATGCAACTCAGGATGTATAAACTAACAACAAATCAGACATGTAAGGATTTCATCTTGAATGTTAACACAAAGCAAAATCTAAAGCACTGTGTTAACAATGAAGATGGTCTCAAGAAGCACACAAAATGAAAGGTTTTGAATGTTAAAACTAGTAAAATCATCAAAGAATTAGAGAAGAGCAAAATATGCAGGCAAAAAATATAGTAGTTCATACTTAGATCTTTGACACAAATTGGCAAAAGCGCTTAAAATGGTAAGATAACATGATTTCTTCATATATGAATCGCAACAGAAATAATGTTTTCAAAGACCCTATAGAACTAATTCTGCAGATAGTAAAAATAATATGTATGAACTATGAGCCTAACTTTAAAAGAGAATGCCTACTATGATACGGAATTCATAATGATTATTTCAATTATCAAACTGAGTAAAAAACCATCTGGCAAAGCTTGAGCATGAGCACAGAGTTTCACATCAAAAAACTATCCGGTAATTCTTTGATGAGATTAATGGTTTGTGAATGATATTACAAGAAGAGATGCATGCATTTAATGGTCAATGAAACAAAAGAGAGAAACTCCACCATAATGAATTCCAATGGCAACCATATAGCAGGCAAAATAATGTCTAAGCTTATCAGCAACAACTGTTAAGTATGACATCTATAGAAGTATAAATCATGCATTACAAAAGACAATGGTCAGTACATCAAGATATATGCCGCCTGAATGTCAAAATTGAGGATAATGCTTCTTTGAGCATCAAAGAATATCAAACACAAACTGAAATGGACATGTCCCCAATGATAGCATTAGAATCTCAATGATGAAAAAATCTAGTAAGGTGAGAATTGACTACAATGGTGTAACCCACATGATTAACACACGATAATGAGATCGATCAACAACAACAACAACAACAACAACAACAACAACATTTACCCAGAGAATGAGATTGATCCTCTGTTCAAGTTTGAAAACAAGGTGCATTTAACATGAATTTCACATAACATCATAATAAAGCATTCGGTAAACAGTTTTGACCCATAAAAAGCATTCGATAAACAATATTAGTAGAGATATTATAGCCTATATATGCAGAGCAACATCGATCCTGTTAGACATCCAACTGCAGCCAAGCCAAAAGCAGAAGTATGAGGGAAGGTGTACCTAGCTCAATAAGGGTGCGAATGCCACCAAGGAGAAGGACGGGCCAGCTGCTACAGCTACTCAAATCTGTGATCAGGAACGAGAAGAGGTGAGTGAACGGCAAGAACCCTAAATGAGGAGAAGGCCAACGCGTTGGCTCACTTGAGACAATGGGCAGCGACTACGTTGGTGTGAGCTAACGATGGCTGCCGGAAGATGAGCGAACAAGAAGAGGCTCGGAGCTAGCAACTTCTCTGGTCAGTTTTTTGGTGAAGATGAGCTCGGGAGTGAATGCTGCAATGAATGAGGCGACAATTTGGTAAAGTTTGGGGCAAAATCACGCATGTATCTCACGTGACAACAATAAAAACAAAGGATGAAAAGTATTAAAATATTCATATTGAAGGGCATTTTGGGCAATTTAAGTAATATATTTTTTGTTCAACTACCGGATTTCCCAAACATACGTTTCAAGTTTTTATACATTCCTCTAGTTATCTTTTCCAACTTCAGCTAATTTCTCAGTTTGAGCTTTCCGTCTCAGGTGCCAATTCCGGTTCCAGTTAGGATACCCGAACGGAGGCTTAGGGCTCGTTCGGTAGTAGCGGAGCACACCAGCGGGAGATGAATTGGCTTGATTATGCTAGTGTGAGGTGGTGTTCGGCGAGAGCGCACTGACCAGCGGGAGATGAACGAAGACGATAAATTTCCACCCGATACCCTTTGCCCTCACTCTCCAGGCGGACTTACCAGGCGGCGCCGACGACGGAAATGCAGATCGAGTTGGTGCCGGCAACCCAACGAGACTTGCGCGGAACGAGAAGACGAGGATGTGAGTAATCCGGCCAGGGACGACAACACAACGAGAAGACGAGGGGAGAACCACTTACCAGGCGGCGTCGATGGAGATACCTTGCTCCGGCGCCGGCGAATTGAGGGAGATTTGGACGGCTCGAGGGGCGCAAGAGAACGACGAGGGTTTGTGCGGCTGAGCAATGTGAATGTGTTGGAATGTGTTGACTAGTTGAGGGTATGTTTATTTAATTATTTGTTTAAAATGTGAGGACATTTTCGTCTTTTGAACATACATTTTTCGGGATACAACTAGTTGTCCTACCGAACACCCATTCAAGTTTTCTACATTTCGCTACTTATTTCAGTCTCAGCTACTTTTCGGATTTAATTTTCAGCTTCAGCTGTCAGTTTCATCTGTCAGCTTTCAGTTCCAGCTTTGAGCTAACTTAACGAACGGAGCCTTAATTTTTTTCCTTACGCTTTGAAGGCTGACAAACACAATATTTCAAGAGATAATTAGCCAAGCCAAAATGATGGGTTTTGGCTTCAACAGAAGTACACATTTGCTCCTTTCTCCTCCTCCATCTGAACGGTCTTTCTCTTTCTTTAAGATCCGCCTCGATCGAATGTCAAGAATGCTTTTGATGATGTTTGCTTGATACTGAACGTAATTCCCTGTTGGGAATGCCGCCTAGAGAGTCACGACAAAAGTTCCGTGTAAATACAAGTTGACGCAAGTCGTCGAAAATGACAAGGGTAAATAGTAAAACGGTACCGACATCGTCAACAGATTTGCAAGGACAATTCAACTTGCTGCTGTGGTGACGACGGAGTAGAAGAAGACATGGGAATGGGGCCCGCTCGACTGACAGTGACCTATGGAAGACGGGTTCCCTCCCATTCCTCCGGCCGATTGTCCTCCTTTGCAGTTTACATTCCCCCATCCTTTTCGCTTCCTCCCTCTCGTTTCGTGTTGTTAAGGAATTCCTTCAATTCCCTTGGAGACCTGGGCTTTCCAAATCTTCGGCACTGAGCTCGGCTCGTGAGGTTAGTTGTGTTTCTTCTCTTGTTAGACTTGTTCTTCTGGCTTGGCGTAGGCTAGGCTTCCATGTTCATCCTCTCAGCTACCATAGCTCAATAAAAACAAGTCAATTTGCACATCTTTCCTTGTGGTATTTAATTGGCTTTGTTATAGATGTACAATATCAGCAATATCAGCACCTACACGGATCAGGCTCTGTAACTTCAGGCAGGCATGTCTCTAATTGGAAAGTCAGATGTTCAACTCAGTAATACCCTAAGGATGGAAAAGGATGTCAATCCTGAGGACATTCCTATTCCTACAGTATGCCCTGATGAAGAGACCAGCTTGCATTGCTCGCTTGATGATCAAACCGACATCGACTTCGACTTCGACATTTGGGATCCTCCGTCTGCTGAAAATGAAGATATTCTGGCTATGCTAGATGCCCAAGAAGATGAAGATGACGACGACGAAGACAACGACGACGAAGACAACAATGAATGTGGGGATGGTGTCAGATGGGGAAAGTCAATTTCCATAAATAGCGTCAATTTTATCAATAAGGAGCCAAAGAGCACCCTGTTTATTAAAGAGAAAATCCAACAGAAGAGGAAAGAGGTGATGAATGGCAAGTTCAAGAGCCTGGTGAGTCAATTGCTTAAAACCGTTGGTGTGGTTAGTTTGGAAAAGGAGGGTGAGAGTTGGGTGGATACTGTTTCTTCTTTGGCGTGGGTTGCTGCTTTATCTGTTAAGCCTGATGCAGCTGACAGAAAAGCTATGGACCCTGCTGGCTATGTGAAGGTCAAATGTGTTGCAACAGGATCACTTAGTGAAAGGTGTGTGCCTATCCAGAGCTTGCTGTAACTTTTCCTGCTGATCTTTTCTTTTGCTGAAAGGATATATGATTCCTTGTGTTTCCTGCATTCAGAAATGAGTATCTGAATCATATTGGTTAGTATTAATAGGTGTAGATTGCTTTCAGTGGCACTTGCTGATGAGAACTGTTGTTTGGTTATCACAACATGTACAAAAGAATGTTCTTGCTGCTATGAAGAATTACAGAGTGGATATTTAGCTTCAAAACGTGATTCCTGATCCAATTGATGAATGAGAACTTAGAAGCCATTTCCTTAGTCAATTAGTCTTAGTATACAGTACAATCTATAGATATTACTTAGATGAAGCTTCAGTTGCGGGTTGAAAAATAAGGTAGTACCTTTTGAATGAAGAAGTGTCACCTTGAAGTCACAGTGGTGTTAATGAAATTGGTTGTTTCAACAAGCACAAAAATGTAAAGTGACATAAAAGGGTGCATCGCATGAAAGTAATGTAGCATCTTTGAACTGTTTTTGCACAAGTTGTTTCCTTTTTGTATTTCCATGTTGTCAATGATATTTTTGTTGTTGTCTTATTGTTAACATTATATACAGTTATGCTTTTAATGCTGCTATAATGTTGCTTGGCCGCTATTTGTGGAAGCAGTAACTGCTATATCGACAAATTTCTATATACTAATTCAGCAATAACAACTATATCTACAAATTTCTATTTTATAATTCAGCAATACCAACTGTATCTACAAATTTCTACTTATAAATTCAACGGTCATACTGATACTTAAGGGAATAAATTGCATACATATACCACATTATTCCACAAAGTTATATTGAAGCAAATATGGAGTTTATGTCATAGATTGATCTAGGATCTACTCTCAGAAGTTTCCAGTAAGTAAAAATGTAGTAATCCCAAATATGTAAGATTATTTAGTCTTCAAAGGTAGAAATGTGAATGGCTAATGTCATTTCCACTCTAGTAGGAGTGATTATATTGCTATTTGATATTGCAGTAAACTTATTAAAGGCATGGTCTTCAAAAAGCATGCTGCTCACAAACACATGGCCACAAAGTATACCAACCCCACGCTAATGCTAATTCAGGGAATGCTGGGTCATTCGACTGGGTTGTCATCATTCAACTCTATGATACCTCCGGTAAGTTTATCATACTTGTCTTTGATGGTTAGGGATGGAAGGATTAAACTTCTAACAACCTTATGATGAATATGATAAGGATACTGTGCAAACAAAGGACAATATTGCAGAAGATGCTAGAGACTTTCTCGCGCTTCTGGAAGAATGCCGCCCAAATGTGGTTCTAATGGAGAAATCAGCTCCTCGTGATGCATTGGAGAAAATACTTAAAATGGGAGTGACGCTTGTTGTTGATATGAAGCTTCACCGCTTGGAAAGAATTGCTCGCTGCACAGGTTCACCTATTTGGTCTGCCAATAATATGCAGAGTCAGAAGCTGACACGATGTAATTTGCTTTATTTTGAAAGATTTGCTGAAGATCATGCTCTACTTGGTGAAGGGTCAAAGAATTCTCAAAAGACCTTAATGTTCTTGGAGGACCATAAATGCTTGGGTTGTACGGTCAGTATACTTTTATCTTTTCAGTACATTAAAAATTTGGAACATAAAACAAGTTTTATCTGCATTACTGACTGTTAAAATCCTATATGTAACTTTAAGGATCAGTAATTGCTTTCTTTTTGCAATTTCCAATTTTGCAACTTTTTATGGTCAATGAATGCCAATCACTTCATCGTTTGTATTATCTTTTGATTCAACAGTCGAGCATATTTCTCTTGAAAAGAAAAGGAAATATTCAAGCTTTATTATGTTCATAGTCAGCACTCTTTCTCCTTTCCTGAAGAAGGAATCTTTTGTTTTCTTCTTGATAATTTTTTTTTTCAAATTGCATATAGCTTTATATGTCTATATCTATATCTCTCTAGCCTGTATATATAGTTATATTTTGTATTCGTTAATGAGAAGTAAGCATTTCTTTTCTCCAATTTTTTCTATCTTACAGAATACCAAGGTAGAGGACTCAGGGTTTAAATAACCCATGTAGGTGTTGTTGTAATCAAGTCATGATTACTTTGGTTATTTAATTTTTATGCGTGTACCTTTTATCACTTTAGTTTGCTCTTCCCATGTGCTACAGAGCTTTTCCCTTCAACTGTTAGTGAATAAGTTAAAATTCTGATAAGATGCTCTATCTTTGATGAACAGATTTTGCTCAAGGGATCTCACAGTGTGGAGTTGAAAAAGATCAAATCTGTTGTACAATATGCAGTTGTGATGGCATACCATTTTATTCTTGAAACATCCTTCCTCATGGATCAGGAGGTAATGCTTTCTACCATATCCTCTGATGAGGTACCGACTGAACGACGCAATATTGATTCAAGTGTTCCTCATAATGAGGCAGGCCTCGTTGAGGGTCCAGATGATAGAGATAGGTTCTTTTTATCAAGTGGATTTCATGAAGAGCATGCAGTCAAATCTGACATATTCTCCACTGAGCAAATGTCATGTGGTGGGATTGGCTCTTTAAGCTTTTCTAATTGGAAGGATATGACAGATCAGCTTGTTATTCCCATGTCTGGAAGCACCCATCATGAGTCTATTCATGTAGATGGAGGGGGACATAGCTTGAGTTCACACGCTGAGGAAGCATTTCAAGACGTGCTGGGGCTTGCATCAGCTGAAGAGTCCATGAAACCTTACCATCACTTGGATTACAAATATTCAGACACTCAGGCTGCAAATTCTGAATTTTTTTCTTCTACTAATACTGCACCTGGGCTTTTCAGTACGAAGCCCGATGGGCCTTCAATTGCTGAGAACTTAATTGAAATTCCTAGTGATTCCCATTCCTTATTGTCTAGCGAAGAAGCTGTCTCTGATTCACAGAAAAATGGTAGTGATGATAGTGATGAATATAATGGAAGAAAGGGTGACATCAGCGTCGTGTTCTCAGAGAGCATTTTGGTTTTAATGTCTAGTCGAAATGCTAATAGCGGGACTGTCTGCGAGCAAAACCATTTTTCACATATCAAATTTTACAGGAATTTCGATGTTCCTTTTGGCATTTTCTTGCGGGATAATGTGCTCAATCAGGTTCCTCAGATTGCATCCTTTTCTGGTTTTTACTTCATTCATTTTTGAGCTTCAATCTGTTTTCTGAGTTGAGTAAATAGTAAACAGGAAAATTAGACTTTTTGTGCAATGAGATACCAATTATTAACTGTATTTAGCGACATCTTTTTATTGAAATGCTAGAAGGCCATACATCGTTTATATTTTCCTTTATAAGGGGCTTCTCAGCTGCTAAGATTGTCACCTGAATATCTACGCAGAGTGTTGAATGCAAGGCATGTGGTGACCACCCTGAAGCTCACTTTTATTATTATGCCCATCATAACAAGCAGCTCACGGTGAGGGTGAAGCGAATTCCTGGAACACCTTTGCCCGGTGAATCTTCAGGAAAGCTTTGGATGTGGAGTCGCTGTGGTAAATGCAAATCTGAGAAGGAAGGGAAAAGGAACACCACGAATCTTGTCTTAGTATCCAATGCTGCTCGTGCATTGTCATTTGGAAAGTTCTTGGAGCTTAGCTTTTCAAACTATTCATCACTTAACAGTTTATCCCAATGTGGGCATTCTCTCGACAGAGATTTCCTCTACTTCTTTGGGTGTGTCTCATACCCCTATTAAACTGGTAGTTTTTATTTATTACATGACATGCTTTCGAAAAATAAAGTAAGCTAAAATGAACATGGCATGCAGGTTAGGCAGTATGGTTTCCATGTTCAGGTACTCCCCTGTTGCTAAATACACTGTTGCTGTGCCACCTCAGAAGCTTGAATTTAATGCTCCAATGGAAGGAGATTGGCTGCAGAAAGAAACTGAACATGTATGCCCTTTTCATGCTCTTTGTTTTGTCTTCGTAATAAGGTAGGTAAAACTATATTCATCAACAGACCGATGCATTCTCACCGTTCTTTGTTGTCCGTTTCTGTAGGTTCACACTAGAGCAGCTCTATTGTTTAAGGAGGTTTCTGAATATTTGAGAAAAATTCAAACTAAATTTTCTGGTTTGGCTCTTGATATGAACGGGTCCATAAAAGAGTTTGTTGACATTGAGAAGATGTTGGCTGTGGAAAATTTTGAATTTGAGGTTAGTGTTTTCTTCCTCTCTCGTAAAATACTCTTTTCTTGCATGTACTACTTAATAATATCAAGATGGATGTTGTGAAACTTTTTCATTTTATTGATTCAGTCTTCTCGTCGATTATCTTTTCTTTTTTAACTAGGAAAAGATAAAAAACAATTGCACCAAGAACTCCATGCGTACGTATCTTTGCTTGAACCGCTTAAGGTGGGAGCTGTTTCTTGAAGCATGTGTCTGGAACCGGAGGTTGCAGTTGCTTTCATCTGCCCCTGCATCCCCTTGCACTGTTCCCGCCAGTAAAGTAGTACCGGAGAAGCTGAATGTGGCCCAGTACACTATAGCAAAAACCGAGACACCATCACCTCAAGATGCTGGGACTTCTCAACTTATTTCAAATGGCAATGATCACAAGGGTTCAGAGGCCTACGCTGATATTGAAGTCCAAATTCCAGGTCCAGAAGACCTCGATATTTTGACGTCCATCACGGGGGATTTGAGCCTTCCATCTTCTCAAGACATTAAAGGCCCTCCAATGGCTGTCATGGAGCTTCTTTCTAGTGATGGAAGTCTCGTTCACCATGCAGAACGAACTCTTATCTTTGACCCTGTGTTAGCTCAGAGAAAAATACCTACCCTTGAAGAACTTGGAAAAACTAGCTCGAGCACAGGCGAAAAGTTTCCAGGAAATGCTGTAATTCAACCGCTTTCCACCTTGGAGACTAGTAGAGGACAATGGGTTTGGAATTCGTTTTCTGAAATCAGAGAAGAATGCATGAAGGATCTTCATAACAGGGTTAATTCACCAAGCTTTCTAGATTCCTTGAGATTTGATTCCCTCCATTCGCCTGAAGGTTTACCTACGGTCTCTCAAATCATCAGTGAAGAGGGTTTAAGGATGCACATTCCTCTCTGCAATGATGATTATATTGTGTGTGATTATGAGGGCGAGATCTCAAGCATAATTGCCTGTGCTTTGGCGTATATGGAAGGTGGTGCGCCCCAGCAGGTGGCTGAAAAAGGACGGAAGACTGAAAATGAATCCGTCGGTATTGCACGCGCAATGTCTGTGCCGTCCCTACCTTGGTCATCATCAAGCACTCGCCATGAACCAGATACGCTCCATCCGGCACCAAGCTTGTCATTTTTGGAGTCCGGCTTCTCCAGCTTTGATGGATCAAGCCTCGCCTTGGCATCATTGGCTTCACCCCACCATGAGGTCCCTCTGGGCAAGACCAAGTATACAGTGGTTTGTGTGTATGCAAAGGAGTTCCGTGGCCTTCGCAGCCTATGCTGTCCATCCGAGCTCGATTATATCGCTTCCTTAAGCCGTTGCAAGATCTGGGATGCTAAAGGTGGGAAGAGTGGAGCCTTTTTTGCCAAAACCCTTGATACCCGGTTTATAATAAAGGAGATTAAGAGAACCGAGCTCGAGTCTTTCATGAAGTTTGCCTTGGAGTACTTCAAGTACATGAAGCAGTCGTTTGAATCCGGGAACCAGACTTGCCTTGCCAAAATCCTCGGGATTTATCAGGTCTTTTCTTCATCTATTTTTTTTATATCTTGTGTTTTTCTCGCTCTGGATGGAGAGTTGATGTTGCCTACAGGTTACGGTGAGACAACCGAAAGGTGGGAAGGAGACGAAACATGATGTGGTGGTGATAGAGCATCTCTCTTATGGTAGGAACCTCTCTCGGCAGTATGATCTCAAGGGCGCTTTGCATGCAAGGTTCACTGTTAATGCAGGTGGTGCAGAAGATGTTCTGTTGGATCAAAATTTCGTTAATGACATGAATGCCTCCCCACTGTACATCGGGCAGATGGCCAAACGGGTGCTGCAACGCGCTGTTTGGAACGACACAACGTTTCTCCATGTAAGTTTTCTTTTCCTTTTCTTGGTTGGTAGTATAAAAAATGGTAAGTAAGAATTCCATGACTCTATTGTTGTGTTCTCCTGCTATCCGTGCTTCTGTAGTCGATCAACGTGATGGACTACTCTCTTCTTGTTGGAGTTGATCTGAAAAGGAAAGAACTCGTGTGTGGGATAATAGACTATCTAAGACAGTACACGTGGGACAAGCAACTCGAAACATGGGCCAAAACATCTCTTGTTGTCCCGAAGAACGTTTTGCCCACCATCATCTCGCCCAAGGAATACAAGAAACGATTCAGGAAGTTCATGGACACCCACTTCCTTACGGTCCCAGATCAATGGTGTTGAACTTTCCTATGCTTGCAAGTTGCAAGGGCATCAGAGTCAGCCATTCTTCACATTGCCATTCTTTTGCACGTCCAACTTATTCGGTCTGAAAGGCACTTTAATGATATATTATATATATACACACATATTATATATTATTAGCACTTGTAAATCGGAAATTCAAGGCACATTGGCCAGATTGACTACATGATCCTGCAAGTAAATTTTGTAACTTCTACATAGCATAAATAGTCACGGTTGGTTGCTGTTTGTACTATGTGAATGGAATTTGGTGTACAGATCCTTTATGTAAATACCGTGACAAATGTTTCCTTCTTTTATGTATTTGGATTGTATGTGTTTTCCCTAGCTGATTTAACTGCTCCGAGTCATATCATAACTAGTATAAGAATGCGGTTTAGAGTCACATGTGTGAACCGTTACGTAAAAATATTAAGAAAGAAGTGTTTGGGTAATGTATGACATTATGTTTTATATGTTACAGGGCAAAACCCGATGAGGCCACCTTTAGTAATTGTAGTTGTTTGTTTCGGTTTAGCGTTTAAATTCCCTAAAGTCCGGTTCACATATGTAGAACCCGGTTCATATGTAAGTTCCCATCTAGGAAAAATCTAGCTAACACTATTTAGGGACCTTTGTAATCGTGTTTTTGGATCATCAATGAAATCAGTACCTTCATTCCCAAATCTCTCATTCTATCTCCCTTTCAAACTCTCTTTTGATTCACTGTTCGGTAGAATTCACAAATCCCTCCACCCTCGGTGATTCATCGGTTGATTCTCGAGCTTATTTGCTCCTAATCGATCGCCTATCCCGGAAAACCCGTAACAATGGTATCAGAGCATGTGTTCCTCCGACCTGCTTGGTTGCCCACCGACGATGGCTTCTATGTTCAAGTTGGTAAGCTTCATAAGAAGGAGAGCTTCATCTCAGACCTGAAAAGTTTCATCAATCGCTGCTTCAATCTCCCTCGCCCACAAGTCGTTGTCAATGAAGATGGAGTTGTGGTCGTCAACGGACTGAATGAAGGAGTTCCCGATGACAGACTACAACCATAAGAGATTCGATCACATACTTGACCTGGTTGGGTGGGTTGAAGGTTGTATCGAGTTCCCGGCATGCTCAAAGTCGACTGCCTCCCAAGTGCTCGAAGAAATGCCTAACTCAACTAGCAAAGTTGAGACCGAGGCTAATACGACACCGATGGAAGACAGTGATAAGGAGCAAACTCAAAAGTCTGCAAAGGAGTCTTGGCAGCAAGCCAACTGTTCGACAAAATGCCTGAGCTGCAAATTTGCCTTGAACCAAGTTGTGTGTTAAATTGATGCAGGATATTAATGCAATTGGTCACTGTATGCTTGATCCTAGTGCTTCTTCATTGATTGCGCTCAAAAGAAAAGCTAATTTGGAGGCTATGAGGGTAATCACAATGACAAATTCATTTAAATCTCTTTCACTTGGTCCATTTGTAGATGAGTCTGATTTTTGGTTGCCTACACTTGGTTACATGAGAGAATTTGTTATTGATCCTGGAGGGCAATCATTGTTACATGGTGCACTTAAGTTACTTATGATTATGGAGAAAACCTATCATGCACTTGCTCAGATTTCTACACTTATTAGGTCTCCACAGTTGAGTTTGCACTCTGATTTTTCAGCAGCTGCAATTGCTTACTCTACAGCTGAATTTGGAAGTGAAGTGCTTAATTCATTATGGGGAATGAAGTTTGATGCAGGAGGAATTTGGTATGCAACGGGTTCCGAGAAGGGGGAATTCGCTACTAATATTTGCTTGATAAAAAATGCTTCTGTTGAAATCTCACAGTTGTTGGAGTTTAAATTAAAGGTTTCATGTTTACTCCCAATCTTTTTGGATAAAATGGAGCCATTGATTGATGCACACTCTACTGCTGAGATCACGACTTTCGACCCTGGAGGGTTGGAATTTATGCTTGGAAATCAGATGATTTACTTGTCATATAGAGTTGAGTATGGTCAGGGAGAAGTCAGAGTTGAGCTATTGGAAGTGCAAGAAGTAAAATACATTGTTTTCTGGGAGACTAGTGAGCTGCACGAGAACTCTCAGATTTGTGTTGGCATGGGAGATAAGAGACCCTGCTTAGTTGGTTTTGATAAAGTTAAAGGAATTTTGGGTGACTTAACTACAAATGCTTTGCTGAATTATTATGTTGTAGAAACTGCTTTACAAGAGGAGATCATTCCTTTTTTCATAGAAGCTGTAACTGGAACCCACAAGAAGCTCAAGAAATTTTTGTGGTGGAATTTTATACTTCAATTAATGGACTACTCTAGAGGTCCCTGCGTGCAAGTTTTGGATGAAGGCAATTTGGATGTTCTTTTAATTTGTTCAAGTCTCAACAGGGTTTGGAAGGCTTGTCTATTGTCTCCTCCTCATATCAAGTTTGTTGATTAATATGCCTATGATCTTGAGTATGTGACTGTCAACATTACTTGGTGCTTGAATACTGAGGGCATGAACTCAGTAGCCTTTGTTACACTTGGAACTGACGTTATGGGAATCTGGCCAAGAGATGAAGTCCTTATTTCTGAAGAGAGCATGCATGTTGCAGAAGCTACTGTTGGGTTACCTGATTCAAAGAAGGGAAGTACTATCTTATGTGTTTTTGACCCAGGTGGCGACTGTTGGAGGCTTACTAAGACCTCAATAGCTTGCCTACTATCTACTTCCATGATGTTGCCTAAGATACAAGAACAGTTTCGGTTCATTATACCAGCACTTTCTTTTGACCCCGGGGAAGATTGGTCAAGGATCAGCAGCACAGTTCAGCAGCTCCTAATGTTCTGCAATGCCACAAGATCACTCACCACTCTGAATTCCAAATTATCATCCTTGAGGACAAGGATGTTTCGAAGGGGGAGTAATGTTACAAGGCAAAAGTACCCAATGAGGCCACCTTTAGTAATTGTAGTTGTTTGTTTCGGTTTAGCGTTTAAATCCCCTAAAGTCCGGTTCACATCTGTAGAACCCGGTTCATATGTAAGGTCCCATCTAGGAAAAATCTAGCTAACACTATTTAGGGACCTTTGTAATCGTGTTTTTGGATCATCAATGAAATCAGTACCTTCATTCCCAAATCTCTCATTCTATCTCCCTCTCAAACTCTCTTTTGATTCACTCTTCGGTGGAATTCACAAATCCCTCTACCCTCGGTGATTCATCGGTTGATTCTCGAGCTTATTTGCTCCTAATCGATCGCCTATCCCGGAAAACCCGTAACATTATACGAGTGAGGTTCTACTAAGAATTCCTCCCTGAGAGAGAAATAAGAATAAATTTTATCTGTAAGATCAACATTAATTCAATGGGGAGGATTGCACATGTAATAACAACTTCCTTTATTAAAATCAACGGTAGCCTTGAAATTGAGCTTCTTCTCCAGATGCGAAGCAAAATTCCCTTTTTGTGTGCATAACTTCCATTATGATCCAATGATATAAGTATTTGGATTTTTATTCACCTTCACTCATTTTAAGTATTCCATTACCCGTTCGAGTTGTTCAATATGAAATTGTTCCATTACCTGAATGTGTATAACGTTTATACTTCAGTGTGTATAAACCAACTTATGACCTTGCATCCCCAAAATACATGAATGTAAATGTTTACATGGTTTTGTTAATGAAAAAAGAATGACCAATACTATGCACACTCAAAATTATTTGTTCTTTTTTGCATTAGAAAATGATGATAAGCTTGACCATTGAAGAAAAAGAAAATAATTTTGTGATGACTATTTTTTTGTCAAAAAATGGAGTATTAAATTCAAAAATGCACGCTTGACCTTAAGTTCTATCAAGGGAAACGTCCCTAGAACATAATGAAGTTGTATTATATAAGAATTATGCTACAATTTTGGTTTTATAGCTAGGAAGAGCACAGTTACAAAAGTTGAAGATGATCCCTACCTCACTATTTGAAACAAACTTGTTTGTAACCGAGAAGGATATACAATCGTCATTCCAAAAGTTGAAACGATCTGATATGGAAGGTTTCCTCAAAGAAAAACCAGTACATGTGAGGTTACAATGCAAGATCGACTAACATTTTAATATGTCATACATGACGACAATGTAGTAAGAAACTTTGAGGAGTGTGACACAAATTGTATGATCCATGAATCTATTAGGCACTTCACAAAGAGTACTAGAAAAATAACCAAATTTCAATTGGTATTATGATTAATTGGATACGGTCCAGTATTAGGTTATTTCTTCTTACGAGGTATACAAGAATCTAGTTGGATCTTATTCTGAAATAGGTGCAACACTTATTTCAAAATTGAAAGGAGATCTGATCACTTTTATGGTTGGATTTGATGCTCAAATGACTATCGATGACTTCTTCAAGAAAAAAAAGTGTGAAGCCATTCATCTTGATTATGAAGTTGATGAGGAGTAGAATTTATGCCACCATTTTCTTGGTATGATGCTATCAATCGTATAAGTTTTCCTATTTTATATATTGTTTATTAGCTAGTACAACTTGCAAAATGAAAAAGTGTGTATCTATTCATCATAGACCAAATTTGTATATAATTTATGTGAACATTACACATACATATGACAATGCAGAATCGATCATTCCGTTATTATACAATAATGTTGGGACACTGTTATGGACGGCAATTATTAACACTGAATCAACTATCTTCGTCCCTGGTTTTAATACTGACAAACTCAATGAAATCTAATGTATGTAGGCTACTTATTTCGGGATCACAATTCAAAGATTCTAAAGTGTGATAAAGTTAGGTTGCCACCCATGTCACTATTGCAAGCTAAAGCGTCTTCCCTTTTGGAGGTTGTTAGGTCAGCATCATCTTTGAACATTCACAAACTAATTATTAAGGGAGATAATTTGGTTCTTGATCGGCTTGCCCCGAAATGACCTGGCCCAAAATTCTTTACATGGAATATGGAAAGTTCCCTTGGAAATTCAATCAATTCTGAACGATATTCAATTCTTTAGTTCACATATTCCTCACATTATTTTCTTTCACTGTTTCAGGGTATAATTCGACTATCGATTTCCTTGTCAAAAGACATTAATTTGGACCACCTTCGATACGCTATTCTTTTCAGCATTTCAGATTTTAGGACTCATCCTTTATCGACCATTGTTATTTGATTTTGTTTTAATTATCCGCTACAATGATTTAGCCTAACTTTATAATATTCAAATTACCTAATGTTGGTTTTGTCATGAGAATTAGTAGCCCATCTATTAAAAAAAAATAGAATCTTTGGTGGAATCACGTAATATTCAAATTACCTAATGTTTGTTTAATTTTGTCACCAGAGCCCATCTATTAAAAAAAAAATAGAATCTTTGGTGCAATCACGTGATTCCAGTCATGCTAGAACTACATATGACAAAATCACATATGACAAAATCCCTTTGATTTAGCCTACGTAAACCTTTTCACCTTTTCAGGTTTGAACTAACTTGCAGATCTAACTATCTAAGAGCATAGATAGTGGTTGGCTAAATATTTTTGCCATAAAATTATAAAAATAATACATTTATACATATATCACATTCTCATTCTCATGGAAAGGCCAGAAATAATCTTAGTCATCATGGTGGCCAAAATCATGGCCAAAATATTCTTTTTCCTATTATTCTAATGTAAACAATATTATTTTATACTATGACCAAGATTTTAGCCTATCAACAAGTATGCTCTACATTACTGATGCGATTAGGATTCTATTATATTATTTGATGCTTTGCTGATTACATACTGGGTACAGCAAAGATTGAAGCCCCAAATACAAGGGCTTGTACAGTACTACCAAATTAGCCGTTGTGTGCATACTGGAGCATCTCACGTGCAGGAAATGCAACGGAATTAGTTGGTTCATCATACAAGACATAATACCAACGGTGACCGAGTACATCTACACAATTTACACCGGAGACCTTGAAGCCTCAGATGGGATATGTCATTGGCAAATGCGTCTACATTATTCTGGCATGAAGGTTGCATCGTCCAGTAATGCATCCAGATCAAACAGATCGCTGTCCATATCATCAGCTTCTCCTAAATTGCTTCGAACGGATTGACTTCCACCCTGGAAACGATAATTAATGAAACATAAGAAATTGCTTCAGCAAACAGTAATAATGACGGTTTAATATGGACACAATGACAGTTAAAACTGGCAAACAATTTACTGTTCAGCTGTTCCAAGAGATAATAATACCTTGCTTTCCTCCATTTCTTGCATAACAGTCAACATCCTGCGATACTGGTCTCTAGCTTCTGGATACTGGACCATGGACTTCACCCTAGCAAGGGCTTTTTGGACCCTCCCCTCAGACTGTTTACGACCTTCTTTGAGAAAATCATAATCGTCGTTCAGGATAATGGCTGTGCTTTCTTGAACAGAAGTGTTTCCTTCTGATGAGGATTCGGGTTTGGACCGCATTCCACCCCGTCTCCTCCAACGGAGGAACTTCTCAACAATGCCAACTGACCAAACAAAGCTCTTGTAATTCTTCCTTGCCTGGTGGCCTCTCACATGAGCCTGTGCTCACCAAAATGTTCAAGACACATTTTCACAAGCACGTATACATAAACATGTTCCTTCAAATTGAGAAGCATCATATAATATATTTATGATAAAAAAAATAAGGAACAAGAATGCACCTGAATTTTCACAATTTGTTGCCTGATCATCAAATACTCTTTTCTACCCTTCCAACTACGAAACTTGTTCTGTATTCTGATAGCAGCCTGCACAGGCTCACCATGGTTACGGGTTTTAAGTGCAAGCATAGAAAGTGCATCTTCATCTGAGATTCCTCCTCTACTATCTTGATACTCTTTAATCTGCTTTCTCTGAAAAGATTGTACCCTGAAAACTTGATGAATACGGGCAGCTGCTTGAGTAGCATTGCAAACCGCGGCCAAAGAATGCTTCAATGAGAGTCCAGAGACAGGTTCTGCATCATAACTTGGAGTTGCAGCCTGTTCCAGACCAGAAACTTGTAGAGGCTTCGTTTTTGACTCGTCTACAGAGTTGGCATCTTTGGCATCTTTAAGTTTGAGACATGAAAGGTGATCACTCAACGCTGATTCTGCTAGGTATCCTGCAATCCCTTTATGTCCTCTTGATGAAGCCAGGTCAGCTGCAGTTCTACCCATTGGATAATTTGGGTTAGGATCTGTTAATGCTCCTGGTGCCGCACCCAGTGACACGAGATAAGCAACTGTCCGTTCCCTGGATATCCAACACATCCACAAAATAAAAAATATACACAAAAACAAAATTTATTGCCGAAGCTTTATAGAAGTAGGGAGATTGGTCCAGAAAGGAACGAATGGAAAAGTCAAGAGAGCCTTTACACCATTGAAAATCATAATAAGCTTAAGAAGGAGCATACCTGCCACAGAAAGCAGCCCAATGGAGAGCAGTCCATCCATGTATGTCACGGAAGTTGATACTGACGCCAGCTTCCAAAGTAGGTGAAAAGGCCCAGCATGAACCGAGAGCAGCAGCATAATGCAGCACACCTTGCCCATAATCGTCCAAGAAAGACGGACCTTTTCCACCTTGAGAAGCCTTTTCAAGTAGCCATGCATGCAGCTTCTCTTTCAACATCTTCTCAGCCAGCAAATCCTTCCTTTCTTCTGTAACATAGGTTTCCTTGGAAGTAAGGCTTACTATTTCAGCCCAATCATCATCGTCATTGTCCACAATTAATGAGCTGATTCTACCACTTAGACAGGATATCTCATTTGAATAATCAGCATAAGGTGTTCGCTGTCCTGTAGATAACAAACTGTCAAATCGTACTTTGAGGATATCACTTGTCATATCATGACCGTCATCTCCATCCTCCTGGCTATGAGCAGATCTGTCCCGATATTCAAACTCCCTCACTTCACTACAAGCCACTCGATTGGAGCATGTTATGCAAAAAGGAACTCTTCCAGACCCCAGTTGGGGAGTAAGGCAGCGAAGTACACCATTCCCAATAATCTCAACTGGAACTTCCAACTCACCAAACATACAAGACCATTTAACATTTTCTATGTCCTGCAAGGGCTTTAAAAATTTCCCAGTAACAAGAACCTGAAAGATCAATTAAAAAGTACTAGAGGTTAGAGACATTTGGCATTTAAAACTTACGAAATTAATCATAATGATTGAAACCATCTCATTTATAATAAAATCAATTTTTGTTATTTAGCACCAAAAATGAATATATGCATTCAATTTTTATGAAGATACATCACCTTATTTTCAGACCCTGCATATGCCCAGTTTGGTGAAAAATCAATGATGCTGAAAAGCTGGTCCTCAGAAAGCGAAGGACCGAGCATATATTGCGAAGAAATGCTACCATCATCAAACTGGTTTTCATCATCAACGGTGTGCCAATACATGGCTGAGCTGGAAAGACCAGAATCATTAACATCTCCAAGCTCTTTGCTCATCCAACGGTTAAAGCTGTCATTCTTTTTCAGCATATCATCCTTAGCTGAATCATGCATCAGATGCTTTGCCATTGAAAAGTAGTTAGAGTTCTGATCAATGCTCAGGTAGCTATCCTTAGATATGCCATCCTCTTTTAGCAGCTGCTCTTGGAGGTCATTAGCCACAAAGTATGAATTAGGTTCATCTAGATGAGTATCAATGTGCCCATTAAGTCTGCATAAATGCACATCATGTGTACTTTGCTCATAAGGGCTGCTTCTCATATCTTTGGTAGAGCCTGAAAGCAATTTCTGTACAATTGATACTTTTCAAGTGAATACATTGGTAAATGATATAAATACATTAAAATCTTAATAGTGTGGACACTTACTACAACTCGAAAAACAAAAGCATATGGTGCAAGCCAGACATTTAACTATTATTTTTTACTTACCTGTTGCTGAGTTTGTATCTGAGCATGACTTCCCTGGCAAGCAATGACGTCTGCAGAATCTGAATTTCTGGAGAAAACCAATGGCTGAAATGATGTTGCAGATTCTGTTCCTACCTTACTGTCCAAAATATTCTCCCATTCAAACTGCTTATGGTTCGGAAAAAATAATCCTCCAGCATCCAAAACTTTATCAGCATGATTTTTAGTAAGTGAATTAACATCTTCAGGAAGCATAGCCAAGTTTCCTTCAACATGCCCTGCCAATTCATCAAGTTCAATAAGTAAGAATGCAGTAGTAACTTCATATGGTTCATACTACTTTAACCTTTCTAGACCACAGTGAAAATATCATTAAACGATAAATCTACAAAAAATTATGGAAGGAGATTATACTTCTTGGATAAATATTTTGACTAAGAGGAACTGAGAGTGTGGGATCCATCTTTTCTAACAGACGTGGAAACTCTGGCAAAGAGGGAAATCCTGAGATTGCTTGTTGAGTATACGCTGCATCAATTACCCATTAGAGTTCAGTTCATATAAAGACACGATCCAATTCATTAAGAAAGTAAAACGACAATTCTATCCAAAAATAAAAAAGATGACCGCTTGTGCAGCAAACTTACAATGCTCACCTGTTCAGCAGCTCTAGATGAAAAAAGATGAAAAACCCAACTTGAAGATAAAAATAGTGTTGAAATTATAAATAAATTTAGTACTAAACGATCCATAATTCAAGGTTTCTATATTATCAGTGAGAAACCTCCAAATGCACATGTGAAGCACATAGAAAGATATTTAAATTCTCAAAAAAGCCAATGAAAAGGAATAACCTGACTCAACATCATCAAAGTCCGAGGCATGAGCACTTTCTAGGAATTTTGTATCAATTTTTTCAGGATATACTTTGTAACTATTTTGATCCAAACAGAATGATGCAGAATTTTCCAACTCAGAATTCTGAGTACTCCCTTGGGTTTCCTGGCTACTTAGTGAAGCACCTTCAGCCTCTTGAGATCTCTTAAAGTAGTCTCTATTTCCCTAATTAGCCAAAAGCAGCATCATTATGAACTCAGAGGGACATAAGCATCCATTAGTCAGAAAGCAGTAGAGGAAATGTTAATAATATCGCATAGTGATTCACTCCTTCGCCATCATCATGAAGGAAACATATCACTTATATCAGACTACATGTGATTACGCTTTTTAATACAAACACTTGAAGGTAAAATGTCCGTATAGCAAACTAATAACAATGCTAAACAAACAAAAGATGGTAAGAAAAAGACCTTCACTTCCAGATAATGGACAAGGACTATGTGTGAAAGATCCCTGCATTGGAATAATATTCATCATCAATGCATAGGTGAATGTATGTAAAAGTAAATTCAACATTGAGCCTGAATTAATAATAGTGATTAGTGAGATACTACAATGAGTGATGAGACAACAGATGACGGAGTTGCTGAGCTTACTCTTCTAGCATCCAATAGCTTCGCCTTTGAAATTTTTCGTGATCTTCCCCATGTGCATAGTAGCAGTGTAGCACATCAACACTCCCAGCCTAAATGAAAACATTGAGAAATGTTTATTCCGCCCCAGTCCATCACAGCACCAGAGGGAAACCACAGGGGAACATATAATACATCAAAGTGGACCAATTACAACAACGCTATGATATGGCAATAGATATAAAATATACGCATTTTTAGAAACATTTATTAATCTCCAACTTTTGAACTGTCCATCCTTATGCTTGATATTAATTTGAATATGGTAGGTAAGTTTTCAAAAGCAGAGCTTGACCACTCTATGGTGAAAGTTTAATGAAAGCATGAAATTATCAACCATAGCTGCTTACCTTCAGCTTCTCATGGGCTTCCTTAATAGTCTTCCCATCTTTTTTCTTCCTCCAGTTATGACCATCTTTTCTAAAGTATCTTAATACCTTTTTGTCAAAAAGAAATAATGAGCCACCTGCAGAAAAAGACCCATCAATCAAGTCAGGCTGCAATTTAAGTCATCATAACAGCGGGTAAGCTAATGGTGACAAATCATACTTGGAGGCAAATGCGGAGCTTCTGGGGCAATACGGAACTTCTTATAGTTTTGGAGAATTTGACATATTTCAGTAGGGCGCAGCCATCGATGTTGTGCTTCCAAGAGTAACTGCTCAATATCTACATTCAATCATCAAGAGTTTATACATATTGATAAGCTTTTTTACTCCACAAAATTTACCTACTAATTTATAAAATAAAACTTTTAGCTTGAAAAAATAGTAAAGGCTTACAGCCAAAATCCCGGGGGATGCATTGCAGATCCCCAGTTCCAGGACTTCTCTAAATAGACTTAAGCCTACATGAACAACTTAATGACCCATACAGGCAACTAGGCAAGCAAACTAAATCAAGAGGATCGCTTGCAGACTGGAAAGTTTACATTAACCTAATTCTCAGATATTGTTGTGCTACAGGCAATATCTGATTTCTCGTTTACATACAAATGCATAGCCCACATGGGAGCTACTTCCTTACACTTATGGCACACAAGAGTGTACCTATATAAGAAAGAAATTACAAGTAATTGGTTTTGGAATGAAACCATACCATTCATGCCAAGAGAAGGTCACCATGACCAAGTACTTGGTTCTGGAATGAAACCAATTCACTCATGAAGAGGGAAGATGACATTATTATAACGTATTCAACAACATCGAACGCTATCCACAAGTACTATACTAAAGCTAATGTAAGTAACTAACCAAGATGAAACGAACTCGAGAAATCCTGATAAAATTCTAGGGTTTGAATATTGCACACCAAAAAATAGGGTTTATAATATGCAACGAAGAGCGGGAAACATAACACAAATCTCAAATGACTAAAAACATGACCAATACAAAAAAAGCAATTCAACACAAATCCCTAGCATGTTCAGATTAACTTCATAAATCTTCCAATCCGAAGTTACGGAAGTTGTATGAGCAACGTAGAAAAGGGAAAGAATTTTGCTGAATGCAGTAAGTACCTAATTGGTTGCCGAGGGGATATCGCCTACTGTCCGCCATCAAATCAAAGCTAGAAGTGCAGTCGGAGATACAAGAAGGAAATTAGCCCTTCAAAATCCGGATTAGAATTAGATCGAATTAGTGGAAAAGGGTTTGGGAGGAAGATGAATTGCATGTGGGGGAGGGAGATTTTGGGGATGGAAAGGGAGAGGAAAGGTTAAAGCCGCCTCATTCACGCCAAAATGGAAGACAGTGAGGCCTGGTGGCTTTGGTGTGACTGTTTTTTGTAGTCAAACTTTGACCCGTCTGCTCATCCATTAATCAAATCCTATACAGTAGTACGGAGTAATATTTTCCCATTTCCAAGTTCCAACCACAAAGAGTCATTTTTCATCGTACGGAGTAATATTGGGTCTAGATCTCGTGAATGTAAACCAACCTGAGCTAACCCGTTTGATCTACGGAGTAGATATTTTTTATTTTAACACTGGGGTCAATCCTCTCCTACGCACATGATGGTACGATTATTTATCGACCACATCAATGATATCTCATTTACATCATGTACCGGTAATATGATTATATTAATTCGATTGAAGTTTGACTCTACCTTGTTTTTTCTTAGATAATGTATTTATAATCCAAATTCGACCGACACAAATAGGAACATATTCAACTATATATGTATTTTATTTTTTTATAGTTTTAATTATGAAATCTATTGTTTCAATCAATTATTTAGAATCTTAATTAAAAAATAAAAAATCTCTTTTACCAAAAAAAACGCTTTAATAATTTAAATAAAAATTATATTTTTTTTAAGATGTCAAAACAAGGTAAAATATCAAATATATCAAAAATGGATAAGATATCAAGTGAATATAGAGATAATTTGTAAACGATACAATTAAAAAAATAAAATCAATATTTGATTCAGGGATGACGTGATGTAAATTTTAACAAAGACTTGGGTTCTGCTTTATATTGTACTAGCAGATGACCCCTACCTTATACAGGGGTGTTATTTATTTATTAATTACTTTGTATATGATTTTACTATAACAATTACAAATATTATCATATGCATACTTTATGAAAATGACATTTATGTTTTGGATTATAAAATGATATAATTCTTGTATATCATCAAATATTTATATAAAAAATTGATTTTATTTATATATTAACTTTTTATACATACATAAAAACTGATTTTATTTATATAATTCTTGTATATCATCAAATTCTTGTATATCATCGTTTGGCATTTAAATTAAATTGCGTAAACTAACTTGTAATAACAACATCAATGATTTTAAATAAAAACTCGGATTAATATAGTACTATAATAAAGATATAGATAATATTTAATACGATAAAGTACAAAACCAAATTATCTTGTATATATATATATTATTATGTTGTGAAAAAATTAAAGAATCATTATCTTAATTAAGAAGTACTATATCTTTTTATCTAAATTGTAATCAATATGTAATATTAGATATATATTTATGGTAAATATAACATCTAATCTTTTTATTGAGATTAATATAATATGATAATAAAAAATATATTTAGTATATTATTTGAATATAGTGAATAATTGGCTTAAATATAGTAGTTGAATATGCTACCATTGATGATTTTTTTTTAAAATATCTTATTTAAATTATGAAAAATAATTACAATTAAATTTTCTATTTAACTAAATGGATAAAGTATTAAGATTATGATTTGTACATTATGATTGAATAACAATATTTTTTAAACTAAAAAGTTTATGACAGATCTATGTATTAATTAACTGGTCTAATGACAAAATTGGTGTTTATATATATGGATAGAATTATTAATTTAACAACTCAAATTGTAAGATATAACTAATATCTTAATTACGTGTGTATATGATTATGATAAAATTAAGATTTAATCAGATAACTTTTTAAATAAGGGGGTGATGTAGCGCAATATGATGGTAGAATTTGCTTCCGTTGTAGTATATAGTAATAGATTATAATAGATAGGACAAAACATATAAAATATTTAAATTTTATTAATTGAATTAAATAATTGTATATAATACACTCACTTAACTACAGCCAAATAAAATCCCAATTTATGACACGCTCGATAATAACAATTTTGTCAAATTCATTATTATAAGTCAATAAGTGTATTTATAGCATAAAATGCTTCTAAGTTGCACAATGTACTTTAGATAATATAGATCATTTGACCGTAAAAGAGGATTTTTGTGATGATAAGATTTTCATTTCTTAATTATTTGATCGATATGAGTTAGTACACGTAACGACGTACTTGACAACGGAATAATTAAGCAAGGAAAAGATGCAACATACAAGTAAAGATAATGATGTAGGTATTTATAGAGGAACCCTACTTGACCAACTAGTCTAGAGGGGTAAAGTTCTAGCTTCGAGGATGATTTTGAATTACTTTCTTATACTTGTATTATGTGAGTCCCTACAGCTATTACAAAGGCAAATATCACACTTCCTTAAGCTACATGTGTTTGTCCCTGTAGTTTACTAGTGATGTTCCTTTTAGCCCTAGCTCTAGTAGCCTAACAAAATAATCTCCAATACAAAGGAACTCATACTTCATGCTTCCTTAGTCCTTAGGGAACACATCACACTCTTGATTCGAACTGATTTGATCGTTGGTGGACTCCTTCTTCCGGATCTGGGTCTCTCTCTTTGTTTGTTCTTAGTGTTCTTGAAAGCTCTAACAGAGAGTGGAAGAAGTCACATCGCATTGAATGCATTTAGAACGTATTAATACGTGATGTGAAAGGCCTTCATTCCTAGGACCCTTTGCCCTTCTGGCATCCTCAGAGATCTATGTAGATCTAGTCGCTTTCCCTCCCACGTTGTACATCTTGAAAAAGTTGAAATGTTTGTCTCCAATTGAAAGTCAGCTCTGCTTTTGTTGTGAAGCTTCCACGTGGTCCTTGGGATGATTTTGTCGAAAGCGACGTCTTGGAAGCATGCAATTTGTCTCTAACATCTAAAGCTTCTGAGGACTGTGATTGCCGATGATATCACCTTTTTCGGGTAGCCTTGACTTGTTTGAATATGAACTTTTGGAAATTTAGCATGGGTTTCCCTCTCAATAGGGATGAATTTCCTCTCTCGTAGAAAACTCGTTCTTGTTCATTTGACCATATATCATAAAAGTCATGGGCATCCTTATGGTCTAAGGACGACAATCACTTATTGTCCTTTTCATATGACGAGTGTCCATGGAAACGTTCTTGAGTAATACTTGGACAAACACATTAGATAACATGGAGTTTGTCATTCTCAAATCTAGGGATGGAGATCGTTGATTCGGTGTTAATGACTGGCGTCCCTAAACCATCCCAACAATTTCCCCCTTTTTGATGATGACAAACTCATCACACATTAAGCACAAGAGATAAAGCTTATAACATGGATGAGAAAACTTGAGCGTCCATTGAAAAGATTAGAATGCAAATTATTCAATTTTTACTTAAGTCCAATTTCCTTAGGAACTTTGAATCAATTTGATGTTGACGTCCTTATCACTTAGCTTAGAATTCCCCCTAAACACATTCTATGACAACTTTTAACAATGCATCTTTACAGATACGATACTCCCCCCTTTTGGTATCATCGAAAAGGAGAACAAGTGTTAGTATTGTTAGTATAAAATCATAATTAGCGGTACAGACGCTTAGACCCAAATGAAAGCGAATGCTTAAAACTTCATTCACAAAATATTGAAGAATAGTTTATTACATACCAAGATAGTGTCAAATCCCAGAAGAACAACAAAACACAATATTAAATGAGAAGGAGAGAAGGGGACGAAAGTAATCATTCAGGACGCTTGATGAGCGCGTCCCTTATCTCCTTGAGCAACTCGCTTTTGAAGGCCTTGGTTTGATTGAGGGTGTTCAAAGAGTCTATAATAGCACATTCGTTCTCAATAGGGCTGTAATCGAACCGAGCCGAGCCGAACATTTCAATGTTCAAGCTCGGCTCAATCGAACATATACAGGCTCGGGCTCGGGCTCGGGCCCGATTCGAGCTGTTCGGGCTCGGTTCGGTAAGAGATTCGTCCAGCTCGAGCTCGGCTCGCGAACTGTTCGAGCTCGGTTCGTTTAGTTCGTTCATGAACACGCTAAACGAACCCCCCCGGTGACCTCGCCAGATCCGAGACCAAACCCGAGCAACAGCGGACCCGACAGAGGAGGCAAGGAGATGGAGGAGGCGAGGAGATAGAGGAGGCGAGGAGATGGAGGAGATACCTTTCGACGGGGCGGCGTGAGGAGCAGTAGCGGCGAGGAGGGACTGCGCCGGCGTGAGGAGTAGCAGCAGCGAGGAGGGACTGCGCCAACGGGCCGGCGTGAGGAGCAGCAACGGCGAGGAGGGACTGCGCCGACGGGCCGGCGTGAGGAGCAACAGCGGCGTCGAGGGACTGCGCCGGCGTTGAGGGGCGTCGAGAGGTGCGAGAGGCCGAGAGCCGAGAGGTCAGAGAGAGAGAGATGCGTGACTGCGCTATGGAACATGCGTGAGGACTGAGAGATTACTCAGATTAGGGTTTATTGATATAAAAAAAATATTATAGTATTATTGATATAAAGATAAAATAAAAATCATTAATAATGTAATATTTTATATGTTATATATTTACTTCTAACCGAGCTTGTTCGCGAAAATATTACCGAGCTTGTTCGCGAACATGTTCGCGAACAAATTAACGAGCTTGTTCACGAACAAACGAACCGAGTTTCCAAGTGTTCAGATTCGGCTCGTTTATCTTATTGAGCCGTTCGGGCTCGGTTCGTTTATAGTTCGAGCCGAACTCTTACGAGCTTTTACCAAATCGAACGTCGAACATCTCGCGAACGGCTCGGTTCGATTACAGCCCTAGTTCTCAATCATCATCCCAAACGGCTTTTTTGAAGGATACAGGCCTGAGACTCTTGAACATTCCCCTGATCGCCAATGTTCTAAGGCTCAACAACGCCCAACTCTTCCAACCTTATCTGCTTGATCTCAGAAGGCAAATCTTCATTACAGTGTATGTGAAAAATTTGCCTCACGTCCCAATGCAGCCCAAAAGTCAGTTCTCTTACCATTAGTTTCTTAACCAACTCAAGGAACGACAACGAATGCTCCTTCTTGGTGCACTTGGCCATGTGCTCCAACATGATCCTTGAAAAATTAATCGACTCTTTTTGCAAGAAGGCGTCCGACAGATTATAATCAGCAACTTGGACAAGAGACTTCTTCTCTTGTCTCGGGACGACCATCTTCATAAGAAAGTGGTGAGTAATGGCGCCCATCCTTGACAGCACATGGGCTACTTTATCAGTAGTTTGGGGGATCTTGCCATTGAAGATGTTGGCCAAGATTGCATCTTGGTTAAAGCATTTAAAGCTTTTGCTAGGGATGTCATGAAGAACTTCAGGAGGGGAGGGCTTCAACTTCATCAGTCTTCGGACTATGAAGGGTGAACATCCCTTGTAGAATAAAATAACTTGACTTGCTTCGAAAGTTATGTAGAACTTCAGGAGGGGAGAGCTTGGAGATTCGAAAGTTAGAATAAAATAACTTGACTTGCTCCGGGTTGACCGAAGCGAAGTCCTTTCCCAACTCTTCCCATCCTTGAACCTTAAGCGGCTCAAGGAACTCCTCAACAACATTTTCCTTGAGGAATTCTTGCGAAAAGATAAGGGGATCTACACTTTTCTCCTTTTTGTCTTTGCCCCTCCTGCCCTTTCCTTTGCCCTGGCAGCCTTCATCATCCTCATCACCGCCAGTTGACTCTCCTTGATCTTGAGGATCAGCGTCCTCATTAGATTGTTGACCCTCATCATCTTGGGCCTTGGAGTCCATCATTCTCTCCCCCTCCTCAAGTTCTATCTGTTTATAGGGTTTCTTGATCCTAAACAAACAAATAAATTTATACATCAAGACCCCACTGAGTATAGGGTCAGGTTCGTTCACGGGAGCTAGAAGATTCTATGCCTAATCGTCAAAAGCAAACAACATTGAACAAAACAAAGCAAAACACACAAAACCGAAGGATCAAAATTGCCTCAACACCGACCTTGTCAGAGACGTAACTAAGAGCAATCACACTACAACAATCAACCAAATTAACTATGGAACAACCTCGGTACCAACCCTTTTGGCTTCGGTAACGACCCACTACGAAAGCATACGAGTTGCACAAATTTGATTAAAACCCAATAAGGAAAGGGATTACCACAAAAAAACTATGCATGCAAACCTATAATTCAATGATCAAACAAGTTCTTATCTCAAGTTAATGACTTTCACCAAAATAGGAAGAGTCCTCAGAAGCTTCAAATGTCATAGACAAAATGCATGAAGCCAAGTCGCTTTCGCAAGTTCATCCCAAGAGCATGTGGAAGCTTCCAAGCAAAAGGAAGAGCTGACTTCTGGATGAGGACAAGTTTTGTAGCTATACAACGTAGGAGAAATCAACAACCGATTAGGATAGCTCTAAAGACGCCAAAAGGGTAAAGGCGTTCGAAGAAGAGAAACCTTTCACATCGCCTATAAATACACCCATATGTATTATGGGGGATTTGACTTCTTCTACACACTCTCTCCCCAAAGCATCAAGAACAGCAAGAACACAAAAGCACAAAGTGAGTGAGAGTGATCTTGATCGAGAAGAAGAAGTCCACCAAGAACGTCAATTGTCTACATTTAGATTTCAGAGTGTTGAGTTCCCTAAAGAATGGGAACTCGTGAGGTTTGGCATTCTTTATACTTAATTATACGGGTGTACACCATTCTTGACCGGACCGGAACCGGTTTAGACCGGAACCGAAATCAACATAATTTATGGACCGAAGACCGGACCAATATAATCCGGTTCGGTCAGGTCTCGGTCCGGACCAAACCGGTTCGGTCTTGTTTATGGGATGAAGGAAAATCCAGGGCGTCTTTAAAGAATATTCCTCCATGCATTCTCGCTGAGTTCAACCAGATCATGAAGCCATTGAGAGCTAAAAAACGCCAATATGCTCAAGAGATGCATGAGCTTTCAAAGAGAGTGAGACGAGCTGAAATTGTGAACCAACGGAGGAAGAAATATATGAAGCAGATGAGAGCCCGTATTGAGCAATGACTTGCTTATGAGGCTGAAGGAAGAGAATGGAGTGAAGATGAGTCGTGCACCTAGGAGCCTTGGAGCCAGCCAAGGCGTGTTCGGAGCCAGCTTGGACGCACCTCACCTCGCCTAGCCCGTTAGCTTGTTATTACTTAGGCTATTTGTTTGTATTTTTCTATTTTATTATATTTTTCTTAATTTAGCATTTTAGTATAAATGGCCTAACTTATCATCATTTTAGTGCTGCTTGGTTTTGAGACATTGATTAAGAAAATCAGCTTGAAGAGTCTTCTCCTGGAGAGGGATCGATTTCCCTTAATGACGGAATCATCTTTGTTTTTGGCTTGGTTCATCCTATGTTATGTCAGCCTTGTGAAGTTAGGTGTTCGTAGGCGTTCACAATGCATCTTTCTCGTGCTTCAAGGATCCGTTATTGATTGTGTGGGATTGTATAAAGATGGGTTTCTTGAACATTCTATTTGGTTCTTGTCCTCTTGAGAGAAGAGTCTTCTAGTTGTTTCAAGTGGTTCTTCTTCTATCTTTTAATTGCTTGTATATTTTCCATTTCATTTGTTTCCCATTGTTGAATCGTCCCTTATGTCTTGCTTTGACTCATAAGTGACCATTGTTTCTTTGTTTCCTTTGTTTGAGTGTATTGTGTTGAAGATCGGGCATCAGCGGCTTAATCCCGCATCAGGTTGGACCGATATTATTGATAAATACTATATTTATAATAAAATCAAAAATTAGGCTTGGAATATAATAAGATAATTATTATGCATTATAATATTAATCAACAAAAAATCCAAATGTCTTGTATGATCAATCGATAACTAAATACTCTACGGCAATTAATCAAACTTAAATCCATATGCTAGTTTAACTAGGTAACTAAAAGATACACACATGAAGATATTGTAGGCGGGTATTGATTCCGACATCAATTAGTTAGCATATCTTATTTATTTCCATATCTTATTAATTGTGCCTATCTATATTTATTATGGTATATCCTTTTATTTATTTATTAGGGTAGTTATTCTAGATTAGGGATTTTTATGGAGGAAGATCTTATCCTTAGATGGGATAAGATATAGGGTGACTTGGGGAGCAAGCAATTGGTTGGCCCAACCCTAACCCTGGCCGATCGGCCCATAGGGGCGTGCGCCCCCTTCGCCTGTCCCCCTTCCTCTATAAATACACATGTATTCGCCATGTGCCTGGGGTCGCTCTCCCCTAGGTTCATTGTTTTGCAGGTCATTGAAGATGAAAAGGCGCGTAAAGATCAAGTTCATTAAAGAGGGAGCAGAAACCTGTACACTGACATATTCGTGTACAAACATTTGGCGCCGTCCGTGGGGATTGAACGTTTTCTTGTTGATTATCGATCCAGAGAATCAAGTTGCAGTTTTCGCAAACGACGACGAAACCCTAGGCGTAGGGGGCAACGCCGTCGCCGACGATCGGGCCGACAATGCCGGCCACCAGGTTGCCCCTGCCAACGGCAACACTAGCCTGGGGTCGACCACCGCTCATGCCGCCGAGGACGCCGCTGGCGATCGCGAAGAAACCCGCGAAATCTCGCGCGATCGCAGGCGCGGACAAGAAGCCGCGGGCGCGGGATCAAGCCCCGCGGTCGCGGAAAACGCGCAGGCCGAGGATCTTCGTGATCGCCTCGGCCTCCGCGGGCGCAATCCGCCCCACGTGGGCGCGGATGAGGATCGCGAGGACCACCGCGATCAACACGAAGCGAGCGACGCACCGCGGTTCGAGCGCGTCGGTTCGAACGTAGCGAGTGGTTCGGGTCCGCCTATCGAGCCTCAAGCTGACCTCAACTACTTATTTCAACCCGAGTTGATGACGATCAGGAGTTCGCGCGACTCCGTCCCCGGAAGAAGACATGGTCGTTCGTCCCTTCGTATCCAGGAGCCTTCGCATAACCACGATAGCTCGCGAGCCCACCGGAGCGGTGTGCACGAATCGCGAGAGGTGGCCGGGCTAGAGGATATCGCGGGAGCGACAAGCGAGAGGCCGGGAAGGAGCCATGCAGGAGGAGGCAACGACGCGGAGGTCGTGCATGCCTTGGCAAACTCCCTTCGTAACGGCCAGCGTGGCGAAGAAGAATGGTCTCAATTTCAGTCCCAACTCGAAGAAGCAAGGAAAGAAATCGCCGCATTGAAGTCTTCCTTGGAGAAAGTGCAAGGGAAACTCCGGTCAACGACGACCGCCCACCGTAGCATTTGGCTAGTGTCATCCACGTCCCCGATGACTGCTAATCCCCGGAGCCCGTAGGGATCGGAAGCGACGGTTCGGATAGCGATCGAAGAGCCCCTAGAGGGCGGAGAAGGGGAGAAAGCCGCGAGCGCGGGAGGCGGGCCCGAGGCCGGGACCAGCAGGATGATTCTCACTCGACCAAAGAGGACAGCTTACGAGCCCATAACCAACGCGGGTACGAATCCCGAAAACGCCGTCGCGTCAGACGAAGGCGAGATCGCAAGAAGCGCGTCCCCCGCGGGCGCGAAAATCGCGTAGAGGAGCGCGATCCCGAAAGCGACCCGACCCGCGACCGCGGGTCCGAAACTTGCGACCGTGGATCCGACGGCGAACGGCGAGAAGTTCGGTCTCGCGATCGATTTCGCCCCGAGCACCGGCGCGACGATGAGGAGGACAAATTTGACCGCGACGAGCGTCGTGAGATTGAAGCTCGAGCCGAAGAGCGGACCGAGAAGAGGTTGCTCGAACTACTTTGAAGTCAAGGAGGACTTCTGCAGTCGGCCCAAGACCAAGCAGAGCAAAAGTTGGCTTTGGTGACTTCGACACCATTCCATAGGACTATACAGCAGGCGGAGCCGCCCAAGAAATTCTCACCACCAACCTTCACGGTCCACGACGGCGTGTCGGATCCCGTGAACCACATCGTCGCTTTCACTCATAAGATGGCGTTATGGGTTTCCGACGACGCCATCATGTGCAAGATGCTTCCCGGGAGCCTCGGGAAGGGCGCCGTTAGATGGTTCCGAGGCTTGAAGCCCGAGTCGATCCGCTCATGGGGGCAATTGGCTTTGGCTTTCGTCAAGCACTACATCGCCAATAGCCGGGACGCGGTCTCCTTGGACACGTTGCTCAACCTAAAGCAGCACAAGGACGAGAGCCTCCGTCGGTTCGCCAACCGCTTCATGGAGTGCTACGCTCAGATCGACGGATTTGACGAGAAGACCGCCGTGGCCGCCTTCCGCCGAGCGGTGCCGAAGAAGTCCAAGCTTCGGGAGAACCTAACGCTGCGTCTGCCCTCCACGATGTTGCAAGATCGGGTCCATCAATACGCTAAGTTGGAGGACGAAGATGAGCACGACGACGATCGGTCCATCACCCCTCCCCGTCGTTCGCGAGGTTCGACGAGGCCGAGCGCCGGAAAGCGAAAAAGGGTGGACCAAGTACAAGCCGTGTTTACTACATTCAACATCCCGATCTACCGTATCTTGGGCCGGATCCGGGACTATCAATGGTTCAAGTTCCCGCCAAGAGGTGAAGATACGGAGGAGAGCAAGCGTGGTCGCAAGTACTACATGTACCATCGATCCCGGGGGCATATGACCGAGGATTGTGAGCCATACAAAGAATACCTCGAAGAGCTAGTAAAGAGAGGATACCTCAAGCAATATATCAAGACCTCAGACGATGAGGAAGCGCCCGCTAAGCAAATTGAGGTTGTCTAGACTATCACTGCAATTTATAAGGGAGATGATCCGGAGTCAAGGAGTCGGTTTCGCAAAGAGTGCCACGAGCTAGAGGTGATGTAACACCCCAAAATTATCTCGGGAATGCTACACGCCAGTGACCTTGGAATTCACACCCAAAGTCACCCAAGGCTTATACAGTACATAACAATAAAAAGAATAATATCCAAAATTCATAAATAGATCTCAAAACTTATATTGTCTTACAATCCAAAACAGTAAATGTGAATAATTAAAACGAAAGTGCGGAAGTAATCGATAACAAACGATCCTTAGAATAAAAGTATCACATTTATTCTCAACTAAATCCAAATGAAAATAACCTTGAAAGAAATGCTCCAAGTCTTCAACTCACTCCTCTTGAGACTCCAACGGCTCGAATCCTGATGTGCCGTGACGTAAATACGGTTGACACCAGCCGACCATGCGAGGAAAGAAAACGGACGGTTAGTCTTGTGACAGACTAAGCAAATGGGTTTTAGAAAAACGGTTCTTATGGTTAGACTCCACTATTAGTATTGAAACCCGAATGAAAGCCGGTCAATAATCTAATAATGAAGTATTCCCATCGAAGGTAAGAAAGGAAATATGCTCAGGAAGGAAGATAGGACGCCACACGAGGTGGTTCCTTAAGAGAAGTATGCGATTTGTTGGGAACTTATTATTCACACAAGTTTTTGAAAAACCTCCGTCGAGTGATTGGGTCTACGACCAACCTCACCGCACAATAATTGTACGAATTCAGATTGGAAAGCAGACTTGGTCAATCGGGAGTAAGAACGGTTTTCCAAGTTGTACTAACCGCCCTGGTTCATTAATTATGTGCATAGGCACTTATCTTACTTACTTTCAAAACGGTACATTCAGGTTGATAGCTTTTAAAATAACGGATTCGACAATGGTCGAAACAAAACGAAGGAGATCTCAAGAATTCAATAAAGGCACTAGCTAGGTGCGATCACCCCTCATATTCGGATGAGGCGGCACGGTCATGACCAGGCACTAGGGTATAGGTCCATCCTAATGCAAATATTTTAAAGAGGCGTCCAGGGTCTAACCCACACCCCTAATACTACGCTAAGTCCACATCAAGTCTCAATGGAGACGAAACACATAAGGCCACAACATCGAGACCTAAGTCCAAGTTCTAGCGCAGTCTAGCAATATATACATCCTACATATATAATGAGGTCATTAATGCTATAACAATAAATCCTAGTTCATTTATTAGCACACAAAGTTCCCAACAATATTTAAAACAGTTATGCAAGCGAGAACCGTCCACTTGCCTTGATTCGAAGGCAAAAGAGAAATTTGTCAACGAGGTGAATCCTTACGAACAGGGTTCGTTTCCTGTTTCATTAACAACGACAAAATAAATTATAAGAATTTATTTTGGTTTTTCGTTATCTAGGAAAAGGTTGGATTCAAGATATATGCTAAAAATCTTATATGTATATAAATATTTTATTTATTATACATACTCATGTTCTTAATATATATCTTAATCATTATTTCATTCTTGATTTTAATTTCTTAAATATTACATATGTCTTAGCAAAACACTTTTGAAAATCTATTCTTTTAAATTTACCAACACTTAGTCATGGTAAAAATTAAAGGATCAAGAAACAATAATTTTATTTTTATGTTCATAAAGTAAAAATACATTCTTTTTGGCTAATTACAATCTACTAGTTAAATTACGATAAAATAGGCTATAATATACATAAAAATTACGTAAATAATAAAAACATCTAAGCTACTTAGAAATACTTAAATCTGTTAGTTTTGAATTTCGTAATTATTTTATTTAATTAAAAATTGTATTCTTTTCTTTAATACTCTATATTGTGATAATTGTTTTCTTTAGGCATCAAAAGTCGAATAAAATATTCAAAAATACTGTATATAGTTCATAAATCATATTTACAGAACATACATAATTTATAGTAATTTATATAATTAATTTAGAATAACATACGAATTTATTTCGAAAATCAGGTTGTGTGTTTAATCGAATTTATTAACCAGCAAAAACGACATTATAATTTATGAAAATTTTATGACAATTAGAAAACTACATGAAGTCGTCATATGAATTTTTGTATGATTTATAAGCAAATCTAACTAATTAAAATCGATTTTACAAGAGAAATATGTTGTTCGAAATTTAAAAGGAAGTGAATAGGAGCAGGGATTTACAATGGCGACGAGGTGTTTTCGGACGGATCGTTCTCGGTGGTCCGGCTACGGTTCAACGCGGGCTATGCAACAGTTTTAAGTGGGTGGTGCAAGGAGTACTCAGGCGGTGACGGCGTCGAGATTGGTGGACGGACGGCCGAGATATTGGTTCGCGAAGTGGGCGTCGGGCTCAGCTTTCGCTGAAGAGTTTAGTAACTTTGTTTGGGATTTTCGGGCAACTAGATGAGATGGTTGTGGAATGGGGTTAGAGGGCTTTTATAGAGGGGCACGAGAGGGTTCTAGGGGTGCTTTCCATTCCGAATTCCGCTTAAGATTTTGGGAGATATTGGGCTCCGAATCGGGGGCGCTATTCTAGGGTTTCGTTTGAAATAGGTATGAGATCTTGATTAATTTGGGCATGGATAGTATAAGGGAATACGAATGGGAACAATTAGGATGCGATATTCACCTTTCCTTGAATGATAAGCCCCGATTTTTGGAATGATTTTGGGTACAATTGGATGGAGATATGGTGTTGAAGAAGGGAAGAAGAAGAACATAGAAGGATCGTGGCTGCTAACCCCCCATTTTAATGTTATTTACGAAATTGGCTCAAATCTTTTAGATTGTGATAAATATGCCCTTTTTCATTATAATTAATCCGTAAACAAATTGTTATTTTAGATGATTTAGCTCCTTTTCCTTACATATGAATGTAAGTATGTTTATACATTTCATTCATTATTTTATTTTCATTTACACAGGTTCTTTCTTTCTTTTTAATAAAATATCTTTTAAAATTATATTATTGTATTCTTTTATTATATTTTCTAAGATCCAAACATAAATATACTCTCCTTTACTGAAAGCTCACATACCATTTTATTATCTTAGTATACAATTTTAATTTAATATAGTTTATTAGTTTTATCTTCAAATGATGTTTCATATAGTTTTATCTTAATGCTTTGAACACTTTCTTTAGCATAGGTTAATAGGTCCTATTGATATGGGTTAAAAGTATCATCACGGCATTATCGGTTCTTATTAAATTCCTTTTTAATAAATAATGCCAATACTTCTATTTGAGAGGGGAAAAAAATTGTTAACAGAAATTACTATAATAACCTTCTCGAAAAACAGGGTTATTACAGGTGATGCGCGTCCACCATGCCGAGCCGCGTCCAACGCACGGACCGCGCGGTCCGAGGCTCGTCTTTCGCGACGAGGACTTGGTTACCGTCCAACACCCGCACAACGACCCACTTGTCCTAACAGTAGAGCTTGGAGACGTCAAGATCCACCGGGCCCTAGTTGATTCCGGCAGCTCGGTCGACGTGATGTACTACGACACGTTCAAATCACTCGGAAAATCCAAGAAAGATCTTGAAGAAGTCAAGATGCAACTTTCCGGACTTGATGGATATCCTACTTTTCCACTTGGAGTCCTCAAGACTCGCGTGAGTCTCGCCGGAAAGGAGCATCCTACCGAGTTCGTAGTCGTCGATGTCCCAAGGCCGTACAATTTGATACTCGGACCCCCATGGATCCATGGAATGGGAGCGGTGCCCTCATCCCTACACCAAATGGTCCGATTTGCGGATAAGGGTGCAATCGTACGGGTATGGGCTAACCAACTTCAAGCGAGACTATGCGCGAAAGGAATTCGGCCCGATAAGAAGATCGCGGACGGCGATAATGGGCTCGGGCGAGTGGACATCATCACAGGCACCGACCGAGAGCACGGCCCGGACCACCGCGAGCGCGACCCCGACCACCGCGAGCGCGGCCTGACCCCCGCGAGCGCGCCTATCACGAGCGTGACTCCGGCGACTCCCGGTCCTGCGCGACCTTAGTTGAGTCGGCCGATGGTTAGGATTTCATGTAGCGGAGCGGTACTCTTTTTCCCATGTGGTTTTGATGAGGCCCCCCTTAGTTTTGTAGGATTCATGACATTCATGTTTAAATTCTTTATTGAAATTTTGCATTACGCCCAAAGGTTTTTTACATTAGATCGTGTCTTGCACAAAAAATACCAATGTTAACTCATCGCGTTAACGGGTTTGGACCGGACTGGACCGGAACCGGAATATGGACATTTTGTGGACCGAGGACCGGACCAAAATCCACCGGTTTGGTCAAGGTCCGGTCTTTTTTCATGCGGTCCGGTCCAGTTTTCCGGTCTGGACCAGATTTTGTACAACACTACTTAATTACTAAGTTAGGCTACGTTAAGTTAAGGCTGAAAGAGAATACACTAGTGAACTGTAAGAACGAAGTCTTATAATTCAAAAAAGCGTGTGTTCTGCCTTGTAATACTTGTAGGGACTCTCAGTATGATAAGTAATAAAAGTCATTCAGAAATCTTCCACGGAGGTAGAGGTTTACCCAATAGACTAGTTGGTCGAAGTGGGGTTCCTCTATATATAAATTGGTTACATCCCTAGTTGTTTTACTTTGTTATTCTGCTGCCCTAGAACGCCGTCTCTAACAACGTCCTTGACTGAAGACTAACGCATACGATCCCACAAGAAGACGTAGACAAGCTTCTTCAAAGGCGAAATTGATGAAAAAGCAGATGCGCAATACAAGGGGCTCGACTGAAATCATCAAGAGCATCGACAACCTGGGGAGAAAAGGGGTTCGACGAGAATGGAGAAGAAGGATAGTCCAACACTCTCGGCAGCGTCCTAATGAATTCAAATCTTCCGTCCCACATACACGTCCCTAAACACGTCCTCGTTGCCTTTGATTGGGTAAAAGTATAGAATGAATAATTTCTTTTGTGTTTTTTAAAGTCTCAATATAACATTTCACCCAATCAAAGGCAATGGAGACGTGTTTAGGGACGTGTAGGTGGGACGGAAGATTTGTATCACGTCCTAATGTTATTCATGAAGAGGGTAAGGATGGAAATGGGGTATGGGTAATGTTTAGGCATTACTTTTTATTTTAAAAAAATTGTGTTTATTTTAAAAAAGCACGCGGACCTGTTTATTTTTCGATTATTGATAAACATTGAAGTACTTATAAGTTGATAATTTTTTTTACTGAACATTCTTTTTTTTTTTTTTGATCAGATACTGAACATTCTTTTTAGGTGTGAAGTGCAAGTCAATAAAATTTACAATGACAAATCAAATTTTTCCTCTTTTGGCTTCTCATTTACCAATTTTGAGGCTTCTGAAACTCTTCACAGCCAAAAAAAACAAAAAAACCAAAAAAATTTAGAATGACGAACGCAGCCTTAATTAGATTGCGTAATCGAGAATCAAATTGGATTAGAGCAACTGATTGTCATACGTGGCACGATAATCTAGGAAACAACTCCATTGTTTAACGTAAACCTGATCCTTTAAAAATCTTTTCAAAGTCTATCGACAAAACGATGATCAATTTCCGTCACCTCGTTCGTTGTTCCTGCTTGAAATTCTCCTCTGAATTTGTATCTCCCGTGAGTTCGAATGTCAGGGTTTACGAAATCAAGAGCCTTACATCGGAGCCTCAAATCAAAATTGAGTTGGGAATTGATCGACCGCCATCGCCCCGGAAAATGGTGGGGCTCTTGTCCAATTCTTTCGAACCCGGATTTCAATTTGGGAATTTCGAAAAGCTCGTACGTTTTTCGGCGTTCTGAATCCACGCCAGCCCAACATTCACTGAATCCTCCCGTTCATGACCAGGTCCGTGTTAGTGTTCCTGCTTATCTCGGCCCTATTCTTGCCCGTTTTGGCTATTGCTCTGCTAATTTTGCTTTCGTTTGTGTAATTTGGTTTCTTGTTTATTTATTGTGGTATTTTATTGTGTAGATTGATAAGAAATTCAACTTGCATCTTTTTCAAGTCTTAGGATTTGAGGACAATGGCATAAATTTTCTGTGCTCTGACTTATGGAAACTATAATTCTTCTAATGTTTTGGTTATTCATGATCAACACTTAGATAGAGATTACTTTGATTATCTAGTTAGATTTATCATAAATGAGTCAGTCATTTCAATTTGAGCTTATCCTATGTGAGTTTGTATTCTTAGATCTTTTTTAGGTCCATACTTTCTTCATCAATTACAGGTGCTGGATTTTCCAATTGGGAAGGTCAAGATCACTTCTGAACTGAACTTTGTGTCCGAGAAGAGTGAGAAGCGGGTCGATTGTTACAGAGTCCTCAATGAGGATGGAAGGCCGTGTAGCAAGCTCCCAGAGGTAATCTATTAAGTCTGAACTCTGAACTTACAAAGAAGTGAACTATATACAAGCATGCGCAATTTCTGAATCGTATCAGCTGTTCCAGGTTAGTAAGGAGCTGGCTGTTAAAATGTATACCAACATGGTTACCCTACAAGTTATGGACACCATATTCTATGAAGCACAAAGGCAAGGAAGGATATCGTTTTATCTTACTACCAGGGGAGAAGAAGCACTTAATATTGCATCAGCAGCGGCATTAAGCATGAATGATATAGTCTTTCCTCAGGTGAATAAGAGTTAGCTGAACTCTCCAAATAGATTCATTCCTCATCTAGGCTGCATCACATTTTGGAAGTTATGGTAAAAAAAAGACTTATTCTCACCTAAAAAAGATCTAAGAATACAATCTCACCAATGTTCTCATGCTTTTTGCTGATGTTTTTATCATGAGAGATTGAAAGTTTAGCCTTAAGAAACCTTGGTTGATTTTGCAGTACAGGGAGCCGGGTGTTTTGATGTGGCGTGGTTTTACACTGCAAGAGTTTGCAAATCAGTGCTTCAGTAACATCGGTGATGGTTGTAAGGGCCGGCAAATGCCCATTCACTACGGTTCAAGAAAGCTCAACTACGTTACTGTGGCATCAACTGTTGCGTATGACACAAATACTTGCTTCTTTTACTTGAGCTGGTGTGTCCTTTGTATTGAACTTACCTTTTTTAATCATCATTATTGTTATTATTATGATTCTTCCTGTGATAGTACACAACTTCCGCATGCCGTTGGTGCTGCCTATTCTCTGAAGATGGACAAGAAAGACGCATGCACTATCACTTACTTTGGTGATGGAGGCACCAGCACGGTACTTTAGAGAGTTTTACGATTGTCGTCACTTAAATGGAAATTTGAAGAAATTAAGGATGATATCTTTTATATATTTTTCAGGGTGATTTCCATGCTGCCTTAAATTTTGCTGCGGTTCTGGAAGTGCCCGTCATTTTTTTCTGCAGGAACAATGGCTGGGCAATCAGTACTCCTTTGGAAGATCAGCTAAGGAGTATATTCTTAATCTTTCCTTCTTAGGCTCACGAAATTAGTTCACTCGCTGAATCGCGAAAGGACTGTCAAATATCTAACATTGACTGCCTCCAGGTGATGGAATAGTTGTGAGGGGACAAGGTTATGGACTTGGAAGCATTCGAGTTGATGGAAACGATGCCCTCGCCATATACAATGCTGTTTGTGCAGCTCGTACAATGGCTATCAGTGAGCAGAGGCCCGTCTTAATTGAGGTAAGTAGAGCCAGGAGTAAAACTCAAACGATGTGTATCCTGAAATTTTTGAAGGAGAAAAGATTTCTATCTGCCATCAGATGTTTCCCTCTAATATTAACTTGTTTCTTTTCCTGAAACGGTGATAAAGATGCAGGCTAGGCCAAAATGTCACAGCATTAGCTGACGTTTGTCATTCTTCTCCACAGGCCCTAACATATCGAGCGGGTCATCACTCTACTTCAGACGACTCCACAAAGTACCGTGCAGCTGAGGAAATTGAAACCTGGAGAAAGGCACGAGACCCTGTGTTGAGATTCAGAAATTGGATACAAAGTAATGGCTGGTGGACTGAAGCACTGGAATCTGAACTGAGAAGCAAAGCTAGGATGGAGGTAATGATTTCGACTTTACTGTCATCTTATCATAACCTTTGCACTCTATTGGGAAGCTTCATTTTGCTTCTTGCAGCAACTTTTAGTCCCATCTTTCTATTCTAATCACACCCCGTTTTGTAACCTATGCAGGTCTTGCAAGCAATACAAGTTGCAGAAAAACTCGAGAAACCGCCTTTATCTGAACTATTCACCGATGTCTATGATGCCCTCCCCACAGTCCTCCGCGAACAGCAGACGTTGCTTAGGGAGACTGTAACTAGGCATCCAACTGATTATCCAACTGATGTGTCCTTATAAGCAATTATAATTATTAACATGGAATCTCCATTTATTTTGCGCATACTTATTAGAAGTTGAGGTTTTTGCCAGAAACTGCCTGTACGATTGCTCATATTGCCGAAAACCACCGGTTTGATAACAAATCACTAAAACCATTGATATACCTATTTTCGGTAGTAGACAACCAGTGGTGGACGCAGAAATTGACCCGAGAGGAGGCTAAATATCGTAAACTCTCGATAGGCAAAAAAAAAAATCTCTTTCATTCCGAAAAAAAATACCATTCAAGAGCAATGTAATCTTTCAAACAAATTAAAAATCTCTTCATTCCCTCAAAATCAAACAAAAAAACCCTAAATCTGTAGATAATTTATTCAATAGCTTTCATTCTCTCGGTCTTTAATAATTAAAACTAAAAACAAATCCTAACTTAATCCTAATCTAAGCAAAAAGAAAAATCAAACAAAAAAAATCAAATAATGAAACAAACTGGTGTCTCTAATCCGATGGAGTTATTAGAGAAGGCACATTAGTTGTTTTAGCTATTTTTATTTTTTATTTTTATTTTGGAAATCTCAATGGGGGCAACTGCCCCCACTGGGCCTTGAATAGGTTCGTCCCTGTAGACAATCATCCCCACCTTCTTGATTCCACCAAATGTCTATTCAATGTCATTTGTTTTTTGTATTTTATTCTTAAATTGATTTATAAAAAGGTAGGAAAAATGATTATTAGATAAAACATAAATGAAACTAGTTGTAAGAAAATCATATTGTAAAATTCAAACTCTCCATTCCTTTTTCTTATTGGTAGAAGCTGATGAAGATGACTTTGACACGATGTTCACTGCGAGCACGTTGACTTGGGCGCGTGCGCGGTTTTGCTATAGATCCGAGACGACAATTTTCTATCTCCTTTCCTTTTTCTTATTTTTTTTCTATCTTTGTAGTTTGGTTGACATGTCTTCCGACTACTATATATTTAGAGGTTTTTCTTAGTTCTAGGTATCCATTATTCTTTAGATACAATTGATTCATTAGTTTGTATCATGGAGAACTAAATCCTCTTTGGGGGATTATTTATGAAGTGATGCGTTATTGATGAATTCGTGAAGTTCTGGTATAGTTTCCTACCTTGATTAATATCTTTTCTCTTTGTGCTTAATTCCATGAGCTTTGCATAATTCTTTGAGCCTGATCAACTTGTTGAATTGTCATTGTTCTATCGTCTATATTGATTTGTTTCATTGTCTATGTGAGCATATCTTTTCTAGAAGGCAACTTGATTCTAGAACCGTGGACTAGGATTAAAAGAGAGATTTGATTGTTTTATCTTACAATTGACTCGTAAGTGTTCTTGCCTAGGGTTAAGTATTGTCTAGAATGTGGACAGGTGATTGTTTATGATCAGAATTAGAATTAGTCAAGGAAGGCTAAGAAACTGGATGAACTCGTGATCGAATGATTCTTTATGCTGATCTGATTAAATATCCTCTACTTTCCTAATATTGATAATAAAACTCTTCAAAACTCCCTTGTCTTTGCTCTTTTGATTGAACTAAATTGCTTGAGAACACTTAATTCCTCTGAGTTCAACCCCTTACTTGCATGTTATACTTGAATGTTAGTTTAGAGATTAATTTGATTGTTGTATAACGATCTCTGCAGCCTGGTCAGGACACCAAAGAGATAAGTTTTCATTAAAGAGATGTAAGCATTAAAATAACAATGGCAGATGTACACATTAGACCACCAAACGCTAGGTTGTAAACCACCAAGAATAATGAATGAATTGTTTTAAGTTGGAGGAGGGTGTTAAGTCGATCGTTAAGCCTTTGCTTGTTGGAACTTTAAATTACCTTAGTAACATGTACTTTCTTCATCTTCTGCGGTTTCTTTATGAATTTGCTAACATGCAACTAGTGGAGTTTATCAACCCATATGAGATAGTACAGTATCCTCCAATCCAGACAACACTGAGGGATAACATAATCAAATTTAAAAAGTAAAAACAAAGCACACAGAGAGGCATATATAACATAATTTCGATAAGTTAATTCTCACATTTTCACATTTTGCATCAACTCTTCTCACATTTTGCATCAACTCATAGCTCCATTATTTAGTTATGCCAAACATGCAACTCCTTAATGGAAGATTTTTAATATTTTCTCTCCTACGGAGTAGCTTTTTTCTGATTCCCATCTTCATTATTCATGTAATTTTGGCAGGTGGTTTTATAGAGGTATTTAGTTAACTTGCCCAAAAATATAGTAGATTTACTATTATTGCCATGATTTATCAAATCATTGTTTTTCTCCCAGCAAGTGAAACTCACATCATACATAAAGTTCCATCCATAAGTTAAACCATGTCTTTGACTGAATCCACCCGTTGCAGGCTGCTTTGGGCACCCGATGGGATGGAGGGGTCCCGACACTGTAGACCGGAACTTTGGGGATGAGTGGTGTTCCGGCTTCCCAAGCCGGAACTACTCAATTCATTCACACGGAAGATGGTGGGGACGGTGGGTTACTAATTAATTAATTGGATGGAAGATGGGGATGGTGGGTCAAGGGCCAAAACCGGGTCAGATTTTACTTACTATTTAATTAGGTAGGTTGGTGCTTAGCTATCTTTTCAGGGACTTGTCCTCCCTTTTTCTGCAATTTAATTCATATTTTTTTGTTTCATCTTGTGCTTTTCTATATTTTGTGTGTATGTTTTGATTTCAAGAGATCAAAAGGGTCTAGATTTTTTTGCCCTTAAAAAACGGATTGTTTAAAGGGTTAAGTGCCTGGTCTAGTGGACCCATTGGCCCATTCCCACATATTGGCCCGTTTCGCTTCATTAATTAATTCCAAATTACAACTAGTCAACTATCACATGCACAGGGATCCGGCTTCCCAAGCCGGAGCTCCCTCCGTATGTACACCTCCGACCTGCCACCCCGGAACTCCACTGTCCCATCGGGTATATAAGTAACCTGCTGCCGGTGGAATCGGCATTAGCCTAAACCATAAAGGCTATATTTTATATCATAATATAATTGCACAAGGTCATTACCAATATTCCGTTCTATATCCAACACTTTTATTTTCATAACTAGTTGCATACAAACATCAAATCCCATGAGAGCATCAAATTTTTTACACCCATACATACATATATATTTTATACCATGAGAATCAATGTATTTTTTCATTGCTATGTTAATATTGTTCTTACCACCATGTTCCAAGAGATCGAGCATTCTTTTTATTGTTTTTAATTAGTTCAATCCCACTATCGTCGGGTTTCTCAACCATAGTGGGTATGGGGTAAAATTTTCCAACTAAATCCTCAAGAGGATATTACTCAATAGAGGGTTGTTCATTAGTGAATTGTTCAGCAGAGATAGTCATAAGAAGAATTATATCTAGGACACACAACAAAGTTCATCAACACCTGATGGGTCAATTTATTGCCAGAATCCAAGGACAAGTTACATTAAGGTAAAGTTTCTGAAAGTACTAAAAACTAGCATGAATGTACCTCTTTGTCGCCTTTGTTGTGCACCTTGAGAACGAATGCCTAGAACGTCTCAAGCTGCCGCCGCCTTCAACCCCTTTGCGGTTGGATCGCACACCTCGCCTGTCTCTCCCTCTCCCTCTCTCTCCCTTTCTTCCCCTTTGCGGACTACTTCAGTAGTCCTTGACTTGATGAAGCCATAAAAGATGTACAATTTCCCTTTTCTTGTTAACCTTATCCCATCGATTCGCCTCCTTTTTGCATGAGTGCTCCTCAAATCTACTTGATTTACTCAGATCTTGACTCTTTTTTGCTTGTTCGTGCTTACCGAGCCTAGGGTTCACTCCGCTCATCGAACTCAGCCAATTTGTTTTTTGGCTTGACAAATTTGGGTTGTAATTGTGCACTTTAATCTTTCCAACATGGATCCAGAGACAAGGAGGCACGCATCATGGTGAGAATTTGGTACACGAGAAAAGGGTTAAGGGTTAGGAATAAGGGCTTTTTTATTCGCCATGGAGAGGAAAAGGGGAAATGGAATTATTTGAAAAAATTATTTACTTAATTGATAATACTTGTAATATATGTAAATAATATATTTGAAATTATATTTGAAAAAATACTGGATAAGACCCGGTTACGATTAGTTTAATCTTTAAACCTATAACCCAAAATCGCGAGCTAGGCAAGTCGGGCTAGGCAACTCGCGGGCTAGGCACCCTTATTAGGGATGTAAATGAACCAAGTCGTTCACGAGATGTTCTGTGTTCGACTAGGTAAAAATTTGTTCGTGTTTGGCTTGATTTATAAAAGAGCCGGGCCCAAACAGCTTGAAAAGATAAATGAGCCGAACACGAACACATGAAAACTCGATTTGTTTGTTTATGAACGTACAAGCTCAATTGTATGTTCGTGAACAAGCTCATCCAAATATTCATAATATTGTTAGATTGTTTTTAATAAACTTTGTTCATAACCAATGTTCTAAAAAATGCTAGGCGACTTCTAGACGGAGAGGGACCATCTAGCGCCTAGGCGGTCTAAACGGTTGTCTAGACGACCTAGATGGACACCTAGGCACCGCCTAGGCGGGTTAAATGGCTAGGCGGACTGGGACCGCCTAGCGCCTAGACGGGGCCCAGAAGAGATTTTTAGAACACTGACAATAACCCTATATATCATGTATATATATATTTATATGTTTGTATAACTTTTTTTTACCTAAAAAATCGTAGAAGATATAGCTGAATTCTTTGCATTTCATTATGTGCAAACATGTTAGCTCGATTAGTTTACTAACGAACAAACTAGATGAGCGGTTCGTGAACAAGCTCGAGCTCGATAAACACTTAAGCAAACCGAGGCCGAACAAAATATTGAGCTCGAAGCGAGTTCGAGCTCAAATTCGAATTCGCCTATATTTAAATGAACGAAACCTGAACAGTATAAAGTTAAGTTCAGCTCTGTTCGACTACAACCCTAACCCTTATATTATTACTAAAAAACCAACGCTATTGAGTCAACTCTGTGCCCATATATAGCAATAATTATTCTTATTTTACAATTGATCTTTTATTTTCTTGCTTTTTTCTTCATTACATGTACAATTCATGATGGTTGAGAATTTTGTACCCAGTACCTTATATCACAAGAAGAATACGCACAGAAGCACATGCTAAGGTTGTGATAATGCAATAATGTGGTATTCCAAATACACACGAGTAGACATTGCAGTCGTTACGGTTATATCAGGGAAACAACTTCAATTGGATTTGTATGAAGTTAAATGTCACGATTAAAACACTGACCACTATCTGCAGACTACCCACATATTTATCATCAAAAACAAGTTGATGTGACTAAGCCAACACCTTACCTTCTTTAATACCTTGTGATTTGCTCTCTCAGTTGAGAGCCAATATCTAATACTTGCAGAAGTAAGTTACATTGCTCATCTCTTGATTCTGGACTTGCAGCTAGAAGCTGCTGGAGCTGAGAACAGAGATCCGAGACTTCCTGGCTATCGGCATAAGATTCGGAGATCAACTGAATTGCATTAATTTTTTTATCTTGATGCAAATGCGCGTGGTTGGTGGGAACAGGTGGAACAAGGAATGGGTGTAGGAGAAGCTGAGGAATTCTCCACCTCTTATTTCTATCCCATGCAAGGCACTTCTTCATAAGATCCAGAAGCCAGGGATTAGATACTGTTTCATACATGATCTCGTGGTTGGGATCTGTTATCACTTTGAACTTTGCCCAGAACGTCTTGTAGTCTGAAAAGGGTGTCCTCCCATAAACCATTTGATAAAGTATGCAGCCAAGTGACCAAATATCAGATGGACGTCCGCACTTGATAACATTCCCATACTCGTCACTTTCGTTACACATGAATGCCTCGGGTGACATGTAACTCAGTGTGCCCACCTTAAGAAACAACAGTAACAGCAAAAAACCAAGCATATGTTAGTCTTATTTTCTTTTTTCCCCTTCAAATTTTAGAAACTTAGAATAGGTAAAGAAGAAGATATAACCTGTGCATCTCGCTGAATGTTAGTGGTATCACTCATTATCGCTTTTGCAATTCCAAAGTCAATCAGCTTCAGTGACCCTCTTACAAGAAGAAAATTAGCTGGCTTCAAGTCAGAATGAACAATACGCTCTTCGTGAATGGTATTCACAGCTTGGAGTATTTGCTGTCAGGGAAAAAAACAATTATCAACGAGAAAAAACATTCAACTCTTTTCCTTTCTCTGCTGCAGCAAAAGATACGGATGCAAACACATAAGCAGCACGACAGAGTTCTGAAAAATTTAATTCAGCACCATGGAGTTGCCATACCTGCCAGTAAAAACGAAGCCAGTTCTGATCGATGGTTGTGTTGCAGGTTTCTAATTCCCTCCACTTCTGAGAGAGCATATGAGCTAAATCTATTTCACCATACTCGAGTACCATGTATATATACCCATCATCTTTGATTACGCCATCGCTGTTCACCACTGACCCATTCATGACTTCTTCAAGTAATGCTTTATCTGTAACCTGAATTGACCAGTTTAAATGTAGTAACACAAATAGTGGAAAGAAAAAGGAAGTCATGTCACCGAACCCAAGTACATTGGAAAATGAAGGAAATGCCGTTTAGTAAGACAATATCCTTAGGTGGGATTTCGCATATCCATGATTAGGAAAAACAATGCATGTCAGAGGAATAGTGATGCTGCCCTCCCATCATTTCAGCCAGTTGTTTTCCTAATCAAATTGCCTTTAATTTTCTCAACTGCAGATACTTGTGCTGCTCATTTATATGAAAATACTACAGAGATTGATGATCAAGCATCATTTCCAACATACCTCATAGTCTATGAGTTGTATGATATGATCTTTTCCCTTCAGCTTGTTCAGATACAAAATTTCCTGACAAAACCCATATGCAGTGGCATAGTCACGGCCTCTCAGCTTGATTTTCTTCAGGGCATAGATTTTACAATCTGATGAAATTACTTTGTGAACCTCACTGCTTCCACCACTTCCTATCTTCCCAAGCCTTTGGTATAGTTTGCCGTTGACCTTAAAAAACATATCAGGATCATAGTTCTTCTTGCGAGAAGCTGCAGCACCCTTTTCGGTTGTAGTTTTCACTTGTTTCTCTATCTTGGCAGCCTCAACTTTCACATTTGAAGATGCACTCTTTGATGGCAAACCCTCTGATCTCACATCCAAAACCTCACCTGCATGTTCACAACCTTTGATGGGCTTATGAGTAGGTATAGATGAATTCTTCGATATTTCACTTTCCGTAGGTGCATTGTGAGCTTCCTTCACACCGTGGACATTTCCACCAGAAGTTGAAGTTTGAGCAAGATTGGCAGCAGGAACTGTCCTAAGGTCATTGCTTGGATTAACTGAAGCATATGATAGACCGACCACATTGTCCTGCGCTTGATCAAGATGAGATGATGAACAAAATGTTGTTGAGTTAGGCACAGGTGCTGATGCTCCATGCACAGATATTGAAGTGGCACAAACTGAAGATTGGGTCATAGGATGAGTTGCCTCTGTTTGCAAAAAGCTCCTAAAATTGTCCAGCTGACCCTGGAGAGCTGACCTCCTAATGGCAAATGAAGAAGAAGTAATACCATCAGCTCTCAGACCTATATCCATGTCCATGCTTTGAGAAGTGTGTTGCTTTTCGTCAGCTTTGATGATATGTGCTTGATCACTTGTGTCCCATTCTGCTTATAACAAAGCAAGTGAAATAACATGAGAACAAGGGTCCATTCCAGTGGCCATTCAGTCTTTGGCCCCAGTACTGAGAACAATAACTGAAGAAAGGCATACTCCTCCAATTACTTGAGCCATTAAGAACGTAATCAATCATTCAAATTTGGAAAATTAGCCCCATATCAAGCATCAATAGACAATTAGAGTTTTAAGCATGCTTCAAGAAGATGCATAACATTTAAAATGAGAAATGGACACTGAAGTATTATAAGACGAGAGAAAAGGTATTCCCATACCCCGTGAAGTGGCATTGCTATGGCCTGCAAAATGAACCTTCCTTGATCCGTCAACCAACGGAAGGTGCTCAGAATCTATCGGAGACAACATATTTGCATGGCCTTCGTTGCAGAGGTTGTCAAAGCTATTATTTGTCATCGTTTCTGAGATTGATGGAGGTGTAATTGAGGCGTCCTCCTGGGTTTGAATAGCAACTGGGGCAGTCTCTTTGGATTTAATAAACAAGCTCTTATTTGCTTTATTGGGCGCCTCTTTTTGTGAGTGCAATATGCGCCTAGGCATCAAACTGCTTGATTGCATTGTGTCTGCCATTTTAGTTCAAGCAAAGTTTCAAATAACCAAATGAAATCCGTGAAATTCATAGATTTTACAGATGTAGCCTTCAAACCCAGGTTCAGTTGCATTTCACTGACAAATCGACAACTATAGGGTTTCAAATGATTGAAGCCCTAATATCCAAACCCGGCCGATTAGCAAGCATAGCAGACGCTAAATCAGAAGCTTAGGGCAACACATCACATTAAACTAAACCGGCATGAGGAGTGAAAAAGAAGAGACAGAGAAAAAGAGAGGTACTTAGAGGGCGGCGACGTTTGAAGGCTGCTTGAACATTCCGAAGGAAATCCGGGGAAGAAGTTGAGGTCAACGAGGACGAAGAAGCAGGAAAGGGACTCTCCCTTACGCTCGAGTGGACGGGATTAGTGCTCTTCGCGTTTACCTGCGGGGCCGGAAGGTTAGCCTCCCCCTCCATTGCTGGATCTCTGCTCGCATCTCGGAACTCTAGAAAGAACAGACGGATTCAAAGCGAAACAGCTTCGATTAGAACATCAATTGACAGAACTTTAAGCTCAAACAACGGAGAAATTCAGGCAAATCTCACCAGTCGAACGCCGACCGAGAGGGAGAGATGAGGGCCACGATGACGAAACTTTTGAATTGGGGACAATGGCGCTTCTAAAACACCCTGCAGAAGTAGACGGTTTGGGCTCTAGAATTGGGCCTTCTACATCTAAATACATCGAGGTTATAACTGTTTTTTTTTTCGGGAAATTTGGTCGAGTAACCCTCAGGTTTAGTTTTTTTTTTTTTAATATAAAAGGAAAAATATTAGGCTAGTTCCGAATTTCCTATAAAGCGATCAATTATCTTTTTGCATCCAAATGGATAAGGTATCTAAGGACCGGATCGGAACTGATTGAACAAGTCGACATTTGACAAAACGATGCGGTATGCAATCGAGTTGGCCTCCTTGAAGACATATCGGACCCCCAACTCAAAAACTTATGGAGCAACAATTGGACGTCTGCCCATATGAGCTCCACTTCCCACGGGCAGCTCCAATCCCCCAACACTGCATTAACCACCTACAAGTTGTCTCCTTCAATCACCAAACGGGCAACGCCATACCGGATGACTTCAATAATTCCTTGCCGATGCACAAAAGCTTCGGAAAATACCACGGAACGCCGTCTGACAAAACTGCCATTAAGGACAACAATGCCTCTTGTAGAATTTCTGATAATAAAACCATACGAGGCAAACCCAAAGGAGTTCACAGCACCATCAATGTTCGGTTTAAAAAAAGTATTTGCGGGTTTAGTCCATCTAAAGTTCTCTCTTTTGTTGGTTTGGTATACAATTTTTGAGCCCTCATCTTTGTCAGCTTTGACTGGTTGTTTCGAAAGCATATCTCTCTTCAAATCGGTCATATTTGCTTGGACGCAAATTCCATTGTTTCTTTGGGATTTATATAGGGTTGGCTACTCCCATCAAAAATGTTTTTGTTCCTAAGAAACCATGTACATCACCAGAGGTTGAACATGGATTCAATTTGAGTTGTATTGAGTCTAGTTCGCATCTCATTAATAAAGTCCAGCGGGTCTCAATTTTGTGCATCTAGTTGTCCCATCACTCAATGAATTGCGAGATTAAGCGACGAGCATGGTTGCATTCAATAAAAAGGTGAAATGCATCTTCATTTTGTGATATGCAAATACCACATCGCTACAACACTACGATATGATTCGCAGCAAATTTGGGTTTAGTAGGAAGTCCATTACGACAAATTTTCCATATGAAGTTTTTCTACTTCGGTGGAATATTTAATTTCCATATCCATTTGATGTCGACTCTAGGACTTGTGTTGTTATCTTGAATCCAATTTATTGTGGCATTGGTAGAGTACCACCCATTATTACTTGCTTTCCAATACAGAAGGTCTGTCAAATTATTAACCAGTAAGATCATCTTGGTGATCTCATTAACATTGTCATGATTCAGTACTTGTCTTAGTTTAAGTACATCCCAAGTTTTATCATCCCGTATGTATGAGCATACGAATTCTTCCTCATTAATCAAATGTCGAGCCTCCGTCTTTGATTTAATGTTGATATTAGGAACCCAATAATCCTTCCAGAACCGGATGGTTCTCCCATCCCCAACTTGCCACGATAACCCCGAGAGAAAAATATCCTTAAGGCTCATGAGTTTGGACCACTTCCATGAAGTTTTGTGTTGTTTGTTGTAGGTCCATAGGTTTTTTTGTTTTAAGATTATTTTTTTCTGACGATTTTAACCCATAAGTTCCCCAGGTCCGCAATTAGTTTACACAGAAGTTTCATTTGTAATGCTTGCTTCATTTCTTCGGCTTTAGCGATACCAAGCCCACCGTGATGAGTAGGCCTGCATATCGAATTCCAACTTATTAACGGTTTGTATCCGCTAGCCTTATTCTAGAACAAGTTGCTATTGATCTTGTCTAGTTCATGATGGGTAGCTTTGGTTAGGTAGAAAGATTGCATTAAATAGTTTGGTTGTGTAGAAAGATTGGCCTTAATCAGAGTTGTCTTGCCTTCTTGAGAAACCGTTTTAGCTTTCCATTTCGTTAGTTGGTCCCTTATTCTTGATGTGTATGCACTGAGAGTATTCTTGGTAACCCTTTCGTTAATGAGGGGACATCCTAGATACTTGTCCAAGGTTCTAATATTTGTTATGTTGAAGGTTTGGTTAATCTGATTTTCAGTCGCATTGTTTAATTTGTGTTTTTTTTGCTTGAAATGTTGATTTGTGGAGGTTGACTTTCTGATCAGATACTTGGCAGTATTCGTGTATGTTGGGACGCTATCAAGAACGCTTGCATACTTGTTAGTGTTCCACACAATCGTCCCTTAGTTTTGATATGACAAACTCACTTTGATTCTAATAAAGTTGTCCAAGTGTTCAGGAACGCCAATGACCAGAAGGACAACAAGTGTATATGGGCGTCCCATAAGCTTAGGGACGCTAGCTAACAGGAAGTAAGGACTAGCTAAAGACTACTTGAGCAAGGACGGAGTCCCAAGCAAGTAAGAACGCAAGAAAGGAGTCCTTACTCACTAGCCGACAGGATGACATCACTCGACAATGTTTGATCATCCAAGGACACGTGGAGACCGATCCTGTAGCGGAGTCCAACACTACGTGGCGGACGATCCTGTTGCAGAGTCCATCAACACGTGGCGGCCGATCCTGTAGCGGAGTTCATCATACACAGTTGGATACAGGAAGCTTCCTCATCACCGCCCTACTACGTGGAGGAAGATCCTGTAGCCACGTCCATGAAGGGCATGATCGTCCCAAAGAAATGACGCCCTTCCCCAAGTCCTATAAATAGCCCCAAGGCATTTATTGTGACGCTAACGCTTTCAGGAATATTCAAAGAGAATCAGTAGAAAGCGGCTCACTCAAGAACACGAAGAACTAACTCAAGAACTCAAGAACAGTGATAGATCTTGTGTTAGATCGAGTGAGACTTGTAACCGAATCACAAAAACAGTTTGTAACAGAAAACCCAAAAAGAGAGATAGAGAGTTCTGCGAAGTACTGCAGAACGTAGGAATAGAGTCCTTTAGTGGATTGAACTCGCTTAAGTTGTAGGCTTAGAGGAGTCCTTTACTAGTGGACTTAGGGAAAAGCTAAGTGCCAGAGAACTGTAAAGACTCGCCAGTACAACTGTAAGGACGTTCAATAGAAAGGAAAGAACTATTCAAAAATCCTCCAAGGAGGTAGAGGTTTACACTCAAGGACTACTTGGTCTTGAGTGGTTCCTCTATAATTCTCTGCGTTCATCTATTTTCTGTTTAGTACTTAATTTCCGCTGCTTTACTCAAGGACGCCCCTACTCCTCGTAGGGACGCCTAACCTAAGGACTCCTTTATCAAAGTAAAGGACGTCCCTCAGTACTAACGATCCAACAATTGGTATCAGAGCAGGCGCTCTAGATTCTTACTGAGTTGTAGGTAAAGATGGACATGGAACCTATTGGAATCTCTTTTGTAAAGCCTCCGCGCCTAACGGACGGCAACTTCAACCGATGGAAGACTAGGTTTGAAAATTTCTGCAGAGGTCAAAACTATCAATGCTGGAAGGTTATTTTGAAGGGAGATCTCAAGGTTCCCGCTGACAAAGCTGATAAGGAGGACGAGTGGGGTCCTGATGAGTTCAAGCTGATGGAAACCAATGCAAAAGCTATCTGTTTTCTTCAAGCGTCCTTGTGCGAAAGGGACGCCACTCGAGTTGGCAACTTGCCTACAGCGAAACAACAGTGGGAAGCTCTTGAGAAGTTCCATGTGGGAACCACTGAAATGAAGGAGGACGTCCAGCTGAAAATCAAGAAAGAGTTCTATGCTTTTAGCATGCTGCCAAATGAAACGGTGAATGACTACTCATACCGCTTTGAGGCCCTTGTCACCAAGATGAGGAACTTGGGCATCCCAGAAACAGAAATCTCCATGAGGAATAGAGTTCAAGTGGTCATTGACGGTTTGACCGGGGTCTGGAACTTTGACAGGACAACGTTCAAAGAAAACACAGCCAACAAAACTCTAGACATGGAAGAGATCTATGGGAAGCTTAGGCAGTACGAAGAAAGAAGAGTCTCTAACATGGCTCAGCTAGGAAAGAATCCTCAAACTGATCTTGCTTTGGCGTCCACAACACCAGAGTACGCCGAGTACCTACGTGGCCAAAGAGATCTAGCATTGATGATGCAAAACAAAGAAACACTTGAGAACTTGCGTCCCAAAGAAAAAGAAAGAAAGCCAAAGGAAGAGATTGACTCAGATGAGGAACTTTCTCTTATTCACAAGGCTCTCAAGTACTATAACAAGAAGAACAAGCATAGTAGTAAGAGCAAGTTCTACAAAAAGGAGAGTCCCAAGTACACAGAGGCTGAAATGAAGGAACTCACATGCTACAAATGCAACAAGAAAGGACATTTTGCCAAAAAATGCACTATGGGAACATCCTCCAAAGACAAGAAGAAAGCTCTCATTGGAGCATGTACAGCTGCATGGGATGATCTCAGTTCAAGTGATGATGAACGTGACGATCAAGTTGCATACATGGCAGTAGAGGACGCCCCAGTTGTTGAAGAGAACGCCTCCGACAATGAACAAGAGGTAACTCATGATTCCATGATGCGTTCTTTAGAAAAATGTTCAAAACCAAAACTACTTAAACTCATTGGTAAAATAATGGAGGAAAGTCTTGCTATGAAAAGAAGAATGGATGAACTTGAAGATGAAAACATTGTAGTTGAATGTGAAAATTGTAGTACAATGACTATTCAACTAGAGTCCTCTTGTGAAGAAACTAAGTCCCTAAAAACTGAAATCATGTGTCTCAAACTTGAGAACGCTAAGCTTAGGGAAGAAGTGAAAGTAATGGGTAAGAGTCCCATAGTTGAAGAAGTGAGACCAATGGTCTTCGTCCCAGCTAAGAGAGGTCTAGGTTATGAATCTAACACTAAGAACTCTCTTCCTAGTGATTTTGAGGCAAGTAAAACTTCAGAACTTGAACTTGAACGGGAGAAAACCAAAAATCTTCTTGAAAGAATTAGAGTTCTAGAGAGTGGGGAATTAGGAAAGGAAGACTACTACACTAACTCCACTAGTCATAAGATTTACAAGAAGATCGCTAAAGGGGACGGTTCAAAAGTGTGTAATCCTTAAAAGATGAAAGAAAACAAGATTCAGCGTCCCAATAAGAAATACTATCTTGGTACTTACTATAGGACGTGTTGGTACTGTGGACAAGGAGATCACTTCAAATATGATTGCTTAAAACTCAAAGAAGATGTTGAAAATAGAAAAGCTGCTAGGACTAACAACGAAAATGCTAAGTCCGTTCCTAAGGCTATCCTAGGCGTTCTAGACGCTCTAGGAACTCTTTCCGCAAGCATGCTATTTCAAATGATGTGAATATTAATGACTACATGCCAGAACCAGAGTTCTATTTCTGTAACGAACCAGGTAAGGAACACCTTGCCTGGGTCGCCAAACACTAACGTTGTTATGGCAGGTGGAAGTGAGGGGACGCCCATGGATCATTGATAGTGGCGCCTCAAATCATATGACAGGAAGCCAGATCCATCTCACTTCTATCAAAAGTAGTGTCACGGGAGGAACTGTTTCGTTTGGCAACAAGGGCAAAGGAAAGATCAAAGGAACGGGAACTGCTATACTCAACCCGTCCATCAAAGCAACAAATGTCAGTCTTGTTGAAGGACTTGGCTTCAATCTTCTTAGCGTCTCCCAGATGTGTGATCAAGGTGAAAATCTAGTCACATTTGACTCAAAGGAGTGCCTCGTCATCAACAAGAAATCAAACAAAGTTGTTCTCAAAGGAGTTCGCAAGAACAATATCTACATCTTCAATCAAGAATTCAAGCCTAAATCAGAGTTGTGTCTATCTGCATCAAAGGAGGACGCTGATCTCTGGCATCGCCGACTTGGCCATGCTGGACCAAGCACAATCCTTAAACTTCACCAGCGAAATCTTGTGAAAGGACTTCCCCGAATTGATCCTGAGAAAGTTGAACAGTGTGAAGCTTGCATCAAAGGGAAGCAAACAAGAACGTCTTTCAAATCCAAGAACGAAGTTAGTACAAAGAAGCCTTTGGAACTGCTCCATATGGATCTTTGTGGACCCATGAAGACGTTGAGCTATGGTGGAAAGAGGTACATTTACGTTCTTGTAGATGATTTTTCTCGATTCACTTGGGTTCTTTTCTTGGCAACCAAAGCAGATTGCTTCAATGCGTTCAAAGTCTTCATCAAACAAGTGGAAGTTGCTCTCGAGACGCCTCTCAAAGCCATAAGATCAGACCATGGAACGGAGTTCCAAAATTCAGAGTTCCTGGCCTACTGTGATCAACATGGAGTCTCTCACAACTTCTCAGCTCCAAGGACTCCTCAACAAAATGGAGTTGTGGAAAGAAAGAACAGAACGCTAGAGGATATGGCAAGGACTATGCTCTTGGCAAATAGCGTTCCAAAGTACTTCTGGGCGGAAGCTATTGCTACAGCATGTTATATCATCAATTGTGCCATGATCCGTCCTCTGCTGAAGAAGACGTCCTATGAGTTGTTGAATGGAAGGAAGCCTCGCATTGATTATCTCAGAGTTTTTGGATGCAAGTGTTTCGTTCACAACAATGATAAAGAAAAACTTGGAAAATTTGATGCAAGGAGTGATGAAGCCATATTCCTTGGATACTCTCTTACCAGCAAAGCATATAGAGTTTTCAACAAAAGGACTCTAAAGCTTGAGGAGAGTATTCATGTTGTGTTCAAAGAACGTTCATCTCATAAAGAAAAACCAAGTAAGAAAGAACGTTCTTCCTCACAACAACAGGACGACTCTGAAGATAAAGCTGAAGATTGGAGTTCTGGAAAATACTATGTCTCTAAGGACGCATCTCCAAATCTTGAAGAAGTCTCAGTGGACGCTCCCAGTGTTGTTCAAGGAGTTCCCTCTCGTAGTGAATCCCCAGTTCGACAAGATGTAGCTGAATCAAGTCAACAAGGCGAGCAACGTCAAGGTGTGTACGCTCTCTCTAAGGAGGAACACATTGAGGACGATGCTCAAAGTGATAGTGATGATTCTGATGGTGACATTGATCCAAGATTTGCTCATTTGTTTCAAAGGGAGTCCCGTTTCTCTAGGGACCATCCAACTTCTCAAATTGTTTCTGATCCTTCTCAAGGAGTTCAAACAAGGTCAGCTGCAAGCAAGTCCCAAAGTGCAAATTTAGCGTTCTGTGCGTTCAATGCCTTTGTCTCTATGGTGGAGCCAAAGGATATCAAAGAAGCACTCCAGGACGCTGATTGGATTCAAGCAATGCAAGAAGAACTCAATCAGTTTGAAAGGAACAAAGTTTGGACTCTTGTCCCACGTCCAAAAGGCAAAAATATCATAGGGACGCGATGGGTGTTCAGAAATAAGCTTGATGAGAGTGGACGTGTGTCAAGGAACAAGGCAAGACTGGTGGCTCAAGGATTCAAGCAGGAGGAAGGCATAGACTATGATGAGACCTTTGCTCCTGCTGCTATAATTGAAGCCGTTCGTCTTCTCATTGCCTTCGCCGCTCACAAAGGATTCAAGTTATTTCAGATGGACGTCAAGACTGCCTTTCTCAATGGAAAGCTAAAGGAGGAAGTGTACGTTGCTCAGCCGCCTGGCTTTGAGGACGCCTCTCACCCAGATCATGTGTACTACTTGGACAAAGCGCTCTATGGACTCAAGCAAGCCCCTCGTGCATGGTACGATAGGTTTGCGTCCTTCCTTTTGTCTCATGGGTACACTAGAGGTTCAATTGATAAAACTTTGTTTATAAAGAAAGTTCACAAGGACATTTTAATTGCCCAAGTCTATGTTGATGATATAGTCTTTGGTAGTACTAACATGAAGCTTGTAGATGAGTTCAAGTCCTTAATGAGTAGTGAGTTTGAGATGTCCCTCATTGGAGAACTCAATTTCTTCTTGGGACTTCAAATCAATCAACTCAAGGAAAGGACGCGCATTCACCAACAAAAATATGTCCGTGAAATGCTTGATAAGTATGGGATGAACACGTCCAAACCTGTTGCCACTCCTTGTTCTCCAAACTCGCGTCTTTACGCAGACGAACAGGGAAAGGACGTTGATCAAAAGCTTTATAGAGGGATGATTGGTTCTTTGCTCTACTTGACCGCAAGTCGTCCCGACATCATGTTTGCCGTTTGCTTGTGTGCACGCTTCCAGGCGAATCCAAAGGATTCCCACATGCAAGAAGTCAAGAGGATCTTTCGCTACCTCAAAGGACGCGACGATCTTTGCCTTTGGTACCCCAGGAAGACGTCCTTCAAGCTTGTTGGCTACTCGGACACTGATTATGCAGGTCATGTGATTGATAGGAAAAGCACCTCAGGAATGGCACAATTCCTTGGTTCATGCTTAGTCTCTTGGGGATCTAAGAAACAGAACTCTGTGGCGCTTTCAACTGCGGAAGCCGAGTACGTTGCTGCTGCTTCGTGCTGTTCACAAGTTATCTGGATCAAATATCAACTAGAGGACTACGGTATCAATCTTGAAACTATACCCATTCGTTGTGATAACACAAGTGTTATTGAAATTTCAAAGAATCCCGTTTTTCATTCACGCACAAAGCATATTCATATAAGACATCATTTCTTGCGTGATAATGTTGAACTAGGACTCATTAGTATGGAGCATGTAAGAACTGAAGACCAAATAGCTGATATTTTCACTAAGGCACTTGATAGACGTCCCTTTGAGCATCTCAGGTTGCTCTTGGGGATGATAACTTTTAAGTAGCAAGTCCCGTTCTACTATTCTCTCAATGATTGGCTATGTTTTGTAGATTCTAAGTGTTTAAGGACTGTTATGCATTGAATTCATATTTGCAAGGACGCTAGTCTAAAACTTCATGTGTTTGCTACTTTGGAACGCCATTCAAATTTTCTCTATTTTGTCTTGAAAAGAGTATCCCTGATCACCCAACCCTCATTATAAGCCGAAATGATGGGAACTCTATGCTTACCCTAGCCGAGAACTCCGCAAAAGCGTCCTATGAGCTTCATATTTTCTTTTACGGGACGTACTTGCGTTGTTCTCAACTGGTTCGAAAGGTAATCACAAGAACGGTAAGTTGGTTGTTGGTTTGCTTAAGGAAGTTTGCTTGAAGAGGTTAATTTTTGCTAAGTATGAGAGAACGCTCAGTGTTTGTTGCAAAGGACGCCAGTTCAGTTTTGAGGAGCAGTTGAAGAGTCAGATTTTTGAACTTTTGAAAGTGTGAACAGTGACCGTTACTTTTGCTCTAATCTTAAGGGGGAAGTTTTGCCACGTGTCGCACAGTAAAACAGTGTTAATTACCATTTGTGCCACCGCTTCCTCTATATAAGGCCAGAACAGTTGCAATCAAATTTATTACGCTCAACCACTTTCTCGCTCTCAAATTTGCTCTGACTTCTCTCTAGAACTCCGGCGACTTTCTCTCTCTACACTTCATCTGAAAACATGTCTCAAAGACAGTTGAACGTAGCCGGATCTTCCACCGGCGGGAAGCGCAGAAAGCTGGTAAAGTCCCACTACATAGAGAAGCCCAAACCTATAGTTCTCAATGAGTCTCTATTGGACTTTATCAACAGAAAGCCAAGGACCCTGTACAACTTGATAAGGGAACGCATGAACAAACCTGATGTAAAGAATGACGCCGTCAAAACAAGGAACTACGAGCGGTTCATCGAACGGTTCGTCATTCAAGGCCTCCACAACACCAATTACAAGGACTTGCCAGGACGGATGGACGACGTTCTCTTCTTTTCACAGTTTGGAGGTGAGAATCTGGGTCCTTTACTTGATCTTATCCCCGACCTCCATAACGCCGTTCTTCCCGATTTCCCGATGTACCCAAAGGACTCTTTGGCTTATAAAATGATTAAAGCAAGAGTACCAAGTCCTTCTCCACCACCACCTAAAGTTCCTACCCTTACCACCAAAAAATTACTGAAGTGTCCTGCACCTTCTTCTCCCCCCTCCAAATCTTCCCAACCCTTCTCCACTTCCAAACCAACGGAGATTGTGGACAAGTTCCCTTCCCACTTAAAGGAGGGACGCTCCAAAAAGGTTCACGACCCAAGGCCCCTCAAAAAGGCCAAGACATCCAGCGTCCCATCCTCTAAACCCTCAAAAAGGCCTAGCACCACAAAAAGGTCTTTCAACCTCTCCAAAGAATCCACTCCTCCCCCTCAACCAATCTCAATCGTCCAACTTCCTACTCCTCCTCCGTCCCCCCAACCTTCCAAAACAAATGCTCTCATTCCATTTCCTCCCAAACCTTACTCCCCCCTAAACCTTGCCAACTTCCCCAAAGCCCCGGCCCACATCTCTCCCCCCAAAGACCCCGAGACCCCCAGATCTCGCCGTCCATCATCTGAGAGTGGACCAGAGGACGTTGAGAAGCGTCCAGCCCTTGAGCACACCTTCAAACGCCGCAAAGCCGGTGAATCTCCCAAGGTGCTCATGGTTCAAGCTGCTCTAGAGCCCGAGCACATCTCCTCCTCTTCCTCTAGCTCATCTGAGAGCAACAGCGGAACGCCTCAAGCCAATGCTGAAGGAGTTTCCCCTATCATTGACGTTGTTGGGGACTCCGACGACGAGGCTGAAGGAGTTGAGAATGCTCCCGCTGAAGCACAAGTAGCTGAGGACGCTGGCGAGCACCAGGTACCTCAAAAAGACGCCGAGCCAACTCTTTCTGAAGAGCTCGAGCGTGATGCTCAGGAAGTCCCACCCTACAACCAATCTCTCCCCATCCTCAACCCCTCCCAAGCTCCACAAGAAAACCCCTCCCCCTCAATCCAAACAGAATCCCATGACGTCCCCGCGGACGCTGAGCGAGCAACAGAAAATCAAACAGAGGCTCAAGACGCTGAGGGCACGTCCCAAGGTCAGACCTCTGGTGCCGATCAAGCCACAGCTGGTGGCGATGCAGAAAAAGAACAAGGCACAGAGGACGCTCCTTCAAAGGACGCTTCTGATAGTGACTCGGAGAAAGCAGAAGACGAGTCAGATGATGATGAGGACTCTGAGTCCCCTAAGGGCAAGCGCAAAAGGAAGAACGCTGATGTGCCCGTTAAAGTCCTTAGTCCACTCATTTACTCTGAAGAGTGGCTAGCCTCCTTTGACGATGAAGCCGTTCAGGAGTTCCTCGAGCTTCTGAAATTCCAAGGATGGCAGAACGTTGGACTAGCGCCGACAACTGTTGACAAAGAACAGGTGAAGGCGTTCTACAGGGATTTGCTCTACAAGGCAAAAGATGGCTCCCTCCACTTCAAAATTGAAGGTGAGAAAGCTTCAGTCACAGAACGCCAAATGCGCTCCTTCCTTGGTCTTAGTCCACGCAAGCCACCGTCCGATGCTCTTAGCTCACTTCCTGAAGGCGGCTTTGAAACGGCTGATCAAGAACTGCCTCTGGTTGAGCACATCTTTCAGGGCAAAAGGCCTATGGGACTTGACAGGGTAGCTCACGTTCTGAGCAAAGTTGGCGCAATCGTTCACTACTTCATCTGTCGCGCCATTCTTCCAAGGCAGGAGAAGCGTTCAATTGTGCAAACTCATGACATAATCTTAATTGACGCAATCCTTGAACGCCGCCCAATCAACTTAACCAGAATTGCTATGCAACACATGACCAAGTGTGGAAGGAAGAGGCACGCCTTGCCGTACCCTGGAGTAGTGAAGGCGATCTTGCAGTCCCAGGATGCTTATGATGAGAGCGCTCCTTCTGAAGAACTTGGCTTAAAATGGAATGCCAAGAAAGGACTTGTTGAGATAAGGCACAATGAAGAGCTCCCGTCCGTTCTGAAACAGTTAGAAGCTGAGGCTGAGGAAGCAAGACTGAAAGCCGAAAAAGAACGCTTAGCTGCTGAGGCTGAGGCCGCAAGGCTTAATTCCACACCTCAAGCGTCCCCTCAAGATCAAGAGCCCGCCGTAGACCTTACAACCCTTGATCAAATGCTCTTAGGGACTCCCTCTTCTCCAGCTCTTCCCACGGACGCTCCTTCATCGAGTTCAGGTCCTTTGCCCCGTTCTGCCCCTGCAAACATAGCTCAGTATCCTCCAGCAGAACTCATGGGAGAAATTATGGACAACCAGTGCCTCATCTTCTCCGCCTTAAAGGACTTGTCATCTGCGTTCTCCAAGGCTGCTGAACTTCAAGAGCAACTGCTAAAGTTTTATCACGACCAGCGCCGTTCCCAGTGATTGCCACCACCCCTTTTATCCCCTATTTTATTGCCTTTGCTTCTTTTGAACTTCAAACTTATGACCTTGGTCTGTAATAACTCTAATTTTGTTTGAATGGCAATTCCACTATTTGCTTGCATGTGTTTGTCTAAGAGTTCCACTGCCTTTAGTTATGTGTTTGTGCTTAACGTTCTTATCACTTGTTATCCTTTTCGATGATGCCAAAAGGGGGAAGTGTAGTTTTGCAGAGATGCGCTACAAATTAGTTATCTAGAATAAGCAAGTGTTAAAGGGGAACTATTAAGTGAAAGGTCCAAGGAACGCCCATGCTAGAATAACAGAGGACGCTTAGAAACTTTTCTAGGACGCGACTCTCCCCTTAAAATCCAAAAGCTAGAGAATCAAAGATTGAAAACTTGTGCTAAATGATGCTTTCAAGTTTTCATGCATGCTAAGTTCAAACGCCAAAACTATTTTGCTGAAGAGTTTGTCATCATCAAAACGGGGGAAATTGTTGGGACGCTATCAAGAACGCTTGCGTACTTGTTAGTGTTCCACACAATCGTCCCTTAGTTTTGATATGACAAACTCACTTTGATTCTAATAAAGTTGTCCAAGTGTTCAGGAACGCCAATGACCAGAAGGACAACAAGTGTGTATGGGCGTCCCATAAGCTTAGGGACGCTAGCTAACAGGAAGTAAGGACTAGCTAAAGACTACTTGAGCAAGGACGGAGTCCCAAGCAAGTAGGAACGCAAGAAAGGAGTCCTTACTCACTAGCCGACAGGATGACATCACTCGGCAATGTTTGATCATCCAAGGACACGTGGAGACCGATCCTGTAGCGGAGTCCAACACTACGTGGCGGACGATCCTGTTGCAGAGTCCATCAACACGTGGCGGCCGATCCTGTAGCGGAGTTCATCATACACAGCTGGATACAGGAAGCTTCCTCATCACCGCCCTACTACGTGGAGGAAGATCCTGTAGCCACGTCCATGAAGGGCATGATCGTCCCAGAGAAATGACGCCCTTTCCCAAGTCCTATAAATAGCCCCAAGGCATTTATTGTGACGCTAACGCTTTCAGGAATATTCAGAGAGAATCAGTAGAAAGCGGCTCACTCAAGAACACGAAGAACTAACTCAAGAACTCAAGAACAGTGATAGATCTTGTGTTAGATCGAGTGAGACTTGTAACCGAATCACAAAAACAGTTTGTAACAGAAAACCCAAAAAGAGAGATAGAGAGTTCTGCGAAGTACTGCAGAACGTAGGAATAGAGTCCTTTAGTGGATTGAACTCGCTTAAGTTGTAGGCTTAGAGGAGTCCTTTACTAGTGGACTTAGGGAAAAGCTAAGTGCCAGAGAACTGTAAAGACTCGCCAGTACAACTGTAAGGACGTTCAATAGAAAGGAAAGAACTATTCAAAAATCCTCCAAGGAGGTAGAGGTTTACACTCAAGGACTACTTGGTCTTGAGTGGTTCCTCTATAATTCTCTGCGTTCATCTATTATCTGTTTAGTACTTAATTTCCGCTGCTTTACTCAAGGACGCCCCTACTCCTCGTAGGGACGCCTAACCTAAGGACTCCTTTATCAAAGTAAAGGATGTCCCTCAGTACTAACGATCCAACAGTGTAGGATCTTTGTTAGTACTTAAGTCGTCGACACCTACGATGTCGGCGGCCAGAGTCGACAACTTATGTTTACGCAGCGGAATAAAACATACAAGAAAGATTACGAAATACTAGATTTGAACACAATGATTTAGAGTAGAAACTCCTTGTAGCCAACGTGTTTGTAAGGAGAAAAACCACTTGCCCTCTAAGCTTCAACTTAGAAGGACTTGAAGAGCACTCTACTCCTGATATTGATTTCTCGGGCTACAAAAGGTGTTTCTACTTCAAGATGCGAATCCCACGCTCTGGCGAATCCCACACCCTCTCTTGTAAGTACTCTTGCCTTTTATCTTAACCCTCACTCTCTATAGCTCGCTCGTACTCAACCATCCTAAGGACCGAATCCCACGATCCTCTTTTCTACACCACACACTCACAATACAAGTTTTTCTCTTGACTCTCTTGGTTCCTACAATGTACCCACGAAATTATATATAAAGAACCAAGAAGATTCCTGCACAATTCATCCTTTTTGGCCAATGAATGAATTATACACAATCCATACAAAATCCTTCCTAAAATACCATCTAGGACACAATAAAATCTTCCTTGTGATCTCTAAATATCCCATGAATATTTTCCTCTTTTATGCTCTTCCTCTTGCCTTAAAAACACCTCAGAATCATCTTCCGTGCCTTCTTTAAACCATTCATGCGTTTTGTCTTTTATAGAATTTTGCACGTTTCCGTCTCTCCACAGTGAGGTTGGCGGGAGGTCGGCGACTTTTGGTGACTTCTTGTGAGGTCGGCGACTCCTATTTAGATTCATCAAAACACATAGTTTCTAACCAAATTCCTGCAGATGACTTCTTGATGTTCAGCGACCTTGGGTGACTTCTTGCAAGGTCGACAACTCCTATCAGCAACCTGTTTGGAACCATCAAAACACACACAAAGATTTTCTAACAATTCGTCAATTATATTCTTAATAGTCTAGCATGTGTGGTTGTTTTCTTTCGCGAAGATGATTATGTTATTTGCATACGCAAGGAATGAGATTTTGGTACCTCCCCTCGTGATCTGAATTCCAATCTCATTCTTTGGGTCCATATTCACCCGCTGAAGTTGCCTAGCCAGGACTTCAACTACTAATATGTATAAACAAATATGGTGTAAGGGGGTCACCTAGGTGCAAGCCTTTGTGTAGTTTGAATTGTTCCGTTGGGCCATTGTTAACAAAGACTAAGAATGTAACTGTTTTAACACACTCTTTAATCCAAGAGATGATTTTTTCGTGGAAACCAAATATCTCAAGGACATGAGCCACGAATTCCCAACAAATCCGGTCATAACCTTTTTCCATGTCAAGTTTGATGGCAACCCACCCACGCATACCTTTTTTATGCCGGAATGAGTGAAGGATTTCATGTATAATAACGGTGTTGTCATATATGCTTCGGTTTTTTAAAAAAGCTGATTGCATAGGATGAATTATCCTTCCCATGACTTTTTTAAGTCTGCTTGTTAGGATTTTGAAGATGATCTTGTACATTGTATTACATAGGCTGATAGGTCTGTAATGATTGGTGGAGCTTGGATTATCCTACTTTGGTAGTAAAGTAATAAACATGTGATTGATCTATTTGAGAAGCTTCCCACAATGGAAGAAGCTTTTCACAGCTTTAATAACATCTGGCCCTACAATGTGCCAGTATTTTTGTAGAAATAGGAGGCCATACCATCTAGTCCTAGTGATTTGTCTTCCTCAATATCAAAGACTGCTGATTTGATTTCAGTGTTGGTCACGGGTTTAGTTATAGCGTTGTTTTCTTCCTCCGTGATTTCGATGTGAATGTTTTGTGTTAACTCTGTCATTTTCCTTTTGTTAATATCGGTGTGTTGGAAACGATTCTTCAAATCCCTATGGATTTCCTATTTTATGTTTCCCCAGCGATATGGATCCCATCAGTAGATGTTAATTTAGAGATGTTAGTCCTATTTCTTCTACCGCTCGCAATGCGGTGAAAATATTTGGTGTTCCTATCGTTGAGATTTATGTGGTTATTCTTTCCTCTTTGTTTCTAATACGAGTGTTGGAATTGGATCAGACATTCTCGCTTCTTACTCCATCTTTCCTATTTTTGGGTGGGTGAGTGATTCTTTTTTCAATGATTTCTTTCTGACCTTTAAGTAATTCATCATTAACTTTCTTAAATTGTTCAAATATGTTTCCGAACATTGTTTTGATCCAAGCTTTGGCTTGTGTTTTGAGAAGTGGTGTTTTTTTACCAATTTAAACATGTGAGAACCTGCTGGGTTAAGTCTCCATGCTTGTTTAACTATGTTGTGAAAGTCCTTTCTAGACGTCCGGCCACATGGATTCAAATTTAATTAGGTCTGCTTTTGTATCTCGCACGATATCGGACAATGATCTGATGAGGAGAAGTTATGATTCTTGGTTGAAATTGATGGGAGCCATTGGATAATTTGGTCACAACCGGCTCCTCTCACTTACAAGCCACTACTGATCCCTCTAGGGTCGGTAACGACCTCGTTCTTGAGATGATCATACTTGACTTGTTAATCTTACTAGACTCCTTAAAAGAAGTGTCACTTTATGGTTCAATAAGGGATAGTGGTAGGTCATATTGTGTCTACAAGAGGGATGGGGGTTGATAAGGCTATAACTGAAAAATTGCCTCCTCCCTCTTTCGTGAAAGATTTTAGGAGTTTCCTAGGTCATGTTGGTTTTTATAGAAGGTTTATACAAGACTTCTCTAAGATTACTAAACCATTGACTAACCTACTAATGAAGGAAGTGGTTTTATAATTTTCTTTGGAGTGTCTTGAAGCTTTTCATAGGATTCAGGATGCAATACTGTCGGCCCCTATCATGCAACCATCGGATTGGACATTTACCTTCGAGATCATGTGTGCAGCTAGTGACTATGCCGTGGGAGTAGTGCATGGACAAAGGAAAGAGAAGAAGCTCTATGCCATCTACTATGCGAGCAAGACGCTCGATGAGGCCCAAAGCAAGTACACCACCATAGAGAAGGAGTTCCTAGCCGTAATGTTTGCTTTTGAGAACTTCTGGTGCTACTTGATGGGATCTAGTGTGATCGTGCATATGGATCTTGCAGCCGTTAGGTATCTAATGGCCAAGAAGGATGCCAAGACAAGGTTACTCCGTTGTATCCTTCTATTGGAAGAGTTCGATCTCAAAATTCGAGATAAGAAAGGAGTGAGAACCTAGTGGCGGACCACCTATCACAGTTACCCATTGAGCACATCACGGAGTCCGGAGATCTCGTGCTCATTGACGATTCTTGCCCGGAAGAGACACTTTTGCTCAACGAAGTTCGAAGGATCGACACAATTACTCTCAATTATAAGGCCCTACTGACCCCCACAGGGTCGGTAACGACCCCCATCCGGGTTACAAGTGCTCTTAGTTACGAGGCTCCAGTGTCGAGAATGACCCAGTCTGAGCTCGGTACAGGTATGTCGTCTTCCCCTTCTTTTGTACTTTCAAGTATTAATTCCTCCACTCTCTCTCCCCACTCTATACATGCTATTAGACAGTTGAAGACCCCTTAGTTTGCGGATTTTTCTAATTATATTGTAGAAGGCAAAATTCCCGAAAGTTTATCTTTCCAAGCTACAAAAAAAGTTCCTCCATGATGTCAAACAATACTATTAGGATGATCCTTACTTGTTCAAGCACGGAAGTGATCACATCTTTATAAATTGTGTTCCGGATGATGAGATTGAAGGAGTGAACTTGTAGGAGCCTCGATATCGACTTGCGGAAGGTCGGTACCGACCCCCCAGAAACAGTATTTTCAAGCCTTAAATGAGGTAAGTACCACTCTTTACTTTCAATTTTCACCATCTCTAAACATTCATCTATTTCTCTCTCGAACTCCATTACGCCGACACCCACTTCCCTTCCACTCCCCTCGCATTTTTCTGGCCGGAATCCACCACAGAACACCACTTTGCTGCAAAAATCCATCGATTTCGACCCTCCCCCCTCGTTTCGACCCCTTGTTGCAAATTTCTCCCAAGAAACGACTCGGTCGTTTGGCTCGATTTCTACTCATTTCACATCGCTTTTAGTTCTTCACCTCTTTGGTATGATTGTCTAACCCTAAACTCTTAACTTCAATTATATGTGATTGATTTTTGATTTGGGTGTTGAAATTAAAAACCCTAGATTTCATTTTGTGAGTATGAATGTGGATTTTTGTGTTGATTTTGTGCAATATTGGGTAGATCTAATACTTAGGATGTTATTTAGTGGTTTCATGTGTGATAAAATTATCGGAAATCAAACTTAGTGTTGAGAAATTTCCCAATTTGTTTTGTCATGCATTTTGGGCGTTTTTGATCGTGTTCTTCGTGTAGGTGGGTCGGTACCGACATGTGCAGACCCTAACACTTGTGTCTTTTTGTGTGATATTTGTTGCAGGTCATTACCGAGCCAGGGGGGATTGGTAATGACCTGCACAGGTCATTACCAATCCCCCCTGGCTCGGTACTGGTCATGTTTTGGTGTAGTTTTGTTGCATTGCTCTCAGTTACGATCCTCCGAGGGTTGGTAACGACCCCCTGCAGCTCGTAACTGAGGCATTGAATGTGATTAATTGGTGTTTTCAATGTTGAAATGTGTTGTGATGAATGTGTGTCTTTTGTTATATCATTATAACCCCACTACTACATTGATTTGTCATGCTTACACATGTTTAAACCACGTTCGTTAAGTAAGTATGGGGTCGCTCATGTGTTTCTTTTCGCTTGACCTTAAGCGTGTCCAACCCTTGTCTATGTGGAATTATCTTGTGGAAAGTTGTTGGTGCAGATCATGGCCAGCTCAAGCCACCCCGGTAAGAAGTCCAACAAGTCCTCCAAGATGGACTATGTGATTCTTTAAAGCTCAAGCGAACAATGCAACTTCGACAACTACCTAAAGAGCGTTTAGTTGACGAGGTGGTACTCCAAGCTGGATGGGGAAGCTTTGGGCATCCACCAAGACATCCTTAATTGAGGCCTTCTCCTACATAGGCGCTCAAGATCTCTTGAAGGCCGCCGATAGCCACTACCTCGTTCTCACCACTGAGTGCATGGCCACGTTTGAGGTCACATTCATCGATCCTCCCCACAACTCCAAGATCAAATTGCAACTCGGGAACAAGAGGCATTCCCTTAGGATGTGGGCCCTCAACCGCCTCTTCAGCTTCCCCCACCCCATCAACCCCTACTAGCGGCGGATCCAGGACCGTTTGTATGGGGGGCGGATTTTGAACAAATTTGATATCCTTAAAGCCCTTTCCTAGACGCATAGCCGGTTTTGGCCACATAATCTCTTACCTTATCGCTCGACTTTAGACACTCATTGCTCGTTCTCACTTTGATAAATTGAATTTCTTTCTCTATATTATAAACAGCTAAAATAATATTAGCAATTTGCTCAAAAAAAATATATTAACAATTTTTCCCACTTAAATTTTTTTGTAAAAAGATATACATCAATTATTGCCCTTATCATGTAAATGAATGTTGGTGAAATTCAACCCAAAAAAATAATGTAAGTGAAGAGGTTAATGATAAATTGGACCATATAAAAAGAGTCACACATCTTCTTAATAGACCCAAAAAAAAAGTGGGTTCTACCAAATAGGCCCAAAAAAAACATTAGTCAATCGTCTTCTTCCTTTTGTGTGATTTCCATCGGCGATACTTTAGGGCTCCATTCACAACTCCGCCAACCCTCGCTCGACGCCTACCCTCGCCTCCAAGACTCCGTCTCGCCCCGCTCATGGTGCCATTTTCGCCTTGTCTCGCCCCGCGCCGCTGCCCAACTACACTATATCTTACACTATTACTCTGGCGAACGGGGGGGGGGGGCGGCCGCCCACCCACGCCCCCAGGATCCGCCACTGGCCCCTACGAGAGTGGGAACTTCAAGCTTGACGTAACTTGGGTATACATCTCTGGCCAAGAATGCTTCCCCACCACCACCCTCCTAAGTCGAGCCATTGTCAATCCCGCCTTCCGCATCATTTGCACCACCTTTTGTCCGAAGACAGAGCTCTCTAGACCCACAAGGTAGGATCTATCTTGTCTCCGCACCATGCTCTTCGATGTCCCCCACCCCATCAACTTGGGGCTCGAATGGGTCAAGTTGATCGCAGAGTACACTGGCCGATGGGAGAGGATGTGCTTTGGCGGCATAATCGCCCGGCTTGCTAGAGCGATTGGGGTCGACCTCACCAAGTATAACCCTCATCCACCACAATTCCTCAACACCACCTACTTCGTCTCTTCCAAGATCCACATCAAACACCACGGTAACTACACCTCCAAGTTCGGGGATGATGAGGTGGTAGTCATCCCGTAGCGAGTCGATCTTTTGTACCTCCCCAATTCGTATGCAACATGGGCTCCTACCCTTACCCTTCATGAATCTGGCCCGAGAACGACCCTCTTTTCCGCCGCTAAGCCCCACGATTCGACCACCAACCCAGTTACAAGCCGCAAGGGACCGGTACCAACCACCAAGCCCTAGTTACGAGACACAAGGCTTTGGTATAGAGCTATAGGTGCTAGGGTAAGAGCCTATGGACTACATGATAAGCCTTTGTACCAAAGCCACTAAGCCTACAACCAAGAGCATTATTTTGGAGCCAGCTCGAGAACCTCTAACAATGCCCCACCACCCGACATGGTCTCCCTCACCAACCAAATGAACATGTTGATGGCCAACCAACAATGAATGCACGATGACTTCGTCTCCTACCGCCACGACTACAATGAGCAATGGCACATTGATGACCACCGATGGCGCACCGTTGCAAGTTTCGTGCATTAGATGACAGATGAAATTCACCCCGAGCAAACGTTTTGGCCACCATTGCCACCTCAACTATAAGAAACCACCACTCCTTCAACAACGCTTCAAAATTAAAGTGTCTAGTGAGTTTTCTATTTCCCTTCTCTTTACTTGTTATTTTTCAATGGAGACATTGATTGGTTGCAATATTGGGTACAGGAAAATAGATATCTCTTTTGTGTCTTTGTATGTGTGCTTTTGTGTGTTTAAAGTCTTAGTTTTCTTTTAATGAAAAAATGCCTTTTATTAGATGGCCTATGATATAGTTAATCACTTGCATGAATCTTGTAAATCCTTAAAGCATGTTTGATAGTTTTTGTCAGAAAACATGGATATGTTTTAATGGCTCTAAATAGTTTTTGTTAGATGAGGTCGCCGATCTGACCAAGACCACCGACATGGAGAGTGCTTTAGGAGTTGCCAACTATTGTTCTAGGAATGGAATGAGCAAAGATCTATAAAAGGCAATACCGCGTGAAATGTTTATGGGAAGCGCTAAGATGTTCCAGGAGTCTTTTTAAGGCAATGATAAGTGCAAAAATAGAGAAAATCATTAGGGAATATTGAAGACATCTCAAGATGATTTTATTATGTCTTAAGAGATATTTTATGAGAGATTTGTAACTGATTGTGTACGATTCATTCCTTGTGCAAATGGGATGAATCGGACATCAATCCTCCTAGCTCTATTTATACTCTTCGTGTGCTTAATGTTAGAGCTAAGAAGCTAGAGCATTAATCTTGTATTTCGAGAGTGTAGTGTGTAAGAAGAATGTGGGATTCGTTCTTGGGTCATTGAGTACAAAAGAGTTGCATTGAGTGAGGGTAGTGTATAGGCAAGAGTGTTTGCAAGAGAGTGTGGGATTCACTTCTTAGAACGGGAGGACCTTTGTAAGCCAAGAAATCAATATAACGAGTTGAAGTACTCTTCTAAGTCCTTTCAAGTGAGAAGCTTGAAATACAAATGGTTTTTCTGTATACAAACTAGTTGGTTTGTAAAGGGTTTTCCTATATAAATCATAGTGTTCAACCGGGACTCGAAATCTTTCTTGTGCGATTTATTCCGCTGCATACTACAGTTTTGACTCTAGTCACCGGCACCGTAGGTGTCGCCGGTATCGTAGTATCAAATCTTTGGCTCTAGATTTTCTTAGTACTTTACAGGAAAGATGACCACCACCAACACCTATGTGAACGACTCATTTTGGAAACCTTTGGTTCTCAAGGCTGGAGACTATGATTGGTGGGCAAAGCAAATGAAAACCCACATATGCTCTCTAGATGACCAGCTATGGAAGGTCATTTATATTGGCCCCAAGAAATCCCTCAAGTCTAATGGCAAAGAGAAAGAAGTCACGGAGTATGATGACTCTGACTTCAAGAAGTTGGAAAAGAATGAACATGTTAAGAAGATTCTCCTTCATGTTAGTAGCGATCTCAAAAACTAATTGGCTACGACACGGCTAAGGAGATCTGGGATGCTCTTAAACGTCTCTATCGAAAAACGATGATGTAAAAAAGGGCAGAATCATAAGCCTTGAGAGAGAATATGAGAACTTGTACCAAGGCAAGGGTGAGTCTCTCCATGAGTATCACTCAAGATTCTAGCCTACTATTAATCAATTAGAGTTCCGAGAGAGAAGTTTCTTCAATGGAAGCAAACCAACAAGATGATCTCTGGTCTCAACAAGAAGTGGGATGTTATTGCAGCATCTCTCCTTACTCAAAAGGAGACAAAGTCGTTGACTTTGTAAGATCTAGTTGGTCAGCTCACTATGTATGGAGCAATCCAACAACGAAGGGAGGGCAGGCTCGACTTTGAAAAGATCAAGAACATTGCTTTGAAAGTTAAGAAGACCTTTATCATTGCTCAAGGACAGGAGGACATAGAGGATGTCGGCGACGACGTTGATCTAATCTCTAGAGCAATGAAGAGACTTTGGAGTTGCAACAAGGCTCTAACCAAAGCCCTTGAAGCTACAAAGGATATGAATGGAGTAATATGCTATCATTGTTAAGACAAAGGGCATTTTGCTAAACAATGTCCAAAGAGGGAGGTTGGTAAGAGCATGTTACCGAATTAGGACATGTTTGATGATGAAAATGACACGTCGCCGACCAAAGAACTCTACTTCATGGCCTTGAGTGATGACTCCTCAAGTGAGGTAAAATATTCTGAACTTTCTTCTCTTTTGGCTAAAAACTCTGGAGAACAACTTTGTGGTATCATTGAAAAACTCGGTCTTCAAGTTTTTGAATTGAGTGAAAAGATCGATGAAAAAGAGGAAACCATTGCTAATCTGATGGATGATAACAAAGTTTGGTCTTCTAAGGCTATTGATCTTGAAAAGAATGTTGTTTCTAAACATATTGCTTACATTGATTGTCCTAACCTTAAGTATTAGGTTGTTAACCTTCAAAAGCAAGCATACGACCTTGGAAAACAAGTGTCTAGTCTTAAAGGTGAAAAGTCATGTTGAAACTTGGAAATACTAAGTTGTCTAGAAAAGATAAGCTCACAAAAACAATGAAACAAATCAATTCAAACGATAGAACAATGATAATTCAAAAAGTTGGCCAGACATGCAAAATCAATCAACATTCATATAATGAAACACAAGATAATTAATATTAACCAAAGGATATAAATAAATTACCAAAATCTCACGAGTTCATACATCAAAGCTTCTCCCTTGAACAAACCGTAGAGGGTTAGTTCTCCATAGAAGAGAAATTTAAGCTAAACTAAAGCCTAAAAAGAAAATAATTGTTTTGATGAACTCTAGAGCGAATCCATATGAATGAAGATGTTAAAAACCTAGAAAAACCAAAGCTTAAATAGTACTCGGAAGGCAAGTCATCCGAAACTATAAGATAAGCAAAAGAAAAGAAGATAGAAAAATAAAGCCTTCTCGGATCTAGCGTCCACCGCGCGCGCCGTGGTCAACTCTGGCAAAAAATCACACGCACTTCGCTAATCGCCATCTACCGTGCACGCGTTTCAAGATCCATGCATGCGGTTTTCTCTGGTGCAAAGTAGATTTCCTTGGGATACTACCACACTCGCAATTGAACTACAAAATTGGTTTTTTCTTCATTAGAACGTCATGAAAACTCTCGAATCTTGATTCCTTATGTATTCAGTCTTGATATTTGAATCGAGCACAAAGTCTAACCTAGAACACTTAATATAACCCTAAAATATAAGAGTTAACACATCCTAAATAGAGTATATCAATCAGTTAGCGACCTGGTCTTGGTTATGGAAAGGATCAGAGTAAAAAAGGGGAACACTTCTAGCTCTGAATCGCCCAAAGGTACACCCCCTATGCATGCTCACAATGCAAGTTGTTCATCGCATGTGGTGGATAACCAAGGTAAAGGGAAACAAAAGTGGTACCCTGATCAAAAGATACGTTCCAAGTAGGAAAACCAAGTTTAGAGAGATGGACCTTCACGAATTGATTCCAGATCCAAGTTGACAATAAGCCTATCTATCCTGACTATAGTAAGTATGTTGGTTTAAAATCTCACACCTCATGTTGACATTGTGGCAAAGAAGGACATTACTAACATGAGTGCTTTAAAAGAAGTAGAGATTCTGAAAAGGCTAGGAAGTCACAGACTTTTAATGTGAAATCTCATGTCGCTGACTTTGCTAAGGCTTCAAAATCTGCTTTTGCTAATAATGTATTATAATCATACTATGAAGTTTGGTTCCCGGTCTAGAGGAGTTGTTAAGCAACTCTGGGTTCGTAAAAACTAATCTTAATTTTCTTGTAGGTTGAAGTGGGTGCCAACGAACCTTAGTTCATTGATAGTGCATGCTCAGCTCATATGATGGGAAACTCCATGGATTTCATCTCACTTCAACAGCATAAAGGAGGTAGAATTACCTTCGGCGACAATATGATAGGTGTGATTTCTGGAACTGGAAAGGTAAGTATCTCAAGTAAGGTCTCTGTCGGTGACGTCAATCTGGTTGACAACCTTGGTTTTAATTTGTTGAGCGTTGCTCTCAACTGTGTGCTAATGGAAAAAATCAAGTTGTTTTTGATCATAAGGAATGTCAAGTGATTGAGAAAAGCTCAAGAAGAACTTTTCTATAAGGGATTATGCATAAATAATGTCTACAAAATTGATCCCACTTCCAACATGAAGAAGATTTGTACTTGAAAACCGTAGCCGAGGTCAACAACCTTTGCCATAGTCAGTTTTGTCATGCTAGTCCGCAGTTATTGAACAAATTGAATTGAGAGGAGTTAGCATGCGGTTTACCCAAGATTGATGTCTCCAAATCCAAAATTTGTGATGTTTGTGTGAAGGGTAAGCAAGTAAGATCTTCCTTTAAGTCCAAGAAGGAGGTAAGTACCTCCAAGCCCCTTGAATTGGTTCATATGGACTTGTGTGGACCTATGCATATTCAAAGTAAAGGAGGAAATATATATGTCTATGTTATTGTTGATAATTTTTCACGCTACACTTGAACTATCTTTCTTTCTTCTAAGGATCAAGTTTTTGATGAGTTTGAGACATGGGCAATTCAAAAGGTTGTGGAGATAAAGCTTGGAACCTTTTTGGTGGCTATTAGATCCGATCATGCCACGGAGTTCGAGAACTCTAATTTTTTGGACTATTGCAAGAAGAATGGTGTTAACCACAACTTCTCGGCACCAAGAACCCCACAACAAAATGGCGTGGTTGAGAGGAATAATAGAGCTTTGGAAGAGATGTCACGGACCTTGCTGATTTACAATGGTCTTCCAAGAAATTTTTAGGGAGAAGCCATTCATACGGCTTGCTATGTGATGAATAGGGCAATGCTTCTATCGCTACTTGGAAAGACACCTTATGAACTTTTGAGATGAGTCAAACCTAATGCCACCCACCTCCGCACGTTTGAGTGCAAGTGCTACATTCATAATAATGGGAAGGACATCTGTTTTGGGCGAATTATCCACGTAAATGTGTTACTTCGCTATGATGAGGGAATCCTAGTCACAAAGTCGTCACAACGCGTTACAAGTCACGAATAAGATGTAAATCGGGAAGAAATAACAAACATAAATAAAATAAACGTAAGGAAATGAGAAGAATGCTTAGGATCGCTTGTATTGCTTGTGTGTATATTGCTAGAACACTTGGATTGATACAAAAGAATGTCTTTTTCTAAGAACAAAATAAATAGCAAGAACATATGAATTTGGGAGTGTTTTGGGGCGTAAAGAGTTGTGATCGAGAGTTGTGTTAATCGTTCCCCCCTGCTTTGAGTGTCTTCTTTGCCTTTTATAATGCTGCAATTCTTCTAATAAGACCGTTGCTCATTAATGAAGAAATCCCTAAGATCTCGCCTGACTTTATGGTGTAAATGTGTAGAAGATTTGTTATAAATGCCCAAGATTCTTGCCCTTGACTTAGCCGTTGGCAATCAATGGTCAAATCCCTTGATTTTCGCCCTTGGAGTTATGATCCTGTATCCCGTTGCTACAGTACCGTTGCAGCATTAATGATATGCGAAATTAACGGATTCTCTCAATCGGTTGTAGGCGATAATTCTGATGATGGGCTTCTCCTCTATTACATCGTGGGCTCGGATTCCTGACGGCCCAACAATACCCCCATCAAAAATTCGGGAAAATCCCCGACTTTTCAGGGTTTTTGATCTAATCACGGACCCGTTTCCCGCGAAGTGAAGCTCGTCGCTCCTTGTTGGTTCCAAAACGGGTTTGGAGTTGAAGACTGAAGTGAAGACGGAACGTGTTTAGACGTATTTCCGCAAGTATCATGTAATGATGTAGTGTTTGAGACGGAACGTGTATAAACGTTTTTTTCGCATGTAGCATACGTGACGGAACGTGTGTAAACGTGTTTCCGCGTAGTATTTGTGACGGAACGTGTATTAACGTATTTCCGCGTGTAGTATACGTGACGGAACGTGTATAAACGTGTTTCCGTGTGTAGTACTCGTAACGGGACGTGTACAAACGTGTTTCCGTGTGAAGTACGTACTCGTAACGGGACGTGTATAAACGTGTTTCCGTGTGAAGTACTTGTGGCGGAACGTGTATAAACGTGTTTCCGCATGTAGTATTTGCATAGCGCTTTTTGTGTGGGATGCGTAGAATAGAGAGCAAAATGTGTAAGGTGTAAACACTTGCATTGATGTAGAAATCGTTTTGCAAGTGCCGTAACCCGTAACCTGTTTTGTGTAAGGTGTAAGGTGTAAACACTTGCATTGATGTAGAAATCGTTTTGCAAGTGCCGTAACCCGTAACCTGTCTCTTGCATCCTTGTCCGACTAGTCGTTGTGTGCACATTGTTGCCTGATTGTTAGGCAGGGGCCTTTGTTTTGGCCAGTAACGTCACAAGGCGTCCCTTGCTAGTTTTTTGTAAGATGTTGTCGATGTCATGTACGTGTAAGAGCGTTTCGTTCTGAATTTTGCATGTACGCGTAAGAGCGTTTCTTTCTTAATCGTGTAGTAGAACGGTGTGTGTATGGGGAGATGTAAAGATGTTGAAAAGACGGTTTTGTTATATACCTTATTCAGAAATGATATAACTTTAGATTCCGTACGACTTTGTGTTGACGCGTTTGTTATAGCTTCGAGCTACCCCCTGTGGTGATTTCAGGACTACCCCCAGTCCTGTAACACGTCATGCTCTTCTAACTCGGAAGGGGTAGGGGTGAATTCGCTCACGAAATCTGCTAATGCTTGTCACTCCATAGATGTCCGAAGCTCGTACGTGATGTCGTACTCATTCGAGTGAATTGACCTGACAACTTTGGTTTTGACATGATATTCTCCATCGTGTAGTTAGTTCTCATAATGATAGAATGACTTTCAAAATAAGGACGTAACTTTATTGAAGCCATTAGCAAAGATAAAACCAATTTTTCTATAGGAGAATACCTCGTTTCTGCATCAAGTAGAGTTTTACTCACATAATGTATGGGCAATTGACCCCCATGTCGCGGCTTTGATAACACATGGCTAAGAGTTGCATCCATGTTGATGAAGATTTCGCAACTTGCTCCGGCGTGGCTTCTTTTTTGGCTAGAGCCCCACGGTGGGCGCCAATTGTTTTGGGAGAATTAACCACGTAAATGTGTTACTTCGCTATGATGAGGGAATTCTAGTCACAAAGTCGTCACAACGCGTTACAAGTTACGAATAAGATGTAAATCAGGAAGAAATAACAAACATAAATAAAATAAACGTAAGGAAATGAGAAGAATGCTTAGGATCGCTTGTATTGCTTGTGTGTATATTGCTAGAACACTTGGATTGATGCAAAAGAATGTCTTTTTCTTAGAACAAAATAAATAGCAAGAACATATGAATTTGGGAGTGTTTTGGGGCGTAAAGAGTTGTGATCGAGAGTTGTGTTAATCGTTCCCCCCTGCTTTGAGTGTCTTCCTTGCCTTTTATAATGCTGCAATTCTTCTAATAAGACCGTTGCTCATTAATGAAGAAATCCCTAAGATCTCGCCTGACTTTATGGTGTAAATGTGTAGAAGATTTGTTATAAATGCCCAAGATTCTTGCCTTTGACTTAGCCGTTGGCAATCAATGGTCAAATCCCTTGATTTTCGCCCTTGGAGTTATGATCCTGTATCCCGTTGCTACAGTACCGTTGCAGCATTAATGATATGCGAAATTAACGGATTCTCTCAATCGGTTGTAGGCGATAATTCTGATGATGGGCTTCTCCTCTATTGCGTCGTGGGCTCGGATTCCTGACGGCCCAACAACATCCTAAGCAAACTCGATCCAAGGAGTGATGTTGGCACCTCTGTTGGCTACTCACTAACAAGCAAAACCTACAAGGTGTACAACAAAAGAACAAAGCAAATTGAAGAAAGTGTACATGTGGTGTTTGATGAAAGCACCATGGGAGGTTCTCTGATTGAAGTTCACAATAATGGTGATCTAGGCAATCTCTCGTGTCTTGAAGATGTTAGTGAGAAGGTCAGTGTTGAAAGTCGGTATGGTGTCGCCAACAATGATAGTGTTGCCGATTCAGATCAGAATGCAGAATCTAGTCAAAAACAGGATGCATGTGTATGTAGAATCAAGATGTTTATGAGGCTAGTTTAGAAAGAGATTCAAGCTAGGAAGTGCATGTTCAAGGTTCAAGTTCAACTAGTTCTTTTCAGATCCCAGTGGTCGATGACTTGACTTAATTGCATATCAGGAACTAGCAGCAGAATGATGCTCATCCGGTCACCAACATCTTTTCTGATTACTCGAAAGGTGTGCAAACGAAGTCCTCACTTAACCTCTGTGCATTCAACACCTTCATTTCAATGGTAGAGTCAACGAATATTGAGCAAGCTTTGAAAGACTCGAATTGAGTCAGTGTCATGCAAGAAGAACTTCATCAATTTGAGCGCAACAAGGTGTTGCAATTAGTCTTTAGGCCAAAGGGAAGAACAGTGATTGGGACACGTTAGGTGTTTAGAAACAAACTGGATGATGAAGATAATGTTGTGAGAAACAAGGCCAGACTTATAGTGAAATGCTACAATCAACAAGAGGGAATTGACTATGATGGAACTTTTGCCCTGATAGCTCGTCTAGAGGCAATAAGTTTGTTCATTCCTTACTCTGCCTTTCATGGATTTAAGTTGCAAAAAATGGATGTCAAAATCGCATTTCTCAATGGGTACTTGAAAGAGGAAGTTTATGTTTAGTAAACTGTAGGATTTGAAGATGTTGCCAACCCGAACTATGTTTATAAGCTTGATAAGGCTCTTTATGGGTTGAAGCAGACTCCTCGTGCGTGGTATGATAGACTCTCACAGTTCACGATTCAGAATGGATATGTTAAAGGAGTGATTGACAAGACCTTATTCTTATTAAGGAAAGGGAATCACATTCTAGTGGTTTTGTTCTATGTCGACAACATCATATTTGGCTCAACAGACATTAAGTTAATGAAGCAATTTGCCGACACATGTCTATTGAATTAGAAATGAGTATGGTGGATGAACTAAAGTTCTTTTAAGGACTCTAGGTCGTGCAAGATGAGGAAGGTACCAAGATTCATCAACAAAAGTACTTCAGGGAGTGTGTGAAGAAGTTTGAACTTAGAGACTTGAGAGCACTCACTCTTTTGATACTTCTATGTCGCCGACCACTTCACTTGAAAAAGATGAGAAGGATCCAAAGATGAATGCTACTTTGTATCGAGGCATGATTGGATCTCTCTTGTATCTCACAACTAGTAGGCTGAATATTGTCTTTGGTGTGTGTCTATGTACCAGATTTCAAGCCATTGGGGTTTTATTGATTTTATTCTTAACTCCAGAGGTAAAACTCACAACTATTTACGAAGTTCATTGATATAAATTACAATCAATAAAAATGATATGCATATGACATAATTATAATAATTTATATTTTATATAATTTATTATAATCATGGGGATAACTACTACTTTGTCTCTCTAGTTTATATATTTAGGACCTGTTTGGATACCATCTATGGAAACATAAGCAGGATCAAAACGAATCTAAATAATCTTTAGTATCATGATACATTAATGTAACAAAATCATTCAACATCTCACTCCTTGTAGATATGAAGTGGAAGGAAGTGATTCCTCCATTGGATTACCCTTCCTTTTAGTAGAGAAATGATTGAGGTGGAGAAAACTCAAATTTCTTATAGATAAAAGATGGAGAGAAATGAAAAAAAAAAATTATTAATATATCACGACACTAAAATGAACTACTTCGTTTACATTTCGTTCACATTTCCACAATTTACAACTATATAGAGGCTTAATGTTTTGTAGTATAACAATTGTTTTATTAAAACGTACCGCTATATACATATCACAATAGTTGTTCTTTCTACCTATGTGCACAAGTAGATGAAGACATAACAAAAAGGAAAGCTTTAATGCTTTTAAGAAGTTCCTGTAATTAGTCTCTCTCGCTCGTTTAGCTTTTCAACCTTACGAATGCCTAATAGAACATGAAGTCCAAAGAATGCACAGACAGCGCAAGCTGCAATGGCGGGCACCTAAATTTTAAAAGATATACCGGGATCAGAGTAAAGAACTAGAACATAATAGTTACAAAGAAATTCCTTATTTTTATTAAGGAGAATCAAATTGCTTCACGTGGATTCTACCTTAAGACCCTTGGCAAAAAGAATAGTCCACAAACCTTACACACTAGGTAGGCCTCATCAAACAAGGGCTTGAGCCGGGCGGGTTGGGTTTAGATCCACTCCTCAAGGCCTAATACAGTCCATACCCGCCCTTAGAGCTGAGCCGGGTTGCCCGTTTTTTCTTAAAGTAATATTATTTTAACTTATTAAAAGCAATTATTCTAAAATTGTTATAAATTCAAAACTAAAATGAAAAAATGTACCTATGATATATTGAGAGAGAAGAAATAAAGTACAGAAGAATCAACGACAAAAGTTATTAAATTAAATCAAATAATTAGACTTATAATCTATTTATTATGTAGTCTTTTTATTTATATTTTTAAAGCGATAAGAATCAAGCCGGGTTATTGGCTTTGAAGCCCACCAGGCTTTGAAGTGATAACCATATCCGGCTGTTTAGATTATCCGACTTGGACTAGCCCCGCCCATTAGAATATAAATATTGGCCAAATCCACCCATATTGTTGGGCGGGCTGGCCCTTGTTTACTAAGGTCTAAGACTAGGTTTACCTTCACCCAAATGTAAAGGTGGGAATAATTATCGGTACAGCGCTTACCCGAATAGAGTGGATATACATGATTGCAGCAAGGTTGATAAGGCTTCCAGCAGCTACAGCCTATGGATGTAGACAACATGTAATCAAAATTAAACTTTACATATAGCCATACAATATACCCAAAAGAGCAAACATCCAAATCTTTGACCTGAGCAGGCTTTAAAAGGAAAGAAAGAGGGGAGATTTAACAAGTTTTACTACTTTACACAAGGCAATGCACAATGCAATCAAAGTAGGTGTCCCTTTACCCCTAATTGAGCCTAAGGTGAAGTGGACAAACATCGATTCAAAGCAACCAAACAAAAAAGAAAAAACTCCATCAACTCACATTCCCTATTGTCTTTTGTACGATAGCTACGCGCTGGAAAGCCCTCTCAGACTCTAAGGAGCGAACTCGAAGCTTGAGATCACCCTTCTCCTATCAGATCAGTGAGAACATGGTTAGAACCTAAGGTCTAATCAACAAATAATATGACAATTAACTTCAAATTAGTTTCATGTTGTAACAAGAAAAAGGGCTTTAACTCTCCCAGGATACATACCAATTGTTCAATTACTTGAACCAGCGTTTCAATTCTATCAGCCTCTCTAAACAAGTTGTAAAATGCTTTAGTCTGTTGAGCCCATCTCCATCTCAATCCCTGGAAAGGGAGAAAGATATAAATATATAAGGTGACTGAGAAGTAGGAAATCACCCTTTAAAAAACCAATATATAGAAAACGACCCTTTGAATTAACATTTTCTATAAACCACCCTTTAAAGCAAAACATGTATAAAAAACCACACCAATTTTATTTTTTTATTTTTTTGCCAAAAAACTCATATCATATCAGGTATATTTCAGGTAATAGTAGTTACCTTTTTAATTTAATGATTTTAAATGTTAATCAGTATAATGACAAATGTATTTAATATCTTTCCTTCCAATTTTAGTAAATTCTTCCCAATTTTATTAAGGTTTTAGGTTTCTCTACTTCAAAATTTAAAATAAAAAGGTCTCCCCCTTAAATCTAACTAGTCTATGTTAGTCCCGTGATAAACCTCAACAATTTTGATTGATTGTAAAAAATTAAACATAATTTTATTTAGACTACGATAACATCAATTTTTAATTTATGTTGAAAATATTCATCTTTAGATAGATATATTAATCAAAATCAATTTTGATGTGTGTGGTTTTTTATATACCTTATGCTTTAAAGAGTGGCTTATAACAAATTTCAATTTAAAGGGTTGCTTTCTACTTTTCACCCAAATATGTAGTCACAATTATTTCTTCATCCATTGACAAAATTGGCCAGATGGTAGTAAGAAAAGAAAATTAACCTTCAAAATGATTTCAATACCAGCCTCTCGAAACTTTAGAAGTTCAAGTGCGTAACTGCACCGAAAGCACGGGGTTGAGAATTGAGAGCACAAAATAGGAATGTATGTTGTCAAGGAATGCATACTCACGGTTTAGCGATTTCTGTGATATCAAACCGAGGGTCAAGCCCCTTCCCAATACCATCTAAAACTGTAGATTTAAGATGTGAGGGTTATTTTAGTAGTTTATTCAGTCACGATAATGATTAAAAATAAACAAAATTTAAAAAAAGGACACAAAATCCCACCAGAAAATGCTCTTGCCACAAATGCAAATGTTGCAGGAAAACGGAAAGGTTGATCTGCAGCAATCACTAACAAATCTTCTCCTGTTACACAACTCAATAGCCAGCACTAAGTCATCAATGATGGGGAATAAAATGAAGAATTTGAGAAAATTTCAGTTGCAAAGCCATTAAAAAAAGGGTAGCAATAATCCGTGGAGAAAGGGATGCTTCTCAGAAGAAGCAATTGTGACAAAAATGAGCTAATGTAAATATGTGGAACAAGAAGTGATTTACCAATTGCTGCAAGTCGTTTCTTTCTCTTCCTCTTGATTTCTTCCATGCTGAAAGGCTTTTCAAATTCGAGATTTATCTCTCCTGTTTCTCTCTCTTTTTTCTGAGCCTCGAGCCGCTCTTCCAAGCTGCATCAAGGATAAGACATCAGTAATTTACATATGTATACATGATTATAGTGCTTATAAATGTAATTTTATTGAGTGAACGGATATGTATACATGATTATAATACGTTACGTTATAACAAAATCTTAGCACTGATACACATAAATGATTATAAGACATTATATGCATGATTAAAATCTGTTATATACATGTTGATTTATTAAGGGAATAAACATATATATACATAATTATAGTACATTATAATAACTATCTTTATAATTACTTTATATAATCAATAAGACATGTAAGTAAGGTAGCTATAATAATGTATGTAAGATTTTATAATCATATATGTATACTTCTCCACTCAATAAACTGGAATGTGTATTCGGTTTAGTGCAGGTTGAAGTCAGTCGGGTTGGTCAAAGTTTAACAAAGTACTCGTATACATGTATTGTTCAAAAATCATAACAAGTTGTTTGATATGATGAAACTCAACTTTTTACGAACTATTGTTAATTTTTTCATGATTTTGAAAAAAAATTATAAATAGTACAACAATTTTATAAAATTGTCACTAGTAATGTAGGAAAAAAACAAAAATAATTGGTGACAAAAACAAAGCCTTTGGTTATGGTGATACTTTACATGAAGATTTTTTACTTAAAAGAATATTACGCGAATCTCTATATCCCTATATGAGAAACACACCTGTTAAGAAAGAACTGTGTTGTTCGTCTAACAGATGTCATGTCCCCAGTTGGGACAAGCACACCAATCTGGACCATGGCATCAAGAACCTGCATAACACCAAGTTTTGCAAATCATAATGAAGGCTATATTAAATTCTTAATGTAAATGGAAAAACTAATATGCTACACATATACAAGTCACAGCAGTTTGCTTTTGAAAAATTCCTTGTTGATGAACTATGACAAAATTTCAAGATCATTTTTGTTCCAACAAATGGAAAACTTCATGTAGTCAAGGTGGCAGAATCATAAGCTATCAAATTTTAGAAGATTGCCTTGTCAGGATCCTTCTCATAGATCCCATAAAACACCTCCAGCAAACCCTCTCTGATATTTGGAGTGATACTGCAATGGGAATGAGGAACACGCGCTAAGTAGGTTACATCACCAGCCGGATTCATTACTCATGAACCAGGAAGAAAATGTACAAGATTACCTTCCCATCATTCCAAAATCGTAAAATATTAGTCTTCCGCCATTCACATCATCAACAGCAATATTTCCAGGGTGCTGCCAAACTAAATAGATCAGCTCAGATATAACCATGATTGATCCAAAGAACCATTTTACAAGTAGCTCATAGTGGACTACCCTAATGAATCGACTATGAAGACAAGGGGCCTAAAGCTTTGAGGGATGGCTATGAAAAAATAACTATTGAAAAGTTGCAGTCTGCTGACTCTCGCAAAAAAAGGCTTACATTAATGATGGTAGGGTGATGAATAGATAAGATAAAGTTAATTTTAGACTCATACTGCAATCAGAAACAAAACAATTAATACTAGATCATGATAATCATTTAGCAGCAACATTGAATAGAAAACCGCCTACTCCAAGAAACTGATACAAAAGTTTCACTTTGATTAAATCTTCAAATAAACCTGTTTCAAGTTGAAGATTTCATTCTAGCAACGTAAGTACAATAATTTATATAATGAAACAATCAAAAGGCAAACACAACCATCTACACCTGCATCTGATGTCCATATAATTCTTTGCCAGGAAACATCCAACATTCTGTCCGAAAAGCCAAACATCCTAAATCCTAAATAACAAAAAAAGATCAACACAAATGAAATACTTACTGGGTCTGCATGAAAGAAGCCATGAGAAAGAATCTGCTCCATGAAAGATTCAACAGCGTATCGACCCAGCCTGCATGAGGAAAGTGCATTTCTTAATGTCTTTACAAAATGTAAAAAACTCAACAGCTCTACTAAAGTTGTGATGTTCATCAAATGACTCATTAAGTACAAATTATGAGATAAATACATTTTACGATCAACTCCCAGTTCATCCAATGCTTCAAGCCTGCTTATTTTAACCCCTGGGACATACTCCATTGTCAGAACCTTAGAATCAAAACCAAAATAAAAAAAAAGTAAGTTTAGAGACCCATCATGATGCTTGTGTTGAATATAACAAGTACAACACATGCAAACCTGTGGGGTGGTGTAATCCCAATAGATTTTTGGAACCTTCACATAATCCACGCTTTGGAAATTACTGGAAAATCGTTCAGCATTTGCTGCTTCTTTGGTATAATCAATTTCCTATGAATTCGTCAAGTTAGCATACCTTCATTGTCCACTTGAAAATGCAGATCACCGAGTTAGACATCAAATTTACATTTGTCATGGTCATAGAAAAGCATTAGGACAAAATGTATGATTACATTTATAAGAAAATGCTGCACTGAAAATAGCAAACTGGTCGGAATAGGAAGACTCAAAATAGTTTAGTTAAGAAATTTTCAGCAGTGTTCATCTTCTATTATAATAAGGGCTCCTTCGGCAACTCATTCTTGATACTAATGCTAGTATTAGGTACTTATTCTACATACTGGAACTAGGGACTGCTTTGTCATATAATCAAGTGGATGTTCAGTAAAAGAGATTGTTTACATTTTAAAGGGAGATTGTGATATTACTACTATACCCTTAAAGATAGAGGAATAGGCCCCACAAGCTTACATTTGGGCAAACAAGTTACTTACTTGAAATAAGCATGCAATGTTTCTTTTTTCTATTGAACATAAGCAATGGAAATGAATTCCTTATTCAAAACAAACGTATATTGCTAAATACTCCTCAGTCCTCACAGATACTTGTTTGAAGTTATAAGCAACAAAGCGCTTATAACCACCCAAATAAGTGAAGACGAACACAGCCTAAATTGTGCTCATTTTTTTATATACCAAAGATATGGTGGCAATAAATTTTGCAGACAGTGTCATCATATGTGTTGATATTAATATATTAAGCTGATTAGTAATAACTGTGATACAAACCCAAATATGAATTATATTTGTTTTATTTATTAATATTTTCAGCTGACAACATAACTTTGATATTAATACATTCAGCTGATTAGTAATTCCTGACTTACTCCGTTATGTTACACATTATCTTATTTATTATTATTTAGTTTTAGGAGTTAGTTATTTCATTTATCTCTTATAAAAGAAAAGATGAGATTGTAATTGGGAAGTCTTGAAGAATGAAATGAATTACATGTGAGGATTCCTCAAAATTGGTTGAATAGGAAGATTCTTAATTTTCATATCCCTTATTTTATGTTGTCAGGTTATAACCATTGGCATCAAATTTTTGTGCTCAATGAAGGCTATAAGATGCTTGCATCAGAATAGATTAGGGAATTGTTCAAACTCTTTTTACCAAGTTATATTATTCTTCTACCTATTTAACTATCCAAAAAAAGTTATATGGCTAGCTGCTTGGAGGATAGCCAATAGTTTACAATGTCTAGGCGTTTAGCCAAAGTGTCAACAAGATTCTTGAACATACTATGCACATCATGAAAATGGTAACTCTCTTAAGTGGGAGAAGACGCCAATTTGTCATTACAACTAGTAAGTAATTGATATTTGGGACTAGGTCAAAGAAAATTGAACAATTACCTGGTACAGAACATTAGCACACTCTTCATAAATAGCAATCCAATCCCTCTGAGCACCATCAGATTTTGGGTCAAATTTCTGAAGGTATCCAGCTATCACCTACAGCGAACAAAGTAAGTGTTAATATCAGAATGCCATATCCAACAAATAGAAACAATATCCTAATGAAAACAACTATGAGGAAGAAGAGCCGAGAGGTTCAGATCTATACTGTCAGTTGAGAGTAATAGAAGATATGCATAATTAGATAACTAAAAAGAGGCACCAGAATGGGGATAGAAAAATAGAAAGTTCTCAAAAGTAGTTATAATTTCACACAGCTTTTCAGAAAGTCAATTTTACATATTATAAGGGCAGTGGCTCGTAAGTCAGCTGCAATCAGAAGTGAGAGAATTACTAAGCAATTACTACACTAACCTTCAGATTTTTCAGATCAATATCGAAAAGAGACTTGAGTGCAGGCCTCTGAACTTTAACAACTACATCATGTCCCTTCACTTTTGCCCGATGGACCTGACCTGTGAAGGAAGTTTTAAATAAACTTCTGCTTTCAAGCCTATAAAAATGCATGAATACCTAAAACACATTCATAATCACCAAGGCTGGCAGCAGCAATGGGCTCATTATCAAATTGTTCAAAGATGTCTCCGATTAGCCCTCCAAGATCCTCTTCGATGATAGATACAGCAACTTTTGATGGGAAAGGGGGAACTTGATCCTGCACCAGGAATAAAAACAGTAGTGAGATCACTAGAGAACCAAGGGGCTTTTACAGCAACACATTATCAACAATAACAAAAAAAAAGGATATGACATTAAGAAATACAGTTTAGCCACCGAGATCACTATCAATATTAGGAAACAAAACCCACTTGTTTGATTGATAATATTAGGAAACTAACAATCTCAATAGGGAAAAACCCCGATTAAGCCAAATCCCAAAGGAGACAATCTCCAATGAGCCCAAAGGCAAATAGCCTTGATCCTCTCTAAAAATATCTGGATACCCTTCTCATAACTAGACTCCTCTATTTAACCTAATCAACATGATAACTGCCAAGGTATAAAGACACCAATACCCCTAATAACAAGCATATGTCTCGACTACTCTAGACTCTCTTATTATCTTCCACTGGAGATAATCACTTCCTAACAGAACTTGATCCTGCACCAGGAATAAAAAACAGTAGTGAGATCACTAGAGAACCGAGGGGCTTTTACAACACACATTGTCAACAATAACAAAAGAAGGATATGACATTAAGAAAACAGTTTAGCCACCGAGATCACTATCAAATGGGAACTTCAGATGGATCCTAACCTGAAGCTCTGAAAGCTGGTCAACATATTCTCGAGCAAGAAGATCGACTCTTGTGGAGAATTGCTGTCCAACTTTAATGAAGGTTGGACCTAATCTCAAGATACTTTCCTTTAACCACTTGGCAAGTTCTTTCCTCCTTGAAACTTGGTTTTCTTGCGTCATACCTCCTGCAAGTGCACCATTTTGATTAGACTTGTAATATAGAATAAACTTAGGGTCCATTTGGATAACTGGAGTTAATGCATGAAGTTCATAACTCAGCGATCCAAATGGCCAAATCAAGAAAGTAAAGAATCATTTTTATATGATTCCATGTCAATGAATGTAGTATAAAACTTTACATCCCAACAAAGCTAACAATCATTTAAACTAATTTGTAGGATATAACTTAATGCTTCCTAAACTTCAGCTTCATCAGATGATACAAGGCTGACTTAGATATAGAAATATTAGCTTGGAAAGTGATTTGGTACATTTGAAATAAAAAATGTTTTCACTAAGCCTACAGTTAGTTATTTTCAGACAAACAATCTAAAGAGCACATGTATGATGGCCAATAGATCAGTCTTAAGATATAAAACAAGCAGCCATGACAATATAATTCAAATGAAGCCACCAGGAATACTACAAACTGCATAACTGAGGGATGGTGAATTAACTACGAAGTAAAGCTCCTATATCAAAAGCTTACTAACCTAGATAAGAAAACTTCTGATTATTCAGCCAAGCTTTAAAGACAAATGTCAGAACAAATCCCCAGATTTCCAATGTCCTCTCTATGGGTGAATAAGTTTCAAATCTACTCCAGCGACCCCCTGGTGCAGCAGAGAACTGCAAGAGACAAAAGATAAAAAGAAAAACAAGAAATATGTAAACAGAAGTAACAAACCTCATAAATGTGCACATGGTAGCTAGTCTTAGTGCAACTAAAATGAAAAACTGCACATGTCCAATTTTGTTAGATTCATACTGTTAGTAGAAAAAGTAAATGGACTTCTTTCCTTATTAGCTACACTATTTCAAACACCCAACCATAGAGCATATTAGGAATCAATTCAGATTTCAAACAATGGAAGATTCTTATAAAATTCAATCATGAAAGTTCCTTCAAAAATGACATTCCCCTTCTCAAGCCCATTCCTTTCCACACAACTTTATCCGCTAACCCGGCTTTGGTGTCATTCGGTCAGAATCTGCCTGATCCAATATCACTGCTTGCAATTGCATTGGAATCGAGGGGGAAATTCAATCAGGAAAGTTCTAGGATTGGAGCATACAAGTCATCTCATACTAGTACGCCCAATGATCCCTATGCAACTAACTAAAAATATGCACGACTCCCTTTAAAAAGCTCCAGAATTACAATCCTAACCAGTGTAGAATAAGTCATTAAATTGGATATCTACCTTAACTTTATCTTCCCCGCCCTTATTGAACCATGCTTCCTCTTGCCCAATCTCTTCAACTTTCTGTTTCCTGTTGTTCTCTACTTGTACTTCCAAATTAGCCTCTGACTCCATCTTCAAACCTGTAATTTCTTCGACACCATCAGCTGAAACACCATTTTCATCCACAGGCTTCACCGAGCTTCGACTGTTCTCTCTACTATCGCTTAGACTCAATTCAACATTCAAATTCAAATGGCCATCCCTTTTGACACCATTTTCTCCGTTAGTCCCCGGATTTGGTGCCATATGGTCGAAATCTGGCTGATCCGATGTGACTGCGCGTAATTGGGTTCGAATTGATGGGATTCGCTCTGAATTCCTGCAGAAACGGCACTTGGAAGGTGGAATCCGAAGCTTGAGTCCAGTGGCTTGTCCGGCAGAGCTCAGCTCGTGCGAGATGGGAGAGCTGAAACTGCAAGCCAACGCCATTCGACAAACCCTATTTTGCTGTAATACACTTGCGTAGTGATTGTGAGGGTCTCCGTTGTGGAGAGGCCGCGGGAGCGCGAGTAGAAACGGGAGAAAGCATCGAGGACGGAATGAATATCTTATTCTTGTGTTGGAAGAAGATTACGAGTGTTAACATCAAAAAGAAAAAGGAAATGGGTGGCAAAGGGAAGGAGACGTGGCACATAAACTAGATTTTTTTTTTTTTTTGGTGAAGTGGCACATAAACTAGATTGTTGAGTGGAACTCGGATAGATTCTTGAATTCTTGGAGGTGACTGGAGTAGCGAGATGTGATGTCTCTGTTTCGGCTCTGCACGTCCGAACAGCGTATCTGACAAAACTCAAAAAATAAAAGAATACTAGCAGATCCTATCAATATGGAAACACAATAGATTACCCTATACAAAAAGAATGGAAAATCTTTTTTTGTGATAAATCAATATCATATTGATTTGCATGTGAGTTTCATTTAAAGTACTTTTATATATATATGGAGTCCGTCCATGTCTCTGGATGGAGGTTATGTGGTTCAATTGGGCGCTTATGCGCTTTGGCAGGGGATCGTCGAGACCACTCGTCTTGGCATTATCCTTTCCAATTGAGTTGTCTTTAAAATGGTGTCATCAATAGGGTGAGTATCTTCATCAAGCAAGAGATCGGTGGGAGATTTACCAATTTCCCATTCCATATTCAATAGCAGCAACTATCAAGACTCAAGAAAGAAAATAATACTAGCAGATACTATCAATAGGGAAAACCAATAGATTACCGCATATAAAAAGAATGGAAAGTCTTTTTATGTTACAAATCAATATCCATATCCATATATATATATATATATTTATATTGATTTGCATGTGACTTTCATTTAGAATACTTTTTAATATACATGGAGCCCATCCGTGTCTCTGGATGGAGATTATGTGGTTCAATCGGGTGCCTATGCGCTTCGGTAGGGAATCTTCGAGGCCACTCGTGTTTGCATTTTTCTTTCGAATTGAGTTGTCTTTGGTATTTTTTCCAATGGTATCACCAATAGAGATCAGTGGGGGATTTTCCAATTTCCCATTCCATATTCAATAACAGCTACTATCAAGACTGAGGAATGAAAAGAATACTAGTAGATACTGTCAAGACTCAAGATAGAAAAGAATACTAGCAGTTGCTATCAATATGGAAAAACAGTAGATTACCGTATATAAAAAGAATGAAAAGCCTTTTTTTGTGACAAATCAATATCAATATATATATATATTTATATTGATTTGCATGTGAGTTTCATTTAGAGTACTTTTATATATATATGAAGCCCGTCCGTGTCTCTTGATGGAGGTTATGTGGTTCAATCGGGTGCTTATGCGCTTCGGTAGGGGATTATCGAGGCCATTCGGCTTGGCATTACTCTTTCTAATTGAGTTGTCTTCGGTATTCCTTACAATGGTATCATCAATAGGGTGGGTATCATCATCAAGCAAGAGATCGGTGGCTTATTTTCCAATTTCCCATTTCATATTCAATAGCAGCTACTATCAAGACTCAAGAAAGAAAAGGATACTAGAAGCTACTATCAAGACTCAAGAAAGAAAATAATACTAGCAGTTGCTATAGGGAAAAACAGTAGTTTACCGTATATAAAAAGAATGGAAAGCCTTTTTTTTGTGACAAATCAATATCAATATGTATATTGATATTGATTTGCATATGAGTTTCATTTAGAGTACTTTTATATATATAGAGCCTATCCATGTCTCTCGATGGAGGTTATGTGGTTTAATCGAGCGCTTATGCGCTTCGGTCGGGGATTGTCGACGCCACTCGTCTTGGCATTTTCCTTTTGAATTGAGTTGTCTTTGGTATTTTTTCCTATGGTATCATCAATAGTGTGGGTATCTTCATCAAGTAAGAAATCGGGGGAGATTTTCCAATTTCCCATTCCATATTCAATAGCATCTACTATCAAGACTCAAGAAAGAAAAGAATACTAGCAGCTACTGTCAAGACTCAAGAAAGAAAATAATACTAACAGTTGCTATCAATAGGGAAAACAGTAGATTTCCGTATACAAAAAGAATGGAAAGCCTTTTTTGTGATAAATCAATATCAATATATATAGTGATATTGATTTGCATGTCAGTTTCTGTAATATCCGTAAATTTAATAGGAATTGTTTTTTTTGCCATATTCATATTTAGTGAATACTTAATACTTTATCTCAAACTTTAGTCTTTTATAATAATGAAAACTTGCAAAAGAATTTTTTTTGTATGGATGAATTTGAGAATCTAGGTTTTTAAGGAGAGAGTAATTTAAATTTTAAAGAAAAGATATTAAAGAAATATATATATATATATAAATTCGATAAGGAACTGTTAAAATAAAATTGGACTTAAAAGTCCAGCCCACATTTCGACTTAACCTGCCCAAGGGTTTATTAGACCCTTACAAATCAAAATAAAAGAGAAACGCCAGGTAGTGGGAATTGAATCCCAACCAGCATTTTTAAGCATTCTACTCCCGAGAGCAACATTCTAACTTCCATAGGAACTCTATCGTAATTATTGTGTTTGAGCCTTCGTCTTCTACCTCCACCTGTGCAGCGTACGAATGGAAGTCCGTGAAATCCGGCATTTTGTCCGCTGTTCACCTCTGATGGAATCGATTATCTCCCTCCACAAGTTACCCCTAAAATCTAACTAGCACTAAAGCCATAGCTTTGTTGACCAGTTGAACAGGATTTTTTTTATATAAACTAGAGGTTGGCCATGGAGATTGCCCGCACAATTCAGCCTCCATCATTCCCTCTTTCTCCTCCACTTCATCTCTGTAAAACCAAGCAACAACTAAGCTTCGAAGTTAGTTTGAATTTCCGCCAGAAATCAGTCCAAATTCGTTTTCGTTCGATCGAAAACATGCCCAGAAATTTCAGTTTTAGAGCCCCTCTGTAAAACACGTTTTTCGTCTTCGCTACTCATCCATTTCTCGATCCGTTGGAACCACCATAAACTACACTTTATGACCTTTCCAATGCCACCTCATTTGCTCAAAACCGATTAGTATCGAAGCCACAACGCTCCGTCGAAGTTGCTCATCTACCCAGGAAGCCAGATTTGCAGCACCTCTGTAAATCGAGCATTTCTCCTTCGTCACCCCGTCATTTTCGAAACCGTTTAAACCAGCATAAACTAGACTTCAATACCTTTCCAATGACACCTCAATCGCTTAACAACGTTAAGTATTGAAGCTGTAATCCTCCATCGAAGTCGCGCTTGCTGGTTTAAAGGCCAAGGACCACCGGTAAAAAGTTGGCCGGGAAGCCTACTTTGGGGCACCCGTTCGCCGCCGCCCAGCCACCAAACGGAGTTTCGTTGCCAACAGTTGGAAGGCCGAAACACCCTCTACCAACTGTCGCAGCTTCCGCTCAGATCCGCCGCCGTACGACTCCGCTATTGCTGCCCGAAAACCCTTCGTCACCACTGTAATGCTCTTTTCCTAAAAGTTAATTAACCACTTACTCTATTTCGAAATTGATTTTAATTGAGGAATTAATCTGAGAAATAAATAATATAACTTAATACGATAGTATTGTTAATTTAGTTGGGAGTTTATGAATTTAAATCAAGTACTCAATTAATTCCTTCGAGAAACGTTTTTATAGAAATTATACGACGAATACTCGTAAACCGATGATTTCATAAAAATCTTAAGATCGTTCCGACCGTTCTAATAAGTTGAAAACTTAGGATTATAAATTATTGAAGGACAATGATCTATATTAGCCTTACATATTATTATACGGGGATAATAATTCAAGAAGTTCCTAGACAAAGAAATAAATGAAATATTAATTATTTCATTAATATTCCCGTGCCTCGGATTAGGTCAAGCTTCTAGGGGAGCTCGTTCACAAATTTCGTCTTCGTAAAGACTTAACTCTCGAAAATCGAAGGCAAGTGGATGGTTCTCCCTTATTACTCGATATTTGTGAATTCCTTTCCTCCGTTATCATATCCATCTTGTTGGGAACACCTTGATTGCGAAATAAAATGAACTTAGGATTATTATTGCTTAGAAATAATGACCCTATTGTTCGTATTGTTATTATCATTTCGTGTTGCGCTAGTACTTGGACGTAGGACCGATTGATTGCGGCCTTGTGTGTTTAAAGTGTTTCTTTAAGAGAGCTTCTCTGGATTAGTGTAGGACAGAAACATATTAAGTCCTAAAACACTTATGATAACAATGAATTATGTATGGGTCATGACTCCATTTACTTTGTTGACTTATGTCTTTAAGCAATGTCGGATCAGGGATTCGTCTTATGTCTTAAAGCAATGTCACATTGTAATAGAAAGTCGGTTTATGTCTTTTGCAATGCCGTACTTAAAATGATAAAAGTCGGCTTATGTCTTTTGCAATGCCTTACTTAAAAGAGTAAAAAGTCGGCTTATGTCTTTTGCAATGCCGCACTTAAAAATCACTAAAGCTCACGTGAATTGAATTGGGTGAAATCGTGAATTGTTGAAATTGAATTGTTGAATTGAAGTGAATTGTTGAAATGGATAGTCCTCGGGTGGCCCTTGACTCTTATGAGTTGCCACATCCGAAAATCGTTAAAATAAAATGTATTGTTGTATTACTAAGAGAAGATAAGTCGATGTAGGTTTCTATTAAACCTTGATGTGTATTAATAAGTTCCCAACAAAATCTTAATCATCTATCGTTCCTAGGAATCACCTTCTTGTGATTTCCTATTCTCGCAAGAAAGCTTGTTATTCACTTTCCGTCGGATTCGTTCCTTTTATCTAAGTTGTATTCGAATGAAGCCTCATCTTCTAAATTATATCACACTCTCACCTCAAAAGAACCCGATTTGTCGTGTATCACTCAGCTCCCTGCGGACTTTGATGCCGACATACTCAGCCTTTTAAGAACCTCGTCACATTCTACCACTTGCTTAGTCTCGCGTTAGACTAATACCACTTTCTTTTCTTCCCGACATTGGTCGGCTGGTATTTCTTGCCTTTATGGAAATATCAGGTTGGAAAGACAAGTTTGCCGGAGTCCAAAGACGAAGACTCGAGGATTTAAAGGAAGGAAGATTTTCAAGAGGTTTCAAGTTATTTTGGAGTTTCCAAATTTTATTTTTGTGAAGAATCTTTTAACCGTCATTTTATTTCCGCTGCAAAATGATTATATATCTCCTTCACTCAAACATCTTAATTTTGTATCATTGATCATTGATTTCTAATTATGTACCAAACATTGAATCACTTTTGATGTAATATAAGTTCAACGTTTTGTTTTCTACGAATCGAGTTGTATTACCTACCGCCTTGGGTGGCTTTGGATGGGAAAATCCGAGGTCACTGGCATGTAACACCCATGGTTTCAAAATAGGGGTGTTACAGTTTCATTTAGAGAACTTATATATATATATATATATATATATAGAATAATGCTCTAGAGTACCTAGTGAGTTATAGGGTACTAAGAGCCTACATCTTCACCATTCGATCGTGATAGATGGACGGACGGATTAGTCTTAAATTTGTGAGGGTGTATGGTGAGTTGTAGCATAACCCTTTTGAAATTGGCAAGATTTTTTTGTTTCCTTTTCAGTTGTAATATCCCCCAAATCTCGCTCCATTAATTATCCTTTCTATACCTTCCTTTTTTTTATTTCTGCAATTACAATCCTCTCATATCTTTTGCTTTCTTGGTTACTTTTGGGAGCCAGCCTCCTCACACATGAATTTTGGTATTATCATGGTTTCATGAATGACGAATTCTTGCGTCGTCACCTTCTTCGTTCGTTCTCTATTCGGTGAGTTCCTCGTTAATTTATGTCCCTCTCGGTGCCAATCATTTTTTTCTGTTCCTCTTATCATTCCAACTCTATTCTTAATCCCGGTATTGTGTTAATAGCACCGAAGTTTCCCCCTTAGCCAATGCCTTCAAGCCGCCGATAGTATATCCTCGATCGAAACGGTGAGTCCTCCGGCCCCTTCTTTTCACGTCGTCGTTCGGTCTAGGGAGTAGAACCATCGGCGTCGCATCGGCGCTGGAGTCGGGTGTTAGTTGACAAAGTCGGGGACGGGCAGGGGCTGGCCACCGAAATAAATCGGCCGGCGAGTTGAGAAGGCCGTAGATTTGGGCGTCGAGTCGGGTGGGAGTATCCAGGGCTGTCGGGGCTGGGTTGCGTCGGGGTCGGTTGTGGACGACCGAGGGCCTGGCTACCGTCGGGACTGGGCCGACGAGCGGAGAGAGCCGCATATCTGGGCAAGCGAGTAAGAGTGAGGGTGAGAGGGAGAGGGCGCGCGAAAGTCGGGGTGGATCGGGGGGTGTAGTCGGCGAAGGTCGAGGTGGCCGGCGAATTCCAAAGTTACAGATCTGAGATGGAGGTGTAGTCGAAGGAAGGAGGTGAAATGGAGAGGGAGTCTACCTCTCTCCAGATGATTGTCCGCTCCATAGGTAATTCCATAGGCAATCAGTTTAATTTAGTTATGCAACCATGTCAGTTCTATTATGAGATTCATATATGAAATAACTCTGAGTTCAATTTAGTTATGCAACCATGTCAGTTCAGTTATGATGTTATGCTATATGAATAGAATAATTCTGCGTTCAATTGAGTATTATGATACTTGTTACGTGTATTTAGTTGAATTCTGAGAACCATATATTATATGATGTAGTTGGAATCAATGTTATTATGCAATCAGTTCAATTTAGTTATGCAGCCATGTTAGTTTAGTTATGAGATTCATATATGAAATAACTATGAGGTCAATTTAGTTATGCAACCATGTCAGTTCAGTTATGATATTATGCTATATGAATAGAATAATTCTGAGTTCAATTGAGTATTATGATACTTGTTACGTGTATTTAGTTGAATTCTGATAACCATATCTTATATGATGTAGTTGGAATCAATGTTATTATGAAATCAGTTCAATTTAGTTATGCACCCATATCAGTTCAGTTATGAGATTCATATATTCAATTATGCATGTTTAGTTACTCACTTGTGTGTGTTTTAGTATTAATAGTTGCGAAAATTGTTACTCATGCACTTTCGTTTTGTTATGCAGTTATCCAAGAATGACGATCTAAGATGTATAGATAGGCGGAGGTTGAAGACCATGACAATGATCAAATTATTTCCATTTATGTGTACTTATGCAAATAGATAAATGTAGTTATTCACATTCATTATAGTATATATGTACTTGAGATCTAAGTATCCTCATTTTTTTCTTATGCAATGTATTACGTACCTTAACTTATGCAATGTTTATATACAATAATTATTTTTCCTATTCATTGCCATCTTAATGTGTAATTATGCAACTAATGACCAAACGTTATGCACATGAAAATGAAGAACTATGACGCTATAAATTTTCAAATCAGAGGTGCTATTATGTAAACCATTATACACACTTATGCAAATTGTCATACATTCTTAGTCAAATCGGTAAGTGCGTATTGAAGAAATCTGCCAATTAAAATTCAAATTTTGAATTTGAAATTGAAATTAAAGGAGCAAGAGTATCTTAGATTGCATCAAATATTGTAACCGATTATGATTAGTGTTGATTTAGCATTATTTTTTTTAATTGTCCCATTTATCCCACTATTTCCTAAATTTTCGGCAGTTTCCAAATATGTATTTCGATCCTATAGAACCTACGTATCTCTCTATTGTGCTCCTCACCTTTCCACCATTGATTTATTCTAATCTAACGGTAGTAAGGAGGGCTCCCTAGTACTCCTCTATTTCTAGTTCTCCTGAGCGTCCCTATATATATAATATATATATATGGAGCAACTCCGTGTCTCTGGATGGAGATAATGTGGTTCAATCGAGCGCTTAAGCGATTCGGCAGGGGATCGTCGAGGTCACTCGTCTTGGCATTTTTCTTTCGAATTGAGTTATCTTTGGTATTTTTTAATGGTATCATCAATAGGTTGAGTATCTTCATCAAGCAAGAGATCAGTGGGGGATTTTCCAATTTCCCATTCCATATTCAATAACAGCTACTATCAAGACTCAAGAAAGAAAAGAATACTAGCAGATATTGTCAATACTCAAGATAGAAAATAATACTAGCAGCTGCTATCAATAAGGAAAAATTGTAGACTACCGTATATAAAAAGAATGGAAAGCCTTTTTTTATGACAAATCAATATCAATATATATAGGGATATTGATTTGCATGTGAGTTTCATTTATAGTACTTTTGTATATATATGGAGTCAGTCCGTGTCTCTGGATGGAGGTTATGTGGTTCAATCGGGCACTTATGCGCTTCGGTAGGGGATCGTCAAGGCCACTCGTCTTGGCATTTTTCTTTCGAATTGAGTTGTGTTTGGTATTTTTTCCAATGTTATTATCAATAGGGTGAGTATCTTCATCAAGCAAGAGATCGGTGGGGGATTTTCCAATTTCCCATTCTATATTCAATAGCAGCTACTATCAAGACTCAAGAAAGAAAAGGATACTAGCAGCTTCTATCAATAAGGAAAAACAGTAGTTTGCCATATATAAAAAGAATGGAAAGCCTTTTTTTTTTAACAAATCAATAGCAATATGTATATTTATATTGATTTGAATGTGAGTTTCATTTAGAGTACTGTTATATATATATGGAGCCCGTCCGTGTCTTTGGATGGAAATTATGTCGTTCAATCGTGCACTTATGCGCTTCGGTAGGGAATCGTCGAGCCCACTCGTGTTGGCATTTTTCTTTCGAATTGAGCTGTCTTTGGTATTTTTTCTAATGGTATCATCAATAGGGTGAGTATCTTCATCAAGCAAGAGATCGGTGAGGGATTTTCCAATTTCCCATACCATATTCAATAACAGCTACTATCAAGACTCAAGAATGAAAAGAATACAGGTAGATACTGTCAAGACTCAAGATAGAAAAGAATACTAGCAGCTGCAATCAATATGGAAAAACAGTAGATTACCATATATAAAAAGAATGGAAAGCCTTTTTATTGTGAAAAATCAATATCAATATATATATTTATATTGATTTGCATGTGAGTTTCATTTAGAGTATTTTTATATGTATATGGAGCCCGTCCGTGTCTCTCGATGGATGTTATGTGGTTCAATCGAGCGCTTATGCGCTTCGGTTGGGGATTATCGAGGCCATTCGGCTTGGCATTTTCCTTTCTAAGTGAGTTGCCTTCGGTATTTTTTACAATGGTATCATCAATAGGGTGGGTATCTTCATCAAGCAAGAGATCGGTAGCTATTTTTAAATTTCCCATTTCATATTCAATAGCAGCTACTATCAAGACTCAGGACAGAAAAGGATACTAGCAGCTACTATCAAGACTCAAGAAAGAAAAGAATACTAGCAGTTGCTATCAATAGGGAAAAACAGTAGTTTACCGTTTATAAAAAGAATGGAAAGCCTTTTTTTGTGACAAATCAATATCAATATATATATTGATATTGATTTGCATGTGAGTTTCATTTAGAGTACTTTTATATATATATATGGAGCCAGTCCGTGTCTCTAGATGGAGGTCATGTGGTTCAATCGGCCGCTTAAGCGATTTGGCAGGGGATCGTCGAGGCCACTCGTCTTGGCATTTTTCTTTCGAATTGAATTATCTTTGGTACGTTTTCCTATGGTATCATTAATAGTGCGGGTATCTTCATCAAGCAAGAAATCGGGGGGAGATTTTCCAATTTCCCATTCCATATTCAATAGCATCTACTATCAAGACTCAAGAAAGAAAAGAATACTAGCAGCTACTGTGAAGACTCAAGAAAGAAAATAATACTAGCAACAGCTACCAATTGGGAAAACAGGATGACCGTATACAAAAAGAATGGAAAGCCTTTTTTTGTGACAAATCAATATCAATATATATATATATATATTGATACATTGATATTGATATAGATATTGATTACCGTATATATTGATATTGATTTGCATGTGAGATTCATTTAGAGTACTTTTATATATATGGAGGCAGTCCGTGTCTCTGGATGGAGGTCATGTGGTTCAATCGGGCGCTTAAGCGATTCAGCAGGGGATCGTCGAGGCCACTCATCTTGGCATATTTCTTTCGAATTGAGTTGTCTATGCAATGGTATCATCAATAGGGTGAGTATCTTCATCAAGCAAGAGATCGGTGGGGATTTTCCATTTCCCATTCCATATTCAATAACAGCTACTATCAGGACTCAAGAATGAAAAGAATACTAGCAGATACTGCCAAGACTCAAGATAGAAAAGAATATTAGAAGTTGTTATCAATATGGAAAAACAGTAGATTACTGTATATAAAAAGAATGGAAATCCTTTTTTTTGTGATTAATATATATATATATATTGATTTGCATGTGAGTTTCATTTAGAGTACTTTTATATATATATGGAGCCCGTCCGTGTCTCTCGATGGAGGTTATCTGGGTCAATCGGGCGCTTATGCGGTTCGGTAGGGGATTGTCTAGGCCACTCGTCTTGGCATTGTCCTTTATAATTGAGTTGTCTTTGGTATTTTTTCCAATGGTATCATCAATTTTGGGTATCTTCACCAAGCAAGAGATCGGTGGGATATTTTCCAATTTCCCATTCCATATTCAATAGCAGCTACTATCAAGACTCAAGAAAGAAAAGGATACTAGCAGCTGCTATCAATAGGGAAAAACAATAGTTTGCCATATATAAAAAGAATGGAAAACCTTTTTTTTTTTGACAAATCAATATCAATATGAGTTTCATTTAGAGTACTTTTATATATATATGGAGTCCGTCTGTGTCTCTAGATGGAGATTATGTGGTTCAATTGGGCGCTTATGCGCTTCGGTAGGGAATCGTCGAGGCCACTCGTGTTGGCATTTTTCTTTCGAATTGAGTTGTCTTTGGTATTTTTTCTAATGGTATAATCAATAGGGTGAGTATCTTCATCAAGCAAGAGATCGGTGGGGGATTTTCCAATTTCCCATTCCATATTCAATAACAGCTACTATCAAGACTCAAGAATGAAAAGAATACTAGTAGATATTGTCAAGACTCATGATAGAAAATTATACTAGCAGCTGCAATCAATATGGAAATAACAGTAGATTACCGTATATAAAAAGAATGGAAAGCTTTTTTTATTGAAAATCAATATCAATATATCTATTTATATTGATTTGAATGTGAGTTTCATTTAGAGTACTTTTATATATATATATGAAGCCCGTTCGTGTCTCTGGATGGAGGTTATTTGGTTCAATCGGGCGCTTATGCACTTCGGTAGGGGATCGTCGAGGCCACTTGTCTTGGCATTTTTCTTTCGAATTGAGTTGTGTTTGGTATTTTTTCCAATGGTATCATCAATAGGGTGAGTATCTTCATCAAGTAAGAGATCGGTGGGGGATTTTCCAATTTCCCATTCCATATTCAATAACAGCTACTATCAAGACTCAAGAAAGAAAAGAATACTAGCAGATATTGTCAAGACTCAAGATAGAAAAGAATACTAACAGTTGCTATCAATTGGGAAAACAGTAGATTACCGTATACAAAAAGAATGGAACGCCTTTTTTGTGACAAATCAATATCAATATATATATATATTGATATTGATTTGCATGTGAGTTTCATTTAGAGTACTTATGTATATACACATATATATATGGAGCCCGTCCATGTCTCTCGATGGAGGTTATGTGGTTCAATCGGGCGGTTATGCGCTTCGGTAGGGGATTGTCGAGGCCGCTCGTCTTGTCATTTTCCTTTCGAATTGAGTTGTCTTTGGTATTATTTCCAATGGTATCATCAATAGGGTGGATATCTTCATCAAGTAAGAGATGGGGGGGGGGGAGATTTTCCAATTTCCTATTCCATATTCAATAGCAGCTACTATCAAGACTCAAGAAAGAAAAATATACTAATAGATAGTGTCATAACTCAAGATAGAAAAGAATGCTAGCAGCTGCTATCCATATGGAAAAACAGTAGGTTGGCACATATAAAAAGAATGGAGAGCCTTTTTTTTAAAACCAATATCAATATATATATTGCTATTGATTTCCATATGAGTTTCATATAGAGTACTTATATATATATATATATATGGAGCCAGTCCGTGTCTATGGATGCAGGTTATGTGGTTCAATCGGGCGCTTATGCGCTTCGGTAGGGGATCGTCGAGGTTACTTGTGTTGGAATTTATCTTTCGAATCGAGTTTCTTTGGTATTTTTTCCAACGGTATCATCAATAGGGTGAGTATCTTCATCATGCAAGAGATCGGTTGGGGATTTTCCAATTTCCCATTCCATATTCAATAGCACCTACTATCAAGACTCAAGAATGAAAAGAATACTAGCATATATTGTCAAGACTCAAGATAGAAAAGAATACTAGCAGCTGCTATCAATTTGGAAAAACAGTAGATTACCGTATATAAAAAGAATGGAAAACCCTTTTTGTAACAAATCAATATCAATATATATATATATTGATATTGATTTGCATGTGACTTTCATTTAGAGTACTTTTATATATATATGGAGCCCGTCCGTGTCTCTCGATGGAGGTTATGTGCTTCAATCGGGCGCTTATGCGCTTCGGCAGGGAATTGTTGAGGCCACTCGTCTTGGCATTTTCATTCAGAATTGAGTTGTCTTTGGTATTTTTTCCAATGGTATCATCAATAGTGTGGGTATCTTCATCAAGCAAGAAATCCGGGGGAGATTTTCCAATTTCCCATTCGATATTTAATAGAAGCTACTATCAAGACTCAAGAAAGAAAAGAATACTAGCAGGTACTGTCAAGACTCAAGAAAGAAAAGAATACTAGCAACTGCTATCAATAGGGAAGAACAGTAGTTTACCGTATATAAAAAGAATGGAAAGCCTTTTTTTATGACAAATCAATATCAATATGTATATTGATATTGATTTGCATGTGAGTTTCATTTAGAGTACTTTTATATATATATGGAGCCCGTCCTTGTCTCTGGATGGAGGTTATGTGGTTCAATCAGGCGCTTATGCGCTTCGGCAAGGGATCGTCGAGGCCACTCGTCTTGGCATTTTTCTTTCGAATTGAGTTGTGTTTGGTATTTTTTCCAATGGTATCATCAATAGGGTGAGTATCTTCATCAAGCAAGAGATCGGTGGGGGATTTTCCAATTTCCCATTCGATATTCAATAGCAGCTACTATCAAGACTCAAGAAAGAAAAGAATACTAGCAGCTACTGTCAAGACTCTCGAAAGAAAAGAATACTAGCAGCTGCTATCAATAGGGAAAACAGTAGATTACCGTATATAAAAAGAATGGAAAGCCTTTTTTTGTGACAAATCAATATCAATATATATATTGATATTGATTTACATGTGAGTTTCATTTAGAGTGTTTTATATATATATATATATATGGAGTCAGTCTGTGTCTCTTGATGGAGGTTATGTGGTTCAATTGGGCGCTTATGCGCTTCGGCAGGGGATCGTCGAGGCCACTCATCTTGGCATTTTTCTTTCGAATTGAGTCGTGTTTATTATTTTTTCCAATGGTATCATCAATAAGGTGAGTCTCTTCATCAAGCAAGAGATCGGTGGGGGATTTTCCAATTTCCCATTCCATATTCAATAACAGCTACTATCAAGACGGGTATATTCAAAAGCCCAAAAATCTAAGACCCCCGACCCCTGCCCCTTTGCGCTCTTTTCTATGGCGATGGCAATACAAAAAATCAGAAACCCTAGATCTTAAAATCTGCCCTCCTTCTTGTTTTTTTCTGCCTAATCTCCTCCCAAATCTCTTATTGAAGCCGAAAATTCTCCACTTACAATTCTATGTGGCCTATGGCTCATGTTTAATTTCTGGTGGTACCATATCAGTACTAACCCTAGAAAGGCTCACCATCAAAATCGAAGATCCAAAATGTCAAGGATTCGATTCAAGTGTCAAGTGCTCAAAAAATTTGGAGCCCGACAAGAACAGTGGCGTGGCTTTCTCATGAAGAGAAAAATCACGATGGTTCGACTTTTCATCTACGCTTACATCTGCTGTATGAGGATGAAGCAAAGGGGAAGGTCGGAATAAAGAAGAAGAAGCGACAGTCAAACAACTTCACATCGCAAGAAGGCAAGGAGGAGTGTGGCCTATCTATCTACATCTTGTAACCTTCCTATTCGAAAATTCCCAAATCTGACCATTTAACTGATAAAAAATCCTACTATGAACGACAATCAAGGGGAGAACCCACCTGATAAGAAAATGTATCTTGAACAACTCATTGTTGAACAAATTGAACAAGAGCATACCATGGTCGAGAAGACCCTAAATGGTGGGGCTTTACCTGATTAAAAAATTTGTCACTTACTTTAGATTTAAAGAGGGCAAAAACAAAGACAAATCTTTATTGACATGAAATCTTAATCTTTTGATTTGGAAATTTTGACAAAATTGTTTCTTCTTTATTCGTGTATAAATTTTAAAGTGGATGGACTGGATTCTAATCTTCTTTTTAATCGACGATTCGAGTTTCTTCACTTACATGATGCAAGGATCAGACCTTCAAATACTCAGCATTGCAACGTGACTTGTAGCAAGTTACTCTCTGAGAAATGAGAATGCGTAGACAACTGGTGAAAAAATAGAATTGAGAAGGGAACCAGAATGATGTTAGAGTGAGGTTTCATTGTGTCTCCCAGACATTTTGCAGTTGGATTTTTGAGTAAGTAATCGCTGTACAATTTAACTCATCAATTCGTTCAGAAGGGGAGTATAATTTGAACTTAGTTGAAAGCTATTTGACAATAAATTTGTTTGGGCCAAAAAAATTGAATTCATAGAACTAGAGTTGGATTCCAGGATGTAATAGCCACTCGTTTAGTTGAACATCCTCACACACAGAATGTTTTCGGGTCAAAACTTCTATGGTTCATTCGTAAGTCTGGGCAGAAGGGGCTTTAGATTTAAAGATGGCAAATACAAAGACAAAGCTATAATGATATGAAATCTTAATCTTTTGATTTGGAAGTTTTACTAGAATTGTTTGTACTTTATTTGCGTATAAATTTTTGAGGAGCAAGAGCTTTGTTGGAATTTTCGGATCGAGTTGTGCTAGGCCAAGTTGCTTGTGCTTGGGGCCTCTGAAGATCCTTCATTTACGTGGAGGAAACGTCAGTTGTCCATTTCGCACACCCTAGGATGGGTCGACTTGATGCCTGCGACGCTAAGTTTCTTAGTGTTTGACTCACCCCGATTCCAATCTTTTTTGCTCTTGTTTTTTGAGAATTTGTACTATCCTTAGTACATTCTGCCTGCCTTGTGGGGCTCTTTTTTGACCCTCCTAGCCATCCTCGGCTGCCGTTTAACGGCCTCTCGGACTATCAATATTATTTGGTACTCCGAATTCTTACCTTTTCAAAAAAAAAAAAACAGCTACTATCAAGACTCAAGAAAGAAAATAATACTAGCAGATATCGTCAAGACTCAAGATTGAAAAGAATACTAACAACTGCTATCCATATGGAAAAACAGTAGATTACTGTATATAAAAAGAATGGAAAGCCTTTTTTTCTGACCAATCAATATCAATATATATATTGTTGGATCGTTAGTACTGAGGGACGTCCTTTACTTTAGTAAAGGCGTCCTTTGGTTAGGCGCCCCTACTCCTCGTAGGGGCGTCCTTGAGTAATGCAGCGGAATGGTACTAAACAGATAATAGATGAACGCAATGAATTATAGAGGAACCACTCAAGACCAAGTAGTCCTTGAGTGTAAACCTCTACCTCCTTGGAGGATTTTTGAATAGTTCTTTCCTTTATATTGAACGTCCTTACAGTTGTACTGGCGAGTCTTTACAGTTCTCTGGCACTTAGCTTTTCCCTAAGTCCACTAGTAAAGGACTCCTCTAAGCCTACAACTCAAGCGAGTTCAATCTATTAAAGGACTCTATCCCTACGTTCTGCAGTACTTCGCAGAACTCTTTCTCTCTTTTTGGTTTTTTCTGATTACAAACTGTTTTGTGGTTTGGGTACAAAATCTCACTCGATCTAACACAAGTTCTAGCACTGTTCTTAAGTTCTTGAGTTAGTTCTTTGTGTTCTTGAGTGAGCCGCTTTCCTCTGATTCTCTCTGAATATTCTCTGAAAGCGTTAACGTCACAATAAATGCCTTGGGGCTATTTATAGGACTTGGGGAAGGGCGTCATTTCTCTGGGACGATCATGCCCTTCGTGGACGTGGCTACAGGATCTTCCTCCACGTAGTAGGGCGGTGATGAGGAAGCTTCCTGTATCGAGCTGTGTATGATGAACTCCGCTACAGGATCGGCCGCCACGTGTTGATGAACTCTGCAACAGGATCGTCCGCCACGTAGTGTTGGACTCCGCTACAGGATCGGTTTCCACGTGTCCTTGGATGATCAAACATTGTCGAGTGATGTCATCTTGTCGGCTAGTGAGTAAGGACTCCTTTCTTGCGTTCCTACTTGCTTGGGACTCCGTCCTTGCTCAAGTAGTCTCTAGCTGGTCCTTACTTCTTGTTAGCTAGCGTCCCTAAGCCTGGGGGACGCTCATACACACTTGTTGTCCTTTTGTCACTGGCGTTCCTGAACACTTGGACAATTTTATTAGAATCAAAGTGAGTTTGTCATATCAAAACTAAGGGACGGTTGTGTGGTACACTAAAAAAGTATGCAAGCGTCCTTGATAGCGTCCCAACATATATATATATATATTGATATTGATTTGCATGTGAGTTTCATTTAGAGTACTAATATATATATATATAGAGAGATATTAAAGTTCAATAGTGAACACACAAATATTGGTGAACAAGTGAACACTTATAAGCCGTTGGATGAGAATGAAATTGATGGCTGAGATCAGCTTTACAAAATGAGTGATATTTCAAAATTTAAAAAATCCCTTAATTGTAGGATGGGATGATTAAATGTAGAATTTTAGAAAAAAATTAAATTTTGAATCGGTGAAAATCACAAAAGAAATTCCTTAATTATAACAAGGTTAATTAATTTTCGGATTTATAGAAAAATCACAAAAGGAATCCCTTAATTATAGTAATTGTTAATTAATTTTCAAATTTCAACTCAATCTCGTAATTATAGCAAGCGTTAATTACATATTGGATATCCAAATGTCTTGTACGAATTATTAACTATATATACATGTTATAGTTTTGTATATACACCAGGAGATCATTATATACACTATATGTACAATATTCCGGCACAATTGATTAATGTACGATTAAACATATGAATACAATAGATTTTATCTATACATTTCTCAGGTTGTTATATACAGTATTTCTGTACATATATACATCTTGATCTGTAGAAATAAGTCACATAAACAATCTAACCACAAGAAATTCCGTATATACATGCCTTACGTTGTCATATACAATATTACTATACACATATACATCTTGATCTGAAGACATAGGTCACATAAACAATTCAACCATAACAAATTTCGTTTATACACCCCTCAGGTTGTCATATACAATATTACTGTACATATATACAATAATTGGCAACGTGGTGGTTGGTGGTGGCTTTGGCGACGTGGTGGTTCAATGTGGTGATTCCGACGAGGCCTTCCAGCGAATTGGTGGTTCTGACGGCCTGCACAATGGTGGTTCGATGTGGTCGACGCAATGGTGGTGACCGGCGAAATACGGTGGACATATACTAAATCAAATCAATCATATACATAATGAAAAAATTATATACATTCATCGGGTTATCATGTACAATATTATTGTACCTATATACATCTTAATCCGTAGAATTAGGTCACAAAAACAATCAAGTGGAGACAAATTCGTATATACATTCCTCGGGTTGTCATATACACTATTATTGTACCTATATACATCTTGATCTGCAGAAATAGGTCACGTAAACAATTTACACAGAAAATCACGCCATATACTAAATCAAATCAATCATATACATAATGAAAAAATTATATACAAAATTACCTTATGTCATATTTATACGATTAATAATGCGCATCGTGGTGGCTTTGGCGACATGGTGGTTCGATGCGGTGGTTTCGATGGGGGGTTTTGCGCAATGGACGGCGAACCACCGGAATACAAGCCGATGAACCACCACGACGACGGCGAATGGGGATTGCGAATGGGCGCCTGTGCAATGGACGACTCACCACAATACATGCCGGAGATCACCACGATCGGTTCTGCGTAATGGATGGCGAACTACCGCAATACAAGCCGGCGAACCGCCACGACGACGGCAAATGGGGGACTGCGAATGGGCAACTGCGCAACGGATGGCGAACAACAATGGAGGACGGCGACGTGGTGGCCGGCGAAGTGGTGGAGGCTGCAATGGAGGCCGATGATTTTTGGGAGCGTCTCTTCTGGATCTACAATGGAGCGTAAATTCTGATTTTACAGAATTGTATTTATGGTAGTTATAATTGGTAGATGATGGAGAAAATCTCTCCTATTTTAGATTTTTTGTGATTTTCTTATTTTTGGATATTGTGGACTAATATCTCACCATCCATTACAAGACTCATCCTACGGATGAGATTTGTTCACTTGTTCTCTATGGAAGGTTGTTCACTATAGAACATACCTATATATATATATATATGAAGCCCGTTTGTGTCTCTCGATGGAGGTTATGTGGTTCAATCAGGCGCTTATGCGTTTCGCTAAGGGATTGTCGAAACCACTCGTCTTGGTATTTTCCATTCGAATTGAGTTGTCTTAGGCATTTTTTCCAATGTTTTCATCAATAGGGTGGGTATCTTCATCAAGCAAGAGATTGGTGAGAGAATTTCCAAGTCCCCATTCCATATTCAACAGCAGCTACTATCAAGACTCAAGAAAGAAAAATATACTACTCCCTCCGTCCCAAAATGCTCTTCCCATCTCATTTTTACTGTCCCAAAATATTCTTCCCATCCCCCCTACTTTCTACTTTTATCCACTATACTTTTTTACTTTTTTACCTAATCAACTTACTTTTTCACCATCTTTATTTATCGTTTTTCCTATCACCATCAACTTTTTACCCAAAAACAACTTTTTAAACCTCTTTAAAACAACTTTTTAAAATCCTTCAAAAAACGTGTAAATAGTGGAATGAGAACAACATTATGGGACGGAGAGAGTAGCAGATATTGTCAAGACTCAAGATAGAAAAGAACACTAGCAGCTGCTATCAATATGGAAAAACAGTAGATTGGCGTATATAAAAAGAATGGAAAGCCTTTTTTTTAACAGACAAATCAATATCAATATATATATTGCTATTGATTTGCATGTGAGTTTCATTTAGAGTACTTTTATATATATATGGAGCCAGTCTAGATGGTGGTTATGTAGTTCAATCGGGAGCATATGCGCTTCGGTAGGGGATCGTCGAGGCCACTCGTCTTGGTATTTCCCTCTTGACCATTAAAGACGACAGTCTGTAGGTTGTCAATGTAGTGTTGGGAGATTTGAGTTGTCCATGGGAGGTGGAGATCATGCGCATGGATATTCAAGCATTGTTTGGGCAATTTTCGGAGTTGGAGTATAGAACATGTCCGTTGGGATGCCAACTCGGTTGCTAACTGCTGGCTCCTTTCGTCGGGTGTCTTCTTCCTCCCTTGTTATTGATCCGGTCCTTCTAGACCTCCTTCGTAAGAATGCTCTGATATATTTTTTTTGTGAGACTAACCTTTTTTCCTTTATCAGAAAAAAATATAAAAAAATCCGACCGGTTTGGGCAAATTGATTTTTGCAATGCCTTATCGAGGAGCCCAAAAACATCCTTGTCGAGCCCAATAATACAACGATTGAGCTTATAACCCAAGAGCCCAAACACATGCCCCGTCAATCTGTCTTGCAATTACTCTCACCAACCTGCACACATCCTTTGTAGAATTCACTCACCTTCGGCATTCCTATCCCTGGCTCCCTCCCACAACAACTCACAACCATCCACGCGTCAAAATCCAACTCCAATTCCAATCCATCCAATGCTGTCATAGACAAACAGAAGCCGTAAAAAACCGGAGAAACCCTCGCATCAATGGCTTCCACGACCATGACTCCGGCCAGGGGAGCCGGCGAACGTCTAACAATGGAATCAATCCCAGTCGTCGATCTGCGATTCCTGACCCAATCGGAGCTCAGCGCTCTCTCCCGTTGCTCCCTCCACGCCGTCGACCTAAGGCGGTGCGATGACGTCATCATCCCCAAAATCGACCGCTCCGTCTTCAACGAGTCGGCCGGAAGCCGGAAGCAGACCTACTCCCGCTTCCGCCTCGCCCGTCGCAAGTCCGATTTCTCCGCCAAGCCCCTCCCTCTGGCCCGCGGGCCCGCCCCCGACGACCCTGAACGCCTCGATAACTCCAAGATCGTGGCTCTCTTCAAGCAGCTCTTCAACGCCGGCTCTCAGGGCGTTGAAGAGCTTGAAACCCCCGCCCCCGACACGTCCCTGCCCCTGAGGAAGAGAGGGAGAAAACCTAAAGACGAGGCCGAGGGCGAGGGTCGGGCGCTGGTGGTGTATGATAATAGGGAGAAGGACAAGGCCATTTTGAACAAGAACGGTGTTGCTGTGGATTTGGTGGAGTTGGCGAAGTTGGACGATCCTTTTTCGCCGGAGATTACTCGGAGGACGGCTGGGATGGTCAGGGATGAGGAGCTTCTAGGGTTTCTGACGAGATTGGACGGTCAGTGGGGGAGCAGGAGGAAGAGGAGGAAGATTGTGGACGCTAATTTGTTTGGTGATGTGTTGCCTGACGGATGGAAGGTTTTGGTTGCCATGAAGAAGAAACAAGGGCAATGTTGGCTGTTTTGTAGAAGATATATAAGTCCGAGTGGACGGTACTTCATCTCGTGCAAGGAAGTGGCTTCTTATTTGATGTCGCTGTGTGGCTTCATGTCTGTGAAGCAGCCGTCTTCGGATCCCGTTGCAGAGGCTTCTCATTTGGAGGTTTCGCCGATTAATGTTAGTAGTCTTTGTCCCAATTTTCCATATCTTTTGTTTCGTTCCGGTCTTGTAAACTCTTTTGGTCATGACAGGTCGAAACCACCCCTAGCAAGTGTCATAAGGCGGCTTCTTCTGCTTCCCCAGTAACGGTTAAAGCTCATGATCACACAGAGCCTAATTCCCTGGTCAAAGATGGCTATGTGGCCAGACCTCAAGAAGATGGCTTTCTCAAGTGTCACAAATGCTCAACTCCATTCAATGCGAAAAATCAGTTGCTGCACCACTTGCTGTCCTGCCACAAGAGAAAGCGGCGCAAGGCTGGTATGCCCATGGAAGATGATGAGCTAATAAAAGAAGGCCATTATGAATGCCAGTTTTGCAATAAGAGGTTCACTGAGAGGGTTTGTTTCTTTGGTCATGTTGGAATCCATGTCAAGAACTACATGAAGAGTCTTGAAGGGTCGTCACTCGGGATTAACCCTATACAAAATGATGACATCTCCAGCACCACTGGTGGATTTCCTCCCCCTTCCATCTTAGAAAAGCCGGAATCAATGGAAGTTAATGATGATTCTACTTCTATAACTCCAGATCTTGCGGCCAGTAATGATGTTAATGTTGATCCCTCTTGTGGTAAATTGCCAATTGAATCTGATCCCAAACATGCACATAGTGGTCATAATGAAGTCATTTTAGCTTCTCGAACCGACAGAGCTGGTGTTGAAGGATCCACTCACAGCAAGGGGGATGAAGTGCCGGAGTTGATGGATGAGGAGGTGGAAGGATCTGAAAATTGTGTTGATACAGCTGATTTAAAGCTTGATTCTTGTTCTGATTATGAAGGTGTTAGGCCTGGTGATCCCAAGAATGATAAATGCCAGTCATCCATTGGAGACATTGTCACTGTCAAGGCTGCTGATGATATCAGTGGCTCCAAAGTTAAGGTGCAAACTTCTGTCTGTTTAATGTATGAGGGTAAAAAGTCAGCAGGGGGTTTGTTAAATGATGTCCATGGATTTTCTAATGAGGTAGAGGATAGTCATGTTGAGCAAATCTTTTCCGAATCTGAGCTGTTTGGCAAAGACAAAAACAAGTCAGTCGATGAAAATACTAAAGCAATGTTTACTAGTGACGATATCAGTGAGCCTAGATACAGTAATCATAGCTTTGCCAATGGTGAAGACATATTCGGCTCTGAAAATAGTGACATTGGTGAAAAAGTGAATGCTATAAGTGAGCCTCATCAGGAAAGTATTCCAACCAGGTCTTTTGATCCACAAGGCGATGAGGAAACTGCCTTGCCAGAACTCTTGTCTGGGAGGCACTCAGAACAAAGTTTACCCGCTCAAGATAATCTTCAAAGATGCATTGTTGATGTTGACTCAAATATAGTTTCATTAAGCACTTCAAACAGAATGGATTTGGGGACAAGTTCTTTTAGGAAGAACGAAGTATCATTTGATGCTGACAGCTTTAGCTCTAGCAGAAGAGATGCTCAGAGTGTATTTGGTCTGCCTGGCGATGTAATGTCTAACATTGTTCCTGACAATGCTAATACAGTTTCTGCTTTCAGAGGAAATGTTCCATTTCCATCACCCCTTGGGGTGCCACGAGCTGAACATCTGTATGGTGCTGAAAGTAGTAGTCCATCTAGGACATCTTCAAGAAAAGAGCCTAACTCGGCTGAATTAGTAAATTCTGCAAACTTTTTTAATCACAAGGGCAGTTTAGATGCAAACCCTGTAGCAAATAAAGAAGTTGTGAATTTCTCATCATCTCACTTGTATAGCCCACTTGGGAGTAGGGAAGCTGCTAATGATAGAAATGTATTTGGGATTTGCAACTCTGCAATGGAGGAATCAAAGCGGAAGAGAGACTCTGAAAGTTTTATATCAAGCCTTTCTGTCGGTGGGCATGATCATACTGTGACCAGACAAATTCATGGTAATCGAGATAATTTGCCTGACAATTCTTCTGCTCAATGTGCAACCCATCTCCCGGACCTCAGTGGCAGCATTAGAGATATCAATTCAAGTGTCCTACCTTCATTTCCGCCTCAAACTATTCCTGCAAGCCCGTCTCCGTTTTCGTTGTGGAGCGACCAATCATTTGGTGTTGAACACAGCCAAAGCAGGGTTTGTGAGAGCTCTAGGGAAGAGGGGGGCCGTGGTTCAGGAAGTAGCTCACTTAGTTTAGCCAGTTTTCAGCAAACATGCAATGTGGGATATAATTTGAATGAGACCTACATTAGTACGGTTGATAACTTTTCAAGATTGAATCCGCTTGAAACTCATAGAGATACAGACCTAATGATTGGCTTTAGAAACTTGAATGCCAGAAGTAATCAAGAGGTTGTGAGTGATGCGCTTTGGAGGAGTAACGAAGGAAATGCACTGCCAAGTGATTTAGGCGGTTCTTCTTCCTCACAGGGACAGCTGCCGAGTGCGTTTCAGCCTTTTGATTTTCTTTCTGATAAGGTAAGACATCTTCATTTCATTCCATTCCATTCCTATCCTAAGAAGTAAAATAGAATTTATTTCACTGTTTTGTTTTTCCATTTGTTGGCATGTTAGCTGTATACAAATCAGTAATGCATTTAGGTGATGGAAATTATTAATTACAAGAAGTTGGATAATGTGATACAGAGATGCATTGCCCTTTTGTTTGACAGGGTGAGAATGACATATTTAGCGTGAATGAGAAATATGACAACATGGCAAACTTTGGAGGATTGAGATCCAGTGCAGTAGAACCAATGGAATTCAGCTTTCTCAGCCCACAAGATTCGAATCCGCAACTTGGTGGCCCAAAGGTGTTGTCATATGGTAATGCTGGGATTGAGCAAGGGTTTGAATCTTCTGTGTGGCTTGGCAAGGATTCTTCTCTGCCCAATATAAATGCTAGGAGTTCATTCAGCACTGTTAATTGTGTGTGGTGTGGGAGCCAATTTCTACAAGAGTCGATAGACTCGGACACACAGGCTGGTTCCATAGGTTATTTGTGCCCCACTTGCAAGGCTAGGATGTCTGGCCAGTTTTAGTATACAAACTTTGCCTAGATATAGATTATCTGACTTGCTATAGCCCTTGTTTTTATTTTGTTGCCTTATCAAGTATGTTACTTGCATTGTGTTCTTGCTGATTCATTAGATTGAAGATGTTTGGCTTGAATCAGATTCCGTACAAGGGTAATGATTCTGGTCATGGGAAATGTTTGACGATTGCTACTTTATTGCTAGACCAGGGGCAAATGTCTTTCGGACGGAACTGCCTCGTCCCAACGTTCCTTGTCTATAGGTAAGAATCTGATAAAGTGATAAAGTTAATTGGAGAGGTGGATAACGAGAGTAATATTTAAAATTAGATAAAGTGATAAAGTTAATTGGAAAGGAAAGGTGGATAACGAGAGTAATATATATAATTAGATGAAGATTGTTTTATAATTTTATAGGGAAAAATAATATAGTTGATAAGTTGAATAGTAAAAGTAATATATAAGATTGAATAAAGATATATGGTAAGAAATGTATGATATAAATGATAAATTGAAAAGATAGATAATATTATTCAACAACTAAAAAGAAAATATGAACAAATTTTCAGAGATATACGGGATCCATATATATGATTGTGATCATTTTAGACTTTCAAGTGTAATACGGAAGACTTACAAGTATCTTTTTTGATAATCGACTGACAAGTATTTGAAAAATTTGTTTACTTTCGTCAAATATTTAAACGTGATCGTACGTATCCTTTTATTTCTAAGAAATGCTCTCTCCCCCATGAAACCCCCCATCGGCGTCGTCTGGCGGGAGCAGGACTATATAAGGAGTCACCCATAGGGATGGGGTTGGGGCAGGGGTGGAGTCACTGAGTTTTTGAAGGCGGACACAGAGGACGTCGTCGCCGACTCGCCGATGACCGAACCCGTAAAATCCGATCGGAGGTCGCCGGTTGGAAGCTTGAAGGCGGAGGTAGAAGATTTATGTTTCGTTTTTTCATATTGAAGTTCCTTATGCCTTATTTCATGTTGGGTAATTCTTGTATCCTTAACTTGTTAGCTTGCATGAAAAATGTTTCACCTTCCTCTTGACTGCTTCATGCAAAGATCTCTTATCTTAGGGAGGGGGAAGAAACAAGTTACATTGCTTGGGAGTTGGGAAGACATAGTAGATCAAATTTATTCCTTTTATTTCAATTGATTCATGCATTTCCCGGATGGGATAGGACTTTTACACATGATCTTGTCTGTCTATACCTCTTGTCTGGGTGTCGGTCTATAGCTTGGGTGTGGGTGACTAGCTCATAACAGGGCCAACATTAGGCAATTGATGAGAGATCGGCTCAGGAAGAAGTACGGATACGGAGAAAAACTCGGGGAAAATGAACGCCCTAATTGAATCGATTGAAGAGCTTCTTAGGGCTAGGGCTTGTTTGTTTCTGGCGAGATTGATTGATTTGGATGATGAATGTGTTTGCTATCGTTTGAGAAATCTCAAGTGTACGTAATTTGGATTGCGAATCTGGAAAAGCTTCGTTCAGTTTATGTCTGGGGCTTAGTTCAATATTTCTTCCTAATGTGATAAATTTTTGGAGTGGCAATGTCTGAATTACTGGTTATGCACAAAAGCAATGACTTGGTCAAGCCTTGTGTGATTTGCAATAGAATCTGTGATTTGGATCTACATTTTGATGTTTGATTGATTGAGTCTAGGAGTTTCATACGTTGAATAATGCATTCACCCAAAGAAGGTCTCTACATTCATTCCATTACATGTAAGCTTTTAAACAACTTTCATTACATGTAAGCTTTTAAATAACAGTTGAGAATATTTCTGTAAGTAATTCACCGAGAGGGCAAAGTCTATCATTGGAGAGCTAGCAGTTCCATAATCGCATTCTTGGGGCTCTTGAAGCGAATCCCTAAGGCTATGTTTGGTTGGAAGGGGGTGGGGTGATTTTAAGGGAAGAGAGAGGGAGCGAAGTATATTTCCTCTGTTTGGTTGGTTTTATGGGAGAGAATTGCATGGAATAGAGGGTGAAATAATGGTGGAAGGGGAGGGAAGTTGGATCTTCTCAAATTGGTGGAATCTGGAGAGAAAATGTGAACGCAAACTCAAAAGTACAAATTTCTATTATTTATATTTTTCTTCTACTCCCATCAGATACGTAAAAAAAACTTCATCTACCATATTTTTTAATTTCTATTTACACAATCATATATTGACCAAGAAATTAAACCTCATCTCCTATTTATATGTAACTATCCTATAAATTAAATTTTAAATAGTTGAATTAATTATATAGGTAAGCACGTGGCTTTTTGTTAACTTAATATGTTTCTAATGTTGAGCAAAATACGTAACTAACTTTTACGTATCTTCCAATTTGTTACAAGTAGATAAGATTGGGTTAGATTGAGTCAAAATTTTATGTATATTTGTTACGTATAGTGGGTGTTTGAGTTTGTTACTTATTTAAAGTAATATAATGATATGTTAATTCTATATATTTTATGTGTTTTTTATTTGGATAATAATGTAAAAAAAGTAATATAATGATAGAACATTAACATATTATCTATAAATAACATATTAAAATAAAAATATATATTTATGGTCAAAACACTAATAACCTCTTTGATGTATTGAATATTGTTGTTATTTTAAAATTAATATAAAAAATAAAGCCATAATCATTGTTATTACAACTGTTGGAGCCAGAAATCTACCAAGCAAGATTGGAGACCCCTTGGCCTAGATCGGGTTTGAACAAAGCAACAAGAACGAAAGAATTGAAGAAGAAAACGCGTAAATTGAATTTAATGTGTGAAGTCGTGTATATTAACGTGTGTGTCAATGTGTGAACGTAGATTGTACAATGCATGACCCTCCTCTTGTATATACACTACAGGGGATGCCTAGAAGATAGAGTGTGTACAAGATAGACTGCTAACTAGATAGATACGCATCTACTAGATAGAATTTCCCTAAATATGATATAATTCCGGCTTTATAAGATAGGAGAAATCCCTGCAAGATATAATTGTCGTCTATCTTATATCTTGGCGGGCAAATATGCCGATTTCATGGCTAGTTACTTGGACCGCCTTCTAGAACCTCGCCGCTGGGCTCTATGGACTTCCTGTGGGCCGCGCTAGTGAGCTTTGTGGGCTTTTGATAACAGGGCCCAACAATACCCCCAGATCGGGTTGCAAATCCAGACTCGCTATGGAGTTGGAAGCCGATTCGTAATGTGTCGTCAAAGTCTCTGCTGTCTTAAAACCTTGCTGACTTGTCCAGAACCATCGTCAAAGAGGATTCTGGAGTTTGAACACTCCTGGTAGATGTTTAAGAAACTGAAGAACATGTCTCAGGTTGAAAGCTTATGTCTTGAAAACTGCGTCCCGAAGTGACTTCTAAGGTAGCAAAACCGGTTGGTTTCGCATGTCTGCATCGGAGATTCTCTACGCCAGCTAGCGAGTACTCGATGAGTTGCACTGCGCTCGGGAAGTGAAGTTGTGAAAAACTGTGAAGGTGACCTAGTGTTTGGTCAATGTGGTAGTTGGCGTGGTTGCTTACTATTTGATGAAGCTTCGCCTTGAGAATCTTAAGATTTTGTTGATGGGAAGACAATTCTGCTATGTATCTCTACCCCAGTACCTCAGTACTAGGAGCTTTTGTAAGACCTTGTCTCTTGCAAATGTACCCCAGACGGAATAGCGAGTATAACGTCGTTTGAGGCTTCCTAGAACGTACTCGAACCCCTGTCTTAGGTCAGAGAGGATCCACTAGATTCGATCAGGATGGGCACGCTTCACTGAATTCCAGTTTGCTGATCTAGAAGAACCAGCTAGCAGTCGTAGTTCTCTGGACTCTTCAAGTACCCCTGTGTTGTTATTGGTTCGTGTGTTAGAACACTTGTCTTGAATTGATTTCGTGGTGTATCATATTCCTTAAGCCAAGAACTTCTGCTATTGCGGTGTCGTAACGTCTCCACCTTGTAAGAGTTTCCACGTACCCCTGCCTGGGTTCGCGTTCTTGATATGAGATCCAGAAGTGTAACCTTTCTGCTGGATGAAACTCCTTTACGTAACTTTGTTTATGCTCTCCTTTGCTAGCACTTGCTTCTTTCCGTTAATAACTTCGTCTTATTGATGCTGATGAGGCACTGTCTGGTGTGTGGTACTAGTACCATACCTCGTGTTGTGGGGTGATGCTCCATACCCCATGTATCTTGGATTCCATGTCTAACCATGTCGGCCCTTTGTATGGCCAGTTATGCTTCGATGCGTATGTGTGTTTTGTAACACTCAATAAGTACTTTACGGTCTTAGAATCATAGCGTATAGGCTTAGATTAGAGGTGACCATCGATGTGTCGCCGAGGGCATCTCCATGGCGCTTGTCTAACTAACCGGAAACTTGATAGATGTCAAAATCCATCTCTTGGATAAGTAAACATACTGAGTCCAGCGACTCGGGAAAGATGTGTTCTAGATGCTGTATCTAGAAGAGACCGTTTGGTCTTGTTCTAATGTATCGTCTTCTAGTTGTATGGAGCGAGTTGATGTCGTAGTAATGAGAAGGTTAATCAGTATTACGATCACCTTTCGATAATATAGGCAAGCCATGTCTAATGGTTCTTATTCCGAAGTAGGGAGGTGTATCTCTAGAGTCTGTATCTAGAAATGATTGCTTCGCTTTTGTCTTTTGTTGAACGGTACACTCGTTCTTCGACGGCAGGGTGTGGGTCGATGCATGTTTCGAAAGTGTTTTTGTAAGTTTGGTCCAGGATTGTACCCCAGACGTAAGTGTGATGCGGCGTCCCGCAATAGTGGTTACTCGATGTGAGAATCTTTTAGAGCTTTGTTAGTATGTACATCGTGCCAGGGGGAACTGCGTAGTAGGGTACTTTTTGTGATCATACCAGAGGGAACTGTCTGGTAATATGTGTTGGTAATCGTTCCAGGGGGACTTCCTGGTAGGACATGTATGTAACCATTCCAGGGGGACTGCCTGGTAGGGAGTCTTCGTACCCGACTTACGTGGTCGTGGCGGTTTTTAGGATAGGTATGTATTCTAGGTACCGTGTCTAGAGAGTGTATCTAGAGACTTACGTGTGTATTTGCTCGAGCGGTGTATGCTTTTGTGACAGAGTCCTTAAAGGTATTTAGTGCGTCTCAGCGGTCGTTTGTCGTGATATCACTGAACAAGCTTGTTTGTACGATGTGCCAACGTTAGCTCAAGATGTCAACCGTTTGATAGGTTATCTAGGTTGTACAACCGTTTTGTTCTCGCACCAGGTGGAACTGCCTGGTTTGATATTTTGTTATGTAATCGTACCAGGGGGACCGCCTGGTAGGTTGTGTCTTGTAACCGTTCCAGGGGGACTGTCTGGTAGGATAATTTGTAACCGTTCCAGGGGGATTGCCTGGTAGGATATTTCTTGACCGTTCCAGGGGGGCTGCCTGGTAGGGCATGCTTTGTAACTGTACTAGGGGAAACCTCCTAGTAAGGTGGGATTCGTTTCACGTGAAACTTCCTGGTAGAGTGAGAGTCGTCCCAGAGGGAAACCTCCTGGGAGAATGTAAGTCGTATCAGGGGAAATCTCCTGACAGAATGTAAGTTGTACCAGGGGAAACTTCCTGGTAGAATGTGTTTGTATCCGTTCCAGGGGGAACTGCCTGGTAGGATATATTTGTAACCGTTCCAGGGGGACTGCCTGGTAGGATATGTTTTATGGATCCATTGGTTCGTGCGAATTTTGCCTTGCGAGATTTGCAACACTGGCGATAAATGCCTAGGTCAATTTATGCGCCTAATCGTTACGTCCACGAGATTTGTGGGATAATCTGGCGATAAATGCCTAGGTCAACTTATGGGCCTATTATATCCTTTCTCACGAGATTTGCGGGATATCTTCCGTGAGATTTGCGGGAACATGCGTTTGTAATCATACCAGGGGGACTGTCTGGTAGGATGTGTTTCGTAACCGTTCCAGGGGGACCGCCTGGTAGGATATGTTTGCGCAATAACGTTGTGACCCGTAATTAGTCTGATCAGGACTATTGGGTAGGTACCCTAGGGGGGAAGACTTTGTGTCGTGCTGGCTTTTGCACGACACTGTCCATGCTAAGTTTGCGAACAATCTTCAAGTGTGTAATATGCCGAAGGAATTGCAAAGAAAGGAAAGAACAATAGTGTGTCAACTAATGCTAAATGCAAGAACTGTTATCTAGAATGCAAAGCTGGGTGAATAGTGTACCACTTTCTTGTGAACTTTGAAGCTTTGTGGATAACCAGTCCTTGGTGCTGGCACGAGCCTTTCTTGCGTAGTCGATGTGTAAGTATTCCACCTGTAATGCTTGGGAATCATATGAGCATTAGCATGGATTTCCCTTAAGGCATTATCAAAGAACAACGTACCCATGAGTATGGATGTCAATCTTAAAAAATATAAGCATTAGCAACTGAGTACTATATAGGGAAAAACTTAGCCAGTTTAAGAGTCTAGATACTAAAACAGGGAGAGATCTGGAGTAGTTCTCAAATAATGTCATGTGATAGTAGTAACTCTAGCATAATTCACAACCAATAATGGATGGAGAGTATATATGCTCCAGATCAGATCCAGAAAATAAAAAGGAAGAAAATGACATGAGAGTCGAAAAGTGTTGGTTAAGGGTGCTTCCCTGAGTATTGAAGATGTAGAACCCCTCATAGGTCATCTAGGTATCGCATAACCTGAGGGCACGGGTCCTTTGTTGTCACAAAAGGTCGTAAACTTCCATGCATGAAGTTCATGTCTCTTGGGTATAAGAGTAATGCACATCGTTAGCAAGGGAGGAGTCTAGAATCCTCAAAAACATAGAGCGGTCAATCATGCTTTAACAACCGATTTATCATCTAGATTAATATGATTTCTCAATGCGTCTAGCAATTGAAACTAGTGAACAGTAAACATGTACGAGCGTAAAAGATCGATGCTTGTAAGAAAGAGAGCTGATCTTTTAGCAAAATAAAAGTAAGGAATGAATTGTGAGATAAAGGAACGAGGAAACCAGTATGTGAAGGGCTGGAACGTGATCTTGACACCATAAGGGTCGTCTAGGTCGATTCGACATGGTTGCATCCGGGCTGGCTTCACGTTGTATTTCTCCGGGATATGGCGTCGAAGCCGTTACGTCTCTTGATGCTTTCTTGCGACCATCAAGGTATAACCTCTGTGATTTTTCTAGAAGTATATGGAAGCAATCCAGCAATCAACTGGATTGGCTTGCTCTCCAAGTAAGACAGTTAGATGGGTGTCGTAGCTAGATCTCGCGTCTAGAAACTCCGATTGCGTGTAAAAACTGCGATCGCATCTAGATATTTCGTCTAGAAACTCCGATCGCGTGTAGAAACTCTGATCGTGTGTAGAAACTCCGATTGTGTCTAGGATCTCTGACTGGTTGTCTCCAGTGTGGAAGCGTTCGATGTAGCTTTGATTTCTTCTGGAGAATCTCTGGATGGCGTCGATGACTAGTCACCTTGTACGCCCCGAGCTTTCTCCTATTGTTCTTTGTGCTGGGCGTTTCCAGCATTGTTTTGATTCTCGTTGTTGTCTTTTGCTACCGACATGGACGTCAACTGGATCGAAAGTTGCTTGCTTTCGTTTGGAATAACTTCTTCGTCTTCTATCTAGGCGTCGTGCGATCTGGGCAGTTTGCCATTCCGGTAGGTCTGGTAGCGCAACCCGGGATCGCTTTCTGGTTGTAAAGCCGACCGGTCGTGTGAAAACGAGTATATGATGTCGATTGTACCGAAAGTTGTTTGCTTTCGTTCGTGATTTGCCAAATTCTGTGCCCCACGGTGGGCGCCAAATTGTTGGAGCCACAAATCTACCAAGCAAGATTGGAGACCCCTTGGCCTAGATCGGGTTTGAACAAAGCAACAAGAACGAAAGAATTGAAGAAGAAAACGCGTAAATTGTATTGAATGTGTGAAGTCGTGTATATTAACGTGTGTGTCAATGTGTGAACGTAGATTGTACAATGCATGACCCTTCCCTTGTATATATAGGGGATGCCTAGAAGATAGAGTGTGTACAAGATAGAATGCTAACTAGATAGATACGCATCTACTAGATAGAATTTCCCTAAATATGATATAATTCCGGCTTTATAAGATAGGAGAAATCCCTACAAGATATAATTGTCGTCTATCTTATATCTTGGCGGGCAAATATGCCGATTTCGTGGGTCGTTACTCGGACCGCCTTCTAGAACCTCGCCGCTGGGCTCTATGGACTTCCTGTGGGCCGTGCTAGTGAGCTATGTGGGCTTTTGATAACAGGGCCCAACATCAACTATATTTATATTTTAAAGAATGAAAACACGAATATACTTGCATTTGTATACAAGAAGATAATTAATATTTTAATATAGTAATAGATTTTCCGCTCCTTAAAAATCTGACCAAACAAGAGATTAACATCCCCTCCCTTTCAACCAAATAAATTTTAATAAATTTTTATCCCTCCCCTCCCTTTCCTCTCTTTTTAATTTTTTTCCCTCCCCTCCCTTTCTTTACTTTCTAGATGTACCAAACAGTACCTAAAGGTTTGAAGAAACTCTTGACATCATTAATTGATTTGAAGCTTCTTGTTCCTTTCCAGCATATTGGCAAGGTCTTGTCGTCTGTTGCATCTTTTAAATCTTTGGGGTTGATGTTGCCCTTTACCTACACCAACTTGTTGTTCATTAGCTAAAGCAAAACTCATTAATTCCGAAAACACCTTCCAATTAGTACTGTCTTACCATGGATAGCATACTCTTGTAATCTTCTTTGTTCAAGTATGTGAATGTGCTTCCACTATCAAAAATAAAAGACAGCCCACTTTTAATTGTCTTATGCCCATCAAATTGTAGGTTATCTGGACCAACTGTGTAGTACTTCCTGAAAATGACCTCAAGTTATGCTCACCAAAGCTTCTTGATGTAACTAATCAATCAGATGATGAATAGAAGCTTACCCAATTGAGTTTTGCATCATTGGTACCCAAACAATGCCAGAAGAAGAAGCAAGGTGATAATCTCCCAAAGACAGATGGCCTCCTCCTTTGCTACTAAAGAAGTGACCAACAACATTTCGTGTTATTCCCAGATCCTAAAGTTGCGAAAAGATGCTTGATCGTCCATTTGCTAAACCAAGAACTCCGTCTACAAAAGGAGCATGGTTTGATCCAGATATCTCCTGATCATAGCCACACCTGTTACGAACAAAAAAATCTATACTAATTCCAATCAAAGATTTCTCTTTTGATGCAAAATAACGTCTTTTGGCTAACCAAGCACTCCTGTAAGCATGGAACATTTTCATAATCATTTGACTATACATGCTCTTGCACGAAAAGGTTTTGAAAGATGTTAAACCAGAAGCCGTTTCAGATGGATTTAGAAGCTAATGTCATATAACACAACAACTATATAGCAACATCAGCAGAGCACAGATCTAATTTACCCAAACGTTAGAGACTGGTGAAGATCCGAATGGTTTGCCAATTGTAGGTGGAAGCTATCCTTCAAGAGTACACCTAGAGATGAACCGTGATCCACATATTGAATCTCATAGTCAAATTGATCAGTAGGATTATGGCAGGGGTAATATGGAGGATGGTCAATGAAGGAACAAAAGGGGTCATTGCATTTAACATCCAGTACCTTCTCCGCCCCCGCCCCCTTGACCTGCAAAGCCGGTTTAGTGTCCTCATGGGCGCCTTTGAAACTGTTGCAATGGTGCGAATTTGAGGGTTTTTTGGGGCGAAAGAGCTTAGATTGTGGGGAATTGAAGGGTTTGAAAAGAGAATTGGAATGGGTGTTGGTCCCCTCTTCGCTCGCCGCCCGCGTCCAGCTCGACGCCGACATCCGCCGCCCTCGATGGTGGTCCCAGCCAGAAGCGCTGCCGGAATCCTCTTCGCTCTTCGTTCTTCTTGGGGCACCATCCGGAATTTCCCATGAAATTAAAATGATAGAATAGATCGATTTATCTGACATTAATTGTCGAAGTTCGCCTCCCCCCCCCCTCCGGACCATTCCTAGCTCCACCACTAAAACCCCCGCTACCTTACCCTCGTCTCCCAATTAATGAGCAGTACCCAAGAGGCAGCCCTAGATTTCAAATCTCAGTCCAAATGTGTCTAATATTGATCCTCTCATTCTCCAAATCCAAAATAATGCTATGATCCCTCTTGAAGAACTGATTAGACAACTTTGGCCCCAAAATCTTGTAATCTCTCGTCCACTCGATGGGGAAGGCCAACAATTACTGGCAAAGAGGGGTATCAAAGGTGGTTATGGTCCGATGGGGTTGAGATCCCCCCTTCTAAGAAAGCGAGGCAAAAAGCGACGTGGCCTCTTGCTCAAGGAGCCGCGCACGATTTGACGGTTGGGGTTGGTGAGACTACGCTACTGTTCAAACTCGAGTAGCGAAAGAGCGTCAGGGCGGTTCCATAACAGCGAGCGATGCAATTGTCCGGGGCAAATCAACATAAGGAAGTCCAACGAGGAGGGGTTCAAACCCTTCTCTCGGTCCACCATGATGGGCAACGGAAACTGACATTGAATAGGTCGCGCCCCTCCTCTTCCTGGATTGCTTATTTTAACAAATGAAACCTCTTTAAAAAGGATCGCTATTGATGTCATTTGGTGTACTAGAAACAAAAATAGGCATTCTTGGATGCTAAATTTTTTATATGAAATCAAGCTTCCTGGTAGTGGAGTCGATTTTTCCAAGGTGGTCTTGTGCTTGCTTGCTTCTTGTTTAGATTTGGGTTCTTGTGCGACTTTCGATTTTTTTCGGTTTGCTTGATACTTTTTTTTCTATTGAGGTTTCTTTCATCTAGGTCTGAAATACCTTCATTCTAACTCCCCAGATTCTACGCTATGCGGGAGACACTAGGTTAATGTTATTGTTGTGATCACAAACTAGTAGTACAATTATGTTTTAATACATTTATCGAACATTATTAATCAATTACATTTTATTAATAAAAACTCTAAATTTGATTTTGCACAGGGCCTCCATATCCCGTTGGACGGCCCTCCATATCCCATTGGAGGGCCCTGAACACAATCTCCCTATATATTATTTGAGTAGTAATGTCTGTAAAAACTATTGCGCCATGTGGTGAATCGCCATGTCTACCACTAAAATCTCAAAAACATGCTTTTAAAATTACAATTTTCATTAGATAAAAAAATAATATACGGTTTTCAAGTTTAGAAAAAAAAAACAGCGCGCTACATGCCGCTCTCTGTGAGAGCCATGGCCGGCCAATCTGAGAGCGACACGTGACACTGGCTTTTAAGATGTAAAATTTTCGTTTTTTTTTTACATTTTGAGAACTTTTACATGTTTAAAAAAATAAAAATTATACCATAATTCATAATTTGTTTTTCTCTACACATAGACACCCATATTGAATATATTTGGTTAAATATAAAATTAATTATACTTAATCGGATTGTACGTTACGGAAAAACGAACGCTTCAATTAATAAACGGAACTACACGAAAAATATTTAACCCATTTTCGATTTTAGTAGATTAAATCCGTACCTTAGTTATCTAAGTTATACCCGTAGAGGGTATGGGGTGTACACTAGTTAGTATTAGTTCACTCCACTTACGTAAGCATTGAGTTAGCTAGCTGACAGAACACAAATAATTACCAGTAAACTACTTGAGAATCGTTCAGCACGAAACATGGATGAAGCAAGCATTTGAGTAAACATATAACAATAGTAGTTAGTATGCAACCGTGCTCTTGCTAGCTTAACTTAGCTGAAAATAAGAGAAGTCAAAGAAAAGTGAGCTCATCGCAAGGAAGATCAATCCTATCACGGCCATGAAGGTCGTACTTCTCGGCTGCCTTGTCTAGCAAGACTTGAAAGGTGGGGTTGTTCAACACACAAGTGGGCACCACAAATCTCTTGGCTTCACTTACTACGTACACAACAAAATGGCCCTTTGGCGCCCTCTTTTCTCTTCCAGCCATTGGTCCCCCTTGAAGTGGCTAGGGCTTGGACATGGCCATCAGCATCAGAGATACAAGCTTCCATACCCTGATCAAAAGCCCATTGAGGACTGAACACTACAATCAGTAAGTGGCGTAGTAATGTAATGAGCCACTAGCAACTCAATTCATGCCACCCCATCCATCAACATCAGCTACTTAAATTTTGTTGGTCAATTAATCTGAATAATGACCATTGAGTGACAAATAACAAGAACAAGTCACGGCAAAAGTATTGTAAATTGTCGGCTCGTCACATTGACGGATGAGCATAGTCTTAATGATCAGTCCTAGCTAGCGTGGCTTTATGATACAGAGATAGTTGAATCTGACAAAAAGACAAAAGTAATTTTCTTATGTTCATTCAGACATTGCTTCTACAAAGGCTGCCCTTCAGCAAATTTCACATGGACTTTGATTGCTAATATTGGAAATCGAAGTTCAAATGATTGGTGTCATGTGCATATGCATGAATCAAATACGGAACTATAGCAAATGGGGCTGCATGACAATATTAGATAAGGAACTGGCATAAATGATTTCTTTCACATGAATGCAGTTGCCGTATGCATGAACTTGTAGGCAGCTACTTCGCCTTCATGCTATGCTAATGCAGATGATTATAATCATATTTAGAGCTCTTTTTTTCAAGGTGAGGTCTGTTCGGTGCAAGTAGCTTATCAATTATAAGAGCTTATTATTTGCATTGGGATTTGTGCATAAGAGGAGGAGAGAATAATCTAGCAAGGCAAAATAAGGTATTATTTTGAATAAGCTTAGGGAAAGGAACAGGGCTGTAAGTAGGTAGCAAAACGTGATAGGAACTTATCAGATCAAGATCACTGTCATTAAGCTAATAAGTTACTTTATATGCACTTCAAAGCACATGAAATGACAACCTAACTACAACACAAAGGGAGTTATGGTCCCCATATGCAGACTGCAATACAAATGATTTTGCAAAGCGGTCAACTCTAGAAATACCTGCTTATGTACCGTTTTCAGGTCTTGTTCCAGTAGAGTCCTCCATGGTTAGAAGATCTCCAAGATAATAATTTCGTATGGAGAGACAGCAAAGATAACCTTGCAAATGAATTAAAATTCAGTGCTTGAGACTTTATCAGGCTACGCCGGTAGGGCCTTTATTCAACTATATACTAGAACCTGAACCCAACGTTTTTCCCACCTCACTCTGTTCACAATATAAAAACAAATAGGTTGCATTCGGCCCTAATCTGATTTGGGTTTCCAGACTGCGATTTCCAAGTTCCAACTGAAAGGATTTTAGGCTGAAAATTGGAACATTACCCTTCGCGGCCCCACAGCATACACAGCATATGTTCACATCTCATTCTTTCCTACTACACTACAACATTTACAAGGAAAATGATGAACTCACAGAATTGAAGAGAGCAGACCTCTGAAAACTCATAGGTTGTCAGCCGGTAGAAAGACCAAAACAACCAGAAAGGATAGATTAGATTAGATTAATGGCACTTATAAGTTCCGGCCTCCTCTTCTACTCATAGTCTCACATAGTCTACAGGGTAAAGTGTCAAGGCTTGTTAGTCTCGTCTCTCCATAATTACCCAAAACGCCACATCGTCTCCAAGCATGGTACTCAGCATAAGCAACAGGGTCATCGGCAAGTGTCTTCACATAGTCTGCTAGCTCTTCCAAGGAACTGAATTTACTCCCATCTATAATAGAGTGTGGAGGAACAAAGTCCCAAACGTTTGGGGCACCAAAATATATGGGAACGGCTCCGGAGTCTAAGGCGTAAAAGAGCTTCTCTGTCACATAGCTGTCTGTTCTGGTGTTCTCAATGGCAAGGACAAACTTGTAGTGAGACATAGCACAATGCAAGTGATCCCACCACCTAGGGGGTTCGCTTCCAGTGCTTGCGCACTCAGGGTACATGGAGAGAGCCATGTTTGAGCCACCAACGTTGTTTAAACATTTGCCAAATGAATGGTGTGGTAACAATTTCAGAAGATTGCTTGCTAGTTTGTTTCTTTCAGGAAGGCACCGAGATGAGGACCAGTACACAAGAATATCCTGGAAAACAGAAAAATGTATCATAATGGCATTCCAAAAGTTTACCAGCAATCAAGCACAGAAAGGAATATCTGATTTGGAAGAAAAGACTAATATATGGATATTCTTCAGGTAAAAGGTAAGGAGGGCAAAGACACGACAAACTAACATTGTCCTTTTGAGGAGAAACATGATAATTTCGGTTGTTATGAAAAAGGGCTCCAGCATAAGTCGCCTGAACATCATCCCTTGCATGGTAGCCGATGAAAATATCCTCATGCCCGGATCGTCTTCTACCAGCCTCGAGATCCATGTATACACGAAGTGGATCACCTACTCGTCTCTAAAGCATCAAAATCCAATGCAAAATAAGGCAGGGATCATAAAAAATAAAATCCAAATGTAGGTACAACTCAATACCAACAAGATAAAAAAAGGGTAGAATTCTGACTCTTACTAGTTGCAAGAGCAGCAATCATGGCACAGAAAATAAACAATATGCAAACAAACACATCTTCCAAAGTAAAATTAACTTGGTTAGTTAACAAACCATAATACTGACATTAGCACAAGTTACCAGGACACTACCTAAAGCTTACCTACAAAGGTTCAGCATTCATGTTATAAAGACTAGCACAATTGAAACCCTAATAAAGACAGCATTTTTCATGTAGCAAAACAAGTGTCCATAAGTACCATGAAATAAATCCTATGTAAGAAACCAAAACATAGAGCAACTAGCAACCCAAGAGCATGTAAAGTCACCAAACTCAAAAGACATAGGAATTTATAATGGCAAGATGGGATCAGCAAAGCTGACCTGCAGAGGAGGAGTGGTTGTCTCAAACAACAAAGCATCAGGCTTATCAGCCAAGACATGGGATTTAGTCCACAAGCAGGCGAGCCCACATTGACAGGAATACAAATTATCCAAATTATCAGGAATCCATGTCCAGCCTTTGACCAAAACGCTGACAAACCCTAATTTCAAAGCACGACAATCGGACACTGAACGATCTTGCAAGGAAGCCGATCCGTTTGTGGGTAAGCGGATGTGTTTGTCCCTGAAACTGGAGCAACCCACTTGAGAGTCCCACTTTCTGAAGGCGCCCAGCAAGTCGGTGAACGGATCGGGCGGGCTGGAACTGTTTGACTTCCGAGATGGGAGAGAAGAGTAGACGGGTGTGGAATGGAGGGTGCCCGAGAAGAGGAAGAGGAGAAATAGGGACAGCGCTAACATTGCTATTACTGAGGCTGTGCTTGTCTTGACGGAGTTCAAGGGCATAATGGTCAACAGATGGAAGAACCGATTGCTGTTACACCCGCTATGGGGAAGTGAAGAGGAAACCAGGATCAAGTGTGATATTGAAGGGCAGAGAAGAATTGAGTCTTCAGATGGTTGGAGAATAGATTCGACAAGCAGGGATCACCGAATTCGCACAGCTGAGAAATCTGAGAAGAGAATATGGCTTTCGCTTTTTTAACCCTAATTCAGGTTTTGGGAAAATTCTACGCCAAGCGTAGACAGCAAACGCATTTAGTTCAATTCAAAGGCAGTGTTTGGTAGGGGCGTTCAAATCCGGTTAGCCGTGATTTCGGTTAATCGGACTTCAGTTAACCATAATTTCGGTTATCTAAAATCATAAACCTTAACCGAAACGTTAATCTCGTTTAATTGGAGATCGTTTAACCAATTTTTCGGTTAAGTAATAACCGTTTCTGTGATTTCGATTATCATAATATAAACGAAAGATAAATAAAATTATCGAATATGATTAAACAATATAATCTAATTAGATTAGATCTTCAAAATATATACTAAATTTTATATGCCTTGATAGTTATAATAACTAAATGATACTTTAAACTATTATTGTATGTATTTCATTCGAACAACATGTTTAAAAAATAACTTAAAGGGTTTATATAGACACGCACATTGACATATTTGACAAATAAATAATTGAAATTACAAGAAACAATAAAGCTATGCAAACAAGAGAACTCAAAATGGCTCATTAGAGCAACATCATCATTTGAAAAATGAATCGTTTAAAGTAAATCAAACTTATATATTCATATAAATATAAAAAAAATTCGGTTTTTCGGTTAACTGGTATTACGAAAATCATAAACCGAAACCAAACCGAGAAACCGTTAATACTCTCGGTTCGGTTAACCAAACCAAAAATTCAAATAATATCGGTTCGGTTAACCAAGAAATGTGCCGGTTTTTCGGTTTATTCGTTCGGTTTTTTGGTTTCGGTTTTTCATGGACACCCCTAGTACTGTTTGGTACATCTAGAAAAGGGAGGGGAGGGAAGAAAATTAAAAAGAGAGGAAAGGGAGAGAGGAGAAATTTTTAATTAAAATCTGCTTGGTTGAAAGGGGGGAATAATCTATTGTTTGGTTAGATTTTTATTTATAAGGGAAGGAGAGGAAAATCTATTGCTATATTAAAATATTAATTATGTTATTGTATGCAACTATTCTTATATCATGTTTTTATTCTTTAAAATATAAAGATTGGTTAGTTTAAACAACTATTTTGACTTTATTTTTTATATTAATTTTAAAAATAACAACAATATTCAATACATCAAAGAGATTAAATATTTTTTTTTGTCTGATTCTCTCCTTTAAAACCAACCAAACGGAGGAATGTCCTTTCCCTCCCCTCCCCTCCAATAAAATCACCCAAATTCCTCACAACCAAACATAGCTTAAGAGTATCTCCAAGAGCTTCCCCATATTCTTGAAAAGTGTGAATATGGAAAATATGATACAAGTTTTCACTCCAACAAGTTCCCCATCACAATCTCCCTTATAGAGATTTCTCTAAAAGCATTAGTACTTGGAGGCTCTAAGAAATGAATGAGTACTTGGTTGGTAGGTAGGTAGTAAAAATAATGGCTGGTAGAAGAATACACATTTGCATCACTTTCACCTTTTACGTGTCATAAATTTTACTGAGCAGTCAATGGCGGGTAGGTAGGTAGTAAAAACAATAGAGTAAATGAACCAGTGTATTAGGTATGGGCATTAAATGTACATTCAAGTATTTGATTGATCTCCACACAATATAACTAGCCCAAAAACCAAACGAAAACTTGTTTCGCTCACAAAACACATTCGCCTGGTGCTCTGGTGCCCTCATTTGAGTTGTGGATAATGTCAAAGAGAAAATATTCAAATGATAAGGATGACCATAACGCTGTTCTTGGTAGAAATGGAGATGACAATGCTGCTGCGCACATAACCTTGACGATTATCAATCGGGTCCTTCTCTAAATCTCCTCAGAAGCCCAACTTTAATTTTGTATGATTGTTTGTGTAGATCAATATATGTAGTTCTAATTTGTTTTTGGAATATAATTTTTGAACTTTAGGCTTCGTTGTGTGAAAATTGAACTAATGTGATGTTGTCTAGAAAAAGAAAAAGAAAAATGCAAATTAACCCGATGCTATCTTTTTGCGTTGTTTGGAAAATCGAAGTCTATTGCTAAATAATTTATACTATCATTTATGCTATATGCTCATTTGAGTATCATATTACTTCATACGTACGTAGGAGGATAACAAGTCACACTATATGATGAAAAGTTAAGGATGCTCCAATGGAGTGGTTCATTTTCTATGGCAAGAAATATAACAAAACGATCATTCTTCCTCATTTTATAGTGTGACTTATTATCCTCCTACGTACGTATGTTTAGGGCTGGGCACCGGTCCAAGACCGGACCGGACCGGGCCGGACCGGACCGGACCGGGACCGGGAACATGCAAAAGCATGGACCGGGGACCGGACCGGGAAAATCCGGTCCGGTCCGGGTTTAGACCGGATTGTTATTTTAAAAAAAAATCACATTTTTTAATGAAAAATATTTTTTTTATATAAAAAAATTATAATATAGTTAAAGAAATCATGTACAATTAATGAAAAGTATAATATTATTAAGTATATAATATAAATGTGAAACTTATATATTAAAAATACACTATATAACATTAAAATTAATATAAATATTTTTTTTAATAAAAATCTGGTCCGGACCGGGACCGGCAACTGTGATTTTAATGGACCGGGGCTCCCGGTCCGGTCCCGGTCCGGTTCGGTCCAAAAATCCGGTCCGGTCCGGTCCGGACCGGATTTTGCCCAGCCCTACGTATGTTAAATAAAGGCTGTTAACTAAACACTAACCTAGAACACTCAAAATAGCCCTAAAATACAAGAGTTACCATATCCTAAATAGAGTATATCATCTATCTTAGCATATAATAAAATCGAGTCATCCTTCCTCATTTCTTTTCGGATCAAACTAATTCAGTTTAATAGTAATTTGATAAACTTGATTTGGTTTTGTGTTCATCTTATCATTAGAATTTGCACTTGAGTATTGATTCTCCCAAGACAGGTTGAAATAACACACTTGATTACAAGACCTTTGAAAGTATAAGGCGAGTGGAAACACCGTGTGAGGAAAATTTGGATTATAATTAACTTAATGGGTTTGTGTAGTGTGTGTTGTCATGTCTAAAGCAATTCAAGGATCTCAGGACTCATCTCATGATGGCTTAAAGCCCATCACCCCAAAGGTGCTCAACATGTTAAATGTCATGTCCAACAATATCAATCGCTTAATGGAACGAGTGATGTGATTGGAGTCTAAGCCATCGGGTTGTAACAAGGGCAACCTCCCATTGTACCACTACCGATGAAAGAAGTGCCTCCACAAACCAGGGAAAAAATACCTCAAAATCCTGGAATTTTTCCTCCAAATTAAATGTCCCTCTTGTTGAACTCCCCTCTCCACGAGATAGGCGAGGTCGAGCTAATACTTCTCGTGACTGAATTGTTGAATTTAGCTATTAAAGTAGAAACGAAGACCAAGTTAAGGAGCCAAGGAGAATGAAACATGGGCAACCAGTCCCAATAGTGGCAATATTTCAATTGTTATCGACCGCCTTATGGGAGGGACTTTATGCCATCTAAAGAAAAGGGGAGCATAGCCACCTCTGGCTGAGGCAAAACTCCCATAGGTAACACACCATCATCAAATGCTAGGGCACAAAGTGGGGTTACCACAACAGCTAAGGGAAGTAATTCTAACAGCTCCACTAGAGTTGGGGATATTTCTTATTTTAAATGCCAAAGTCATTGGATGAAGAATTACCCTAATAAGAAAACTTTCATAATTAATCATGATAATTGTGATGATGATTTGAACTTGTTGGATTATGAAGATGACAATGAAAATGAGATAGAATATGAACTTGGGGAATCACTTATTGGTAGGAGAACTTTGCATGCAAAGCCTGCCTCGTGCGATGGCAATCAAAGAGAAAATCTATTTCATACTTGTGTGATTAAAGGTAAAAGTGTGCAATAAGATGATAGATAGTGGGAGTTGCTGTAACATTGCTAGCATGAAATTAGTTCAAAAGCTATAACTTTCTATATTTCATCACCTTAGGCCTTATAAACTACATCGGATGAATGATTATGGTGAATTTGAAAGTGCATAAGCAAGCAAGAGTAAATCTTAAGCAAGGATACTATGAGGATGATCTGCCATTGGATGTAGTTCCTATGCATACATGTCACAATCTATTCAGTTGTCCATGGAAGTTTGATAGAAAGGTTAGGCATTATGGTTTAGCTAACCGACATTCTTTTATGTTAAAAGGAAAAAAAATGTCGTCCTAAAGCCTGTGATACCAACTCGGATTGTGGATGACTTTGAGAAGAAGAAGGTAAGTGAAAATGAGGAGGGAAAACGGAAGAAGGGGAAGGCTCTGATCAAACCAAGCCAGCCTTCTAGCCCTCATCCATCCTCTTAGCTTCCATCAGTGAGCTGGAGGATGAATATTTAGATGGGGGGGGGGGGGGCAACACTCATGCTATTGTGCAAAGAGCATAGCTTGATGAGTGATTAGCTAAAACCCACATTGCTTCCATGTATCCAAGGATTGGTTGAGGAGTACAATGATTTATTCATCGATGACATACCCCCTTGCCTACCCCTAATTAGAGGGATTGCACATCAAAGTGATCTCACCCCCGGGTTGCATTGCATAATAGGCAAGCCTATAGAATGAACCCTAAGAGACTCAAGAAGTCTAATCCCAAGTCCAAGAGCTTTTAGAAAAGGGATACATTAGGGAAAGTCTTTGCCTATGTGCCATTCTGGTACTATTGGTGTTGATGGTTCATGGAGAATGTATGTTGATTGCAAAGTCATTAACAATATAACGGTTATATACCGTCACCCCATTTCGCGTCTAGATGACATGCTAGATGAATTGCATGGTGCCTCCATATTTTCTAAGATAGATTTAAAGAGTTAATATCATCAAATAAGATTGAAGGAAGATGATGAGTGAAAAACAACCCTTAAGAACAAATTTGGTCTTTAAGAGCCATGCTATTTAGGCTTAGAAACACATATAACACCTTTATGCATTTGAGGAAACATGTGCTTTGAAGCATTATAGGTAATTTTGTTGTAGTCTATTTTGATGATATTGTTGTCTACAACAAGTCCTAAGAAGAACATGAAACTCATTTAGGGGAAGTTTGCTCTACCTTCGAGTAAAGCACTTGTATGCTAATCTAAAGAAATATGAGTTATCTACTAATAACTATACTTTTCTTTGGTTTGTAGTGAGCTCATAGGGATTGCAAGTGGACGAGGGTAAGATCAATGCCATATATACAAGAATGGCTAATGCACACTTCAATTCGACAAATGCAGAGCTTCTATGGGCTAGCAAGCTTCTACTGGCGCTTTGTCAAGGATTTCAGCACCATTGTTGCATCCTTGACCCAGAACACCAAAAAAAGAAGATCTCCTTCATATAGGGAAAGGCACAAGATAGGGCATTGAACACCCTCAAATTGAAGTTGAGACAGGCACCATTGCTAGCCTTACCAGATTTCAATCGCCCCTTTGAGGTGGAATGTGATGCAAGCAGCAGCGGCATTGGAGGAGTTCTAATGCAAGAAGTTAAGTCGCCTTCTTCTCTGGAAAATTGAAAGGAATATGCCTTAATTACTTCTCTTATGATAAAGATCTAAATGCATTATTTAGAGTACATAAGACTTCGCAGCATTGCCTATGGCCTCGAGAGTTTATCTTGCATATTGACCATGAATCATTGAAAGATTTTATGCGTCAAGAAAACTTAGATAGGTGTCATGGTAGATGGATGAAATTCATTGAAACATTCTCTTAAGTAATCCTCCTATATATTTAAAGCATAAACCCTTAAAACCCTCTCTCAGCCACATGTCATCTCTTCATACCTTTCATATTCAACCTTCTTTTAATTTAGTTTTTCTATGTCTTTTTTTTTTCCAAATTCTAATTTATCAACTTCCACATCCTTCTCTTTCAATCCACTCCTTTCTTAAATTCCATAAACTCCTCTTAATTTAATTCTACAAAATTGTCTTACTTTTTTATTTATACTTTTCTTTATTAAGTTGAGTATGTTATCTCCTTTATCTCTTAAATTCACCAACAATAATACAATTGCATTTTATATATTTTATTTATTCAAGTGAAATAAGTGATCTAATTATGTATGTAATATTTACACAACAAATTTTAATTTACGAACTATTGAATAACATCTAACGATTAATTTACGTTTTATGGCTTTAATTGAAAAGAATACTTGTAAGGAATAGAATCTACATATATATACATGTATCTCTTTTCTTAAATCAAGAAATTTAGGTATTATTGATTATATAGAAGTCCAAATACTAACTTGCTAAATTTCTATTTATTTTATATTTTTTTCATAATACAAGAACCATAGGTAGTAGTATATTTTTATTTTACTAGGTATTTATAGCATTTTTTTTCAACTTTTATATTCAACCATGTCACAATTTCTTCAACATTTTTTTCAAGCAATTTATCTATATCTCCATCAATCCTCACTTTTTCTTGTTTATTTAATTATTTTAAACCTTTCTCAACTTCTGTTTTTTTAACTCTTGTAACTACTATCAACTTATCATGTAATTAGGTGCCCATTTTCTCTACTTTATTTTTAACCTTTCTTAAGCTTTTTCAACTTCACTTTTAACCTCTTCAAACATCATTATAAAAATTTATTTCAATCTCATTCGACAGTTGCTTATTACCATTTTGTATGATATAATAAATTAATTTTGAAATAGAATAGACATGAAGTTATTGTCAAGTTTATTATTTTTTACACTTCAAAAATATATCGATTTGTTTTTCAATGCTTAGCATGGTAACATACATTGCTCCTTTTATACTTTAAACTAGAAAATTTTTCAAGTGTTCTCCTTACACCACGTCATCATTACTTTCACCCCCTCTTCGGCCAATTTTTAATAAATGTATTTTATAAATCTTCTCCTATCTCCATTCTATCTAAACTTCCACGTTCATCCTCTCATTTGTCAAAATAAAATAAAATTATTTTTCAACCTTCTCAATTCTCTTTAACTTCCACATACCACTTCGTTTTAAGCCTCTCTCTAACTTACTTTCTCAGCCAATTTTTTATTCTCAACTTCTGGTAACTACCACCTTTACATCTTAGGGTTTTTAACTTCTCAACTTCCGGTATTACCACGTTGAACATTTTAAAAAGTGGTTTACACTTGTATAAGATATATAATGACAATATAAAAAATAAATCTAAGTTGGCAAAAAAATATATAATGTAGAAATTTATCAAAATTAAGAAATGATGTTATTGTGGTCTTAAAAAAATTAATTTTAATTATTTACAATCAATCAGAAGTATTTACCCTTATCTCATGTTAAGCACGGGAGTAGCATAAGCTAGTTAAGCATAAAAGGGGAAAAATATAATGTTGTTGTTAATGCTCTTTCAAGACGCCATGCTTTGTTCTTTTTCAAAAAAAAAAACGCCATGCTTCGTTAACCATGTTAGATTCTAGAGTGTTAGATTTTACTTACATTAAAGAATTGTACATGAATGACATTGATATTGGTGATGCTTATAAGTTTTGTCCTGAAACCGAACCTGATGATAACTACTATTTGTTTGAGAGATTTCGCTTTAGGTTTGATATAGTTTGCATTCCTAGGTGTTCCTTGATATTATTACTAGTTGAGAAGCCTAGGAAGGTTGATTAAGGGGACATGGTGGTAGGGATAAAACATATCATATGTTGCGAGCTCAACTTTATTGAGATCATATGCCGAGGGATGTTAAACATGTAATTAAAAGATGTGTTGATTGTTCAAAAGGCAAATCTAAGTTGATACCCCATGGCTTATACTGCCCCCTACCCACACTATAGCCCCTTGGGAATATGTGCCTATGAACTTTATAGTGGGGTTACCCTAGGAATAAGAAGGGAAGGGATTCGATCTTTGTGGTAGCAGATCGTTTCTCTAAGATGGTAAACTTAATTGCATGCCGTAAAACTGATGATACCTCCAATATTGAAAACTTGTTCTTTAATGAAATTGTGAGGTTACATGGTTTGCCAAAGACTATTATAACTGATAGGGATGTGAAGTTTCTAAGCTACTTTTGAAGAGCTATATGGAATAAGCTAGGAACTAGGTTGTTGTTATCTACTTCTAGTCACTCACAAACTGATGGACAAACTAGTGACTAATAGGACATTAACCACCATCCTTAGAGCCATTATAAGGAAAAATTTGAAACTATGGGAAGAAGCTTTACCTCATGTGGAGTTTTCTTATAATCGAAGCATGCATTCATGTACCAAGCTTACTCCATTTGAATGTGTTTGTAGAAGTAACCCATTAACCCACTTAGATCTTAGCACATATCTTATGTGGGAGTAAGAAAATTTTGATGTAGGAAAACGTGTGGAGTTCATTAAGGAGTTGCATGAGCATCCTTGGATCAAATTGGAGTAAAAGGTGTAGTACAATGCAATAAGAGCCAACAAGGGATGATGTCGAGTGATTTTCCACCCCGTAGATCTTGTGTGATTGGATCTAAGGAAGGATAGATTCCTGGAGCAACACAAGTCTAAGTTGTCTCCACAAGGAGATGTGTAATGACCAGTATTTTTATAAGTAAGAGAATTAATTTTTAAATTCTTATACATATAAAGGACTAAAGTATCATCCAATAGTAAATCTCTCACTTTATCACATTAGAACTAGTACAAATAAATCCGTGGACAAAAATGAATTCACTCTTTAAATTTTATTTTGGAAAATAAAAAAAAATGTAATGAAAGTAACTTAATATTTTTAATTAAATAAAAAGAAGTTGTTAAGAGGGGGAAGAAAGAAAAAGAATTATTACCGCAAATGTAATGCCGCCTTCCCTATCGCAATACCGCCTAAACTGTAGTGACTTCCTTGTCAATATAAGAAACCTATAAGATTTATTACCGAATGGCGCCTTGTCCCCAACCTAGAGCTTGGTTAGGCATACGAATGGTGGACCGGAAAAGCCAGGATTTCTGTGGCGCTTTTACCCCCTGCAAACGTCGATTAATCCATCACCCTACCGTTCAATGGTGAACCTGATTTTTGGTTCAGATTTCAATCCCGATTTTGGCTATAATTAGGCGTCGATTCGGCCGAGATAAATTTAGATTCAAACTCCCCAAAACCTCCCCTACAACCTTTGTTTAAGGTCCTAGCTGGATCGTTTTTGTTTTTAACCTTCGAAAAATCCCGACCGAGTCGTTCATTTTGGTGATCTTCAGCACCGGCCGCCTTCCGTCAACAAGACCGCCACCAGGATATTCGTTGGAGCGCGCTAAGGTAATCACCATTTTTACAAGTCGCAAGGAGTCGTCGGTCGTGGTCGTACTGCTGCACGTCGGCATACTGTGCAACGAAGGAAGGAGGAAGATGCTGCTTAATCACGTGAAGAAGAAGGAAATTGGGTGGGCTTCTTCGTTAGATAGTTATGGGGCGGATTAGTTAAAAGGCCCATTGGCTAGACTAAGATGATAATACAAGAAAGGGACCTCAACTAACCTTTTTTTCTTGGCGGAATACGTAACCGGTCCTCTGACCTTTTGTAAAATGGTCACTTTGCCACCTGACCTTTGGATTTTACCTATTGGGTCCCTAAACTCCACATTTTGTGACCTATTGAACGCTTAATTGCTGACGTGGGTAAAAATTTTTGCCATGATGGCGTCACCATGTCTGCCACATGTACAACACATCTTTTTTTAATAAAAAAAAGAATTAAACAAAAAACACAACCAAAAAAAGACTAAAAAAAAAAAAAAAATTCAATCTGAGGGAGAGGGGCGCCTGCTAGAAGGTATCTAAGAGAAGCCCCAATGCCATCTCCTACTTGAAGTACAGTACCGGTATTTAAAATCTTTACCTCCCTCTTCCCTACCCACGCCGACAACCTTAGGCTGCCTCCAGCCATTTTTCATTCATGTTTGTTGGGACGATATTAAGGACGCCAGTCATTAATATCTAAACCAATTATGATCATCCCTAGTTTTGATAATGACAAACTCAATGGTATTTGATAAGTTGTCCAAGTGTTGATCTCAGGTAAGTCCAGAGGACGCACATGAGCGAAAAGGACAACAAGTGAATGAGAGTCCCTAAGCTGTAGGGACGCACTTCATCAGAACTTCCAGAGCTGAACGAAAAGAATAAAGTCCCTGCGTGATCGGTTCGGATTGCGAGGGTCTCAAAATTCAATTTATAATCCGACCTCGTAGTAGCACAAGGTAGGGTGTTGAACACTCGGGAGTTCTGTCGTTGAGTGCACCTAAAAGACTTGAAAAATGGAAAGAAAAGCTAAAACAAAGGAAAACAAGAGAAACCACTCGGGACCGACACTGGTCACTTCGGGCCCGAGGTGGATCGACGTGGGAAAAGGCGGGACCGACACTAATCAAAGTCGGGCCCGAGGTACTGGGTGAGTTGAACTTGCAAAATGGAGAGATAGATCTTGGGTTTTTGGGTTCCTCCTCTAGTAGATGTGGGTTATTCCACCCCAATTCAGCCAATAAGTGTTGATCCTCGTAGGATCGAGGTTGTTCGCCTCGGTCCCGCCACTTCTACACATCGACCATAGGGAATTTGACCTCCCTTTCGATGCAAGGTCAAGTGATGGGCAATTGATCACTTTCGTTCACTCTTGCCAATCACAAGCCCTTGATCCCTTGCTTCCACAAGGAATTGTAGCTCTATGTAGAGTGGGTTCCTAGATCAAGCACTCAAGGCTATGGAATTGGTGGTTCAAATCCAAATCTAGCTAGAGGTTTCCCCCACAGCCCAAGATCTATGGAATCTACTCCATAAGACTAGAGTAAAAAGCAATCAAATCACAAAGCAAATCAATCTCAATCATCAAACTCAAAGCAAATCCAAATTTCTTTCACTAAACCAAGGAAATCCACAAGATCCAATCCAAATCAACAATTGCAAAGCAAATCAAACACAAACTCACTAGTTCTCCCTAAATCTATCCTTCTCCTACACCGATTTCTCTTCCTTCTCCTCTCTTCTCCTTCTCCTTTCTCTCCAAGTCTCTCTAGAGCCTTTGAGAGGTGATTAGTGTTGTGTGTCTTGCTTATTGTCCTCCTCCTCTTAATTAGAAGCTAAGAATGCCCAAAATAGAAGAGGGGCAAAAGTGGTAGATCACATTTGTGTGACTTGGAGCCCAATCCTTGATCCGCCGACTTGGACCGACACGGAAGTAAGTCGGGCCCGACTTGCTGGCACCTCGGTCCGACTTCCACATCTCGATCTCGGTCCCGACGTTCATGGAATTCGGTCCTGGTCTCTGGCCACCTTTTCTTCTTGGCTTTTCTTGTGCTTCTATTCATGGATTGCTCCGCTCTTCCGCTCCTTAGACTTGTGCTTTGATCCTCCTTCGGGTCACCTTCCAAATTGTCCTCAAATCATGCCAAAACACCTACAAAATGCACAAAATTCGCATAGTCTCCGAATCTCATAAAAAAGCGGAATCTAAGCTAAAAAGGGACAAAACACACAACAAAAGGAACAAAAGACACTTATTTACAAGGGAAAATAACCTATAAAACACCACCAAATTGAGAGACATCACTGCGCAGATAGGACGGCGTCCTCATCAAGAAGGGACGCGCAACAAGATATGGACGAAGTTCAAATTCAAACCAAGGCCGCCCCAACATGAGTACATCACATTCGGCCGTAGTCCTCAAAAGGAAGCTTCCCTTGTCTGGGCACGTGTAAACAATTCCAAAGATGTCGCTTTCCCAGCAATGGTCCCCTGACCACGCGGAGGCTTCCCAAGCGTCAACAGAGTTGACTTCCTCAAGATGCAAATCACACCGTTGAAGGAAGACGACAGATTCTACCCAAGCTTCAGAGGACGCTAGAGGACAAGAACTCATACCGCTATAAATACCCTCCAAGGGGTATGCATAGCGGTGTGGACTTTAAAGACTTTCTCTCAAGCTCTCCCAAAGCATTCAAGTTTAAGAACGAAGATCAAGAAGATCAAGTGAGCTTGAAGCAAGAGAAAGAAAGTCCAATCAAACCAAATCCAAAACCAAACCACAAAATAGTTAGAGAAATAGTTTGTCTCTCACAAAGGACCGTGAGAGACGTGAGTGATATCTTCCTTATAGCTAAGAGTGTTAGGTTACTTGTTAGGCGGAAAGGAGTGTTACTAGTGAGGCTAGGGACGGACGCTTAGCTTAGAGAATTGTAACGACTCGCCTACGTTGTAAGGACTCTCTCTGAATAAGATAAGAACGGCTATTGAAAATCCTCCAACAGAGGTAGAGGTTTACCCATAAGACTAGTTGGTCTTAGTGGGGTTCCTCTATAAATACTCGTGTCTACGATCTTATTTTATTTCCTGTTAAGTCTACTTTCCGCTGCATCTAAGGACGCTCTTAACTCAATTAAGGATGCCCATTCTAACTGACTTACGATCCAACAATTGGTATCAGAGCAGGCGCTCTAGATTAAGTTTCAGTTGCAGGAAACATGGAGATGGAACCTATAGGTATCTCAAGTGCGAAGCCTCCCCGCCTCACGGATGGGAACTTCAACCGGTGGAAAACCAGGTTTGAGTGCTTCGTGCGAAGTCAGAACTACCAATGCTGGCTGGTGATAAAGAACGGTGACCTCAAAGTCCCTACTGCCAAGGTGGACAAAGAATCATAATGGGGTCCCGACGAGTTCAAACTCATGGAGGCGAACGCCAAAGCTATCTGTTTCCTACAAACGTCCCTTTGTGAAAGGGACGTCACCCGTGTGAGCAACCTTGCTACTGCTAAGCTACAATGGGAAGCTCTTGAAAAGTACCATGTTGGGACGCCCGAGATGAAAGAGGACGTCCAGCTAGAAGCAAAAAGGGACTTCTACAAATTCAAGATGTTTCCAAATGAAACCATCACCGACTACTCCTTTCGCTTTGAGGCATTGCTAACAAAGTTGAAGAACTTAGGGGTCAAAGAAACGGAGATCACCCAAAGGATGAAGGTTCAAGTGTTGATTGATGGACTCACCGGACCATGGAACTTCGATAGAATGACGTTCAAGGAAAACCAAGCCAACAAAGGACTGTCCATGGAAAAAATCTATGTTAAGCTTAAAGGATATGAAGCTAGGAGAAATCAGGATTTGCTAGAAATGGGAAAGAGTTCTCAAAATGAATTGGCTTTGACCCTTGCGTCAAGAACGCCAGAGTATGAACAATACCACCAAAGGCAAAGGGAATTAGCCTTGATGCTAGAAGCCAAAACTCAAGAACACCAAGAGGGTCTTCGTCTTCAAGCCTTGGCAGAACGACAAGGGAAGACGGAAGAACAAATTTCTGAAGAAGATGAGCTAGCCCTCTTGCACAAAACTCTTCGTGCATGGGCCAAAAGAGGCAAAGTCCCAAGGATGAAGATGCCCTACAAGAAGGAGAACCCCAAAATGACAGATGCTGAAATGAAGGAGATAACTTGTTACAAATGTAACAGGAAGGGACACATCGCTAAGAACTGCAATACAGGTCTTTCAGCAAAAGATCTCAAGAAGAAAGCCTTGATTGGAGCATATGAGGCCGCATGGGACGACCTCGACTCAGATGATGAAGAACCATCAAATCAAGTGGCTTACATGGCCATGGAGGACGCTCCAGATTCTCCAAGGGACGCCTCTGAAGCTGAAAATGAGGTAACTCATGAGTCCATGATAAGCTCCCTAGACAAGTGCTCTAAGCCAAAGCTCATCAAACTAATCACTCAGATTATGCAAGAAAGCTATGCTATGAAAGAAAGATTTGATGAACTAGATTCAGAAAACATTGTTGTGGAATGTGAAAATTGCAACACCATGTCTTTTCAACTAGAGTCCTCTCAGGAATAGGTAAAGTCCTTTAAGAGTCAGATTGTGTGCTTAAAACTTGAAAACGCAAATCTTAAGGACGAAGTGAAGGTCCTAGGAAAGAGTCCCATGACCGAAACTGTGAATCCTATTGTTTTTGTACCAGCTAGGAAAGGACTAGGGTATGAATCAGGCTCAAAGAACTCTCTTCCTAATGACTTCGAAGCTAGCAAAAAAACTGAGCTAGAACTCGAGAGAGAAAAGACAAAGAACCTAGAAGAGCGTATAAGAGTCCTAGAAAGTGGAGAAATTGGAAGAAAGGACTATTATACAAACTCAGTTAGCCATAAAATATACAAGAAAATTGCTAAGGGAAAAGGTTCTAAGGTAGTTGATCTTGAGAAAATGAAAGAGAATAAAATTCAATGTCCTAAGAAGAAGTACTATCTTGGAGAATACTATAGGACGTGCTGGCATTGTGGCAAAGGTGGTCACTACCAGTATGAGTGTCTTAAGCTAAAACAAGAACTTGAGAATGGAAGAAAGGGTAGAAGCAGTAGTAAGAACGCTAAGCCAAAACCTGCTGATAGGACGCATGCTAGTGTGCCTAATGCTAAAACTCAATCTCCTAAGAAGCATGCTAGAAGGTCAAATGATGTGAATGTGTATGATTATTTGCCCATGAAAGAGTTGTACCCATGTAACGAACCAGGTAAGGGCCACCTTGCTTGGGTCGCAAAGAACTAACTCCTCTTTTCAGGTGGAAGTGAGAGGAAGCCCGTGGATCATTGATAGTGGCACCTCAAATCACATGACAGGAAGCCAGATCCATCTCACTTCTATCCATTCTAGTGCCACGGGAGGAACTATCTCGTTTGGAAACAAGGGCAAAGGAAGAATCAAAGGAACTAGCACCGCAAAGTTGAATCAATCCATCAAAGCGTCCATTGTTAGTATTGTTGAAGGACTCGGCTTCAACCTCCTAAGTGTCTCTCAAATCTGTGATCAAGGTGAAAACCTAGTCACATTTGACTCTAAGGAATGCCTAGTCATCAACAAGAAAACAAATCAAGTCATTCTTAAAGGGACTCGCGAGAACAACGTCCACATCTTCAACCAAAGGTTCAAGCCTACATCAAAAACTCAGAGTTCCTTGATTTCTGTGACCAACATGGAGTCTCCCACAACTTCTCTTCTCCAAGAACTCCTCAGCAAAATGGCGTTGTTGAAAGAAAGAATAGGACGCTGGAGGACATGGCAAGGACGATGCTATTGGCAAGTGGCGTCCCCAAGCATTTTTGGGCCGAAGCCATTGCCACAGCAACTTATATCATAAATCGTGCCATGATTCGTCCCTTGCTAAAGAAGACGTCCTATGAGCTTCTAAACGGAAGAAAGCCAAACATTTCTCACCTCAAGGTTTTTAGGTGCAAATGCTTTGTGCACAACAACGGCAAGGACAACCTTGGAAAGTTTGATGCTAGAAGTGATGAAGGAATATTCCTTGGATACTCCCTCACAAGCAAAGCATATAGAGTCTTCAACAAAAGGGCTCTTAAGCTTGAGGAAAGTATTCATGTAGTATTCAAGGAGAGCGCATCTCACAAGAAAGAACCAAGTAAGAAAGAACGTCGCTCCTCTCCTAAGGACGACGATGAAGATGAGGAAGAAGAGCCAAGCTGGTCCGCAGGAAAATATTATGTTCCTAGGAACGCCCCTGAAACCCGTGATGAAGTTTCAATGGGAGTCCCTAGTGAACAGCAAGAACCTTCCCAAACTTGGTCGCTAAACCAAGTGGATGCTGCTGAGTCAAGTCAACAAGGAGAAGAAAGGCAAAGTGTGGACGCTCATTCTAAGGGGGAACACACTGAGCCTATCAATGAAGAAGAAGGGTTTGACTGTGATGATTTTGATTGGACGGATCCTAGATGTACTCCTGCAAGGGACGCTACCCATAGAGGATCCAACCTTTCAAGACTTCATTCAGCAGATCAAATCATCTCAGACATTTCAAAAGGAGTCCAAACCAGATCAGCCGTGAATCAGTCCCATAGCTTAACATGAAACTAACATGAAACTTGTAGAGGAATTCAAGAACTTGATGAGTAGTGAGTTTGAGATATCCCTCATAGGAGAGCTTAACTTCTTCTTGGGACTCCAAATCACTCAACTCAAAGATGGGACGTGCATTCACCAACAGAAGTACATACGTGGAATGCTTGAGAAGTATGGGATGAACTCATCAAAATCCATTGACACCCCCATCTCTCCCAACACTCACCTTTATGCTGATGAAGAAGGCAAGAGTGTGGATCAAAAGCTCTACAGAGGAATGATAGGGTCCTTGTTATACCTAACCGCAAGCCGTCCCGACATCATGTTCGCTGTGTGCTTGTGTGCTCGCTTCCAAGCAAATCCAAAAGAGTCCCACATGCAAGAGGTCAAAAGAATCTTCAGATACCTCAAGGGACGGGATGACCTATGCCTCTGGTATCCCAAAAGGACGTCCCTAAACCTAGTGGCGTACTCTGACGCAGACTACGCTGGACATGTGGTGGATAGGAAGAGAACCTCCGGAATGACTCAATTCATAGGATCATGCCTTGTATCTTGGGGATCCAAGAAGCAAAACTCCGTGGCCCTCTCAACCGCGGAAGCTGAGTGCGTTGCTGCTGCTTCGTGATGCTCTCAAGTCCTATGGATTAAGTACCAACTTGAAGATTATGGTGCGTTCCTTAACACAATCCCTATTTTGTGTGACAACACTAGTGCTATAAGTATTGCCAAAAATCTTGTTCATCATTCTAGAACCAAGCATATTGATATAAGACATCATTTTCTTCGTGATAATGTTGAACTTGGATTAATAAGAGTGGATCACGTTAGGACTAAGGACCAAGTGGCCGATATTTTCATAAAAGCACTCGATAGACGTCCCTATGAGCACCTCAGGTTGCTCTTAGGGATGATAAATTTTAAATGATCAAGTCCCGTTCTATTATTCCCTCTATAATTGGCTATGTCTTGTTGAGAACTTGTTTTAAAGTATGTCATGCATTTAAAGTCATCTTGAAAGGACGCTAGTCTAAGACATGTGTTTTGCCTGTGTTTTGAATGCTAATCATCTCTCTTTTTATCTCAAGAGTATCCCTGATCACCCATCCCACATTACAAGCCGAAATGATGGGAACTCTAAGCTTACCTAAGCCGAGAATCTTGCAAACGCGTCCTATAAGCGTTCTTTGTTTTATCTTTACGGGACGTACTTGCTTGATTTTCAAAAATGGTTCTAATTGTTCAAAGGGACACTTATCAGAGTCTGAAGGATGTCAGGGCAGAGTTCTAACAGTCAGTGGTTGAGATAAGTTTTGGGACGCAGTGGTACAGTTCTCAGTGGTGCAGTGTTGAGTGTTGAAAGGACGCCAAGACAGAGTCCTTTGCAGTTGTGAAAAAGTTTGAAATTTGAAAATGGGAAGGTGAACCGTCGCAGAGAAGTTGAACGCAGATCTCGGGATCCGTGTAACGGGTGCAAAACAGCTGTTACTTAGCGAAGAAGTATGCCACGTGTGGGAGCGCGGGTAGAAGATGCCACAGGAAATGCCCCTGTTACCCCTGCCCATTTTCCGTCATCCTTTTCCTATAAATATAGACCTGCTCCTTCTGAAAAACCTCTTTGCTCTCTCGTTTGTTTGCCTACATCCGGAAATCTCTCTCAAATCTTGCCCAAATCCCATTCCAGATCTCGAAATCACCTCTCCTCAACCATAATTCTTCCTATAAAACTAACCTCACAACAATGGCCAACACCAGAAATACAAAGAACCAGAAGCCCTCTCCGTCGTCTTCTTCGGCGGCGAGAAGCTCGACTCCGGTCAAAGGCCGCTCGCTCATGGATGCCAGAGGGCGACCTGCTGGGCGGCAAGAACCATCGCGCCACCAGTACTCTTCGCAATCTGGCCAGCGCCGCCCTTCCACCACTCCGCCCAAGCCACAAAAATCCCAATCTCAATCCCTTTCTAGAACTCAACCCAAACCCTCACAAAAACGCTTCCAATTCCTTGAGAAGCCATTTGTCCCTAAGCCAGAGCAAGGGAGCCCCACAAAGTCTCAAGTCAGCGGACTCCCAGCTCAGCCAAAACGCCGTCCTCCTCTTGATCCCCTCATCAAGGACTGGCTTGAAAAGGAGCCAAGGACGCTGGCCAACATATGCCTAAGGGCGTCCGCTCACAACCACCCTCCTAAAATCCAACGCCTCCTCCACTATTTTATGATTACCTACGTCAGGCCCCGCCTTGAAGAAACCAACCACACCAACCCTCCTTTCATGGGGCCGGGCATAATATCTGACTCCTTTGGTGGGACGGTGGCCGAGCTGGCCAAACTCCTACCAGATATAATGGAGTTCCTAGTCGCGCCTGCCGGCTCCGTCCCAACCCAAAAGCGCAAAAGTCAAGCCTCTCCTCCCCCTTCCCAAAAGCAAAAAATCAAATCCTCCTCCTCTTCCCAATCCAAACCAGTCCCTTCAACCCCTCCTCCCTCACCAAAAAGACGCCTCAAGTCCTCAACCGAGCTTGAAGGCGTAACTGACAAAGAAATGGCCGCCATCCGTCTCTCTGAGCTTGAGATTGAGAAGGAGCAGATGGCCAGGCAAGCCCAGGCTGAGAAGGACGCCATTGCTGAGGCGATCCTGAAGAGCAAGCAAGACGTCGCTCTTCTTCCTCTTCCACCACCAAGGACAGAGGACGCTCCTGCTGCCAGTATTGATCCGCTAGAGGCGGACTTGGCCATGCCTATGCCCAAGGTTCAAAGGGGCGCTCCTCCCCCGCAGGTCCAGGCCAAGGACGCTGCACCCACTATTATCCAAGTGGAGGACTCCCCAATCAAGCCTCCTCCTCCTCCTTCAGCCCCGCTCGCCCCCACTCCAATATCAATGGTCAGGCCCAGTCCCTCCGCTCCTCCGACTAAGGCCAAAATAAAAACTCCAACTCCTTCTCCTCCTCGAGCTAAGTCTCCCACTCCTTCTCCTCCTGCTCAGAGTGTTGAGGAAAATGTCCAAGTCCAGGGGACGACTTCTGCTGAAATCCTCACAGAGTCCTTGGCAAGGACTTCAGCAGCGGACGCCCCTCCTCAAATTCAAGCGTCTAATGCTGAGGACCGAGAAATGGCTGAGTCCCATAATCAAGGGGACGAGGCCTCCGATGATGAAGATGTTCCTCCTCAGGATGAGGATAATGAGGACGAGGATGGAGACGGCGAAGAAGAAGATGTCGGCGACGACGTGATTATCACAGGGAACGGCAACAAGAAGAAGAGGCTCAAGAAGATTCTGGGGCCGCTTCTATTTAATGCTAACTTTCTAAGAGAGAACGGCCGCACTGAGTTCCTCGAGCTGCTTGACTTCCAGGGTTGGACGCAGCTGGGTACAGAGGCCGCCGTCGTTGATCCCATACAGGTTCTCCGCTTCTATTCAAAATTCGAAGTATCTGAAGAGAAAGGGAAGCCCCAAGGGACGTTTGAGATAGATGGGGACGAGTACTCTATTGCAATGGGTACCGTCCGTAACATGCTTGGCTAGCGCCTCTCCCCTCCTGAAGCTCTATATGACTTCCCCTGCAAAAACTTTGGCCGCTTCTCCTAGGAAGACATCTTCAACCACATCTTTAATGGGAAGCAGCCTCAGGGAAGAGGCAGGGTGGCTCATGTGCTCTCAAAGACAGGCTTCCTTGCGCACCACTTCATTGTGCGCATGGTCGTCCCAAGACAGGAGAAGAAGTCCATTGTCCAAATCACTAACAGTATAATCTTGGACGCCTTCTTGAACCGCAAGCCGATCAACTTGGAGCGGGTTGTCTTAGAGCACATGGGTAAGTGCACAGGTGGACGCTACTATCTCCCCTATCCTGACCTCGTCAAAAGAATCTTAGAGCAGCAAGGTCTATACGTCCCCAAAGAAGAGAAAACCTTTGGCATTCATTGGGACGTAAGGCAAATCACAGCCCCTCCGGTCGGCAAAATGAGATATGGCGAGGAGCTTCCTTCTATTAGGAAGCAACTGGTCAAGGAAAAGAAAGAGGCCGAGAGGAGAGCTACTCAAGCTGCTGCCGCCGCTGCTGAGGAAGATGACCCTGAGGGAAATTTACAAGTGGTAGGGACGCCGGTTGCTGATGCTGAGGACGCAACTGAGGACACCAACGCTGCGAACGTCAATGCTGAGGCTGAGAAGTGTTCTAAGAAGACTTTGCTTGGGATGATGATTGAGAACCAGTGCATGATGATAGACCTCATCCAGCAAGTCCATGACACTCTTCACCAGCACACTGACCTCTTGGAACGCAACAACGAGCTTCTGGCGTAGTCCAATGATCTACATGCTCAGACCCTGAAGGCTCTTGGCAAGCGTCCCCGCCAGTGATCACTCCTCCCTTCCTAACCCTTAAACAGTTTATCTTTTGTGTTTTTGTGTTAAGACTTTGGGACGTTGTCCCTTTTTGAAACATTTATGTGTGAATGTCTGTAATGACCGTATCTTATTTCCTTGAATGGCATTCATTACATTTGCAATTCATTTTGTTCAAGCGTTCCTTTCTTTAGTTATGATTTTATGTGTGCATGCTTTTAACTTGTTCTCCTTTTCGATGATGCCAAAAGGGGGAAGTATAGTTTTGCAGAGATGCGATCATTTTAAGCTGTCATAGAAAGCATGTGTTTAGGGGGAATTTCAGCCAAGTCCAAAGGACGCTAGTAAAGAATAAAATATGACGCACTTAAAAGAATGAGTTGCATGTCAACCTTAGGTGAAAAGATAATCAAAATGTAGTCTCTCATGCTAAAAGTTTTACTTCTGTGCGCATTGTTTAAAAGAGTTTGTCATCATCAAAAAGGGGGAAATTGTTGGGACGATATTAAGGACGCCAGTTATTAGTATCTAAACCAATAATGATCGTCCCTAGTTTTGCTAATGACAAACTCAAAGGTATTTGATAAGTTGTCCAAGTGTTGATCTCAGGTAAGTCCAGAGGACGCACATGAGTGAAAAGGACAACAAGTGAACGAGAGTCCCTAAGCTGCAGGGACGCACTTCATCAGAACTTCCAGAGCTGAACGAAAAGAATGAAGTCCCTGCGCAGATAGGACGGCGTCCTCATCAAGAAGGGACGCGCGCCAAGATACGGACGAAGTTCAAATTCAAACCAAGGCCGCTCCAACATGATTACATCACATTCGGCCGTAGTCCTCAGAAGGAAGCTTCCCTTGTCTGGGCACGTGTAAACAATTCCAAAGATGTCGCTTTCCCAGCAATGGTCCCCTGACCACGTGGAGGCTTCCCAAGCGTTAAAAGAGTTGACTTCCTCAAGATGCAAATCGCACCGTTGAAGGAAGATGACAGATCCTGCCCAAGCTTCAGAGGACGCTAGAGGACAAGAACTCATACCGCTATAAATATCCTCCAAGGGGTATGCATAGCGGTGTGGACTTTGAAGACTTTCTCTCAAGCTCTCCCAAAGCATTCAAGTTCAAGAACGAAGATCAAGAAGATCAAGTGAGTTTGAAGAAAGAGAAAGAAAGTCCAACCAAACCAAATTCAAAACCAAACCACAAAATAGTTAGAGAAATAGTTTGTCTCTCACAAAAGACCTGAGAGACGTGAGTGATAGCTTCCTTATAGCTAAGAGAGTTAGGTTACTTGTTAGGCGGAAAGGAGTGTTACTAGTGAGGCTAAGGACGGACGTTTAGCTCAGAGAATTGTAATGACTCGCTTACGTTGTAAGGACTCTCTCTAAATAAGATAAGGACGGCTATTGAAAATCCTCCAACGGAGGTAGAGGTTTACCCATAAGACTAGTTGGTCTTAGTGGGGTTCCTCTATAAATACTCGTGTCCACGATCTTATTTTGTTTCCTGTTAAGTCTAATTTTGGCTGCATCGAAGGACGCTCTTAACTCAGTTAAGGACGCCCATTCTAACTGACTTATGATCCAACAATGTTCCCTATACCCACACAGATCCAAGCCGTAAGTGCCGAGCCCCCCACTCTCCCTATTCTGGTGTCATCTCTTCCTCCTAAAACTCCCTGGAAATCACCGTTTCCCCTGCTCTTCTCGCCGGAACTGTCATATCCGGGTTCGCCGCCGGCAGATATGAGCTCGTCGTCCACTTTTGACACCGGATTTGAATCAAGCCGCCCCCCGTTGACGCATGGCCTTCACTATTTTGCCATTGTAGCTCGCTGACTCGAACAAGTTGGCTCCACCTTCCTCATGGATCTGCGAGCGGCCTCGACGAGAGAGAACAAGCGAGGCGATAAACACGACGGAAAGGGGCTGGCAGCGGGCGGCGACGGCTCGAACGAGGTGGGACTCGACCTTGGGTGGTCAGATCTGGGGCTTGGACGGGCTGAGGAAGCACCGACGGGGCCGGATCTGGGCTTGGGAGCGAGATATGAGGCGACGCTGGCGGAGGTTGGAGGGGACGAGGTGGGAGACGACCAGCCGGTGGCGTGACCCAGATCCCGGCGGCGGCGACGAAACCCAGATTCTGGTTGTGGTGGGAGATAAGAGGGTTTTTTTTATTTTCTTTTGCTTTTTTATTTTCTTTTGCTTTTGTATCTATTTTTTTTAGTTTTTGGTTGAAGTATCGATTTTTTTTTATTGTTTTTATTCTTTTAAAATTTTGTTTTTATTAAAAAAAGAATGTTGTGCATACGTGGCACCAATGTGGCAAAATTTTTACACGTGTCAGTGAAGAGGTGTTCGATAGGTCACAAATTATGGAGTTGAGGAACTCAATATGTAAAATCAAAAGATTAGGTGGCAAAGTGACCATTTTGCAAAAGGTCAGGGAACCAATTATGTATTCATGCAAACTAATATAGATGGAAACCACTATCCCATCAAATAGGTTTTACGTACCCAACCTTCAAAATATGTATTAATCAACAATTCCTAGGCAATTAAATGGACATTCAAATACATACGTGATTATGATCATGTTGGGTGGAATGTGTATGTATATAAGTATATACCATGTCTTATCAAAGCATAATTAAGCATATTGATCAATTTAGGTGTGCATAATAATAATAATGCTAGTAGAGTAGAAGTAATTATAATAATAAAAATATCATTAGTATTAGTATGTTCCTAACACTCCTATAGTCTTATAAAATTTCAAATATCATTTTAAATTTTGAGCTTTTGACATAAATTTTTACAGAAAAAAAATAAGTATAGAGGAAAATTTGATTTGAGAAAAAACTCTTAGAATAGAAAATAAATTAAGTATCAATTTATTTCGTTACCGTATTGAAAACGTTATCGAATTACGTCAAGTGATCGAGTCACTTTCCACTCGTGAACAGTGTAATAAAAATGGTCCAGGCGGCCGTCAAGGCTGTGCCTAGGTGCTAGGCGGTGGCCCACCATCCCGAATAGCCCCTAAGCGGATGGCTAGACGGCCAAGCGACCTAGGCGGGCACCTAGGCGATTAGACTAGGCTGGTTGAATGGGCTATGAGGGTTGGGTGCTCTCCTAAGCAGATTGAGTGGGCTCTAAACGGGGCTAGTTGGGATTTTAGGTGTTAATTAATATGAAAACATTATAATTAAATTGTTTCTTTTCAATATTCTCACCAATTTAAAATAATAATTCTAAATTTTCGAAATTGTACTAATCCGCCAAGGCCTCGTCTAGGCTCCCGCCTAGCCGTCTAATCGCTAGGCCCCTTCCCACCGTCTAGCCCCCACCTAGCATTTTTAGACACTACTCATGAACCGAGGAAGCCCTCCTTCGTGGGAAATTCAACCTCGAAAATCAAAGGCAAATGGATAGTTCTCTCTTTCTGCTCGATATTTGTAACACCCCAATTTCACAAGTATAAGGGTATTACCGCCAACGACCTCGGATTTCACGGTCCGAAGCCGTTTAAGGCTTGGGTAACATAACACGATAATAACAAAACCAAATCATAGATTTATAACAAAAGCTGAATTCGGTTACAAAGGCTCATATGTCCTTAATTGTTTGACAATGCAATAGTAAAGAGTTTGCAGCGGAAATACAAGTCTCGGAGAGAGACGAAAGCATGTGGAAACCATAAAGTAAACACAATATTAAAACGTCTTGCATCCTTCTTTCCTTCCTACCATCCTAGGTCTTCGGTTACTCCTAGATACTTTCCCTCTCCTATCTGATATCCCCATAAACGCAAGGAATACCAGCCAACAGAGTTGGGAAATAAAGAAGGGATGTTAGTCTAACGCGAGACTAAACAAGTGGGAGAATAATATTTCGGTTCTGAGAAAAAGGTCGGACATAACGACAATCCTTAACCATATGATAATTGGTAGGTGCGCGGTAGTCGAGGTTCAACATGACGATAACGAAGCAGCAATCTGAGCGAGAGGCTTTCAGTGTTTGGCACGATGTATGAAGGTAACGAGAGAAGATAAAATTTTCTCGGGAATAGGACGTTATTAGAAGATAACGCCTAAGAAAGAAATGCGTTTATTGATTTGTTGGGAACTTTAATCATTCAAGAGTTTGAAAAGAATCCAACATAAATCAAATCGTATCAACCTCATCACAACTCGAAGATGCCAACAGGGAGGTGGCGACAAGGACGCTAAAACACCTGAACCCATCTTACCATTTTATAGGCATTTTAACAACTCGAGTCATGCATTCAGATTGGATAGGCGAATGTCAATAATGCGGACCCGAAGTGATTTTCCAAGTTGTACTAATCACCCCGTATTCATTGATTACTATGCACGATGCACTAATATTTCATTGGTGATAAATCATTACACTTCAATTAGTGACTTTTAGAGATAGGCAAGCCCTAATGAGGGACGAACCAAAATAAGGAACCTAGTCCTCAACACTTTGCAAGAGTGTTAGCCTCTCTATTCGGAGAAAGGCAGAGTCATGACCCAGTCTGAGGAGCCGATAGCCAAATATACCTCCTAGTACGTTATAAAAAGACAGCGGATCACTAAACCGGCAATCCCTAACTTAAGCTAATCCAAAGCACAGTCTCGAAAAGAGACTTGAAACAATCAAAGGCCACACATCATCGGAGTCCTAAGTCTAAGTCTAATATTCGATAATAATAATAAATAATAACAATGATAATTATTTCTAAGCATAATAATCCTAATCAAATTATTATCAAACAAGTTTGTTCCCAACGATTATTTTGATAACGGAAAGTAATTTCACGATTATCGAGTAATGAAAAAAGGAAAACCATCCACTTGCCTTAAAACGATCCTAAGAACGCTATTTGAGGCGAGAAGTCGAGGCTAGCAAGGCACTAGACGAGGCCTAAGGAAAGGCAAAACACAAGGCACGAGCAAGGAGCGGCCCGGGAAAAGGCTGGAGCGCGGCCCGGAATAAAGTGCAAGCAAAGGCACTAGCGGCTGGCGCTACCTTCTGGCGGCGGTCGCTGCCCCTTGGCGGCGCGATTTTGCGAGCTTCCTTCGATCGACTCCAGTCACCTCTTGAAGAACTAATGCCGACAATAGCAGGAACAACAACTCTACTTTGCAATGGGAGAGATTTCGGCGGGAGAGAAGCGAGATTGGTGGGGATTTGCCTTCACCCACACCCTCTATTTATAGTTTTTCCAAAACCCCTTTTGAATCCAAAATGATGATGACTTCGGTTGCAATGATGCCAAACATTGATGGTGAGGTGAGTTAAAGTGATCTCCAAAGATCATAAAGCAATACCATTGCAGAAATCAAAACCACGGAGCCCACAATGAAAGTGTCCCGTCGAGCCACTTGCTTTTGCAACAAAGCGGCGCCCGCCAGTTTCATAGCGGCGCCCGCTGCCCGGCGGCGGTCGCTGCCCTCCAGGGACTGGCCAACGTTTTGGTAAAACACCATACCTTTCTAGATATTTATCGGAATGGCCTCAAATTTTGAGGGATGAAACTAGACTCCTTTATATACCATTAGGATTTGGAAGCACTCGATTCCGAGCTCTAATGAGGGTTCTATGATTTTTTGAAGTTGAGGGTGCCATTTAACGTTATCTAACGTTATACAGTTAATCGGGTGACCTTTGCCCTTTCTCATGTCGTTCCAAAGACATAGTTGAGTCATAAAACTAAGGAGAATTTCATAATCCATTTTATAAAATTTGTGGATATTACAATATTCATAAAATTCATTTTCCTCTGCTATCACGTTCATCTTGTAACGCCTTGTTTGCATAAAATGAACTTAGGATTATTATTGTTTAGAAATAATTTCCTTATTGTTCGATTATAATTATCGTGTCGTACTGCGCTAGTACTTGGACTTTGGACCGATTGATTGCAGCCTTGTGTGTTTAAATGTCTCGTTTGAGACTTTGTTATAGACTAGAATAGTGACTAGGGGTGGGAGCTCATCTCTGTTAACAACTCTTGAAAAGATTGTATTAGGATATACGTATACGTACCCTAATACTAGGTCATGACTCTGCCCACTCTATCGTTTAGAGGGGTGATAGCACCCTAGCTAGGTGCTCTATTATGTGGCTCTAGGCTCATTCAAGGGTAGTAACATCTAAAAATCGCTAATTGAAATGTTGGAATAAATATTCCTCCTTGGTGTGGTTCTTGACTCTTATGAGTTGCCAAATCTGAAAATCTTTATATCAAATGTATTGCTACCTTACTAAGAGAAGATAAGTCAATTTAGGTTTTTATTAAACCTTGATGTTAATTACTAAAGTTCCCAATAAAAACATATCTATCGTTTCTAGGAATCACCTCCTTGTGGTTTCCTATTCTTAAAAGAAAGCTCGTTATTCATCTCCGTTCGGATTCGTTCATTTCATTATCGTCTAAGTTGTATTCGAATGAAGCCTTGTTCTGTAAATTATATCATACTCGCACCTCGAAAGAACCCCATTTGTCGTGAATCACTCAGTTTCTTTTGGACCTTGATGCCGACATATTTAGCCTGTATAAGAACTTAGTGAAATTCTACCACTTGCTTAGTCTCGTGTTCGACTAACATCCCTTTCTTTCTTTCCCGACATTGGCCGGCTGGTATTTCTTGCTTTTATGGAAATATCAGGAAGTAATGACAGGTTTGTTGAAGACCAAAGATGAAGACTCGTGGATTTAAAAGAAGAAAATTTTTCAAGATGTTTCAAGTTATTTTAGATATTTTGGAATTCCACATTCTGTTTTCATAAACAGTCACTGAGTCGTCATTTTATATCGTTATTTTGTATGTCATATTCACTCAAACATCGTTATTTTGTATCATCGAATGATGACTTCTAAACATATATTGAATAACTTTTGATGGTGTAAAGTTCGATACATCGTTTTGTATAAATCGAGTTATGTTACATACCGCCTTAGGTGGCTTTGGAGGAGAAAATCTGAGGTCACTGGTATGCAATACCCATAGTTTCAAAATAGGGGTGTTACAAAATGGGTCTTTCAAGGTACTACAGTGGATTAGGGACAAAGCATACAAGTTGGAGCTTCCTGGAGAGTATGGTGTTAACGCCACGTTCAATATGGTTGATCTCATGCCCAACCTTGTCGTAAATGAAGACCATGATTTGAGGTCGGATCCTCCTAAGCTACAATTTTATTGTGTTAACCCCACGTTCAATATGGTTGATCTCATGCCCACGTTTAATAGGTACTTTCATTATGTCCCTCGTTGTTGTAATCTATATGAAATTGAAAATGAAAATTTAATGATACTTCATTGTCCCTTTACTCAGAAAATGATCTGTAAGCATGAAACAAAACAAAACTATTATTTTCTGGACCTCACTACTACCGGAGACTTCAATGATAATTTGATATCAACGTTAAATTCAAGCCATAATAGCGTTATTCTATGTTTTCTTTAGTGGTATATTTGAAACCATAGAAAAACTCTACTTTTTAACCCATCTTGTCTAGATTCTAAACTTCTACCTTGTGATTTACTCCCTCCGTCCCCGATAAGTTGTCCGGCTTTCCATTTCGGGCGTCCCCGAAACTTTGTCCACCTTTAACTCTTTCCATTTATATCACTTCTTCTTTACACTTTTACCCTTACAAAAACAAACAATTACACACACTTTATCCCTTTTTATCCACCTATTCATCCTCATTTCTCTCTCTTCATTTTCTCAAATTACATTAATTCAACCAACAAAAAAATGTTTATGTGCAATGACAATTGAAATTTCACTAAACTAAATGTAAGGATAATTTTAATTTTTTAAGCTCTTCAAAACAAGATTAGTGATGGGCCAAAAAAAAATAAATCTTCATTAAGGCCTTATTACTCCACTAAGCCCAATCCCCCACTCCTTCATCTCTACAAAAACGACACACTTTGTGTGCCATTTTCATCCGCATGTGAGCTTTGTGTTTGTGTGGGAAAAATGGAATTGGGCTGGCTCTAGGGTTTGGGGCTTTGGGCCGCCATTGTTGATCTGTTGCTTTCTCTGATCCGCATACATATACTCGTGATTGTTGGCCAAACCCTAGCCACGCTCATTTGCGCCGTTTGCCCCTTCGTTCTCTCTGAAAACCCTCTCTGTCTCCTTCCGATTTGCCCCTTCTACCCTCTTTGTCTCCTTTGAAGCCTTTATTGGGACCCATGGCCTCTGATTCCACTAGGAGTCCGGATTCCGATTCCACTAGGACGCCGGATTCTTACGAATCTCCCCATCCTTCACTCGATGGGCTGTCGGAGAAGCCTTGGTCGGAGTTTGGCCACTGCGATTGGGGCTCCGATTGCGACGGGATCTACGCTTACAGTCACGAGCACAAATCCGACCCTTCCGTGCGCAACTACGACGAGGATGAGGCGGTGGCGAGCAAGGTGGAGGAGGCGGCGGTGGAATCCAAGGAGACAGTGGTGGTGGAGGACGCGACGGCGAGATCGTCCAAGATTCTTACGAATCTGAGTAGCTAAGTCCCTTCTTGCCTCAAAACATGTCTCCTAGTTCTCTGTTTTGCCCAGATCTGTTGTTGCATGCTGGCTTGATGAAGTTGTTTGATGTTGTTGAGTTGCATGTCGAATGTGGTGTTGGTATTTGTTCAATATGTGTCCCCTCCATGTCAAATCTGAGTAGCAAAGTTGTTTGATGTTTGATGTTTGATGTTGTTAGTTCTCTGTTTGATGTTTGATGTTGTTGAGTTCTCTGTTTGATGTTGTTGAGCTTTTGCATGTCTCCTCCCTGGCTTTGTGTTACCGTTTCATGATTGTGTTCATTTTTTTGGGTATTCTGTTCAATTGCAACCGAAACCCTAGACCCTAACACAACCGAAACCCTTAACCCTAACCCAAACCCTGAGAATCCATGACAGTGGGCCTCTAAATCCGCTCAAAACTGACATAAACCCCAAACCCTAAGCCCCAAACCCTAAACCCTAGACCCTAGACCCTAAACCCTAGACCCTAACCCTAGACCCTGAACCCTAGACCCTAAACCCTAGACCATAACCCCTAGACCCTAAACCCTGAACCCCAAACCCTAAACCCTAGACCCTAAACCCCAAACCCTAAACCCTAGACCGTATACCCTATACCCCAGACCCTAAACCCTAAAGGCCATACCCCAGACCCTAAACCCTAGATCTTAAACCCAAGACCCTAAACCCTACCCTAGAACCTTGAAACCCTGGACCCTAAACCTATACCCTAAACCCTAGACCTAAGACCCTAAACCCTTAACCCTAGACCCTAGACCCTTAACCCTATACCCTAAGACCTTAACCTCGAACCCTGTAGCCTAACCCCAAACCCTAGACCCTAACACTCAACCATCTGATTTTGCCTTCTCTGTTTTTTTTGTTTTGTTTTTTGCTTTCTCGGTTTTTTTGGTTTTGCCTTCTTTGTTTTTACCATACATGATTTTATTTTGTGCTTTCTTGAATAACAATTGATTTTGTCTTAACTCTGTTTTTTGTGCTTTTTTTTGCCTTCTCTGTTTTTTTGGTTTCCCTGAACTCTGTTTTTTTTTGTTTCTTGAATAACAATTGATTTTGCCTTCATGATTTTGCATTCTCAGTTTTTACAATACATGATTTTTTTTGTGCTTTGTTAGTTTGTTTTAGCTTTTGATTTCTCTATTTTTTTGGTTTATCTGTTTGCATGAGTTTGTTGTCTCTGTTTGTATTGTTTGCTTACTCTGTTTTCATGACTTTGCTTGAATAACAAATGATTTTGCCACATGATTTTCCTTTCTCTGTTTTCATGACTTTGCAAAGGCATATGGTTGTTGCTTGTTTTCTCTGTTGTGTTGTTTTTACCTTTTTTATTTTACCAATGATGATGCCAGCAAGCTGAGGAGCAATGCCTATACATTCCCACCTCTTTGGCATACATGAGGAAGCCAGCCTTTTAGGCTATGGCACGCCAGTGTATGCCAAGGTGATGCGGGTGGGTTGCTCCAATGATGGAATGGAGACATCTAAGGTCTTTTTTCATTTTATTTTTTTTTACCAATGATGATACATATCTGAGATGTACTCCTCTACATCCCCACATCAACTTGTTATGCAATTGGAAGCCAGTCTGTTTAAGGACTTTGGCATGCCATTGGGATCATGTTGTAGTGTGGGTGGATTGCATCAATGAAGGATTGGGGATATCTAAGGTTGCTTTTCCAATTTTTTTTCAACCTTTCTGAAACTGACTTGCAATCTGTGATATTGACTTTGTGCTATTGATTCATACCCAAAAGTGTGGATACTTGCCACTGTTTTTACTTACAAAAATATTAGTCATACATACATAATTATTGAGTTTCTGCATTCAAAATACATGCTAGCTTGTGTGTCCTGAAGCAATCTGTAATGGAACCAAGCTTGCTTTGTTGGTTCCATTACAGATTGTGATTGTCCTCAAATTCTTCTTCCTGACTGTTATTTGCATAACTAGCTTCTGTGTCCTGGTTTGCCTCCTGTCCATGCATTGCTTGTTGTTGAGTTCCTTGCTCTGCTTCCTGTGTTCCATGAGTAATCCCCCATGCTTGTAGCACAGCCCACATAGGTGCTTCTACTTGGATTGGTAGTGTACCTAGGGCCTGTAACCTGTTCTTACTTACATGTGGCAATTCATAGTCATTTGACCCTTTACACTTGAGTATTTCATTCATTACATACTGCATAGACATCCAAACATTGCCTAGTGTATTAGGGTCTAGCTCATAAAAGGCCTGATTCACTGCTTCCATCATTGCATCCACATTCTTTGGCATCTTCTTGTGCATCAATGATTGAATTGATCTGAAAAATCCCAAGTCTAGTATGTTGAGGTTTGGACTGTTTGGGGGTTGCTGGGTTAGGATGAATGTGAAGTTGTCTTGTTGATACACCTTTTGCCACTCTGCATCTTGCTGTGTTATGTGTGCTTTTGCGTTGTCCTGTTGAATAAATATCACTTGATGTGCTCCTCCATGTGTAGGCCATTTCGCCTTGATTGCTGGCACAATGTGATTTATGAGCATTTCTCTTGTTACCTTTTGATTGACTGATTCTATGAGTTTGGTAACCATTGTGCCCTTTTGTCTGTTCTTTGAGTTCCTCTTTGCTGCTTCTTTGTAAGTGAAGGGAAATATCCCTATTTTACCATCAAATGTGCATGCTCCTTCTGCATTATATCTTGGTCTTGCCACTGCTGCTGTGAACATTACTTTGGGAATGAACTTGCTTGAACTTGCAGCTCTATACTGTCCTTTCTCATTTCTTGCTAGATAACATCTCTGACTCTTTTTGCTTAGTTGGAACCATTTCTCATCAATATGAACAAAGTCATACATTGCATAGTATTGCTTCTTTGTTTCTGGTGTGCCCCCTTCTAGTAGGCTGAGAATCCATTCCAACCTTGTAATTTTGTTTGCTTCCTTTAACCCTGGCTTCAGTGCATTTGTGTGAGGCCTTATGTGTCCCCTTTTAATCAATCTGTGTGCTGCACTCTTTGACATGCTCAGTTTGTGTGCTAGATCTCTGATGCATGTTCTGTCTCCCATTGTTACTGCTGTGATTGCATCCTGACTCACCTCTGTCCTCTTTCTCCCACTGTTGTGCCATTTATTGCTGACATCGGGCCTCTGTCCTGCATCCATCTGTGCCTTGGCTGTGTTCCATATTCTTGATGCTGTCCTTGCTGAAACCCCAAAATCTGATGCTACTCCTTGCATATGTCTCCTATACAAATGCCCTGTCGCTGTGTGCACTTGTAGAAGCCTCAACAGAATTTGAAAGCGCTTCTCAGAGCTGAGCCGAGAATTCGATGGTTGATGATGAAAAATAAATGTTGCTGTGTGATTCCCTTGCCCTGCTGTGTGTTGCCCTGCCACTTCTGTCTCCTCCACTGCTGGCTGATTCAAATCAAAGGAAAAAGGGACTTGTTGGTGAGGTGGGGCTTCATCTTCAGATGGTGGGTCTTCATTGAGATTAAAGCCTGAAGCCATTGAAGTCCTGGTGATGATGCAGAGAATATTCTTTCTCCTCTGTTTAGTGCACTCGTGTGCTTTTGTTTTTTTGTGTGTAAATGCAGAAGCTGAGTAAATGTGGCCTTAGAATTCCTTTTATATTGCCCTTGCCATGTCAGCAATCCTTGTATGCAATTTTAATGTGTTGTGATTGGCTCTTGTAAATAAAGAGTCCTGTTTTGATTGGCTGTAATAAAAGCACAAGGATTCACCCTTTTCCCTCTCTTTTTCAAGCTTAAATTCTGTACTTTCTTTTTCTTCACTTTTTGCCACTGTTGCCTGATTTGAGGTTTCTTAAATAATGTGCATATTTCATTTATGGACAACTTATTAGGGACAGAGAGAGTAGCATTTAATTTACACAACATCTTTAGTGGATCTCTGTTAATTCAAACAAAATTATTATACATCATGAACCATGTCGAGGAAAATGCCAACCTAATAGTGTTTGGATAAAATCTCCTACCAATTGGCTGAAATTACATTTTGATGCTTCTAAGCAACATAATTCTTCTACATTTACTAGCTGTATTATTCGTTACCATAACAGCTCCATAAAAGGTTTTGATCGAAAATTCCATAGTGCCCATATTAGTCTTAAAAGCCGAGGCATTTAGGCTTTTGGAGGGTCTTAAAGTTATCGTCTCATTGAACATTTCTAACCTCATAATTAAGGCCACAAATTCGTAACGCTGTTTTCTTTCATCGCTTCCGAATGTACAATTCAAGAGTAGATCATTTTAAGATCATTATTTTTTCATAATTAAGGCCACAAAAGCCGAGGCATGTGACTTTCATTATTTTTTCAATATCATTGTTGCATTTAAGATCATTGTTTAGTTAACAACCTTTATTTTTTTTTATCTTTTTAAGATCAACTGATTTGATGTTTTCGGTTGACCTTGTAATACCAGGTAACCTAACGTTGGTCCTCTAATCAGTTAATAGCTCACTCTGAAAGAAGGAGAATTTTATTTTTCTTTCCAAAGCATTTCAATTTTCAAGTTACAAGTACATTTCTTTTCAAGTATCACTCGTAAACAATTATTAACCCTGGTCCAAAAACATATCCGTGAAAGTATACCATGTTTTGCCGGGCCAAAATATCTGATTTGATGTTGTAGCCTTGGCTACAGTTGTGTCACATACTCACACCATCTGATGAATAATGGAGAAAAGAGTGTGTGTGTGTGTGTGTGGTGTGTATGCATTCCCAGCCAGTTCGCTATTACACAAGAGTTGCTTTCTCCACGCTGTTCCTCAACAGAGAGATAGCATCAGCTGGCACAGGTGCGCCAAACACCGAACTTCCAGCAACGATGCAGTTTGCTCCTGCTGACGATGCTGCATCAATCGTTGATGGTCCCAGGCCTCCATCCACCTGTACAAGATGGAATTCAAGTTTCAAACCCCCTTCTCTTCCACAGTGCTGAATCATTTGCACAAACACATCTTATGTGAAAAACCTACCTCAATATCTAGGGACGGATACTTCCTCCTCAACACTCGCACCTGATATGGACAGAAAAGTTAAGAGTTCAATCAAGATAATAAATAAATATATAACAACCAAGGTCTCCATACTAGAAGAATCATAACAACCTTCTCCATCATTTCTGGCTTAAATTTCTGTCCACCAAATCCAGGCTCAACAGTCATAATCAGGACCATCTCCACAGGATTCTCCGCCTCTACCTAAAGAAGGCAAAGACTTCATCAGCATCTCTTCAGACGTCTTGATTGTTCAATGGGATGGAGAATACTTGAACAATTTTAAGGAAAAATTAAATATACCAACGGAAACACTTCTTCAGCAGGTGTCCCAGGCTTCAGTGCTACACCAGGTCGCATGCCTTTTGACTTGATCTGGTTGACTAGTTCCTGCCAGTTGTCTGCATTACACGTCATTCCACTAGTTGTCAATTTGTACATTGAGAAAGATGAGGCAGAATGCAGTTTATCTTAAATGAATTATGCCACACCTCTGCATGTCTCAACATGGAATGTAAAGCCAGAGGCACCAGCCTTACTAAGTGGTTCAACATATGCAAAGGGATCGGTAACCATAAGATGACAATCCAAATATGCTCTGAAAACACATACACAGGTTAGCCTTATGGAGGCAAGAATGTGGAGCTCATTACATGAATTAGGAGGGTAAAACGTATTACTTCGTGTGCTTTCTTAAACTCTCAATGACTGGAGCACCAATCGTAAGGTTTGGGACAAAATGCCTGCATCAAGAAACAAAAAGATGAGCAGTTAGCAAAGAAGAGTAAAAAGAATGCTCCTCACCCATCCCACATCATTTCTTTTTATTATGTCATGGGTCATGGCCCCTAACCCATATCAGCTCACAACTCTTTATATTATTCGTCGTTAAGGGAAAGATTACCTTCATTTAAGTGATTCAGGAAGAAAAGAAGAAACTCTTAATGGGAAAAAAACAGACCAATAACTCAACACATTTATATAATGGAGCAGACAGCATACCCATCCTGCAAAAGTAGAATGTAAGAAGTAAGTTAATAAGATTTCACTTTCTTCTGAAATGCAAACATTCTATATAGTTTATACAAAATACACAAACTACCACACTAGGTATTGCATAAGAAAACAACTAAAAACAGGAAAACAATAGAGTAACAGAAATTTCTAAGCTTGCTACTGTTGAATCTCTTCTGAATTTGAAGATCTTTCATGTTGCAAGAAAACATAATGAAGTAATTTAATCAATCAACAAGAAAACAGAGCACTTAATGTTGTTAATACTGCATCTTGTTGATGCCATAGTATTGTTTACCAGTTAATGGGAATCTACTATCCTTTCCAAAAGGTCTAGCAGAATTGTATTAGACTCACACGCTGTTACTTAAGTTTGCTTCTCCTGATTTACCAGTTTCTAATTGCTTGAAATGATTCTCTACTATCATTCTGCAACTACAGATTCTGTAAATGTATAATACAACAGGTTAAGTAAACTGTAATGCACATGGACTAGAAATAATGGGAAGCGTCAAGGCTGTTATACGGAAGAATCTACAGCATATTCAATCACATTACTTAGAGGCTTTGCTGCATGAGAAGTGATAAGTAGGTGCCTTAAGGGAATGTCCACTGTTAAAAAGGGCTTCACCCTATAAGATAGTCACCACATAATCATTTAAATTTTTAGGGGTCAGCCTCATAAGCTACCAACAGTTCCTTCTGGTGGCTTAGTGGATGCACAAGGAAACTATGCCACTGCTCATGTGTGAATTTATGTGTCCGCAGCATAGATGTACCAGTTTAAAACACTAGTGAGTTCTTGATAGATTATCATAAAGGTTGATACTTGAGACTCTTTTCCATGTTCCTTTTTTCCAAATATTTGAAATCATATCCAAGTATTATCTATAAAAACAAAATAAAATGGAAGTTGATATAAATCTTTAGAAAAATGAGCTTTTCCTTAGCCGGTTACCATAATGGTTCTAAGCAAGCTAATACAAACTTCTGTTCTCCATTGAAGAGCAACAAAGATTCATTAGGTGGCTCAAATTCACATATTATGTGGCAGCTTGTTTGATTGGATGGGGTTTGGTAGCAGCACAAGTAAGGAGTCATACATTTGGGCATGAAAAGTTAGAACATAGCTTGATCATTATTCAAGCTAGAACTAGATTACAGAGGCAGAGCAACCTTTTTCAGGATGACATTGGAATTGCTTGGCTAATAAGATGCTTTTAGTGGATAATTGGTGAGTGATACGATTCTACTTTATTTTATTCAATTTCTTTTCATATTTTAGTCAGTGTTCTAAAAAACGCTAGGCGGAAGCTGGGCGGTGGGATGGGGCCTAACGCCTAGGCAGCTAGGCGGGGGCCTAGGCGGATTTGTAAGTTATTGAAAATATAAGATTATTATTCTTATTTGGTGAGAATATAGAAAAAAGTACAATCTCATCTTAATATTTATGTATAAATTGACACCTTGAGCCCTATCTAGCCTCAACTTAGACCCGTCCAACGCGCCTAGGCCGCCTAGAACCCCGCTAGACCGCCTAACCAACTAGCCAGCCGCCTAGGAATCCCGCCTAGACCGCCTAACCAACTAGCCTAGCTGCCTAGGCGCCCGCCTACACCGCCTATGTGTTCACTTAGCCCACTTAGCCGCCTAGCCAACCGCCTAGGGCCTAGTCGGGACGGTCGGGCACCGCCTAGCGCCTAGGCGGGGCCTAGGTAGGCGCCTAGACCGATTTTTAGAACACTAGTCCTTCATTTCAGTTAAATCACTCATTAATGGTCAACTGATTTTGGAGTCTTTATTTCAGCTAAGAAGAATAAGAGAAATCGGTTTCCTGATTCTAGCCCCTAGCTTAATTCTAGGAGAAATCTTAGGGATTTGATATTGGTACCTAGAATGTCAGTCAGCCTATACAAGTCTAAGTTGGGTCAGTTGTTAAGGCATCCAGAAATATTATCCAGTTATCAATATTATTCAGACTCTTTGCCAAAGAACGAGATTCTTGGGCTTAGTGGTTCCTTAAGTGAGATTTTCCTTGAGTGGTTTCTAACAGTGAGACCATACTGAGAAAGCACATCAACCTGGGGGATTAGGTAACTCAAATCTGATAAGGAAGCAATTTGGTCAAGTGAGCATACCCCATGAGAGAGAGCTGAAGTTTGGAGTTAGGTACCCTAACACACCGTTATGTGATTTTGTATGTTATATTCTGCTGTATAATTCTCCCAGCCAAGAGTTTGCTGTATAATTCTGAAGAAATACATATTGTAATCCTTTCCTGGAGCTCTAATCCTGTTTTGTTTCCCTTACTTCCTGTAATATCCTCACTCTTTGATTCACTTTACAAAATTTATGAATTCTAACAACAGCAGAGATGAGATATAGAGGCATTTCTTAGACATAAGTAAGTGTTTTCCGAATTCCCAAGAATGCAGAGAAGGTTCTTAATTGTAGGTGTGCTTGAGCAATAGGGTATGATGTTTAGGTCACAGATTCAGATAAGAAATTGTCTCAGTAACAGCAAGAAGATTAACCATAGGCCTTTTCAGCATAATAGCAACTCAATGAAATGTAACTTGCTACCGAAGTACAGGGAAATTAGAAAAGGAAAGCGGGGTTAGAGGTCAAGGAAAGGTAACGAACCATGATGTCCATATGAAGCCAGTCAGCGCCCGAGAGAAGCATCCGCTCAGCTTCCGAGGCCAAATTGGCGAAATCAGACGACAGCATCGACGGTGCGATTTTTGCTGTTGGTGCCATCCTCCTACTTTTTTCCTTTTGGTTGATTGAGGTCTTCTTCTTCGTGTTCCCTATGGAAGCATAAATATTATGATTAAGATCCAACTTCTGCCACAAACAACCCTTTAAGCACCCTTTAACATGATCACCAGCTTAAACTAAAACAGCATCGCAGAAATCCCAAAGTATAGAAAATTCAGAGCAATTAAGATCATAAAATACTCACTAACAACACATTCAGAGCAATTAAGCTTGAAGTTTGGGACTCCATATGCTCTAATATCAGCGGTTAAAACTGCGATCTTTCCATATGACATCCCCCGGAAACTACTATTTAGCATACAAAACTATGCCTAAGAAGCATATAAACAAAGAAAATGGACATCAAACAAGTTAACCCTAAAGCCGAATTAACCAAGTGAACCCAAATTCCCACCCTTTTGTCAGCATAGAACCGAAATAGAACACAGACGAAGGCAAATTAAGCGGGGAGAGAGAAGGTGGTCGATGAGACGCCATACTCAAGCACTTACCAGCAGAAGCGGGAAGATCGTAGCGCCCGAAGCCGAAGGTGGAAGTGGGACGCCGGAGAACGGAAGAAGGCCAGAGGCGTCGTTCGGACTGTGCTACTCGCACTATTGGACGGAATTTTTGACCTTTTTTTTTGGTTGAACGGAATTTTTGACCTTTTGGTACAAGTGATATAACTGAGACAAATTTGATGCGCAACATGAAGGGGGCTGCTACGCTGACACACGGCGTAAGATTCAAGAAAATCTTACACCCAGCCGTCCGATGCTCGACACGTGTGCGTTTTTAAGGGGAAAAAAGGAAATCAAGAAAATGGCCGTGAGTAGGAGATATTTCGAATTTTGAAATTTTAGAAAGTAAATGCAATTTTCCCATTCTGCCCCTGTGAGTAAATACACAGTGTCTGTTTGCATCCGACTCCGACCTGGGTTTTGATTTCTCCGGCTAACCCCAGTTGGTGCGTTTCGCCGGTTGTATTTGTGCGACGGCAAATCCGCGGTCAAAAACAAGTTTAACTATGTTCCCGGTGAAAGATCAGTACGAAAACCGGCTTCGATTTCGAAACTGATGTAGTCGAAACCTAATCTTAAGTTTATGGCGACGATAGAGAAAACCCAAGAACTGATGTAGCCGAAACCGTATTTCCAGTTTATGGTTGCATCTGAGCTGCCATTTCCGTCTGCTGCGGATGATAGAAAGGGACGGTTCGATTATATTTTTGCTATGGGGGTGCAACCACCGTGCTTTAATGTTGCTATGGTGTGCAATTGAAACGGAAGATATACTACTTTTGATCTGAACGTAAGATATACAATTGTGATGTAACAAGCTATGTACAGCTCTTACTTATTTCTCAAGGTTTCAGCCAATCCCTTAATGACTATTCTTTGTTTCATAAGAAGACATCTACTGGCACAGCATTCTTGGTGATATATGTTGATGATATCTTGATCACTGGGGATTGTGAGTCTGAAATTCAGAGTATTACAAGCTTTCTGCATGCTAAATTCAGTATCAAGGCTTTAGGGAAGCTGAATTACTGACAAAAGCATTGTTGTCACTGATTCAATGAGAACAGCAAATGCTCCTCTTGACAGTTCTTTGAAGTTAAGAGCAGAAACAGAAAATTTATTACGAGATCCTACACCATACAGGCAATTGGTAGGAAAGTTAAGTATTTTGGTAAATACAAGGCCAGACTTGGCTTTTACAGTTCAGTATTTGTGTCAGTTTATGCAATCTCCTTCTTCTACACATTGGAATGCAGCTCTCCATACTCTTCAGTACTTGCAAGGCACGTCTACTATGGGGTTACTTCTGTCTTCGAGTACTGATTTTTCAAGGGCAAGCATTTTGTGATTCAGACTGGCCTCTTGCCCAACTACTAGGCGCTCTGTCAGTGGATATTACATTGCCTTAGGAGGAGCTCCACTTTCATGGACGTCTAAAAAGCAGGTAACGGTCTCTCTTTCTTCAGCTGAAGCAGAATATAGGTCTATGAGACGTGTTACAGCAGAGCTTGCCTGGCTTAGTCGCTTGCTTCATGAGCTTGATGTGATTCCCAAGCTGCAATATACATAGCGAAGAATCTCAACTCTTATTCATGTACCAACTACTGAGCAGTTATCTGATGTAATGACCAAAGCTTTACCTAGTTCTATTCATTGTAAGTTCATAGACAAGTTGGGATTGATTCCTTTAGAATCAACCTCCAACTTGAGGGGGGATGTTAGCACTAGTGATTGTAAACCGGGTTTAGTGAAAACCGGTTAGTTAAAAGCTGCTATAAATAGCAGGTCTAGTGTGTAACAGATTTTTCATTCAATGGAAAATTCCCTTTCTCAATTCTGTTTCTCTCTCGTTCTCACATTCTAAGAAACGTTGAACAAATATTCGAGCAAATAAACTGTTTGTGGTGTCTATATGGTTAATTGGGATGTGCATCCCAAATGTTAGTTACATAAATAAGAAATGCATACAGTATTACAGTGTAAGGGTCTCCATGTTGTGACTATAGGTCTCAACGTTTACAAGTATACGCCGGAGGATAGTATATTTCATGGCCATGTAAACACGTCTTAGGCTCTCCAACTGTCGGGACGTGCTTCGTTTGCGTCGGAGGATAATATCATGGCCGTGTAAACACGTCTCAGCTTCTCCAACTGCGGGCTGACATCTATCGGGCCCGGCTCCATGTAATCCGGGTCACCCAACTGATATCCCCAGTCATCCAGTCCAGTTCCCATATACGTATGCAGGTGGTACATGTGCAAAATTGAACGTTGGGCATCGCTTAAAGGGCGATTGGCAGTGGCAGATATCGGGAGGATTGGCCGTGGCAGTTGGATATGGTCTAAATGTATGATGTTGTTGAGCAGGGCAGACATGTCCATGTGACCCAAGCTACTGTAGAATCTAGCCAGCAACTCTCCTTGCAATATGTAGCCAAAAAGTTCATGAGGCACAGGACTTCAAACCATGAAGATTATAAAGCGTCTTAAGTTCTACTACAAAATATGAACTAACCACTCGAGCAGCATATCCACGCATCTGGGTAAAAGCAGTACGTCCACGACCAGCATCAATCAAGTCAATCCTAGGGTGCCCGATATTTATGGACACAAGGTACGGCTCGTTGACCATGTAAAAGGGGAAACACCACTGTTGGTAACAATGGTACGTGCGATTAGAGAAAACTCACAGGAATGCAAAAAAGAAGAACTGCACATTTAAAGTAGGTTCATCAAGTAGCAAAGTTTTTTCTAGGCAGCACTAACGGAACTCGTTGTAGGAGATGCATACGTACCAAGTCTACGTGAGCAGCAGTTATGCCAAGCTGCTCTAGCTCACGCTGCATTTGTTCGTTAAAACTGGGCTCCAACGCAGGTGTCAGATGCATGTCGTCCATTGCTATGTTTGTCTGGAAATAAGAACCAGGGAGACCAAAGTAAGCTTGTTGGGACGATATTAAGGACGTCAGTCATTAATATCTAAACCAATAATAATCGTCCCTTGTTTTGATAATGACAAACTCAAATGTATTTGATAAGTTGTCCAAGTTTTGATCTCAGGTAAGTCCAGTGGACGCACATGAGCGAAAAGGACAACAAGTGAACAGCAGTCCCTATGCTGTAGGGACGCATGTTACCAGAACTTCCAAAGCTAAACGTAATTGGCGGAGTCCCTGCGCAAGATAGGACGGAGTCCTCATCAAGAAGGGACGCGCGCCAAAATACGGACGAAGTTCAAATTCAAATCAAGGCCGCCCCAACATGATTACATCATCGTCCGGCCTTAGTCCTCATAAGGAAGCTTCCTTTGTCTGGGCACGTGTAGACAATGCCAAAGACGTCGCTTTCCCAGCGATGGTCCCCTACCCACGCGGAGGCTTCCCAAGCGTCAACAGAGTTGACTTCCTCAAGACGCTCATCGCACCGTTGATCAAAGATCGAGGATCCTGCCAAGTCTCAGAGGACGCTAGAGGACAAGAATCACTTCTGCTATAAATACTCTCCAAGGAGTATGCATAGCGGCATGTGGGTGCAAGAGTGGACTTTGAAGACTTTCTCTCAAGCTCTCCCGAAGCATTCAAGAACACGAACGAAGATCAAGAAGATCAAGTGAGCTTGAAGCAAGAGAAAGAAAGTCCAACCACATCAAATCCAAAACAAACCACAAATCAATTAGAGTTGTAGTTTGTCTCTCACAACGAACCGTGAGAGACGTGAGTGATAGCTTCCTTATAGCTAAGAGTGTTAGGTTACTTGTTAGGTTGAAAGGAGTGTTACTAGTGAGGCTAAGGACGGACGCTTAGCTCAGAGAAGTGTAACGACTCGCCTAAGTTGTAAGGACTCGCTCTTAATAAGATAAGGGACGGCTATTGAAAATCCTCCAACGGAGGTAGAGGTTTACCCATAAGACTAGTTGGTCTTAGTGGGGTTCCTCTATAAATACTCGTGTCCACTTATCTTGTATTCTGTTAAGTCTATTTTCCGCTGCACTAAAGGACGCCCTTAACCCAGTTAAGGACGCCCTCATTAACTGACTTACGATCCATCAATTGGTATCAGAGCAGGCGCTCTAGATTTTTGTTGAGTTGCAGGTACAAGATGGACATGGAACCTATTGGAATCTCTTTTGTAAAGCCTCCTCGTCTGACGGACGGCAACTTCAACCGCTGGAAGATCCGCTTCGAGAACTTTTGCAGAAGTCAGAATTATCAATGCTGGAGAGTGATCATGAAGGGTGACCTTACCATCCCTGATGACAAGAGAGACAAAGAGGACGAGTGGGGTCCTGACGAATTCAAGCTTTTGGAAACAAACGCTAAGGCTATATGCTTCCTTCAAGCGTCCCTCTGCGAAAGGGACGCCACCCGAGTTAGCAATTTGGCAACAGCCAAACTACAATGGGAAGCTCTTGAGAAGTACCATGTGGGTACGGCAGAGATGAAGGAAGACGTCAAGCTTGAAATCAAACGAGAGTTCTATGCCTTCAGAATGCTTCCTAACGAATCTGTCAAGGACTACTCATACCGCTTTGAAGCTCTTGTGACCAAGATGCGAAATTTAGGCATCCCAGAAGCTGAAGTCTCAATGAGAAACAGAGTCGGAGTAGTCATTGATGGGCTTACAGGAAAATGGAATTTTGATAGGACTACGTTCAAGGAGAACACAGCCAACAAAACCCTGGATATGGAAGAGATCTATGGGAAGCTGAGAGGCTATGAAGCGAGAAGGGAAGCTGATATGGCTTAATTGGCTAGAAACCCCCAGACAGATCTTGCTTTGATGACGTCAACTCCAGAGTACGCTGAGTATCTGCGCCACCAAAGGGATATTGCCCTAATGGTGGAAGCAAATAAAAATGAGAATCGTGAAAGGATGCGTGCTCAAGCTTTGAAAGAAAAGGAAAGCAAGACTAAGGAACAGCTGGAAGAAGAGGAAGAGATTGCCCTTCTACACAAAGTTGCTCGCTTATGGGGTAAAAAGGCCAGAGATTCCAAGAAACACAAGATGCCTTACAAAAAGGAGAGTCCCAAGTATACAGAGGCAGAGATGAAGGAACTTACTTGCTACAAATGTAACAAGAAAGGACACTTTGCTAAAAGGTGTACTACGGGACTAAACTCAAAAGAAATGAAGATGAAAGCTCTCTTGGGAGCGTGCGAAGCCGCATGGGATAATGTGAGTTCTGATGATGAAGAACCAGAAGGACCAGTGGCGTACATAGCCGTAGAGGATGCCTCAGATGATGAGCAAGTGGCGTACATGGCTGTGGAGGACGCCCCAGTCCTTGAAGAGGACGCTTCTGAAAAGGAACAAGAGGTAACTCGTGAATCCATGATGAACTCCTTAGAGAATTGTTCCAAAACCAAACTTATTAAGCTCATTAAAAGAATCATGGAAGAAAGCGTTGTTATGCAACATAGAATGGATGAACTTGAACTTGAAAGTGAAAATAGGCTAGTTGAATGTGAGAACTGTGCTACAGTTTCGTTACAACTAGAGTCCTCGTATGTCGAAGTTAAATCCCTGAAAACTGAAGTGATGTGCCTTAAGCTAGAGAACGCTAAGCTTAGGGAAGAGGTGAAAGTGTTAGGGAAGAGCCCGGTAACTGAGGTAGTTCAACCAATGGTGTTTGTCCCAGCCAAAAGAGGACTAGGATACGAGTCTGACACTAGAAACTCTCTCCCTAGTGACTTTGAGGCTAGCAAAACCTCAGAACTTGAATTAGAAAGGGAAAAAACCAAGAACCTTCTTGAAAGAATTCGAGTCCTAGAGAGTGGAGAGAAAGGTCAAAGGGACTATTACACTAACTCCACTAGTCATAGGATCTATAAGAAGATTGCTAAGGGGGAAGGTTCAAAAGTTTGTAACCCTCAAAAGATGAAAAAGAACAAAATCCAACGTCCCAACAAGAAGTACTACCTTGGTACTTACTATAGGACGTGTTGGTACTGTGGAAAAGGAGATCACTTCAAATATGATTGCCTGAAACTGAAGAACGACATTGAAAGTGGCAAAGCTGCTAGGAATAACATTGAAAATGATAAGTCCGTCCCTAAGGCTAACCCTAGACGTCCTAGACGATCTAAGAGTTCTTTCAGAAAGCATGCTATTTCAAATGATGTGAATACAAGTGACTATATGCCAGAACCTGAGTTCTATTTCTGTAACGAACCAGGTAAGGAACACCTTGCCTGGGTCGCCATACACTTACCTTGTTTTGGCAGGTGGAAGTGAGGGGACGCCCATGGATCATTGATAGTGGCGCCTCAAACCATATGACAGGAAGCCAGATCCATCTCACTTCTATCCAAAGTAGCGCCACGGGAGGAACTGTCTCGTTTGGCAACAAGGGCAAAGGAAAGATCAAAGGGACGGGAACTGCTATTCTCAATCCGTCTATCAAAGCGACAAATGTTAGCCTTGTTGAAGGACTTGGCTTCAACCTCCTAAGCGTCTCTCAAATGTGTGATCAAGGTGAAAACTTAGTCACATTTGACTCAAAGGAGTGCCTCGTCATCAACAAGAAATCCAACAAAGTCGTCCTCAAAGGAGTCTGAAAGAACAATGTCTACATCTTCAATCAGGAGTTCAAGCCAAAATCTGAGTTGTGCTTATCTGTGTCAAAGGAGGACGCTGACCTTTGGCATCGCCGACTTGGCCATGCTGGACCAAGCACAATCCTCAAGCTTCATCAAAGAAATCTTGTGAAAGGTCTTCCCCAAATTGATCCTGAGAAAATTGAACAGTGTGAAGCATGTATCAAAGGGAAGCAGACAAGAACGTCCTTTAAGTCAAAGAACGATGTCAGCACAAAGAAACCTTTGGAACTTCTCCATATGGATCTTTGTGGACCAATGAAGACGTTAAGCTATGGTGGAAAGAGGTATATCTATGTCCTTGTAGATGACTTTTCTCGATTCACCTGGGTTCTTTTCTTAGCTTCAAAAACAGATTGATTCAACGCATTCAAAGTCTTCATCAAACAAGTGGAAGTTGCGCTTGAGACGCCTCTCAAATCCATAAGATCAGACCATGGGACGGAGTTTCAAAACTCAGAGTTCGTGGCCTACTGTGATCAACATGGAGTCTCTCAGTACTTCTCAGCTCCAAGGACTCCTCAACAAAATGGAGTGGTGGAAAGAAAGAATAGGACGCTGGAGGATATGGCAAGGACTATGCTCTTAGCCAATAGCGTCCCCAAGTACTTCTGGGCTGAAGCTATTGCTACAGCGTGCTACATTATCAATCGAGCCATGATCCGTCCTTTGCTGAAGAAGACGTCCTATGAGTTGCTGAATGGAAGAAAGCCTCGCATCGACTATCTCAGAGTCTTTGGATGCAAGTGCTTTGTTCACAACAATGATAAAGAAAGACTTGGAAAGTTTGACGCAAGAAGTGACGAAGCCATATTCCTTGGATACTCCCTCACCAGTAAAGCGTATAGAGTTTTCAATAAACGAACTCTAAAGCTTGAGGAGAGCATTCATGTTGTGTTCAAAGAAAGTTCTTCTCACAAAGATAAACCAAGTAAGAAAGAACGCTCATCTCCTCTGCAGCAGGATGACTCCGATGATGAAGTTGATTTCGGGTCCTCTGGAAAATACTATGTTCCTAAGGACGCTACTCAAAATCCTGAAGAAGTCTCAGTAGAAGTTCCCAGTGTTGTTCAGGAAGTTCCATCTCAAAGTGAATCTCCAGCTCAACATGAGGTCGCTGAATCAAGCCTACAAGGAGAACAGCGTTAAGAAGAGGACGCTCAACCTGAGGGGGAACTCTATGAAACTCTCAATGAAGACGACGGGTTTGACTCAGATGAATCTGATTGGACGGACCCTAGATGTACTCCTGTAAGGGACGATACTCATAAGGGATCCCATCTTTCGAGACTTCATTCAACGGATCAAATCATCTCAGATATGTCAAAAGGAGTTCAAACAAGATCAGCCGTGAATCAATCCCTTAATGCTAACATAGCGTTCTGTGCCTTCAATGCCTTTGTGTCCTTGGTTGAGCCTAAGAACATAAAGGAAGCACTCCAGGACGCTGATTGGATTCAGGCCATGCAAGAGGAACTTAATCAATTCGAAAGAAATAAGGTTTGGACCCTCGTCCCTCGTCCGAGAAACAAAAACATAATAGGGACGAGATGGGTCTACAGGAACAAGCTTGATGAGAATGGTCGCGTGTCAAGAAACAAAGCAAGGCTTGTGGCTCAAGGCTATAGGCAAGAGGAAGGGATTGATTATGATGAAACCTTCGCTCCTGTCGCCAGGATTGAAGCCATTCGCCTCCTCATCGCCTTTGCCGCTCACAAAGGGTTCAAGCTTTTTCAAATGGACGTCAAGACAGCCTTTCTCAACGGCAAGCTCAAAGAAGAAGTGTACGTCGCTCAACCTCCAGGATTTGAGGACGCTGATCACCCAGATCATGTGTACTTCTTGGACAAGGCACTCTATGGACTCAAGCAAGCCCCTCGTGCATGGTACGATAGGTTTGCGCCCTTCCTTTTGTCCAACGGGTACACACGAGGTAACATTGATAAAACCCTGTTCTTAAAGAAAGTTCTTAAAGATGTCTTAATTGTCCAAGTCTATGTCGATGACATAATCTTTGGAAGCACTAACATGAAATTTGTAGAGGAATTCAAGAACTTGATGAGTAGTGAGTTTGAGATGTCCCTCATAGGAGAACTCAACTTCTTCTTGGGACTCCAAATCACTCAGCTCAAAGATGGGACGCGGATTCATCAACAAAAGTACATCCGTGAAATGCTTGAGAAGTATGGGATGAACTCTTCAAAACCCATTGATACTCCCATCTCCCCAAACACTCGCCTCTATGCTGATGAAGAAGGCAAGAGTGTAGATCAAAAGCTCTACAGAGGAATGATAGGGTCCTTGCTATATCTTACGGCAAGTCGTCCCGACATCATGTTCGCTGTATGCTTGTGCGCTCGATTTCAAGCAAATCCAAAGGAGTCCCATATGCAAGAGGTCAAAAGAATCTTCAGATATCTCAAGGGACGGGATGACCTATGTCTATGGTATCCCAGAAGGACGTCCCTGAACCTGGTAGCTTACTTTGACGCAGATTACGCTGGCCATGTGGTGGATAGGAAGAGCACCTCAGGAATGGCACAATTCCTTGGCTCATGCCTTGTATCTTGGGGATCCAAAAAGCAAAACTCCGTGGCACTATCAACCGCGGAAGCTGAGTACGTTGCTGCTGCTTCGTGCTGCTCACAAGTCCTATGGATCAAGTACCAACTTGAAGATTATCGTACGTCCCTCAACACAGTCCCTATCTTGTGTGACAACACCAGTGCTATAAGTATTGCCAAAAATCCCGTTCATCATTCTAGGACGAAGCATATTCACATAAGGCATCACTTTCTTCGTGATAATGTTGAACTTGGATTAATTAGAGTGGATCATGTTAGGACTGAGGACCAAGTGGCCGATATTTTCACAAAAGCACTTGATAGACGTCCCTACGAGCACCTCCGGTTGCTCTTGGGGATGATAACTTTTAAATGATCAAGTCCCGTTCTATTATTCCCTCCATGATTGGCTATGTCTTGTTAAGAACTTGTTTTAAGATGTGTCATGCATTAAAGTCATCTTTAAAGGACGCTAGTCTAAGATATGTGTATTCGCTTGTGTCCTTGAATGGTATTCATTTCGCTTTTCATCTCAAGAGTATCCCTGATCACCCTACCCTCATCATAAGCCGAAATGATGGGAACTCTAAACTTACCCAAGCCGAGAATCTTGCAAACGCGTCCTATGAGCATTCCTTGTTTCACCTTTACGGGACGTACTTGCTTGATTTTCAAAAATGGTTCTAAGTGATCAAAGGGACGCGTGCTAAGAGCTGAGAGTTGTCTGTACAGAGTTCTAATTACAGAGGTTGAGATCAGTGAATGGGACGCCGTGGTTCAGTTCTGTGTTGTGTAGTGTTGTGTGTTGAAAGGACGTCAGGTCAGAGTCCTTTGCAGTTGTGAGAAGTTTGAATGGGTGAAATTGGGAAGGTAAACCGTTTTAACGAATCGTCAGCGAAAATCTCGGGATATGCGCAAACAGTGCTCAATAGCTGTATTCCTTAGCAAAGAAGAAAGCCACGTGTGGGAAGGCGGGTGGAGGAAGCTGTGTGTAAAGACCTTGTTACCCCTGACCGTCCAACTTCGTCTTCTTCCTATATATACCCACCTGTGCACTCCGAAAACCTTTCTTCGCTCATCTGCTGTTTGCACACTTTTAGAAATCTCAAAGATCTTCCAAATCTTCAACCGAATCCCGAAATCTCTCTCCAAACCCTAATCCTCCCCTATTTAACCCATCTCAAAAATGGCCAACACAAGAGCCTCAAAGAATCCCTCACCCTCGTCGGCAGCGAAAAACACTAGCTCTTCGAGATCTCCTCCGGTGAAAGGCCGGTCATTAATGGAGTCGAGAGGCAGACCTTCCGGCCGACAAGAACCCCCTCGCCACCATTCCTCCTCTCAAAGCACCCAGCGCCGCCACTCCAACACCCCTCCTCAACCCCTTCGCTCCCAACCTCCTCAACAAAAACAACCATCCCGCTCTCAATCCAAAACCCAGCCGAAGAGGTTCTCATTTCTGGAGAAGCCCTTCAAACCCGAGCCTGAGCCAGAAAATATCACCAAAGCCTCTGTTTACAGTGGCTCAATTGGCTGGCTTCCCTCTCAACCCAAACGCCGTCCTCCCCTTGACCCTCTCATTGAGGACTGGCTTGAAAAGGAGCCTAGGACGCTCGCCAACATTTGTCTTAGGGCGTCCACTCACGAACATCCTCCTAAAATCCAACGCCTCCTCCACTACTTCATGATCACATATGTCAAGCCCCGCCTTCAAGAAACCAATCACACCAACCCACCGTTCATGGGGCCAGGAATCATTTCTGACTCATTTGGTGGAACCGTGGACGGGCGTCCTTGCGCATCACTTCATTGTGCGCATGGTCGTCCCCCGCCAAGAGAAGAAGTCCATTGTTCAGATCACTGATAGTATTCTCTTGGACGCTTTCTTGGAACGCAAGCCGATAAACTTTCCCCGAGTAATCTTGGAACACATGGGCAAGTGCACAGGAGGCAGGCACTCTCTTCCTTTCCCCGGCTTGGTCAAGCAAATTCTGAAGCAGCAGGGACTCTATGCTCCTAAACAAGAGCGTTCCTTTGGCATTCATTGGGACGTCAGGCAAATTACACTCCCTCTAGTTGGGAAACTCAGGTGTGATGAGCCCCTTCCGTCCGTTAAGCGCCAACTGGACAAGGAACGGAAAGAGGCTGAAAGGAAAGCCGAAGCTGAGAGGAGAGCTCAAGCTGCTGCTGCTGCTGAACCTGGAGAAGGAGATCACGAAGCTGAAAATGTCCAAGTAGTTAGGACGCCAGCTGAGGACGCTGCTGATGACGAGGACGAGCTCGATGGTATGAGCGTCCCTGATGAGGCTGAGAGGCACTCTACGAAGTATCTGATGGGCATGATGATCGAGAACCAATGCATCATGATTGATCTAATTCAGCAGGTTCACGACACACTTCACGTCCACACAGACCTTCTTGAGCGCAACAACGAGCTCCTTGCCCTGAACAACCATCTTCAGGAGCAACACCTCAAAGCCCTTGGCAAGCGTCCCAGAAAATGATCACCTCCCCCCTCTCTAACCCTGAAACAATTTATCATTTCTTGAGTTTTTGTTAAGACAATGGGACGCTGTCCCCGTTTTGAGCAATTATTGTGAATGTCTGTAATGAACGTTCTCGTTTCTCATTCTGAATGCCATTCACTACATTTGTGCTTCATTTTGTCTAAGCGTACCTTTCTTTAGTTATGACTTTGTGCTTGCATGCTTTTCGACTTGTTCTCTTTTTCGATGATGCCAAAAGGGGGAAGTATAGTTTTGCAGAGATGCGATTGTCCTTAAGTTATCATAGAAAGCATGTGCTCAGGGGGAATTTCGGCCAAGTCAAAAGGTCGTTAGTTAGGAATAAAATAGAACGCACTTAAAAGAATGTGTTGCATGCCAATCTAAGCTGAAAAGAAAATCAAAGTGTAGTTCCTCATGCTAAAAGCTTTACTTCTGTGTGCATTATTTGAAAGAGTTTGTCATCATCAAAAAGGGGGAAATTGTTGGGACGATATTAAGGACGTCAATCGTTAATATCTAAACCAATAATAATCGTCCCTTGTTTTGATAATGACAAACTCAAATGTATTTGATAAGTTGTCCAAGTTTTGATCTCAGGTAAGTCCAGTGGACGCACATGAGCGAAAAGGACAACAAGTGAACAGCAGTCCCTATGCTGTAGGGACGCATGTTACCAGAACTTCCAAAGCTAAACGTAATTGGCGGAGTCCCTGCGCAAGATAGGACGGAGTCCTCATCAAGAAGGGACGCGCGCCAAAATACGGACGAAGTTCAAATTCAAATCAAGGCCGCCCCAACATGATTACATCATCGTCCGGCCTTAGTCCTCAGAAGGAAGCTTCCTTTGTCTGGGCACGTGTAGACAATGCCAAAGACGTCGCTTTCCCAGCGATGGTCCCCTACCCACGCGGAGGCTTCCCAAGCGTCAACAGAGTTGATTTCCTCAAGACGCTCATCGCACCGTTGATCAAAGATCGAGGATCCTGCCAAGTCTCAGAGGACGCTAGAGGACAAGAATCACTTCCGCTATAAATACTCTCCAAGGAGTATGCATAGAGGCATGTGGGTGCAAGAGTGGACTTTGAAGACTTTCTCTCAAGCTCTCCCGAAGCATTCAAGAACACGAACGAAGATCAAGAAGATCAAGTGAGCTTGAAGCAAGAGAAAGAAAGTCCAACCACATCAAATCCAAAACAAACCACAAATCAATTAGAGTTGTAGTTTGTCTCTCACAACGAACCGTGAGAGACGTGAGTGATAGCTTCCTTATAGCTAAGAGTGTTAGGTTACTTGTTAGGTTGAAAGGAGTGTTACTAGTGAGGCTAAGGACGGACGCTTAGCTCAGAGAAGTGTAACGACTCGCCTAAGTTGTAAGGACTCGCTCTTAATAAGATAAGGGACGGCTATTGAAAATCCTCCAAAGGAGGTAGAGGTTTACCCATAAGACTAGTTGGTCTTAGTGGGGTTCCTCTATAAATACTCGTGTCCACTTATCTTGTATTCTGTTAAGTCTATTTTCCGCTGCACTAAAGGACGCCCTTAACCCAGTTAAGGACGCCCTCATTAACTGACTTACGATCCATCAAAGCTGCATGCATGAGGACCGATGAGCATAGGACTTGTTAGACTCGACATTAAATTAAATTGTACATACAACTACATGGGATGCAAAGAATCTCCTTGGGTACTCTGAGACACTCTTTTCCCTGTGATTCAAGACAAGAACAAAGGTTTCCAAAACCTTCTGTTGTATGATATGTCCACCTAGCGTAAGGGAGTAGAAATCCGGGCGAGTCCAAGTAATCCCATGATCTTCATTCTTGAATACGGCCTTATCGCTTCATTATGTAACAAACAATGGGGGGTCCGGTGAGGTGTTAAATGTAATACACAGATCGGCAGTGGCGATATTTTATTGAACAAAGTGAAGCCTTACCGAGTCCGCTCATTTCTAGTAGATGCAGATTTGAACATTCTTTCTTCTTCAGGGGTTGGTCGTTGGGAGAATCGAATGAACTCCCTCCTGTATTCCTTAAACGATCTCGGTGGATCTCGTACAGAAGTAGCATATGTCGGCGGCCCACGTACAGTATCATCGGCATTCTGGCGGGCCACACTGATAACATCTGCCCAACATTGGTCCTAGGCCTCCTGAAATAAGAACTCATAACCTTATACCGCATGACCATAGGGCGTGGAATTTGCACATACTGCATTGTGCGGCATTTCAGAGTGTGCGTGGAATATGCAGAACAGACACCGTTCATTTCACCTTGTATATAAAATGACGTAAAGTAAGGGCGTGCAATTTCCAGTTCACAGCCCCGTGCAATTGATCTAATATAACATGACATGAATGAAGGACGTGCAATTTGCAATTCGTATACCTAAATGGTGTGCAATATTCACTAGCCGTGCAGATTACTGAATCTCGTGCAATATCAAATTACATGGTTTCGTGCAGATTACTAATGAAGGACGACTAAGAGTCAGGGTGCAAACCGTAATACCCGTGGCTTTTGCGTGACGGTTGTGGGCTGGTCGACGTCCATTCCATCCTCACCCTCACCGGTGTGCGCTTTATGCTCCTCTCCCTTGTCTCCTTTTTTCTCCATCAGCCTTGTGCTCCTCCTCTGCCCTCCATCCTCTCCCTTGTCTCCTGTTGTCTTAATCCTTTTCCTCCTCTTCCTCTGCCCTCCATCTTCATCCTTCTGCTTCTCCTCTCCCTTGTCTCCACCCTCTACGTCCCCTCCATCTTCATCCTTCTGCTCCTTCCTCTGCCCTCCATCTTCATCCTTCTGCTTCTCCTCTCCCTTGTCTCCACCCTCTCCCTCCCCTCCATCTTCATCCTTCTCCTCCTCCTCTCCCTTGTCTCCACCCTCTCCGTCCCCTCCACCTTCATCCTTTTGCTCATCCTCTCCCTTGTCTCCTCTTTGAGTCGTCAGCCGGATGCTCCTCCTTCTCTTCACCCCTGCCTTCATCCTTTTGTCTCCACCCTCTACCTCCCCTCCATCTTCATCCTTCTGCTCCTCCTCACCCTTGTCTCCACCCTCTCCCTCCCCTCCATCTTCATCCTTTTGCTCATCCTCTCCCTTGTCTCCTCTTTGAGTCGTCAGCCGGATGCTCCTCCTTCTCTTCTCCCGCGCCTTCATCCTTTTGTCTCCACCCTCTACCTCCCCTGGTACACTCTGCCCCCCCTCTCCAGCCGCTTCCTCCTCTTCGTCCTGTTTATCATCTACTTCCTCCGTTGCCGTTTCTACGCAAACTTGGTCCCTGCAATCCTCATCTTCTTCCCTTGTGGTTTCTTCGATTAATTCTGGCTCATCTGCCGGAGGTTTACTACAGTCTTGTTGGATGGCTCTCAATTGCTCTTCTGCAGTACGTATCATGTTGTTTAAATGCTCAGGATCCGTCACCAACTTCCCAGAGGTTTTGTGGGTGCTACATAGTTCATGGAAAACAGACGCTAAAGCATCAGCGATTTGCAAAGATGTTGTTGCTGTTTCTTCCCCACCTTGACATTGGTCTTCATGAAGGGCCCGGCCCAAAACCTTGATGCCGCTGAGCAAATCTAGTGCACGTTGACCCTTTGTCCCCATCACATGCCCAGTATCTCCAACACCTCCTGCGTCCGGTGGGACCCCATCGAGTTGAGGTGGCTCCCGGAGTACCCCTTCCCCAAACCCCACCTCTAGCTCTTCTGTTTCCCTCGCCATAACCATGCCTGTTGTCCAACCCTTAACGATGGGATACACTCGCATGGGTGGGTCGAGGGATGCATCCCTGGAAGCAAAGCGGTCCAGGTAGGCCAACTAGGTACAACAAAACGATCGAAGAATGCATGAGTAAAGGGGAAAACACAGTTGAGGAAGTGCATCAACATGTTGAATTTTTAAGCAGAAGTTCACTTACAATCAGATACAGCGCAGGTCCCCTAAATCTGGCTGAACCTCCAATTCTTGAGGGGCTCCAATTCTTTCTAGCATCCACTAGTCTATTCAGTAGGTATTCACACCAGTTATATTGCTGTATTTCATCAACATTCTGCAGTATGGGTAGCAGACTCATGTTCAAGGCACCGTTCGCGGAGCAGTCTCCCATCACCGTGTTGTTGAACAGCAGCATCAGGTTCCTGATGAATAACGGGCCGGATTCACTCTTAGTCCGCATTATGTGCCTTGACAGCGATGCAGGAGTCACAGTCGCATTGGGCTCCTCGAATTGGAGTCTAAACGCATGATACAGTTTCCTGGACTGCGTTATGTTGGCGGGGTTGAGTTTTGTTCTTCCGTGGGGAAGTCCCGTACAGATCCGCACGTGTTCGGCAGATAACTTGACGCTCTTCGAACTGTCCTTGACAATTGACAGTGTGGCAGCATCAAAGTGCTCCACAACCCAGTGTGCAAGGTACACTGGGTAAGACTTAACCTTCCAATGCAAGAAGCACTCAAAACCACAACGCCGCAAAGCTTCCTGCTGGTCAAGTGTGAGGCGTTCTATGGTTTGTGCAAACGTTTTTGGACTGCCCCTGGACTGGAGCGTGGCGTGCACTTTTTTCAAATTTGCCAGATCCGTTCGATGTATTCTTGGCCCTAGAGGATGACCATGCTCTGCACTATGCGTTGAGGAGTCTGACGCAGTGGTCTCTGTCCCATCTGTTGCTGCATTAGTGGTTTCCGGCAAAATGGCTGGGTCTGCGGATGTACCCTGTGATTGCCCAGGTCGAGCTGTACGCTCTCCGGCAGGCAAGTCCCTCGTAGGTGCAGGCGCTCCATTCGATGCTGGCACCGGCTGTCGTCCCGCAGGTGGATTCTGAGAATCCAACTGCGGGACAACAGGCCGTGGCACCGGCTGCTGCTCGCAGGATTTATCCGGCGATGGCTCAGGAACAACCTCCACCATTTGAGTCCGTGGCGAAGCGTGTACGTCGGTCGACTCTATAGTAATTCCAACTGCATCAGTCGCTTCCCCATCTTGGGTTTGATCGTGAGTGGGGGACTCGGTCCTGGTTGGTTGGGTCGTGGTTGGTGCTTGTCTGATAGATTGCTCCCCAGATGGGTTTTGTGTACTCGCGTGTCTGCGAGCCAAATGTTTGAGCCTCGTACGTGGTTTGGTTTTCTCATTGCCGTCCTGTAGCAAACCAGGCCCATGTAATGAAGTGGGATCGGTTGCAGGTTCACTGGTACCGGCTGATGGTCGCCTGGGCGATGAAGTGGGATCGGTTGCAGGTTCACTCGCTCCGGCCGATGTTCGCCTGGGTGATGAAGTGGGATCGGTTGCAGGTTCACTGCCACGAGCTGATATTCTCCTAGGTAATGAAGTGGGATCGGTTGCAGGTTCGCCTCAGTTCCGCTTCGAGTAGCGTCTCACTGGCAACGCAACATGCAAATGATATCCTTTAGTGTGCAATCCAATAAATTTTTAACCTTTTCCCGCATAAACTACCATGTCCGTCTATTTTCTACATGAACGATCTCATCCAAGTTCTCTGATCTAAGAGCATCTCCAACAGAGTCTCTAAAATTTCTCCAAAATGGAGAATTAAAGTTCAAAATCTCTAGAAATTTTATGCTTAAACTCGAATACATATTTAAGTATATATTAAAACATAAAAGATCAAATACTATATATGTGAAGTTTGTATTGAAATATGGGAAGAATTTAATTTTGGGGAATGAAAACCTAGCTCGAAAATTCGAACGTATGACTACCTCATTTTCTTCTCCATCTCTATTGGAGAATAGGATGTTCTAACCCCAATATTCTCCATTTATTTGAGAAATGGGGAAGCTGTTGGAGATGCTCTAACCCCCCCCCCCCTAAATCCACACAACGGAGCCTGAAACAGAGACCATGGTAAAACCCTAAATCGGCCAATCACTGTGCATGACGTTCAGCTAGGACACAATCAAAACAAAATCGGCAGGCGTTGAATACATACCTGCCTCAGGCTGGGCTGCTTTCGCTCTCGCTGGGGCCATTGGATGAAATCGACCAACGGGGTTAGGGTTTGGAGCTACTGAGTGGTCGTCATCGAATGGAATAAGACCCTCCTGCTACGGAACAGAGGCCTGCCGTTAGGGAAAATACATCTAACGCGAATATACACCGTCACTAAAGCGAAAGGAATACTACCACTAAAGCTGATCTGATGGTTCGTGAAGGGAAATCTGTCAGATTTCGCGGCAGACGGAATTTCAAAATTTGAGCTCGAATGGACGAATCTCCGGTTGTTCATCGGCCCCCTCTTACATGCAACCCCCGTTTTAAGCAACCATGAATTTCTTACTGGGCCAGTATTTTATACTGTAATTGTGAGGTAGATTATAATTGGAAGGAACTGGGCCAGTAATTTACACAGGCCCAGTTTCAGTTTTAAGATTGCAATCATTCAGGCCACTTCGGTCCTACCCAATCTATTTTGAAATACTTTGATTATTAGAAGGGAGAGAGCGAGAGTAAGAACTTTAAAACTCAGTTTCTTACTCTACTTTACATTGGTGCAAGTTTTACAATGGTAGGTGACCTTCTTTCATAGGAGAAATGTGAGGTAAAAACCTAGGTAAATTTCCATGATTTAAGCATGGAAACAAGGGGGTGAAGAAGGTGAATAATTCACCTTGTACAATTTACCTCCAATCACGCACTATACAAATGGTTCATGTTCAATCATGTTCTCATTCAAGCAATGGAGAGTAAGAAGGTTAACGTGTAGATGTGTACAAGAAACGGTAATTAATGGATGATGTAGATGATGGACTCCACTTTGTTATGTATAAGTGTGCATTTCATAGTACGACTGTGCAAAAGAATATGCAATTCATAGTGTACGAGTGTACAATTCGTAGTTAGGAGAGTGTGCGTACATAGTTTAATTTGAAATAATTTTTGGTTTCAGCTATATTTATTTTTGTATGCTTCCCTCCCAAAAGTTGTCATTTAGTTAGTAAAAGGTATAAATCAAGTTTTCAGTTGGATAGTCTTAATAATCTCATCAAAAACAGACTTGGAAATAGATTTCAAACCGGGAAAAACAGTACTACAAAGCGAAATGCGAAAACATAAACAACAAGATAAGACGAATTGAATTCAAATTTATAGTAAGCATAAACTAATATTCTGGAGCAACATTAGCATCATTTTCATCATGGACAGGTACACCACTGGTTTTTGGAAATTGATAACTTCATCATGTAAAGGTTCACACCATTATTATAATGCTATTTTTTGAAGTAAAATTTAATAATGTTATAAAAAATTTAGTTTGAAATGAAATTTAATAATATTATTCCAATAGTTTGGCCTTGTAGTTGAAAATCAAAAGCGTCCAGTTTTAGCTCAACACGTGAATTATATATTGGTGATTTCTTTGTCATCGCATACCACCACAAGATCTTATTCCGGAAAAATTATATGACTTCAAATGCAAATTATTCCGGAAAAATTATATGACTTCAAATGCAACGTGACATACGTACTCCGTATAAGAGATAAGCCCGATTTTGGTAACACATATAGATTTCATCGTATTAAATCCTAATTTAAACGCATAACAAGACAATCCTACGTAAATAATAATTTGCAGGGGCGTAAACTATGGCTGTGCAACGCACAGTCATAGAAAAGGGTGTGCATGTATAGGGCTACCCTCCCTCATCGAACCTCAGACCCGGCGCATTGCAACAAATATGAAAGTTTTCAGTAACAAAATGACATTCCGCATTAACTCAAATGAAGATCATCATAATAGTTCATATACAACAGCTCAGGACCATAAAGATAGTCGTCTAGTTCAACAACTGAGGGAACACACCCCGCACACAATTCATAAGAGTTCACAGGGTACAATCAACATAATAGCAATAATCCATCCATGACATAATAGAAATACACATAACAACAATAATCCATAACAAAGGAAACAAAGTGAACGTGCTTCTAGGCCCATCCATTTCCATGTCCACCATCAGCTGCATAGGGCTGCCGATCAGGGTCGTCGTCCGCGGCCGCCAGAGCGTTTGCTACAGCCATTGCTTGGTTCCACAACGCCCGCGCACGCAGCTCCTGCACTCCGAACAACTCCTCCCACAACTCGTCCACTTCTGCGTTAACCCCATGCCGGCGAAATAATTCACTTCCAACACAACGCTGCAGAAACATACGTCAGGTCACACACGACAAATATGATATTTATCATCCAATGTTGACAGTAATTACCAAAAATAGGTAACCTGTTTCATGGACGCCCACCACGCCTCATCACCACTTATTTGGCCTGTTGTTGAGTTCCACGCGACTTGACCTCCGAGGTTTTTGAAGTCCCTCCACCTGCTCCAGACCAGCTTATTGTAGTTCACCCTATACCTCAATGCAACGGGAGCCATCCTGCGCCCAGCTCTTTGCTCGAACAAACCAGCCAACTCGCTCCATGATGTCCACCTACGTTCCACTCTTGCCCTTTCCGTCATTTCTCCATACAATCTGAGCAAGATCTTGTTATCCTCTGTGTTGTACGTCCAACGCTCCCTTGCCGCCATCTACATACGAAAGTAACGAAACACAGTTTGAAACGAACAAATTAGTGTTATTATATCAGGCTATGTAATTATACATAGGAAGATCATCAAACAATCGGACTGACTACATGACGGAAATAAAAATGATATGAATATGACTGGAGCTCTACAAGCTACTTGAACTCTATACCTACAGGTATCATCATAATAACTGTCAGTTAATACATCCATGCCAAGAAAACTCCATAAATGCCGGGCATTAATGGAGTCTGACCATGCAGCAGACAAGGCATTAACGTGTAAGGGCTGCTTTTCCTTGGGCATTGCCATGATGTTTGACCATGCAGCATACAAGCCACTGTCCATCCCTTCATACTATTGCACCACTAGACAACACTTTTCCACGGGCAATGTTAATTTCCAATGCAGCAAAAGTAAGTCAACAACAGCTAAAAGAATCCATTTAATCGCAGGATTGGATAAGTCATCTTTTTGGGCAATCGCAGGTCGAAATAGACGGTGCCTAATTCAATGTGGCAAGAAAGCAGTCAACAGCACTCCATATACATTGTTGTAAACATGACCTGATGACATGAAGTGTGCATATATTATGACTACTCCGTAGTCGATCATAATTACTTTATGGGTACCCGCTTGAAAAGGGCCCGAATAAACGGGTGAAACCCGGAAAAAGACAGGTCAAAGTCGGGTTTTGGGTGATGCAGGTGATGGGTCGGGTCGAGTACGGTTTAAGGTCCATCCACCCATAAACCGACCCGTAACCCAACCCGATAACCCGTTTTAATATTTTTATATGTATATTTCTTACTTTGTGACCTTTACTCATTAAATTAGTTATGTTTTAAAAATAAAATATGTTTATTTTTTTCTAATTAAAATATGTCAAAAAAAAAACTACGGAGTATGATATATATTGAATATTAGATTTTATTTATGATTCAAGTTTGATTAATATAGATGATAAATGAGATCATGGATTTTTCATGTAATATTTAACCGTTGACATTGAAAAATTAAAAGCCAAGTATATATTAGGTACGTACCACCCAAAATTAAAACCCGACCCACCCGACAATATCGGGTGGATTGGGTTTGGGTGATCCATACTAACGGGTCGGGTCGGGTTCGGGTGAGGAAAATTGTATTACGGGCCGGGTTTGGAAATGGTCCATCCACCCGAAACCTAACCCATTGCCATGTCTGCGCATTCCATATGATCACAATAAAGAGAATACAATTCAAACACAGCGTTCCATACTCTGAAGAAATGATTCGACCAAAAAAGATAGATGTCTTCTGAAGAAATGAAATGTGCATATAGTGCAGATGCTAAAAACAATTGACCTAATCATCTGGTTTTCGAAAGACAAACCTTCGGGGTTCCCAACATATATCCAACCCTTGTTGGTCAAGGGGGCGAACCGCGACCGGTGTGGGCGTGAATTCCAACGCACGTGAAAGGACGCATGAGAGAGACTTTGCTCTAGTTCCGAGAGACTTTCCGGGCGCACCGCCTTTGCGTAAGCCAGAGGTGGCCCCATCCTGACCCCACAGATTCCCCGGGAGGGGAACTCCATTGGGTTATAAAGTAGAGTAAAGCCAAAATAAACATAATAATAGCACATCAATTTTCATAACGACTGGGGCGATGCCGACTCCTCTTTGGTCTCCTGACCGGCTCCGGCTCGCTAGACATGTCCCTATCGATCTCCCAAATGTGTAACGTGAAGATGCGACGCCCGATTAGGGTTACCCGCGTTTTCGGCCGACTGCGCGGACGTCTCGGCCTGATTAGGGTTTGCACCGCCCGGTTCGTTCGCGGGGTTCCAGCCCCTCAGCATGTTGATGACGTTATCGGTGCAAAGGTGGTAGACCTCCACCTTATTGCTGAGGGTTTCGAGGCCATGGTTGACGCCCAAGATCATGTCGCGCAACTCGGCGACGGAAGCCGCCTAATCCGCGAGTTATGGCGCGGCGGGATCGGGAGCACTTGCACCGGAGGCCATGGTTGACGAAGTGAATGCCCCAAAGAATTCCAACACACGAGAAAGGAGGGACCAAACATACAATTTGGGCAATTACTTTACCAATTACTTTAAACATTTGTGACAAGTAAAGTGGCAATGTGGCAAGAAAGCACGCTGAATCCAACATTAATACGAACGGAAAAGGGCAACATCAGAGCACATTCCAATTACAAGAAGATGCAAAACATACGACAACAATGTTTAGTGCGAGCAAGAGCACATTCCAGATATTGAGCATGAACAGAAATGAAATATACACAAGCCTAATTATCGTCGATATCAGGGTCGAGTGGGCCGGAATCATCTACGGTTGTCGCCATGCTTGGCCCAGCCTCCTCCGCGTTGACATCCGGGACCTCGCCCCAAATCAGGTCCCACATCATACTTGTTTCCCCGTCAACTGCATATTCCCTTAACCGTGCAAACCGGGGTTCCACCTGAAACATCAAACAATTGAAGTCGTGAATTAACCTTCAGATAACGGTCTGGTCGCGATCATCATCATCAAAAAAAGCTCCACCGCACCTCGAGCATTTGCTCCCACCATGCAGCATCATCTTGTACCACACCGGAGACTGGGTCCCATGGTATCGGTTCGTCGAGGAACTCACCAGCGCGGCGAAACGCCCGCCACAAACGCCACAAGGTCCGATTGTACTCCAGCCGATTCATCAAGACCCTCACTTGCAAAGCATGTACTGTCTGCTCCCTGTAGGCGACGGCCACAGGCTGCCACTGAGGGAACTCCTCGGGATACGCCCTCCTTTGCTCATCTCTGTACACTTGCAACAGGATTCGGTTTTCCTCGACACTCCACGGTATGTTTGACGGTGGCATCTGCATGGTAATGAATGAGATGGAGTTAACATATAAGTGAATTTCAAAAAAACACACCCATACTAGCGTTAATTAACAAGAGTCCAGCTGCATGTTACCTTGGAGGAAAAATACCGCTGGATGCTCGGTGTGAGGACAACGAGGGTGGGGACGATGAAGAAGTGTAGAGGAGTTGATGGTATGTATTAGTAGTTGAGATGCATGGTCAATGAATTTATAGTTGAGATGCATGGTCAGATGCATAGTTCAGATGCATGCATGGTCACTAAATTCATGACACAGCGTTACACAACAGTACAATTAATAAAAGCCAAGAGCTTCGACCCAAAAAAAGAAAAAAAAGCCAAGAGTTCACAACAAGCTAAGTTTCGGTTTCTCATCACGTTCAACTATTGTTTCGGTTAATGTTCTTACTCTTTTATAAACCTTGCCTTGGATCAAGAGTTCTATTCTGTTTGGATCGTATTGGGCCTAATGGGCCCAATTCGAGCTCATATCTTGAGTTTCAGTTCAGCATCACGTTTGACAATCGTTTCCGTTTATGCTCTTACCCTGTCATGAACGTTGCCCTAGATCGAGAATTTTATTCGATTTGGATCGTATTGGGCCTAATGGGCCCGTAGCCCCAATTTGAGTTCGATTCTATAGTTTCGGTTCTTCATCAAGTTTGACTATCGTTTCGGTTTATGTTCTACTCTTTGATGAACGTTGCCTTGGATCGAGAGGTCTATTCGATTTGGATTGTATTGGGCCTAATGGGCCCAATTCGAGTACGATTCCTTAGTTTCGGTTCTCCGTCACGTTTGACTATCCAGATCGGGGTCCGTATCCCTGAATTGAACTCTCGATCCAGGGCAATGTTCGTGAAAGAGTAAGAAAATAACCGAAACAATAATCGAACATGATGAAGAACCGAAACTAAGGCCTTGAAATCATATTGGGTCTATGGGCCCAATATGATAAATAGCCCAAAAACAGTGTACGAATAGCCGCTGGGTTTGTTTTTAGGTCTTACAGAAAACTACACCCTTATGGCAACCATGAAGAGTCATCGTCCTCGAGTTCTAAAGTCATGGTCAAGACACAATCTTCCCGAGGAGCTATGGCCGGAAATCCTATCTCGACTTCCCGCCAAATCTCTTCTCCGATTCCGCTCCGTCTCCAAGTCATGGAAGTCCATGATCGACGACCCCGATTTCGCCCGCTTACACCTCAAACACTTCAACAACGGCCCTCAATCATCCCGCCTCTTCTTCGTAACAGAAGAGTCAGCCATATGCCGAGAATGCGTGTTCAAGGACAGCAAAACCATAAGAACGATTCGCAACCTTGGCTTCCTCCAAACCGACATACACTCGGTCAATATCCTCAGAGCCACTCCCGATCGTAATGCAAATTACGGACGTCTAAGGCTGTGGTCCATTCTTTCATCGATTGACGGATTGTTCTTGTTGTATTCCATGGTTCCAAGGTCCGATTTGATGTACTTGTGGAACCCCTCGATTAAGAAAACCCTAGCTCTTCCCCCTCTTGAAATCCCCCAAATATTGAGGTACGTTGACTTTGGATTAGGGTTTGACCCGTCGATTGGGGATTACAAGTGTGTCAGATTCGGCGCCTTGTCAGCATCGGGCAACTTGAAAATCGCTGCAATTTACACTCTAGGGACGAATTCGTGGAAGACAATTGAATTTCAAGGCGATGTGGTCCGAAATCTACGTTTCACTGATTGGAAGAGAATTGTTCCCTTTGACGGTGCTCTGTATGCCCTTGCAGAAGTATCGTATCTATCTTATGGTTCAGTGAAACTGGTTTCATTTGATCTGAAGAGAGAGGTGTTTGCTTCCATGGAATTGCCTGTAGTTTATCATGATTTCCGTTACCATGCGCTCACAATGGTGTATGATGATGGTGGTTGTGGGTGCTCAGTTGGTGTGGTCAATTTCAGTGGACCCGAAGGATCTGTATGGATCTTGCAGAGGTTCGGAGACGATAGTAAGTCATGGAGCTGGGTGCGATGCTACACCTTTGTTATAATAACCCCTCAACTCGGTAGTCCTTTTGAGCTACTGCACTTTCTCTGCATGACCAAGAATCGTGAGATGTTGTTGACCTGGGCTCCCCTATGCAGTCATAATAGTGTGATATGTTATGACATCGAAACTCAACAAGAAAGGATGTTGCTGGAGAAGAATCGGAAGCCTTTATGTGGGGCTAACGCGTTTCCGTACGTCGAGAGTCTGATATTATTGCATCATTAGGTAAGTTTTTGCGTGAATCACGTCTAGGCCGGGAACCTATGAATTGGTGTGTTTTGATACCTTGTGCATACTTGTTGAACTTTATCATATTTGCCTTCAGTAGGGGACCTATGGATTGGTCTGTTTTGATGCCTCGCGCATACTTGTTGAACTTTATCATATTTGCTGTTGCTTATAGTATTGCATTCTGTAGTTCGTCAACAAAATTTATTGGGGTGCCTTCATTCATATAAGTAGAAGCTTACCTAATGACGGGGTACACCATGGCTAAGGAGGCTGCACACCTCAAGGAACCACCGCCAAAGAGCGAGGTGCCTTATTGGTGTCACAAACGCCCCAGGTCCGCCCATGTGCGCAGATTGCTAAGCGGCCTCTCCCGACCAACCTTTTGAAAGCATGGCCGTGCATTGCATGGTTTGGGTTGTTGCTTATGTGGGCCGCAACCTATCTTTTGTTATTACTTAATTATATATGACTATAAACCATTGAAATATGATGTCGTAAAGAAATAAATTGAAAAACAAAGTTATAAATATTAATTTAATGTATACTAGCATTTAAGCATGTCGATTCATTGTCTTGATACCAAAGTACGTTAATTCTCAAAATATAAAAGTGTATGGTCTTATGTTAAGTACTATGGTGTGTGTGTGTGCACTGTGATATGATATCATTTGTGTTGTTCAGTTTCCGAACGGGTAACGTCGTCTGAGAAGGTGTTCTTTATTACGTGTTTGTTTTTTGAGAAGTTTATTACGTGTTTGTTGTTTTGCATGTTCCGTCTATAATAACTAGTTCTACCCGCATAAAAAGGTTGTATGTTCTGGCCCTATATTGAGATGCTATGTTATACGGAATGAAAACAGGAACATGAAAGGGAAATGAAACGAGACGAGGAAACACTTGATTTTCATGTGGTTTTTGTCGACACCGGTTTCCGAGTTTTTGTTGAAAACGCAAAACGCGACTCTCTTGGAGTTTCGGGGTAACATATATAGTTCAAAATCAAATGCGGGGTTAAAGGACGAGGTTTAAACTTTGTTTATTGTTTTCCTGGTAAGGATGAAAAATGGGCTAATCTTTCAAACTTGTGTACAAACTTTTGTTGGCTATGTACTATATATGAACATCCCTAAATGTTTAAAAATATGGTTTTACGAAGAATACGTTCACTGATTGGGCTAGCTTAGCTTGTATCATTTCGTCCCTAAATATAGATTCTACAATTAATTTTTTTTTGGTCGAAGATTCTACAATTAATTTCGTCCCTACTTAATACGGAGTAGTAGCATTTCCTATACATATATCACCATTCCATACATATCACGCCAAAAGCTTATCGATCCGCCGAACCATCTCTCTGGTACTCTCTTCTCTCTTCCGACTTTCCAAGCCAAACCTGGAATCCATCTTCTTCCTTTGCCCCGAAATCGCTTTACAGGGAAAGGTAATACGCTCTTACCTACTATCTATGTTGGTTTACACTTTCAATTAGGGTTCCAATTGAGAAATTTGTATGGCCAATATAATGGTTCCAGGTATTTCAAACATAGGCTTAGGGAAATCGTGGTTCACAGTCGGACTGTTTACAGGACAAAATCAAACAAACTGGGACTAGAAGTAAAGATGCTGTGAGGGCGTGAGAATACAGATGTATTAATAATGAGTCAACATAGATTAGTATTTCGTACATTACCATGAGAATATTAGGGTTTATCAGAGTTCTTCTCTGAAGGGATGCGTACTGTGGTATTGATCTCACTAATGAAATGAGGGCAATTGGTTATGAAGAATTAGATAGTTACGCTTCCTGTAAGGATCTCTAGGTCCTCGATTGTCAAAAGTACGCATCCACCCTTGTATGCACTTGAAAAGCTGCATCTATCTGTATATTGTGTCTTACATGTCCATACTTTGATGCTGTCTTTCATTCTGTTCTTCTAGCAAGATATACTGCAACCTTTAGTTCCATTTTTCAGTTGCTTTTTGGTTTGAACTCTGGTTCAATTAACAGCACATTTTCTGGCTTATACATATAGGAAGATAACTATGTTTGCAATTGGGAAAGATGTGGAGGTCAAGGGCTTTGGAAAGCGGGTAGATAATACCTTGCTTGGGAAGATAGCAGGTTACTGGAATGATGAGCTGTACATAGTCCAGCTTTTTAGCGTGGGCGTCGACGAAGACCGGGAATACGGCGCCCTACGAAGAGACGACGAGTATTACTTCAGGAAACAAGTTGAGTGGCAGATTGTTCACCCGCACTTTGTTCGCGACGCAGATCCAGAGCAGTCAGGCCGTGAATATAAAATCCGTGATATAGTTGACGTGGATGAGAATGAGCTTTGGACGAAGTTGCCCGCTATGTTGGCTAACCGAAGGAAAGGCGTGATCGTTGCCAAGACATTGTCCACCGCCCAGTTTTTTATCGATGACGGTGAACCATGGCTCTACAACATCAAGCTCGAGACCTGAGGTGAGATCGAAGAAGATGTTCTTAGCTACCGTATGCATCCACATCGTGTGTGGAATTAAGAACCGCTTTATGCGCTCAAAAACTGTCTTCTGCTGCTTCTTTGACCAGGATTATGTTTTGATTACTTATTATGTCTTCTGCTTTAATATGTTCTTAGCTACCGTATGCATCCACATCGTGTGTGGAATTAAGAACTGCTTTATGCGCTCAAAAACTGTCTTCTGCTGCTTCTTTGGATATTATGTCTTCTGCTGCTTCTTTGAATATTATCTTTGAATATTATGTTTTGATGCCACGAGAAATGGAACAAAAAGCTGCTGAATTGGCCTAGTTCTTGCGCGTACCGATTGAAGTTTTTTGAAATGAATCGAACAATGAACGTTTTCTGATTTTCGACTGGACGTAGAAAACTCTACAATCCAAAAATGTTCCATGGCATAACTTAAAGAAATTTAAGTCAGAACGTACCTTCGCTGCGAGTCAAAGCAAACGTATATTCTATGGAACATCCAAAAAGGGGGGTTGTTTTTGTCTGCAAAAAAGAGGTAATGGAGCACTTAGGTCAGCTACTACCTTTTCTTTAAACCAGCACCCAATAATATAGCCGTTATATCACCAAATTAATATTTTCACACACGTTTACTGGAACGTTACTGTTACTGGTGCAATGCACGGTTAATGGACAATCCAATCTGGAACGTGGGATGAGGGACAGGATCAAAGTTCTGCGAGTACGACAATAAGGGACAGATTTGGGAACAAGTATAGCAAGGCCTAAATGATTCAGAAATGGAACTTATCGTGCTAAGCACACTCATACCAAAAGCAAGGTCAGGACGAGTACCCATCAAAGCATACATTACAGAGCCAACAACTACACCATAATGTACATCTTTCATTTTAGCTTTTTCATCTGGGGTGGAAGGCAAAAGAATCAACTTTGCTAGTTTCCTAGCCATGCAATACTTTTGTTTTACATGACGTTTTGTCGACTACATTTCTCTTATGATGATGTACTGTGCGATGGGATGCAAGCCCACCATGTCACTCTGCGACCCTCGAGGTACATGACGGTACTAGGGAAGGTGGGAATACTCTAGTACAGATGATTTCAGTGGGGGCCGGGGCACAACCTATATTTGAGGGCTTCGAGTCAAATCACCGTTCGTGGGTGATAACGATGGTGGCCTTGGCGTATATTTTTTTAGTTACCATTAAAGTTATAGCAATACATGATCACAATCGCCCCAACAACACAACCAACATCTTTGCCTTAGACCTCGCCCTTTCCAGCTCTCTTTCCATCTGTTTAATCCTTCCTCTCTCCGTCTCCACCTCTGATTCACTCTCGTTAACTCTTCGAAGCAGCCCTTTAATGACCTGGCTAGGGTGATGGTCAACTGGGGGATCATGCCACGAGAAAAACCCACAAGAACCAGGTTTCTACACAAGAGTCATTATACAAACAAAGAAATCACTATATAATCAATATGCACAAACCCTACAATTTGGGAATTTTAGAACAAACACTAGACTTTGGGGATTTTTAAAATCTTCTCAAATTGAAGGCCAAAACACTTACCTTGTAGTTAGGACACCCAAAAAACCTCCTCCCTGGGTTTGATTCGGTCCAAGAACTCTTCAACCTGGCTGGCATTCCACACTCGCATGTCGGTATTTGAAGCAGGTCGTTTGATGTCGATTTCGAGATCCGAGAGCTTGAAGTGTCCATATTCTAGCCAGGTAGAAGAAGATGAATGAAGAAGGGCTAGGGATTTGGGTTTGCTTCGATTCAAGGTTGGGGCTGAGCAGTGGAGAGCCCTCGGGTTTTTTATCGAGGTTGGGAAAGAGATGAACAAGGTGGGTGGAGGGTTAAAAAAAAAATTGTGGTCCAATTACCTAACTATACGCAAGCATTAAATTATTTAGAAATGGAACTTATCGTGCTAAGCACACTCATACCAAAAGCAAGGTCAGGACGAGTACACATCAAAGCATGCATTACGGAGCCAACAACTACACCATAATGCACATCTTTCATTTTAGCTTTTTCATCTGGGGTGGAACTGTGGAAGTCAAAAGAACCAACTTTTCTCGCACCACTATCATCACGTTCGACTATCGTTTCGGTTTATATTCCTACTCATTCATGAACGTTGTCTTGGATCCAGAGTTCTATTCGGTTTGGATCGTATTGGGCCTAATGGGCCCAATTCGAGTACGATTCTTTAGTTTCGGTTCATCATCACGTTCCACTATCATTTCAGTTTTTGTTCTCACTCTTTCATGAACGTTGTCTTGGATTGGGAACTCTATTCAATTTGGATCCTATTGGGCCTAATCAGCCCATATTCCCAATTCGAGTCAAAAATTCTTAAGTTTCGGTTCCTCATCACGTTCAACTATTGTTTCCGTTAATGTTCTTACTCTTTTATAAATCTTGCCCTGGATCAAGAGTTCTATTCGGTTTGGATCGTATTGGGCCTAATGGGCCTATAGGCCCAATTCGAGTATGATTCTTTAGTTTCGGTTCATCATCACGTTCCACTATCATTTCAGTTTTTGTTCTCACTCTTTCATGAACGTTGTCTTGGATTGAGAACTCTATTCAATTTGGATCCTATTGGGCCTAATGAGCCCATATTCCCAATTCGAGTCAAATATTCTTAAGTTTCGGTTCCTCATCACGTTCAACTATTGTTTCGGTTAATGTTCTTACTCTTTTATAAACCTTGCCTTGGATCAAGAGTTCTATTCGGTTTGGATGGTATTGGGCCTAATGGGCCTATGGGCCCAATTCGAGTTCATATCTTGAGTTTCAGTTCAGCATCACGTTTGACTATCGTTTCCGTTTGTGCTCTTACTCTGTCATGAACGTTGCCCTAATGGGCCTATGGGCCCAATTCGAGTTCATATCTTGAGTTTCAGTTCAGCATCACGTTTGACTATCGAGAATTTTATTCGATTTGGATCGTATTGGGCCTAATGGGCCCGTAGCCCCAATTTGAGTTCGATTCTTTAGTTTCGGTTCTTCATCAAGTTTGACTATCGTTTCGGTTTATGTTCTACTCTTTGATGAACGTTGCCTTGGATCGAGAGTTCTATTCGATTTGGATTGTATTGGGCGTAATGGGCCCAATTCGAGTACGATTCCTTAGTTTCGGTTCTCCGTCACGTTCGACTATCCAAATCGGGGTCCGTAGCCCTGAATAGAACTCTCGATCCAGGGCAATGTTCGTGAAAGAGTAAGAAAATAACCGAAACAATAGTCGAACACGATGAAGAACCAAAACTAAGGCCTTGAAATCATATTGGGCCCATAGGCCCAATATGATAAATAGCCCAAAAATAGTGTACGAATAGCCGCTGGATTTGTTTTTAGCCCTCATGGCAACCATGAAGAGTCGTCGTCGTCCTCGTCCTCGAGTTCTAAAGTCATGGTCAACACACAATCTTCCCGAGGAGCTATGGCCGGAAATCCTATCTCGACTTCCCGCCAAATCACTTCTCCGATTCCGCTCCGTCACCAAGTCATAGAAGTCCATGATCGACTACCCCGATTTCGCCCGCTTACACCTCAATCGCTTCAACAACGGCCCTCAATCATCCCGCCTCTTCTTCCTATCAGAAAAGTCAGCCATATGCCGAGAATGCGTGGTCAAGGACAGCAAAACCCTAAGAACGAGTCGCAGCCTTGGCTTCCTCCAAACCGACCTACACTCGGTCAATATCCTCAGAGCCACTCCCGATCGTAATGCAAATTACGGACGTCTAAGGCTGTGGTCCATTCTTTCATCGATTGACGGATTGTTCTTGTTGAATTCCATGGTTCCAACGTCCGATTTGATGTACTTGTGGAACCCCTCGATTAAGAAAACCCTAGCTCTTCCCCCTCTTGAAATCCCCCAAATATTGAGGTACGTTGACTTTGGATTAGGGTTTGACCCGTCGATTGGGGATTACAAGTGTGTCAGATTCGGCGCCTTGTCAGCATCGGGCAACTTGAAAATCGCTGCAATTTACACTCTAGGGACGAATTCGTGGAAGACAATTGAATTCCAAGGCGATGTGGTCCGAAAGCTATGTTTCACTGATTGGAAGAGAATTGTTCCCTTTTGACGGTGCTCTGTATGCCCTTGCAGAAGTTTCGTATCTATCTTATGGTTCAGTGAAACTGGTTTCATTTGATCTGAAGAGAGAGGTGTTTGCTTCCATGGAATTGCCTGTAGTTTATCATGATTTCCGTGACCATGCGCTCACAATGGTGTATGATGATGGTGGTTGTGGGTGCTCACTTGGTGTGGTCAATTTCAGTGGACCCGAAGGATCTGTATGGATCTTGCAGAGGTTCGGAGACGATAGTAAGTCATGGAGCTGGGTGCGATGCTACACCTTTGTTATAATAACCCCTCAACTCGGTAGTCCTTTTAAGCTACTGCACTTTCTCTGCATGACCAAGAATCGTGAGATGCTGTTGACCTGGGCTCCCCTATGCAGTCGTAATAGTGTGATATGTTACGACATCGAAACTCAACAAGAAAGGATGTTGCTGGAGAAGAATCGGAAGCCTTTATGTGGGGCTAACGCGTTTCTGTACGTCGAGAGTCTGATATTATTGCACATTAGGTAAGTTTTTGCGTGAATCACGTCTAGGCCGGGAACCTATGAATTGGTGTGTTTTGATGCCTTGTGCATACTTGTTGAACTTTATCATATTTGCCTTTGCTAGGGAACCGATGAATTGGTCTGTTTTGATGCCTCGTGCATACTTGTTGAACTTTATCATATTTGCTGTTGCTTATAGTATTGCAGTCTGTAGTTTGCCAACAAAATTTATTGGGGTGCCTTCATTCGTATAATTAAGTAGAAACTTACCTAATGATGGGGTACACCATGGCTAAGGAGGCTGCACGCCTCAAGGAACCACCGCCAAAAAGCGAGGTGCCTTATTAGTGTCACAAACGCCCCAGGTCCGCCCATGTGCGCAGATTGCTAAGCGGCCTCTCCCGACCAACCTTTTGAAAGCATGGCCGTGCATTGCATGGTTTGGGTTGTTGCTTATGTGGGCCGCAACCTATCTTTTGTTATTACTTAATTATATATGAATATAAACCATTGAAATATGATCGATGTCGTAAAGAAATTAATTGAAAAACATAGGCTTAGGGAAATCGTGGTTCACAGGTATTTCAAACATAGGCTTCCAATTGAGAAATTTGTATGGCCAATATAATGGTTCCAGGTATTTCAAACATAGGCTTAGGGAAATCGTGGTTCACAGTGGGACTGTTTACAGAACAAAATCAAACAAACTGGGACTAGAAGTAAAGATGCTGTGAGGGCGTGAGAATACAGATGTATTAATAATGAGTCAACATAGATTAGTATTTCGTACATTAGCATGAGAATATTAGGGTTTATCAGAGTTCTTCTCTGAAGGGATGCGTACTGTGGTATTGAACTCACTAATGAAATGAGGGCAATTGGTTATGAAGAAGTAGACAGTTACGCTTCCTGTCAGGATATCTAGGTCCTCGATTGAAAATAACATGCATCTATCTGTATATTGTGTCTTACATGTCCATAATTTGATGCTGTCTTTCATTCTGTTCTTCTAGCACATCTTTAGTTCCATTTTTCAGTTGCTTTCTGGTTTTAACTCTGGTTCAATTAACAACACATTTTCTGGCTTATAGATCTAGGAAGATAACTATGTTTGCAATTGGGAAAGATGTGGAGGTCAAGGGCTTTGGAAGGTGGGTAGATACTTCCTTGCTTGGGGATATAGTAGGTTACTGGAATGACGAGCTGTACATAGTTCAGCTGTTTAGCGTGGGCGTCGACGCAGAATGGGAATACGGCGACGGACGATTCGACGACGAGTATTACTTCAAGAAACAAGTTGAGTGGCAGATTGTTCACCCGCACTTTGTTCGCGACGCAGATCGAGAGCAATCAGGCCGTGAATTTAGTATCGGTGATATAGTTGACGTGGATGAGGAATGGCCCCAGTTGCCTACCATGATGCATACCCGAAGGAAAGGCGTGATCGTTGCCAAGACATTGTGCACCCACCAGTTATTAATCGATGACGGTGAACCATGGCTCTACACCATCAAGCTCGAGACCTCTGGTGAGATCGAGGAAGATGTTCTTAGCTTCCGTGTGCATCCACATCGTGTGTGGAATTAAGAATCGCTTTAAGCGCTCAAAAACTGTCTTCTGCTGCTTATTTGAATATTATGTTTTGATGACTTATTAATGGAGCACTTAGGTCAGCTACTACCTTTTCTTTAAACCAGCACCCAATAATATAGCCGTTCTATCACCAAATTAATATTTTCACAGACGTTTACTGGAACGTTACTGTTACTGGTGCAATGCACGGTTAATGGACAATCCAATCTGGAACGTGGGATGAGGGACAGAATCAAAGTTCTGCGAGTACGACAATAAGGGACAGATTTGGGAACAAGTATAGCAAGGCCTAAATGATTCAGAAATGGAACTTATCGTGCTAAGCACACCCATACCAAAAGTAAGGTCAGGACGAGTACCCATCAAAGCATACATTACAGAGGCAACAACTACACCATAATGTACAGTAGAACGTCCATAAAATAATACTCGATAAATTAATAAACTCGGTAAATTAATATTTTTCTCCGGTCCCGACTTGGGCCTGTGTAAAATTTGACGATTTTCGATAAAATAATAAGATAATAAAATTTCAAAAAACCCCTATAGAAATATAAGGTCCCAATAAAATCATAAATTAATAATTACTATACAAGGAATGTACAATAATACCAATCATCCAAAATATGATCAGAAATTGTCCATATTTTATTTTTAGTAAATATGTTAATAGTTTGACTATACTTTTATGATTTTTGTAGGTGGTATAACTTTTGTTCAATGACAATACTTGATATTATTTAATTGGAAATATTTCTATCGCTAAAATCTCTATAAATTAATATTTATTACTTATCGATGAATTAATATCTCTATAAAATAATAAAATACTCTAGTCCCGACCCTATTAATTTATAGAGGTTTAACTGTACATCTTTCATTTTAGCTTTTTCATCTGGGGTGGAGGGCAAAAGAACCAACTTTCCTAATTTCCTGGCTATGCAATACTTTTGTTTTACGTACATGATGTTTTGTCGACTACATTTCTCTTATGATGATGTACTGTGCGATGGGCTGCAAGCCCACCATGTCACTCTGCGACCCTCGAGGTACATGACGGTACTGTGGAAGGTGGGAATACTCTAGTACAGATGATTTCAGTGGGGGCCTTAAAACGAGGGGCATGCGATGATGGTATTGGGGAAGTTTTTAGTTAAATCTAATCGTGCCTTCAAGGCACGGGACTGATACTAGTTAAAATTTGAATTGATAGGATCGTAGCATATAAATAGGAGATGAGGTTTCTTGGTCAATATATGATTGTGTAAATAGAATTTAAAAAACAATATTGTAGAGGAAGGTTTTTTAACGTATCTGATGACTGATGGGAGGTAAAGAAAAAGAAAAATAATAAAAATTTGTAGTGGTGAGTTTGCGTTCAAATTTTCTCTTCATATTCCACTTATTTGAGATGATTTAACTTCCCTCCCCTTCCACCATTATTTCCCCCTCTATTCCATACGGTTCTCCTCCATAAAATCAACCAAACAGAGTAAATATCCTTCCTTCCTTCCTTCCCTCTCCCTTCCATTAAAATCACCCCAATTCCTCCCAACCAAACAACCAAACATAGCCTTAGAGTTTGTGTTAAACAAACAAACGGAGTATTTGTTTTTAGGTCTTACAGAAAACTACACCGTCATGGCAACCACGAATCGTCGTCGTCGTCCTCGAGTTCTAAAGTCATGGTCAAGACACAATCTTCCCGAGGAGCTATGGCCGGAAATCCTATCTCGACTTCCCGCCAAATCACTTCTCCGATTCCGCTCCGTCTCCAAGTCATGGAAGTCCATGATCGACGACCCCAGTTTCGCCCGCTTACACCTCAATCGCTTCAACAACGGCCCTCAGTCATCCCGCCTCTCCTTCGTAATAGGAAAGTCACACATATGCCGAGAATGCGTGCTCAAGGACGATTCGCAGGCTTGGCTGCCTCCAACCCGAGCCACACTCGGACCTCTCGGTCAATATCCTCAATGCCTCGCAGACTTCGCAGCCTTGGCTGTGGTCTATTCTCAATTCGATTGACGGATTGGTCTTGATGAATTCCAGAGAGATCTCCCATTTGATGTTGTGGAACCCCTCGATTAAGAAAACCCTAGCTCTTCCCCCTCTTGAAATCCCCCAAATTTTGAGGTACGTTGACTTTGGATTAGGGTTTGACCCGTCGATTGGAGATTACAAGTGTGTCAGATTCGGTGCCTTGTCAGCATCGGGCAACTTGAAAATCGCTGCAATTTACACTCTAGGGACGAATTCGTGGAAGACAATTGAATTTCAAGGCGATGTGGTCCGAAATGTTCGTTTCACTAGCTGGAAGAGAATTGTTCCCTTTGACGGTGCTCTGTATGCCCTTGCAGAAGTTTTGGATCAATATTGTGGTTAGTGAGACTGGTTTCATTTGATTTGAAGAGAGAGGTGTTTACTTTCATGGAATTGCCTGTCGTTTATCATGATCTCCTTGACCAGGTGCTCACAATGGTGGATGATGATGGTGGTTGTGGGTGCTCACTTGGTATGGTCTATTTCAGTAGAGCCGAAGGATCTGTATGGATCTCGCAGAGGTTCGGAGACGATTGTAAGTCGTGGAGCTGGGTGCGATGCTACACCTTTGTTATAACCCCTCAAATCGGTGATCCTCTTCGGTTTCTGCGTTTTATGTACATGACCAAAAATCGTGAGATGCTGTGGACCTGGGTTGATGACAAACATAATAGTGTGATATGTTACGACCTAGAAGCTCAGCAAGACAAGAGGTTGCTGGTGAAGAATCGGAAGCCTTTACATAAGGGTACGGTGTTTCCGTACGTCGCGAGTTTGATATTATTGCATCGTTAATTAGGTAAATTTTGCGCCAATCCCGTCTAGGCCTTGAACCTATGAATTGGTGTGTTTTGATGCCTTGTGCATACTTGTTGAACTTTATCATATTTGCCTTTGCTAGGGAACCGATGAATTGGTCTGTTTTGATGCCTCGTGCATACTTGTTGAACTTTATCATATTTGCTGTTTCTTATAGTATTGGAGTCTGTAGTTTGCCAACAAAATTTATTGGGGTGCCTTCATTCATATAATGATCTAGAAACTTACCTAATGATGGGGTACACCATGGCTAAGGAGGCTGCACGCCTCAAGGAACCACCGCCAAAAAGCGAGGTGCCTTATTGGTGTCACAAACGCCCCAGGTCCGCCCATGTGCGCAGATTGCTAAGCGGCCTCTCCCGGCCAACCTTTTGAAAGCATGGCTGTGCATTGCATGGTTTGGGTTGTTGCTTATGTGGGCTGCAAGTGCAACCTAAAACTAGTGAAAAGCGCCCCCGTGTACTTGTGCATTATTCGAAGGGATAGATAATATGGGTACACCGAAAGCGTAATTATATGTGACTATATTCACCTTTGGAATATGATGTCGTAAAGAACTACATTGAAAAACTAAGTTGTAAATAATAATTTAATGTATAGCATCTAAGCATGTCAATTCATTGTCCTCATTCCAAAGTTCGTCGGCTTAATTTTTTTTAGGTTTTTCTATTTGGGTTGGACATCAATGTTAGTGTATGCATGTATACATAAATTATATAGTACTCCATAATATATAGTAGTACCGCCCCGTGCCTAGGGCAAGGATTCAAATCTTCTGTCCCCTCTCCATGTCCCCTCCCATGTCTCTTCATTATAATTGGTCAATATATATAAAAAAAATGAATATAGAACTCTCAATTCTACATAAAATTAAGTGTTTGGACCAATGAGAACCTATGGGACATGAGAGGGGACATGAAGGGGGGACAGAAGATTTGAGTCCCTAGGGCAAGGGGCAGCGCTCTTCAATCTTCATAATTCATATATGGTCGTCATATAATTACTTCTAAATGTAGCCCCAATGGATAAATCGACTTGGGTTTGGTACTCATGAGCAACCGGTGAAGTCGGTCTGATCTTTGCGGGTTTTATGACGAGTCGGGTGAAATTAGCGGTTCAAGGACGCCAAGTTTTTTGACTACTAACTAATACTCCGTAACACCTTACAATATACATTATGTTATGCTTTTCCCAAGTCAGAGTAACGCATTTCAAGTTTCAAGGAAAGCGATCTCGACACAATGAACTCTGACTTGGGACGTTCAAAAATACTGTAATTTATTGCAGTCCATGTAAATTTCGGGGGATCTGGCTTGATGGGGAGTTCATCTCGGGAGACGGAAGGGTTGTGAACTGTGAACTCTGACTTGGGACGTTCAAAATATTGTAATTTATTGACCGTAGGGTGAAAGTATAGGTTTTCCTCCTTTTTTAACCTCCGGGAACGCATGCAATAAATCTCTCCACATCATCATGACCAACATCGATTTTTTTGGGCGGTAGCGTATGTAATAAGACTCGCCATTTGAAAGCGACATATTTTTCGACTTTTTTTCTGCCTTTTCTTTCCCTCTCCTAAAAAGTCGATTTCAACTTCCCCAAAAATTACCCACAAAAACCCCGATTGAAACCCTCATCTTGGTCATCCCCTTCGTAAAGCAAGCTCGAGAGCCCTTGAGCTAGGAGGGACGAGGACTGCTCACCTGTAAGTAAAATCCTAAACCCTACCTTTTTAGCGTTTTTGAATAGGGCTTCGATTTAATGTAGGGGATATTGTTCATTGGTCTAGGGGTACAATTTGCGTTGATTAGGGCTTGGATTGAATGTTGTGGAATGAAAGTGAGTAAGCTCGAAAGTGGAGCTTTGCACTGTGCAGAAAGGTTGTCAATTGGGGTTGTCTAAGGCAAATTAATTAAGGCTAGCAATGTTAGGTTAGCAATGTAGCATCGGCAATGTAAGTGGAAATAAGGGTTGAAGCTATTTGATCAGAGTGAAATTAAACACTTATTTCATGTTAGCAATGTCAAGCTCAAGTGTATCATCCGCAAGTGCAGAACAAATGGTGTGTCACTGTGGTGTACAAGCAAAGGAATCCATGGCAGATACGGAGAGGAATTATGGTAGGAGGTCGCATAGATAGAGTCCTAATGAGTATGAAAATTGTCATCACTTTCTGTACACCAGAACTTGTCATCACTTTCTGAGCCGAAGCTAGCTTGTCATCACCTATTATAATGGCTAACCGTCCTGTAGCTAATGGTCACAGAAGGGTGCATCCACAACTACCTTACTTTAAGATTACCGTCCGCTGCAGGGTGAGAAAACACACTTACAACCGCCCCCCCCCCCCCCATATTGAATCTCTTCTTCTTATGTATATGAACCTGTCTTCAGTTTCGTGCACATGTAGGATTCCGCAGATTATAAGGTGATGCTCACTGCAGAGACCCGACTCTGCCAGCTAGTTGATGTATACTGCCAATATGAAGGCATTGACCCTGCGAATTTGAAATTCTTCTTCAACAATCAAGTGCTTCGGGATCCAAACAGAACTCTAACAGCTCAAGAGGTTATACATGACCTTGTCATCACCTGCGACCAAAATGCGTGTTATCTACAATTTTGTGCTAAACTGTCTCCTCTTGTTGTTGTGCAGATTGGTCTCACAAATAACTCCGAGCTTCACGCTATGGTCAGGCCACCAACAGGGGCACCTGGGTATCGAACATGGGTTCGTAGGACGGTTCAACATTACAGAAGGTTAAGGGCAGAACAAAGAGCAGCTGGTATTCCCCGTCCAGAAGGTGCTCCACCAACGCCATCAATAACGCCACCAGGGTCTCCACCATGAAATGTCCATTAGGATCAGCTTATGTTCAGTTGTTGTTGTTGTTGAACTTGTCATCCAGTTGTCGTTGTTGTTGTTATTGAACTTGTCATCCGGTTGTTGCATGTTGTTTAAGGTGTCATCCAGTTGTTGATGTTTGAATTGTCATCACGTTGTTATGGTGTAAGTTGTCATCTATTTTCTACTGCATTGTAACATCTATGAAAAAATGGACTCTGTTGTTGTGTTGTCATGGGTTGCTCTTGTTATCTAGTTTAGTGTGTGCTCAAAAGACCCATTTATTTTTTGAAGAGTGTGAATGATTTGCCTTCTGCATGCTTTTGATATATCGACCAAACCGAAGTATGGATTACACTTGCCACTAAATATGGCAAACGGTGTATGATTTACTCTGTACCTTTTGCACACCGAAACACGGACTAACATCATGCATTGCACGTAATTTACACTGCAAGCCAAATTTCCATATCAATTACACAAACCTTGGTGCGCATAGATCGTGATGTCATCACTACCAAATGAATCACACATGCAAAACTACAATCCACAAATTAAATGAAACATATTGTCAATTCAATCACTTAAACTAAGTCATCCTGATGTTACAAACAACAAAACCCTTCAAACCTACGTGAAATTTACAGAAAACAATCATATTGGTCTGGGCAATATACCAAAACCATCACCACAGCACCATTCCCTTTTCACCTACGTGACAACAAATGAAATAGAGATCAGAGTATTTCCAAGAATAATCAAGCCTAGGTATATGCATTGGTTATTGATGAACATTACACTAAACAACATTCACATGTCATGAATATATTAGTTTAAATGAAAAAGGTTAATATGCTATAACGTGAACTAACCTTTTGATCTGCACATGGTAGATCTGTCTGAAGGGATGATGCAACGTGAACTCCAACCGATCCTTCACTCGAAGGTTGTTCTTTTCAGCGAACCTTCTCCATCCGCAGCCCATCTCACAGGCCCATCGTTTAAACCTCTTGAACCATCGGTATTCAACTTCGGAAGAACCATTATCAGTTTTCAGTGTCATGGTCCTGGCCTTCGTGGTCTTCTCAGGTAAGAATCGTCTTGCAAAATCGGAAGGGATAACCTGCAACCAAGAGTATCAAGTCACTGATTAATATAACAACCCTAATCAAACTCGAATATTAATAATACTAATGCGGATGTAAATGAGAGAGACCGGAGCACATCCGAGGACACTTTACTTAGATGTTTCCGGTGTACAAAGATACATAATATATATAGAGGAATACAAAATCTTATCTCGAACAAAAAAGGTTCCTATCGCTCCGTGTGGATGTAAATTAGGGAGATTGGAGAATATTGAGAACACTTTGCTTGGATATTTCCGGTGTACACATATACATAATGTAGAGGAATGCAAAATCTTATCTCCTAATTAAGATATATACAAGATTATTTGTACCATGAATAACAAATCCAATACTCCGTATCTACTAATACCTAGTTAGTGGATTAATATATACCCAATTACTGGTTATCACATGACTTACAATTCCATTGTTGCCAACAAGATTTCGGCTTTGGACTTCAACGGTGAACTTTGCTCTGTCATAGACGTCGGCTTGTTTGTCCTTGGAATCGGAGGCACTAGCACTCTCATCTTGATAACCGCCGTCTGAGATTGCCTCAGATTCCTCGGCATCTTCTTCGTCAGCATCAGAGTCGTCATTAGAGGAACTTTCTGGAGAATCTTTTCCCAGCGACCCGAATGAATCCACGCTGTCATAGCCGCCAAAATCTTGTTCCATGGCGTGCATCAATGAAGAAGCGTCGTCCGACGAATCCGTCCATGCCGACCATTCACTGTTATCACTTGAACCTAGGGTTAACAACACCGACAAACGTACAAAACATTAGGCTAACCACAACGTATAAGTCAAGAAACCCTAAACAAAATGTAATCACGAACCGGGTTCAGTTCCCGAGTGATTGAAAACCTCTCGATAGTTCTCCATGTGTCGTTGAGACCTACCATCAAAGAACAGGGTACGCTGGTTTAATACACAGAAACTCAACCATCACGATTGGTTTCTACAGACAACAATGCCATCACAAATCTAAAACATCTAGTTCGTAATTCAAACAGACGAAAAGGTTATGACGAAACGACATGGAGTGATTCCACATTTGCTTGAAATTAGTCTTGAAATTAAACTTCCATATTAGTTTAACATGTCAAAGCATATACGGATTTTATTACAGTTACATTGAGAGATCAAGTTCAAAACTAACCGGCGGTGAACTGTTTTATCGGACTCCGATGAGCGAGAGTGTACCGAAGAAGAAAGTGGGAAGAAATTGGGAAGGAGGATGAAGAAGTTGGGAGTTTGAGTGATGTGATCGATACCTATAAAGGGGATATATATGTTGCAATTTGAGGGGTCCATGCCCAACGGTTGCAATTTTCTAAACCGTTATGTGAAGCAGTTGTCCATGTACACTCTGCATTTAACTATAGTACACTGTGCTAATATGATAGGCAAAATTTTCATCAAAGAATATGATAGGCAAAATTACACTTTAAATCGTACCATGTTCATATACATCAAATGTCAAAAGAATTGCTTTACTTTAAGTGATTAATTCATTTTAAATTGTATTTTATGTTAAGATTGTCCTGTGGTTATGAAGGCTTTGAAAATGGGATCCATGTACGACGATATTGCCAGTATTGATGGCGAGCGAACGGAATTTGTCAAATTTGATGTCGACTTATTTGCCACCGGAGCGTATCATACCACTCGGCTGGGGTCGATGAAATCCAATTGGTCCTCGGAGTACATATGATATGGCTCAAAACATACACAGACCCTTTATCTTGTACGTTTTGGTCACTTAGGCACCTCACCTTTGAAACGGACCTATTGGACACCTATACTTGACAAACCTTATCTATTAAGCACTTCTTGTGTGACGTGGCAATGTGTGTGTATGGGACGTGCGCCACATCATTTTCCCCTTTTGCCATGTCACTTACGCATGGCGTCATGTCATATTTTTTAATAATAAAATAATATTTTTTAAAATAATATTTAAATAATAAAATTTATTTAAATAAAATTTTATTTTAATAATAATTTTAATAATACAATTTATTTTATTTTATTATTAAATTTATTACTAAATAATGAAATATTGTTATTATATTGTTAAATTATCATTTAATAATGAAATATTATTAAATTTATTATATAATAAAGTATTAATATTTTGTTATTAAATAATAAAATATATTATAATTTCAGCATATCTAATATTTAATAATAAATAAACGCTATTTCATTATTTAGTAATAAACTTAATAATATAATAATAATATTCCATTATTAAATTTACTATTTAAATAAAATTTTTGTTCAAAATTTTATTTAAATAAATATTATTATTTAAATATCATTTTATTATTAAAAAATATGACGTGACGTCATGTGTAAGTAACATGGCAAAAGTAGAAAATGATGTGGCGCGCGTCCCATACACACACTTTGCCAAGTCACACAAGAGGTGCTTAAAAGGTAAGGTTTGACAAGTACAGGTGTCCAATAGGTCCGTTTCAAAGGTGAGGTGTCTAAATGACCAAAACGTACAAGTTCAGGGGTCTGTATATGTTTTGAGCCCATATGATATGTATTTGTAAGATATTCAGCCATTTCGTATGTCACTTGTGCCAAAGTTGTTAAATAATACTCCGTATGATTTACGTAGCTATTAGTGAAACTAGTAGAGGGTTACACTATTGAAATTGATTAGAGAAACTAGTCTATTGGTTTATGATTTATTACTCTGTCTTGACAGCACACCGAAACACGGACTAATACCATGAATTGCACACAGTATACCGTGCAAACCACGAAGAGTCATCGTCGTCGTCCTCGAGTACTATATAAGAAAAAATACTCAAGGTAGTCCTCTATGGTACTCTCTTCCGACTTTCCAAGTTCAACCTGGAATCCATCTTCTTCCTCGGCCCCGAGATCGCTTTACAGGGAAAGGTAATACGCTCTTACTTAATATCTATGTTGGTACCGGAAGACCTATGAAGATGACAATGGTACCGCAAGACCGGCATAATTTTGTTACTCTTGCTTTGTAATTCCCGTTTGGACGCAATCAAAATCTACTAGCATAAATAACATTAATGACTCTTGCTTTGTAATATTTTTTTCCTATTTATTATTACATTTTAATGGTAGATTAAACTTGATTATCACAAAATATTAAAGGTATATGAAAAAATACTCAAGGTAGTTTCTTTGAAATCTCTAAAGTTTAGGTCTTACAGAAAACTACGCCCTCATGGCAACCACGAAGAGTCGTCGTCGTCGTCCTCGAGTTCTAAAGTCATGGTCAAGACACAATCTTCCCGAGGAGCTATGGCCGGAAATCCTATCTCGACTTCCCGCCAAATCACTTCCCCGATTCCGCTCCGTCTCCAAGTCATGGAAGTCCATGATCGACGACCCCGATTTCGCCCGCTTACACCTCAATCGCTTCAACAACGGCCCTCAATCATCCCGCCTCCTCTTCCTAACACAAAAGTCAAGCATATGCCGAGAATGCGTGGTCAAGGATAGCAAAACCCTAAGAACGATTCGCAGCCTTGGCTTCCTCCAAACCGACCTACACTCGGTCAATATCCTCAGAGCCACTCCCGATCGTAATGCAAGGTACGGACGTGTAAGGCTGTGGTCTATTCTTTCATCGATTGACGGATTGTTCTTGTTGCATACTAGAGTTCTAAGGTCCGATTTGCTGTACTTGTGGAACCCCTCGATTAAGAAAACCCTAGCTCTTCCCCCTCTTGAAACCCCCCAAATATTGAGGTACGTTGACTTTGGGTTAGGGTTTGACCCATCTATTGGGGATTACAAGTGTGTCAGATTCGGCGCCTTGTCAGCATCGGGCAACTTGAGAATCGCTGCAATTTACACTCTGTGTAAATTGTCACAGATTTCATGTATATTTGTTGTACCTGTTCAATTAACCACGGACGATCTCATCATGACATGTTACTTCTCACCAAACGCAAAGACAATCCTCAGCTCACTATGTTACTATTAGTAGTGCAATGCACGGTTAAGGAACCATCCCATATTTCTACTTTGTGTCACGTGCAATGAGTGACAGCCGGACAGTCCCATTCCATTTTCTCCTACGTGACAACAAGTGAAATAGAAAATTAGAAATCGGAGCAGGTATACAACCATAATCGATCCTAGCAATTTCAACCATGATGAAGCCTAGATATATGCATTGTAACATGATGAACATTACATTACAACAACATTCACATTTCATAACAAAATTACTTGGAAAGGAAAGGTTAACCTACGGTTCAGAGTGCCTCGAGACAATCAATTTACAAATGAAAGATTAAAAACAAAATATCGTCAAGCCTCATTCAAAAGTACTTCAAAGTTAATCGGAAGACAATCAAATTTAAACCCTTCAAAACCACCACCACCACCATAGCACCATTCCAATTTCACCTACGTGACAGCAAATGAAATAGCAAATTAGAAATCAGAGCAATTTCAACCATAATCAAGCCTAGCAATCTCAAGTACATTATCTAGCCTAGCAAACGGTTCGACCGTGGTCAACTGCAACAATACTGAAAAATGGAATACGTACGGCCTTAATTAATAATTTCATACAGTAGCTTGTTCTTCATCTTGATTTGTCGTATTTGTTCTTCATCTTGGTTGAAGACTTGAAGGCGGTGCATTTAAATGCAACGTGATTTGACACACTCACACCTCTCACTATGCAAGCATGCATTTTCTCAAGTATTTGAAAAAAATATAAGCATGCATTTTGAAGCTTCCAGTTCATAGTACACATATATGTTGCAATTGATAGTCAATACTCAAGAGGTTGCATATAGATGTACTCCGTATTTGATTTCAACATAATGTCGTGTGGTTATACATATTTTCCCATTTATTATCCTTCCAGAATATGTCATCTGTTAATAATGTATAAATCACGTTTGTATTGGTTAATGGCGGAAGTGGCGCCAATTAAAGGTTATATAGATGAAGGTGCTAAAAGTTAGGCTAGATACAAACGGTTCACCGGTGTAACCCCTTTACTACCTCTTAAGGGCCTGTACGTTTGTTTCTATGCCAGGACTCCGGTTCTGTCATTTGGTGAAACTTGGTGTTTGGTACATGCTGCTGGAATCAGTCATTCCTGAAACCTGGTTTTTGGTATCCTGTCGGAATCAGTCATTCCAGGAACTTCGTATTAGGTTAAAATTGGATTGTGGAATGGGCATTAAAATTGTTGTGTGGTTATTAACTATATACATTTGAGATTAGTGATCAAGTAAGACCATATATTACTATGATCAGTTGCAGTGAACATCGAACGAAACAACAAGAAATGCAAATCGTTTGAAATATGGAATATAATAACTAGAGGATGACTTCGGAAGATTAGAGACTCTGTGATGTCAAGCATAAGTGTTTTGCAAGTGTCGTACACTAACACTGTTTGACATATCAAGTTTTGTGATATACATCCCAAACATACATAAAACTGGTTCGCACATCAGATTGGCCTTGCAATCACGCCAAAAGAAAGTAAAAGAACCATTAAGTTCATCATACACGAAAGTAGCATTAAGTTCATACACGAGCAGCATTGTATTGTGTAAAGAAGAACAGACACAGCTTAATGACCAGGATTAGGGAACGGCAGGGGGAGGCATGCGGGGCGACTGCGGGTACTCAGCCAACAGGGTGGCTTCTTCTTCCTCCAAACCATCCTTCTTGCTTGCCCTCATCACCTCGATGCGTCCGCGACGCCTATAGTAGTCCTCCATCTTCGTTTTCACTTCCATGGTGGCCACCACCTGTAGCTCAGTACTGGCTGCATGGGCCTCCCAATAGGGCAATCTGGACTTCAGACGGGACACCCTTTCCTCAAGGGACTCGTACACCCCATGGATATCCTCGTAGGTCCGCCTCCAATTCGGCGGGGGTGGCGGCGTTCCGACCCAAGGCCCGCCATCGGCGCTCGCCTGCAATTGTCCGACGACGTCGGATGGTACTGGATACATACACACGTATTTGAACGAAATAATATATCGATCAGAATGGACATAATTTTTTAGTCCACCCAATTCGATAAAAGAGCATGAGGTTTATATATGTCTAGTGGAAAACCTGGACCGGAAGATGAGGGGCCGCTCGATGATCCTGCCACCTTCGTATATATTCCTGGATAGTTCATCTCCAGTAGCATCTCTGATCTCCCCAAATTCCACCTACGTTTCTTCACTTCATCTTGCTCGCTATGTAGCTTCCTCAGTTGACGCTCGGCGTTCTTAATCCGTAACATGCACTTTTGTGTTTTCGAGGTTAAATCTATTTCCGCCTGGAGAGAGGGCGGCCCTAGGTCGTCGTCACCGGCTCCTGTTGCATCTAAAACATCAAAGCGATCCATCAAGACAGACTTCTATATGTTGTGGGAGAGAAACTGGTTTTGGGGGAGTTGAATGATCGTGAACGGGGAATGGGAGAGAGAAACTGGTTTTGGGGCCGAGTGGTCTTTGAAATGGCAATAAAAGCGGTCATAAACTGACAGCTCACCGTGTTTACAAATACCGTGCATTGAACATACTGGTATACAGTGCATTGAAACCCTAGGTGTTTGTTTTTTATAATACGGTTTTTCATTATTAGCTGCTCATTGTGTGCCCTTTGTGCACATAATTTAAAAATCGTTTATAATAAGGGAGAAATAAGGGAGGAACAGAAGGTTAGTCAATCTTAAGCAACGCATGCTTTTCTCTCTTTTCGTAATTTATTTAGAAAATAATTTTGTAAAAAAAATACACGTTGCCTAATATGTTTGGATGGATGTAGGAAGTACAATTCCTATAAATTTAAATCCCATGTACGTTTAACTCTCTGGAATTACAATTCATGGGGAATAAAATACATGTTTGGTCGATTGTTTAATTTCACAGGAATACAACTACGGAGTAGTGTGTTTTGTTTGGTGCACAAAGGGCAGTTTGTAGGAATTTAAATAAACTTACAATTATAGTCTTAAACCACTCCCTATGTTTTTGCATGCAATTCCTATGATATGGAGGAATTTAAAATTGCGTGTTTTTGAATCAAACCTTGTTTAGCCAAACACACACCTATATTTTGTTCAAACCTCTGGAATTAATTTTCCAATTCCCATCACAATTTTGAAAGCAACACAAACCTTGCTTGATTTAATAGTTTGGTTCATATGCTCCCGACTATCTCCCTACATGATAAAGATTTGAAAAAATTGAATCGATTTGTAACCGATAAATCAGCCCAGATTCGGATCTTAAAATCTATTCATTTAAATCCATTTCCATCCAAGGTGAGATCGAAGCACTAAACTCGATCCATGTTCGATCGGTCTTTGATTGCAGCGGCTTCCTATATGTCTCTATTCTCACGCTATTCTTGTTACAGCGAGTACAACTAACACCCTCTATCCTCTAAAGGGTACATGTATATATATAGGGTGATCAGTTTTTTAATTTTTGTCGAATGGTGATCAGTTATTTAGTAACCGCCACTTTCCTCAAAATATGTTAAATTTTGTGTTTTTGCTTGAAGTCAATATATGTGTTTTTGATCTGAAAATCTAAAAAAATTTATTCATTTTTTTGGTTGCATGAAAATATGTTTATTGAACAACGTGAGGGTGAACGTACGGTTCGAAAAAAAAGAAGAGATTGAACGTAATATATATTAACATTGTTATATTTTGTCGAATCTATCTAAACTATATATTAAAGCCGGAGAATTTCGAGCCTCCACGTTAATTCTGGCCCCACCCCATGTTAATTAAAAAATTCTCATATGTATCTTATAATTACCATATATTGATATATCAGATATATCGATAATCTATCAAAATAATATCTATATTTATAGAGTATCTAAATTATATCTATCTATACAATCTACGTTTGAAATATGACCGTTGAATACCAATACTATCATGATAGTATCCCATCATCACAACTATATACTAAAGCGGAGGTTAGATTTAATATTTAGCCCGACACGTAGTACTTCCTTATTGGACCACGTCACCCATCTTTAATAAAACAATTCAATTTATTTGATTGGTTGAAATTTCATTGTAGACCCCACATTAGATATTTTCTTATCTAACCAATTTTTTTAAAAAAAACTCTATCTAATATATTGCTTGAAATAAAACAATATGTGTTGCACAAAAAATCTAACAAAATAAAAATCTATCTAACTAATCTAACGAAAAAAAATCTATATAACTTACCAAATCTATCTAACTAATATATCCAATTCAAATATGAAATTTATAAGATATCTATACTATATATTAAAGTCGGAGAATTTCGAGCCTCCACGTTAATTCTGGCCCCACTTTATTAAGAGCTTTATATGTTTTATTTTTCCTAATTATCTAATCTTTAACTTTATCTTTTTTCTTACCCATCAAATATCTATCTTTAATGACATATTATTTATCTTTAAAATTTCTTTAATTATCTAATCTTTAATTTTATCCTCTTTCTTACTCATCTAATATCTATCTTTCAAACAGTATTATCTATCTTTAAATTTCTTTCAATAAAAGATACATATTAATTAACTTAACTTTTCAATTCCCGTTTTAATCTATTTATATATAAGAATTAATATATATTATAATTTATAGTAGATACACAAATTAACGAAAAAAATGACCATTATCCGTACATGGTACGGGTCTTCAAACTAGTAAAACATTAAATTTATAGATAAATAAATAATTAAAAAAAGATACTCCATAATAACAATTAATGAAACATGGATAATTTATTTAATTCAAGTCGTGCCCTCCCGGGCACGGGCACTGTTACTAGTAACATATTATTTCCGTTACGTACAGTGACATTGTGGCCCTAATTCGTTAAATACCACATTAGGAGTAATACCATCATGGCTCAGGGTACGTTAATTGTTTGGTTAAAAAGTAACTTCTTTATTGTCTAGGAAAAAAAATAATTTTTATATAATAAAATTTACAATTATATGTCTATTCATTAATGTTCTAATTATAACAAAAAATTAGTTTCAAATGTGAAACCTGACTACATGAGCAATAGTCGTGCATGGCACGACGGGTACCGCTAGTGTATATTAATTGGGTAGGAACAAAGGTAGAGAGTCAGAGAGCCCCCACATTAGGCGAAATTCCTGAATTTCGGAATTGAGCCGATGCTCAGCCATGTAATTGAAACTACCACATTATGCCAAAGATTATTCCTTCCTTCACTATGCATACGTATTAAAGTGAAATTAGTTGAAGACCCGTACTACGTATGGGTAAGTGCTACAGTATATTTTTTGCATGCTCATATAAACTATATCAAGGTTATTTAATAACTAAAGATATAAATTATATGAACTGTGTGTAAAAGATAATTTTTCATACTCATATTTATTGGTACATTAAAAGATACGGATCGGAGTACAAATTATTGTTGATAGTTGTACGAGATAATATTGTGGAAGATCTTTATTGGATCATATCTTAATTGGTTAATAATTCTATACAAACTTTATTGGATAAGACCTAAAAGATACATAAATTATATGAGATGATTGATCTCTTGATAAGGAAAAATATGCATATAGCTTCTAGCTAACATAATTTTCCTGCCGAAAATGTGATCCAATTATAGTACACTTCTAATAATTTTTGGGTTAATATTTGTAGTTTGTTAATAATTGCTAAAATCAAAACATCATTTTATTGAACGTTAAGTGATGAGGTGTCGCACAATCAAAAAAATATATGTCAGCATGTTTTTTTTTTTGGGTGAGACATGTCAGCATATATTAGTCTCACCTCAAGTTCAGAACGACACCATATATTCACCCGAAACAATGTTTTATAACCACATATTTTATAAATAATTTAATCTAACTTCAAATGTGGGGAAAATCAACTAGGGGGCACACTCAATTTGGTTTCTATTGTGCAGAAAACCACGGCTTTCAGTTCTCGCAAGCACTGTTCCGTTCATTCTGAAACTGGGTCGAAATGGACCGGGTGATTCCCGCGCAGTTCCGTCGTACAATATAGATGGGCACCAGAATGTAAATAAATCGGTGAGGATATGGCCAAGAGTATGTACTCTCCCAAGGCTAATTGGCGTCACATTGCTATCTTAGTTGTTTTTCAATTCAATTCAATTCTCGTCTTTCAATTCATGTCCTTTAATTCATTGTCTTTCAATTCCGTCTTTTTTGTTTCGTAGTGTTCTTATTCCCTGGTTGATTCTTCATTGTTAGAGAGACTTTTCTCGTGTTTCTCATCAACAAATTCGTATCAGAGGATTTGCTTCGCTTTGTGACATGGCCCTTACACCTAAATGACGCTGACAAGCCGTCACCCATTAAGGAAACTAAAGACAAACAGCTTCAACCAAAAAAACCACAAGGAACGAAAACATCATGCCACAGCCGGCTGCCGCCATACACATGAAACAAACAACTTTCATAAATATTAAGCCTACGCGTGGATCGATCGGAAGATAACCCATTTGAAGAAGACACCTGCTGGAAACTTGAGATGGGATTAGCCATTGTAGTCGGTCTCCAGCCACTTGTGGAGCGCTCGGTGTCGGGCCCTTTTTTTCTCCGTCGCATTGCCGCGGTGTCCAATGTCCCTTGCATGCTGGAGGAGGTCCGGCAACGGCCAGGTGTGCTTCTTCTTGCCGTGACAGAAGGGGCAGGTGAGGGCTCCGTTACGCTTGACGACCTTGATCTTGGTCGACACAATTTTCTGGTACACCTTATCTTCAAACTCCTCCACTTCATCCCCGCTAATGTCGCCGTATGAACTTGACGAAGAAGACATGATGGCTGGAAATACAGACATGAATCAAGTGTAAAACTCATTGACGATATTGCATGTAAGTACTCGCATGTGTTTGTAAAGTATTGAATCATACATTGGTTAGATCGGCGTGGAAGATGAAGCCTCCAAGATGACCGCCGGACTGATGCTGAAACGCAGGGGTAGATGTTTGAGTGCGGCTAGGGTTTTTGAGAGAGTGGTGATGAGAACAGGGGGAGTTAGAGGGGGTATTTATGGGGAGTGTGAGTGTGACAGTGTGTACATGCACTTGTTGCTACTAAAATAAGCCATTTCTTAGGTGACCTGTCCCATTGTTTCGTCCTCTTTCTCATACGTCATGTTTCTCTACTCTGGAAAGGAAAAGTGATCTTTCACTATCGATCCCATGTGGTCATTTAATGCCCTTCGACTTGAGCCGACGAAACAATATCAATTTAGCCATTTAATGTTCATCTGTCCATCAATCGATATCGACCCCTGTCTAAAAGCTCCCATTGCGAGTGCTCGTTATTAAATGAGATTATGCAAACTTGTTTTCAAATTTGTATTTCATAATTAAATGCTTAACTCGGAATCAATGTCCTTTTCAAGTTGTGTTTCATAAATGCTTCACACTGACAATGCATGGCTCGTTGTATGTAAATTTAAAATTTATTTTAAATTGACCGTAACCTAAAATCATATTGTTACGAACTTTGATAAAATGGTTCATCTTGTGCTAGCATTCTGAATGAGGTCGAGTCGGTTCAGTATTAAGCATTGGATTGTATCGAGTTGGGTTTGGTAGTCATGAGCAACCGGTGAAGTCGGTCTGATCTTTGCGGGTTTTATGACGAGTCGGGTGAAATTAGCGGTTCAAGGACGCCAAGTTTTTTGATTACTAACTAATAACACCTTACAATATATTATGTTATGCTGTTAAATACTGAGAAAATCATTTTAATTTTAGGAACACCGTACTTTTAATTAGTTTTTACTACTACAGATTCAATCATAGTAACGCATTTCAAGTTTCAAGGAAAGCGATATCGACACAATTTGCATTGATCTTCAATACAGGATCTGGTCGATCAAATTGTGCTTAATCGATAAAGAATATTTCTACTTAAATGTAAAAAAATAAAGTTTGCAAAGCGTATTTGTTTTTAGGTCTTACAGAAAACTACGCCCTCATGGCAACCACGAAGAGTCGTCGTCGTCGTCCTCGAGTTCTAAAGTCATGGTCAAGACACAATCTTCCCGAGGAGCTATGGCCGGAAATCCTATCTCGACTTCCCGCTAAATCACTTCTCCGATTTCGCTCCGTCTCCAAGTCATGGAAGTCCATGATCGACGACCCCGATTTCGCCCGCTTACACCTCAATCGCTTCAACAACGGCCCTCAATCATCCCGCCTCTTCTTCCTATCAGAAAAGTCAGCCATATGCCGAGAATGCGTGGTCAAGGAAAGCAAAACCCTAAGAACGATTCGCAACCTTGGCTTCCTCCAAACCGACCTACACTCGGTCAATATCCTCAGAGCCACTCCCGATCGTAATGCAAGGTACGGACGTGTAAGGATGTGGTCTATTCTTTCATCGATTGACGGATTGTTCTTGTTGCATACTAGAGTTCTAAGATCCGATTTGTTGTACTTGTGGAACCCCTCGATTAAGAAAACCCTAGCTCTTCCCCCTCTTGAAACCTCCCAAATATCGAGGTACATTGACTTTGGGTTAGGGTTTGACCCATCGATTGGGGATTACAAGTGTGTCAGATTCGGCGCCTTGTCAGCATCGGGCAACTTGAGAATCGCTGCAATTTACACTCTAGGGACGAATTCGTGGAAGACAATTGAATTTCAAGGCGATGTGGTCCGAAATGTAAGTTTCACTAATTGGAAGAGAATTGTTCCCTTTGACGGTGCTCTGTATGCCCTTGCAGAAGATACGTATGGTTCAGTGAAACTGGTTTCATTTGATTTGAAGAGAGAGGTGTTTGCTTCCATGGAATTGCCTGTAGTTTATCATGATCTCCGTGACCAGGCGCTCACAATGGTGTATGATGATGGTGGTTGTGGGTGCTCACTTGGTGTGGTCAATTTCAGTGTACCCGAAGGATCTATATGAATCTTGCAGAGGTTCGGAGACGATATTAAGTCGTGGAGCTGGGTGCGATGCTACACCTTTGTTATAACCCCTCAAATCGGTAGTCCCTTTGAGTTTCTGCAGTTTCTCTGCATGACCAAGAATCGTGAGATGCTGTTGACCTGGGCTCCCTTGTGCAGTCGTAATAGTGTGATATGTTACGACCTCGAAACTCAACAAGAAAAGATGTTGCTGGAGAAGAATTGGAAGCCTTTATGTGGGGGTGATGTGTTTCCGTACGTGGAGAGTTTGATATTATTGCATCATTAGGTAAGTTTTTGCGCCAATCACGTCTAGGCCGGGAACCTATGAATTGGTCTGTTTTGATGCCTTGTGTGCATACTTGTTGAACTTTATCATATTTGCGTTTAGTAGGGGACCTATGAATTGGTCTGTTTTGATGCCTCGTGCATACTTGTTGAACTTTATCATATTTTCTGTTGCTTCTAGTTTTGCATTCTATTGTTTGCCAACAAACTTTATTGGGGAGCTTTGGGTGATCAAGCACGGCATTACGTTTGCTAAGGATCGGGGTTATCCTCATGTTGTGATTCAATCTGACTCTTCGGTGGCCTGCTCAGCGATTCAAGGCGCCAATCACTCTTATAGGCGGGACAACCAGCTGGTGTCCCAATGCCGCAGAGCTATAGCGGAGTTCCCGGGCCAGATCCGTATTCAGCATATTAGGAGAACGGCCAATGTTGTGGCAGACGAGCTTGCAAATTTGTCTCTTAGTTTTAATGTTTCTTTTCAGCATTTTGATTCCTTTCCTAGTAGTAGTATTGAGCGTCTTATTGATGCGGAGCTTGTACCCCTCTCGGGGGGAGACTAATCTTTTCCTAAGTTAATCGCAGGGGTTTTCCCGTTTTTCGACCAAAAAAAAACAAACTTTATTGGGGTGCCTTCATTCATATAAGTAGAAACTTACCTAATGCACGGTTAATGGACAGTCCAAACTGGAACATTACTGTTACCGGTGCAGTGCACGGTTAATGGACAATCCAGTTTGGAACGTGGAATGAGGGACAGGATCAAAGTTCTACGACTACGACAACTATGCCACATTTGTTTAGTTCATCCTTGACATAATCCACGCCAAAAAACATTACACAACAACACAAACCAAGACTTGTTTTTCTACTAGTCCAACCTCCATCTTCGTAGGTTGAACAGGGAACAGAAAAACTTGGCTTCCAATTCACAAAGACAGAGCAGGCAAGATCCTGCATCGACCGCGTCGCGTACCAAAAAAACACTGACACTGAACGGGTTCCCCATACGGCACGGACACTGTCTTGGTTCGGGGTGCATAAACCGTTTTGGAAATTTGAACCGTGAGGCGACTCTAGCCAGAGGCGGCGTGTTGTGTAAGAAGCGGACGAATTCGAGACGGCACTCCATGATGCCAGTGCCGGCTGAATCCCTTACGGCACGGATCGTATTCATAGCCCTCTCGACCTGGTCCTGGTCCTGTTCTGAGGAGCAGAGCAGCACCACGGCAAGCACATAAGCAGCTGGGGTGTGCCCTAGCGAAGCCGATTTCTCCAGGCACTCTAGACCGTAGGGTTCATCTGTGCCCCCGAAATACCTGATCTGTGGTCGCAATGGGTCGCAACATTCCTGGGTAAGCAAATGTTCCATAACATTTCATGACAAAATTGTGCAATACCACAGATTGACTTACTAAGCCTTGGCCGTATAAAGCACCAGGGTTCCCGCTATCCGCACACAGTTCGAGGAATGCATACGCGGCTTCCCGGTGATCCTCCTCTTTGAACCGTCGCGTGTAGATGTCCTTTGTTGGCGCCTGCCGGAGAACCAGGGGGTCCTGCCCGCATCGGTTGAAGGCCTTGCAACTACGAGAGGGATCTGTGTGGTATGAACCGAGTACATTCCGGCCAATAGGTGAAACCAAACAAATATAAGGCACTTGGATTTACCTCTGCCTGCAGTTGAACAGATCTCGCAGAGAATAAGATGCCACCCTCGAAGCGATGTCGATGATGACCTCGTCTGGCAACATACCTATCTCACATCTCACTGGCCGCACTGCTCTGTCGTTCCCCATCGTCGTCCGGGTGGTTGGAGTTTGTTTTGACACAAGAAGGACAAGGAAAAATAGACCCTCGATGGGGAATTTGGACGGAAATTAGCCCTCGATTGGGAATCTGGTCGGAAATTAGCCCTCGATTCTCTTTTGGTCGCAAATACGGCCTGGCTTGAGCATCCGCTATGGAAAGAGTGGGAGGATTTCTTAACTCCAAAAGAAAAACATAAGGACCAGAATAAAAAACTAACACATTCAGAAAGTTGGGCAGAAGAAATTGCAACCACAAAATTTGAAAATAAGTACGCCCTTGAATAGTGAAACAAATACCGCCTTACTTTTAAATCAAATACAGTAATTAGGTTCCCTTTTTCCCTTAAAGTTATGTGGGAAAAAGGGAACTTAATGACACTTATTGTATGCAACTACTATATTCTTATATCGTGTTTTTATTCTTTAAAGTACACATATTGGTTAGTTTAAACAACTATTATGACTTCATTGTTTTAGGAGTATTAATTTTAAAAAGAACAGCCAATTGAAAACATCAAATAGGTGTGTTTTTAAATGGGTTTCGCACTTGAATTATAAAGGACTTATTAAATTATAATGAACACCCATGAGAGTAACTCAATCTTATGTTTCTTTGTCAGCACAAAATTTTGAGTTTACTTTTCAATTTTGTTTTGTCTTTTGAAACATAACAATTTTGATTTACTCTGAACAAACTCAATCAAGGAGCACATATGCAAGCATATTGAATTATTTGACGTTACTACTAGCTACAATATGGAAGACGCAGTTAATAAGTCCGTACTTTTACTTAACATTGCACAAAAATCAAACCAATTCTACTTAAAACCAAGTCCGAATAATTGTGAGCACTTTGTTTGACACAAGGTGTTATCTGCTTCGTTTACTTCATTCTGCGTAAATTGTCACACATTTCATGTATATTTGTTGTACCTGTTCAATTAACCACGGTTGATCTCATCATGACATGTTACTTCTCACCAAACGCAAAGACAATCCTCAGCTCACTATGTTACTATTAGTAGTGCAATGCACGGTTAAGGAACCATCCCATATTTCTACTTTGTGTCACGTGCAACGAGTGACAGCCGGACAGTCCCATTCCATTTTCTCCTACGTGACAACAAGTGAAATAGAAAATTAGAAATCGGAGCAGGTATACAACCATAATCTATCCTAGCAATTTCAAACATGATGAAGCCTAGATATATGCATTGTAACATGATGAACATTACATTACAACAACATTCACATTTCATAACAAAATTACTTGGAAAGGAAAGGTTAACCTACGGTTCAGAGTGCCTCGAGGCAATCAATTTACACATGAAAGATTAAAAACAAAATATCATCAAGCCTCATTCAAAAGTACTTCAAAGTTAATCGGAAGACAATCAAATTAAAACCCTTCAAAACCACCACAACCGTAGCACCATTCCAATTATAAACCCTAGCCTTCGAAACCACCACCACCATAGCACCATTCCAATTTCACCTACGTGACAGCGAATGAAATAGCAAATTAGAAATCTGAGCAATTTCAACCATAATCAAGCCTAGCAATTTCCACCATATTCAATCCTAGCAATTTCAAGTACATTATCTAGCCTAGCAATTTCAAGTACATTATCTAGCCTAGCAATTTCAACCTTAATCTAGCCTAGATATATGCATTGTAACGTGATGAACATTACATTACAACAACATTCACATTTCATAACAAAATGACTTGGAATGAAAAGGTTAATATTGTGTAGAGTGATCCAACCGTTTGATTTGCACATGGTATATCTGTCTGGCGGGATTATACAACTTGAACTCCAATCGATCGTTCACTCGAAGACTGTTCATTGCAGCGAACTTCATCCATCCGTATCCCAACTGAGGCGACCCGCCCCTATACGTATTGAAGTGGTAATAAACCTCAAACGGTCCACATTGAGTTCTGAGTTCCATGCTCATGCTCTTGCACGTGATCCAGTTCCTATTCTCTGCAGGTAAGAATCGTCTTGCAAAATCCGTCGGGATAGTCTGCAACAAGGAGTTGCCAACACAAATCAAATTCGATTATTAATAGTAGTAATGTGTTTGGATTATGTGTACTGAATTTAGGACTACCACATGACTTACAATTCCATAGTGGCCGATAAGATTGTTGGCTCGGACTGTAACGGTGAATTTTGGTGTGTTATCGACGTCGGATTTGGAGCCGTCGGACTCGGAGACACTCTCATCTTGACAACTGCAGTAGGAGATTACATCACGTCCGTCCGACTCATAATCTTCCAACTCTCCTACTTCATCACTGTTAAGAGTGGCCGAACCTTCTTCTTCATCATCAGTGGCCGAATCAGGGTATCTTTTGTTAGATTCATATCCTTGCCACCCGACTGAAACCTCTATATCATATCCGCCAAAATCGGAATCCAGGCCGCGCATGAATGAATAACCCGCAACAGATGGCTCCGGTTGTGCCGACGGATGACTCTTTTCACTCTTATCACTTGAATCTGTCGTTAACAACAACGATAAACACACAACACATTAGGATTAGCATAACTCCAATTTCCAAAAAACCCTAAACAAAATCAAGAAACCCTAAACAACATGAAGAATCCCTAAACAAAACGTAATCACTAACCGGAGTGATTGAACACCTCTCTACTGTTCTCCATTTGTCTTTGAAACCTACCATCAAAGAACAAGGTAACGAAATTAAAGCCAATTGTCACAGAATATTAAACGATAACGAAACTAAAGCCATCACAAATCTAAAACTCACCGGCGGTGTAATCTAAATTCGGGTCTCGGATGAAGAAATTGGGAATAAATTTGGAAGTAGTAAGAAGAAATTGGGAAGACGGAGGAAGGAATTGGGTGTTTAATTGTTGAGGGGTTTGACGGCAAGGGGAGTGTAAGAGCACCCACATTGGTGAGAGACGTCCATTCACCCTTAATATAATGTTATTTTTTATAGTTATTTTTTTGGTGGGTTTTATTTTGAGGGACTTCATGGGTCTCTCAACATTAAAATAATGCCATTCTCCGTATTTTGGGCCTCTGGCCTTCAGCCATCAAACAAAGGCCCACCAAACATTATCAAGTTAAACCATATGGCTTTTTTGTATGTTAAAACAGGTGATACTTTCGACCAAAAAAAAACAGATGATACTATATTCTACGACATTGGAGAATAACGCACCTACATGTGCAATGCATACCCCAGGGACTGCTCTTTGTTTGAAATATCGGTTGGATTAAACCTCCATTTCTTAACAGCATCGACAATATCGCTTATGCGTAGGCCTGACATGAGATACTGTTCACAGTGCCTGACTTCATGGACAGTCCAAACTCGAACGTTACTGTTACTGGTGCAATGCACGGTTAATGGACAATCCAATCTGGAACGTGGGATGAGGGACAGAATCAAAGTTCTGCGAGTACGACAATAAGGGACAGAGTTGGGAACAAGTATAGCAAGGCCTAAATGATTCAGAAATGGAACTTATCGTGCTAAGCACACGCATACCAAAAGCAAGGTCAGGACGAGTACCCATTTTCCTAATTTCCTGGCTATGCAATACTTTTGTTTTACATGACGTTTTGTCGACTACATTTCTCTTATGATGATGTACTGTGCGATGGGCTGCAAGCCCACCATGTCACTCTGCGACCCTCGAGGTACATGACGGTACTGGGGAAGGTGGGAATACTCTAGTACAGATGATTTCAGTGGGGGCCTTAAAACGAGGTGCATGCGAGCGGGTTTCAGTGATATGGGTCCTACCTATAAGCCGCACCATACATGAGATCCTTGACTCGAAGATAATTACTTCTTGAATTGCATCAATCTTATTTCCCGTGCGCAACCATCTCAACAAAATGACCAAACAAAGCATAACATAATTAAACAAAATTTTACAAACAAAGCATAGAATAGCATAGTTAAACAAAAAATTACACAAGTGGAGCAGGTCCAAAATTCAGGTCATACAAGTTCACCAGAGATACCAACAGTTCACCAAGCAAACCATAGAATTAAATCAGAGATACACCAACGGTAGGGTTCACACATACCCAAAACAAGTTCACTAGAGTCTAGAAAGAGGCATAAAATCACACACATAATTAGGGAAAACAAGATCAACCGAGATTACTCCGAGTCATAGTCGGCCCCATAGACCTCCTCCCACTTTGCAACCTATGAGCGCTCAACATCCATCCTCTTGAACTTGTTTGTAGCCTCCCCGGCAACCTAACATAGAATCACATTAGAGTTGCATAAATAAGACAACCTAAACCGAACCTACCAAAGTAAAGTTTCTTTCCAAAAAGGTTACCTGAATGGCGTTTTCCCACCACTGGTCATCACCCACGACCTTCCCGGTCTCTTGGTCCCCCCTAACCTGGATCCCACTTTTCCTCAGAATCTCATACTCCCTCCACCTTTTCTCGTTGTAGTCAAACCTGTTCTGCAGCACTTTGGGCGCAAGAGCGTGTCCACTCCGCTCATAATACATATGCGCCAAATACAGCCAATTTGGGTGCGAGTTCTGTCCCATGAACCTCCTCCACTCTAAATAGCAGTCATAGAACTCCTCATCCTGAGCTGCCTCCCAGTGGAATTGCCCTGCTGCCATCTTTGTCTATTTCACAAAAGAATTTCGGGCAAACAATATTTTAGGGTATGCAAATGTAGTGATGAATGGTGATGAAATAAGAATTATCCCTAAAAATGCAAACCTCAACACCTCCGGGTAAAACAAGTTGTCGCTGTACTTGCTGAGTCCTTCACATCCACTAAAACCCTTTTGTAGACCAACAACTGCAGCAATGAATTCAGACACACCAAAATGCATAGTTTAAAAAATGCATGGAAACAGGCTGCAATAAATTAAAGTAACTTCAACGTTACTGAACTATAAATGCATGCAAACTGTTTCAAAGATTGAACTGTGTAGGCTGAGACAATGGCATGCAAATGTTGACCGAAACACCAAAGCAGAAATATCTGCATAATACTGTTCAATTATAGAAATAGCATGCAACTGTAGGCTGAGACGATAAAGCAGCAATAAATGCATAGTACTCAGTCAACGTGGGGTCCAACCCTTTTAAATCTGCAAGCATAATCTTGAATGGAGAACCATAACTTCTTCATTGAACCAAGCATTTTATCACCAACAGTAGCAACATCTAAAAGCGAAAAGCTTCTACAAATGTTTGTGGATATTGAAAACCATCAGTGCAATAATAAGCTGTGGATTGTTCCTATGTTGACTGAAAAAGGTCTTCATTCATAAATTAAAGGTTTTTGCAAACTGTTAAACTGCCATGTCTCGGGGAAAAAAACATTGTTCACAACACAGCTCAAAACGGCCATGAATGAGGAAAAAACACTGCCATGAACACAAAATAAAAGATACATCTCGACACAATTTGTGCAAAATGAGTGGAATTGAGCAAATAAAGAATGGAAAGCATCAACCCACAACACAACATGGAAATCATAAACACATTTCTGACTTCTGAGCAAATAAAAAATGGTCAAAAGTTTGAGACATTTCTCTATGCATGGAAAGGATCAACACATTTATAAATACTTTGAATTCTGTCAAAGGGAAAATAAATCCAGTCAAAGGGAAAATAAATACTTTGAATTCTGTCAAAGGGAAAATAAATCCAGCTTCTATGGGCAGGTTAGAACCCGCACAGATACATATTTTGAATTTTGAAAAAAACGGCTCCTATGGACAGATTCTTAACCCGTCCAAGTTAGGGTTTTTGAACGGCTCCTATGGACAGATTCTGAACCCGTCAATAAATCCAGTTATTCCACCGACAGATTTCGGCTTTTAATGCGGCCTCGTGCGTTTCACTATTCACTTTTCAATTGTTAATTCATCCCACGAACCCGTCCATAAATCCAGTTATGCCGCGACAGATCTCGTACATTTCACTATTCGTAACCCGTTCATGAACGGATTCGTAACCCGTCCATATGCCGGTTACAAATCCTCTTGAACGGATTCGTAACCTGTCCATCTGCCGGTCACATCGTCTATAAACTTACAATTACATATATTACTAGTATGATTAATCTCACATATTCAACTAGCAAACGCCTCACAAGAAGTCCTCAGGTACTTGACGAGTTGAACCATCATAAAGGTCTTCATGGCACATTACGAGTTCAACCATTGTGCAAGACTTCATGGTATAAGACGAATTCAACCATCGTGCAAGACTTCAAGGTATAAGACGAGTTCAACCTTGTAAAGCACTTCATGGTTCATGGCGGGTTGAACCATCATCAAGATCAATATAAAACATAAGAGGTCCTATAACCTAGTGGCTAGCGCTTAACGGTGAAGTTCTTCATGATTGATATAAGTTATATGTGGCATCTGATTTGTAACTTAATTAGATTTTTTTATGTTTTAAATGATAAAACGTTGAATTGTTGTAAAAAGGGATATAATTATTTCAAAAAAATCCAGAAAAACGCCCATTAAGGTAAAACCCCCATGTACTAGTCCAGAAACCGTCCATAGGGTTTAAGGTTTAGGGCTCAGGGTATGTGAAATGCCCTATGGACGAATCCGTAACTCGTTCATGGGAAATTTTAAAACCCGCCCCTTTGATGCCGCCGCTAGACCACCATCCGGTCCATCGCTGCTGCCCACCGCTGCATCTCCCTCCCCGCTCCCCACAGCCGCTCGGTTACCCTCCACACTCCCCACCGCCGCACCTCCCTCCCTGCTCCGGACCACCGCCCCTCCCCGCTCCTCTACGATACTGGACCCGTCGAGATTGTCGTCCTCTACCGACGACCCTTGAACGGTTTGGAGACCCGGCGACCCTTGAACGGTTTGGAGACCCGTTGAACAAGCTTGTGCGGGATCCACACCGGTCGAAAATTGGGCGGTTGCAACCTCCTCCGAGCCACCCGGAACCGCGGCCGCCGTCGAGACTCGGCCTTCCTCCTCCTCTCTCGCTCGATCCATGGACGGCGGATGAATGACGATGAATGACAATGTTGTTGAATGACGATGAATGAGGCGGATGAATGAAGGCGAATGAATTTTGAGGGTTATAAAACTTATGAACGGGTTCTAAAACTGTCCATAGTTTTTACCTAAAGAGTCAAAAGTATGGACGGGTTGTAAAACTGTCCATACTTGTACGGGTTCTAAACCTGTCCAAAACTCGTCCAGGCAAATTCCGGTCCGTATCTACATTTCCTAAACCCGCACACGGGACCGGGTTTTTTCTCAAATTATGGACGGGTTCTGAATCTGTCCATATTAAATCCGGTTTTTTTGAAATATCATGTACGGGTTCTGAATCTGTCCATATGAGGGTGCGCAACCGAAATTTCGGAGTGCGCAAAATTTCGCCAACTTATAATGAATCCGATTTTCTTTTCTAAGCCGTTGGCAGGCGCTCCTCAAGATCCCGCAAATCTCGCCCTCGCAGTCGCAGTTATGGATTTGAACGTTGAGATTAGCTCGTTGCTACAGTCTTGATCGAGCCCGTCGTTAATGATGGGCGAAATTAGCGGGGCCTTCTACCGGCGTGTGTTGAAGACCTGAGATGGGCCTCTTTGCGTGCGTCCCAGTGGGCTTGAATTTTGGATGGCCCAACAATACCCCCTCAAAAAGCCCAAGGAAATTCCCGCTGGCGGTTTCCTAGGGTTTTTGAATTTTTTCAAACTCCTTTTGGGAAGTTGTAGCAGATTTGATATCGCGTCCCATCACTCCTCTATTTAAGAATCGTGATGATGTTCTGCAACCCTCAACTGCTCTATTCTTCTCCCAAGGTACGTTCTTTCCTCTTGTTTCTTTTTCATCGCTTTTTCTTCAAACGGTTTCCATGGCCTCTTCCAACCTCTGTTGCCGGAAGAGCGCTTTGGCCCCTGCTTTTTCCTCTTCAAACATCCTTGCTTCCGTTCACCAAAAGAGTTCATCTTTCCAAGCACCGCATCCCGTATATTTCGTTGTTTCTCCTGAAATAATTATCCTGCGCACGTATTTGAGCCGATTTAGGGATTAGACATAACACAGTCGAATACCTCTTCAGGGAATCGAGTGCACATATATGGTTCAACTCACCATTCCCTGGACGTGTAAAGCAGCGGGGTTCCCGCTCGCCACACAGAGGTCCAAAAACGCGTATGCAGCTTCCCGGTCCGCCTGATGTCGAAAATATCTGAACTGGGATACATCAACTGTCGCACGGCGGAGTACCATAGACTCCCGGCCGAGTCGATTGAAGTCCTTACAACTGCACGCGGAAAGGATTGGTGTTTTACAATCTATGTACACAAACAACGTTCAAAAAAATAATGTCAATGACAATGGTAATCAGGGTTGTAGACATTCACCTTAGTCTACATCTAAACAGATCTGTAATAGAACACGACGCCACCCTCAAAAGGATTTCGATCACTACATCGGCCGGTACGCTTCCTATAATACACGGTTGTTTCCGTTGCACTGTCACGATTCCCGACATTCCTGCGTACTTGGATTTTGGTTTGACGTTATTAGAGTATGGAGGGTTGGTGGTAAAGGGTGCGTGGTTTATGTAGGATCAACTTGGGCATGTCAACCGCGCAATCACTGGAATAACCGTGGACGTTTCACAACGCTTGAGTTCCATGAAGTCGAACTCATTAAGGGTAGTGCGCGTAGACATAATTTAGTTCGCTAATTTTGTTGCGATTCTATATATTGTTTTGCTAAAATAAACGGGGCAAGTCGTAGTTTACGGGATAATTTATACTTTTGGGTGATTTCAAATCACTTCATTAAGGGATGATATCTCAAGGGGATTAATCTTTTTTTTTTATCAAGGGGATCTTCATACGCAAATCACTTCATTACGCTCAAATTAATTGTTTTCCTTTCCAAGCGGTTAATATTCACAGTGTGCAATTAAAATTGTAACTTAGTATAAATTTTCACATGGAGTCTTTTCAAATTAATTGTTTCCATTTTCAAATCGATTCTTTCCTAGCGGTTAATGTTCAGCTCAAACTCATAAAATTATTAAACAAACATCGTTTTAATACAACTTGTAGCGAAAATATTGAATTACTTTTGTTTTGAAACAAACATCGTTTTACTACAACTTGTGACAATTTCTTTCATCATTTTTTTTTGGAAGGTGAAAATTAGTTTTGTAGGGATTACTCTTTATAATTTTATAGACATTTTGCAGGAAATTTAAATCGAAGGCATATGGTTAGCTCTTTAGGCTTTGCATTCTCGGTCAAAAAAGAAAAAATGACAAGGCGTTGCATTCAAGTTACAATATTATAAAATGAATATGTATGTATAAAATAAGACACAGTAGCATGCATTCATAATCAATTATAAATAAAAAACAAAAAGTATAGTGGAAAAGCAAAGAAAAACCGACTTAACATATATGTTGGCAATAGAAGTAACGGGTTCCCTGATGCCAACCAAAGAGTAACGGGTTCCCATAATCTTTTTTGTAACGGGTACACTCTTTTCCTTTTAGGGTTTTAGTTTCTGTTTTTGGTATCCTTATCATGTGCCTGTAGGACACACAATAGAAAAACCGACCATCCGCAACCATGCTTCCCCTACAGTACCATGCACCCTCACTTTTTCAATTTCTCTCTCTGCCACATCATCAATGCACCTCATTTCAATTTTCACCCACATCCATGCATCCCATTAATTCATACTTTTATCATTCCCAATACTTTTCTCTCTCTTCATTCATAATTACACACATACCATATTTTCTAATACAAATTATATAAAATAATGTAATTAACTACTAATTACGGATTTTAAACGCTCAAAAAACATAGCTATGAACTTTACTCTTGATCGAATTCCCTACCCGGAAAGGTATAATAATAGTCATTCCGACTTAAAATGTCCATTTTACGCAAGATACGATCCGATTCCCGCAACATACAACCCGATTATATATAAATATTTTTATATTTAACTAAACATATTCAATATTGGTGTCTATGGATAGAGGGGAAAAAATTATGAATTGTGGTATAATTTGTTATTTTTTTTAATATGTATAAATAGCTCAAATATTAAACAAATGATTCGAACAAAAATTAATTTAATTAGATGCCACGTGTCGTGCTAGCATTGGCCGAACGTGGGCCTCTTATAGAACGACACGTGGCGCTTTCATTTGTTTCTTCCATCCTCAAACGTCCACCGAGTACCGTGTTTTGTCTCAAAAATTTTTAAAACGCTGCGTTTGGACGAGATACACGCGCAACACGCGAATTTTATCCGGGAGCATACTGACATGGCAGGGGTGCATATTTTGCACCCCATTTTCTCGGGATATCCCCCATTTTATTTGTTTATATTATTTTTGTGCAATTTGCTCCTTGAATAGTAACCGTTGTGGATGGTAACATATATGTTGTTGTTTGTTATCGTTCCTTGTGTTTGCACGAGAGTGAATGAGTGTATTTCATGAGATTATGGGAACATTATAAGTAATTACTTAGTGAAAACAAATTGTATATAACGTATGCATTATGGCGAAATTTGTTGTACGTGTTTGTTCTTCCTTTATGGGCTAACATTATCTTCATTTAATGGAATTTAAAACTTTGCTTAAAAAATTTATATTTTTAATTTTACACAGATGGTTGATAGAGCGAAGTTTATAAGTAAGAAGAATCTTACAAGACATCTATAATATACTATCTTTTCTAATTCTTTTTATAAATAATGAAAAAGGGTACTAAAGTAATTTTATGGTGTGATGTCTAGTAAAAGAGGGTGATGTATATTGTATAGCACCTCCCATAAAATAAACCTTCTAAAATATTCATCCCCATGGGAAAACACGGAAAAAACCAAATTACTACTATGATTTAATCCGAATCCAATTCTTATGTGGATCCCAACTTCAGCATGTAAGCCATCCACAATAGTGAATCCAAAATCGGATCCTTAACCCCTTGAAACCTTTTTTCTCACTCCTACATCTCATTTTAAAACCCATCTTCACTTTATTCACACAACCCATAACCCTAATTCATTCTTTAAAATTCAATAACTTTTTTACTTTCTATGTAGTACAACATTTGATTTAGGTATATTTTGAATTTGTATATCGATCTTCTTAAATTGACTAGCTAGTCCATATCATTTATTTAGTGTCTTATAATATATATACTCTTTTTATGGTTTAAAACCTTATAATGTCTGAAATAACATATATTATATTTAATAATATATTTATTTCATGAATACAATTTATAAAACTCACATTGTGTGGAGTATTTATTATACTTTGTATGTAGTACTTTTTTTAAAATCAAAATATACCTTCAAGAGACAAAAACTAAAATATTTGATAAAAAGGGAATTGTAAGTCTGCACTAATTTATCTGTATTCCATCAAAATGAATTTTTGTTAAATGTGGAGTATGTAGAAGCACATTGGAGTATTGGAGAAAGCATAGTGGAAAAGCAGATTTAAAACCCCAAATTTCCAGCTCCAAATTAAGAGCCTAAAATTGAGATTTTTAAATCTTTTATACGCTAGCTTAAAACTTTAATTTTAAGGAAAAAGCCCACCATTGTGGGTGGCTTAGAATAATCTCCGGCCTGAGTAAATAAACTTTTATTAATGCCTTGCCAGATCTGAGCCAGCCCAAAGCTGTATACCATTAAACACGTCACGTCGTGACCTCACACACTGCTGCAGATAAGAATTGCTAATTTTCCAAATGTGTCTGATTTCTGTTTGAGAGGAAAGATACAGACAAAGTGAGAATAGTCATCCAAAATTAATACAGTAAATACTCCAATATCTTAGACGGTGTGCTTGTGCCTTGGGAGGATGTGGGGGCTTTGTGGATGCCGTGATCAGGGCAGAATGTATGCCACGGGATGAATTTTGAAGGAATGGGTAGAGTTCTTCTGCACAATTGCACCGCTGGAACTTGGTCTTGGTGCTTAGATCCATCACATTAAATCCCCTACATGGGCCAAATTCAACCGAACAATTATTGTCATTACTCAATATCCGAACAGATACTTAAATTTTGTTTTTAAGTGTGGTTTGGCCAATTTTTGTGATAGGTAGGGTCTGTCCATTACCAATAGTACTACTCCGTATTTTAAAGAGGTTCTTCACCAGGATTACAAACAGCTGAGAGGATACCTGGATTGGCTGCCGCGTGAGAAGACTCCCCAGTGTCCATGATCCAATTGCAGTTGTCGTTGTAGGCTGAGTCCAGAAGGGCCATTGCACTCTTTAAGCCATGTTGGTCATAGTCGGGATATGCAGGAGGGGCAGTGTACATAGCATGTTTATTGGGCCGCTGAGGTAGGCGTTGAGAAGCTCTATGGACCCCTGGACCCCAATTGGGCCAGGATATTTGATGCTGCTGTTGCATACCCGGCATCCAAGGGTTGTTGCCTCGTCCCCGACCCCTGGCACGGCCGCCGTTGTTGCCTCGTCCCCGACCCCTGCCACGTCCGCGTCCCCGGCTTATTGGGCTAGTGTTGCTGGAGTTGCCGACGCTGTTGGTGGAATTGCGAAACGTAGGCGAGTTAGGCGGAGGTGGTGTTGGTGGATTGGTAGGGGCAGCCGATGGGTGCTGCTGGGTAGAGAGTAAAGCTGGTTGTGAAGGAGCATTTTGGGATTTTCGAGACTCTTCTTCGAGGAGAAGAATGCTTCTGGTTTGTTGGAAAGTGGGAAACGGGGTTTGCCCCGGGATGAAGATGGTTGTTGTAGAGAGGTCGTTGTTCAGACCACGAATAGTTTGAAGCACAAGAGTCTCGTCGGAGACGGGATTGTCAACATCAGCTAGGTTGTCTGCCAGAGTCTTCAGTTTTTGACAATACTCACTAACCGTCATGGAACCTTGAACAAGAGTTCTAAACTGGGATTCAAGGTGAATGGCCCTCCTCTTGTTGATGTCACGGAACAATGTTTCGATGGCCAACCAGATTGAGTGAGCAGTAGAGTTTGGCTTCATTACGATATGGAAGATGTCCATTGAAATAGATAAGCAGATCCATGATAGAACAATGTGATCAAGCATGAGCCAGTTTTCATCAGTGGGATCAAAGGAGGCAGTTCCATCTACATGAGAGTTGAGAGCAAATTTTCCCAAGGTGACAAGAAACAATTCACGCCATTTGTTGTAGTTGGATGATGAGAGATCCAATGTAATGGGAATATGGGTTTTGACGCTGGCTACATGAAGGGCTTGATTTGTGGCAAGAGTTTTGAGAGAATGGATACTAGTAGGGGTTGTGGCTTGTGGTGGGAGGCCGGTGTTCTCACCGGTGTTGGCACCAGTGTTGTTGCCGGGGTTGTTGAGGGCTTTTGAGGGAGCGCTATACATCATGATAGCAGCGGAAGAAAAAATTAATGCATAGTAATGATATGTATACTAGTACATCAGGAAATATACTCCCTCTGTTTCACACTAAGAGTCGTTTTAGCACTTAAAACTTGTTTCGTATTATGTGTTGTTTTAGGTTTTCAAAGTGATTAATTAGTGGTGAGTAGTGATAATTTTTATTGGAATGTGTATTTGTTGACTAAAGTTGTTCATTCATTGGCCAAAAAATTGTAATGAGTTGTAAGATTAAGAAAAAGTTGTAAGTACAAATGAAATTACTACGGAGGAGTACAAATGAAGTTTGAGAATAAACGTAGACTAGTTTAAATGACGGCCGACGTCTAATCGACTTCTGCAGGTTTGCATGCACCCTTGGTTTGCAAGTATTTTGTTTTCTTTAATTTATTGAACTGTAATACGTACGTACACAGTAATGCAGTAGGCCATCACCCTGTGCCAGTCTGCCGTATTATCTGCCCTATTCTTCCACCTAGTCGTCGAATTGTTGCCTTGATAATTCTGTCAGATAATCCAGAGAAACTTTATCTCTTATCTCCTGTTCTCTCTCTTGCAGTAGAAAATTTTCTTCCGTATTTCTCTGCAGAAATCTGATTTTGTCAGATTTTATCTCTCACTTGTTTCTCCGTTGTGGATGCCTCTAAATCTGATTTTGTCAGACTCGGCATTCCTTTTCTTTCCCTCTCCCAGTTTTCTTTCAATAAACACCCCCGCCCGCCCGCCCGCCCCCCCCCAGTCTCATGTACCCAACTTTGTGTTTGCCAACTCTGTACAGTTTTGTGTTTGCCAAATGCACGGCCTAGGCGGAGTAGGTGCAGGTCGACGTCAAATCGACGTCTGCTGGTTGGCATGCAAAGCGCCTCAGTGTGACAGTGATGTGCAACCACAGGATTTGGATTTCTTTTATACTGAACATATTTGGTCTTCACCGTCGTTTGTCCGGCCAATTGCACTGGATACGTACGTACACTCTGTAAAGGATTTCAGGAAGCTGCTTTTAATGCAGTAGGCCACTCATCGCACCCTCTGCCAGTCTGCCCTATTCTCTGACGTGGTCTTCCACCCAGTCGTCGAATTGCAGGGTATTCTGATTTCGTTCAATATAATTGTACTTTAATTTGTTGTTACTATCTGCAGTAATGTATATACTCCGTATAATTGATGATACAAATATTACAATTACAAAAATCAACACAAGCCTTGACTATGGAAGAAGAAGTTATTATGTCCGTACTTATAAAAAACAAACAGCTAGGGTTTCAATGCACTGTATTCCAGTATGTTCAATGCACGGTATTAGTAAACACGGTGAGCTGTCAGTTTATGACTGCTTTTATTGCCATTTCAAAGACCACTCGGCCCCAAAACCAGTTTCTCTCTCCCATTCCCCGTTCACGATCATTCAACTCCCCCAAAACCAGTTTCTCTCCCCCAACATATAAAAGTCTGTCTTGATGGATCGCTTTGATGTTTTAGATGCAACAGGAGCCGGTGACGACGACCTAGGACCGCCCTCTCTCCAGGCGGAAATAGATTTAACCTCGAAAACACAAAAGTGCATGTTACGGATTAAGAACGCCGAGCGTCAACTGAGGAAGCTACATAGCGAGCAAGATGAAGTGAAGAAATGTGGGTGGAACTTGGGGAGATCAGAGATGCTACTGGAGATGAACTATCCAGGAATATATACGAAAGCGGCAGGATCATCGAGCGGCCCCTCATCTTCCGGTCCAGGTTTTCCACTAGACATATATAAACCTCATGCTCTTTTATCGAATTGGTTCCAAAAATATTATGTCCATTCCGATCGATATATTATTTTGTTCAAATACGTGTATGTATCCAGTACCATCCGACGTCGTCGGACAATTGCAGGAGACCGCCGCTGGCGGGCCTGGGGTCGTAACGCCGCCACCCCCGCCACAATGGAGGCGGACCTACGAGGATCTCCATGGGGTGTACGAGTCCCTTGAGGAAAGGGTGTCCCGTCTGAAGTCCAGATTGCCCTATTGGGAGGCCCAGGCAGCCAGTACTGAGCTACAGGTGGTGGCCACCATGGAAGTGAAAACGAAGATGGAGGACTACTATAGGCGTCGCGGACGCATCGAGGTGATGAGGGCAAGCAAGAAGGATGGTTTGGAGGAAGAAGAAGCCACCCTGTTGGCTGAGTACCCGGAGTCGCCCCGCATGCCTCCTCTGGCGTTCCCTAATCCTGGTCATTAAGCTGTGTGTACTCTTCATTACACAATATATACAATGCTGCTCGTGTATGAACTTAATGCTACTTTCGTGTATGATGAACTTAATGGTTCTTTTACTTTCTTTTGGCGTGATTGCAAGACCAATCTGATGTGCGAACGAGTTTTATGTATGTTTGGAATGTATATCACAAAACTTGATATGTCAAACACAGTTATTGTACGACACTTGCAAAGCACTTATGCTTGACATCACATATGCTTAATTCTTCCGAAGTCATCCTCTAGTAATTATATTGCATATTTCAAACGATTTGCATTTCTTGTTGTTTCGTTCGATGTTCACTGCAACTGATCATAGTAATATATTGTCTTACTTGATCACTAGTCTCAAATGTATATAGTTAATAACCACACAACAATTTTGGTGCCCATTCCACAGTCCAATTTTAACCTAATACGAAGTTTCTAGAATGACTGATTCCGACAGGATACCAAAAACCAGGTTTCAAGAATGACTTATTCCAACAGCATGTACCAAACACCAAGTTTCACCGAATGACAGAACCGGATTCCTGGCATAGAAACAAACGTACAGGCCCTTAAGAGGTAGTAAAGGGGTTACACCGGTGAACCGTTTGTATCTAGCCTAACTTTTAGCACCTTCATCTATATAACCTTTAATTGGCGCCACTTCCGCCATTAACCAATACAAACGTGATTTATACATTATTAACAGATGACATATTCTGGAAGGGTAATAAATGGAAAAAATATATACTACTCCGTATAACCACACGACATTATTTTGAAATCAAATACTTGTACTCCGTATTATTTTTATATACACCCTCTTGAGTCTTGACTATGAATTGCAACAAATTTGTATACTCCACTGTGAACTGCAAGCATTAAAATAACACTCCATATGCATGTTTATATTTTGTTTTAACGTGATAAAATGCATGCTTTGATAGGGATAGGTGTGAGTGTGTCAAATCACGCTGCATTAAATGCACCGCCTGCAAGCTGTACTTACTTTAATTGCATGTACCAGTACCGGGGCGGGAAGCTTGTTGCAGTTGCCCACTGTCGTACTTCTTTTTCATTGGCTCAACTTGTTTTTCGCTTTTAGAAGAGCATCCACTATAAAGGGATTAGGGTTTAGTATCATAAATTCATAATCATCCACAAGCAGGCATCTGCAATCAAAGGGGCAAAAAATGGACTCAATAAATGGAGCCTAATATTATAAGGGTATAGATTTATTTTGTTAACAAAATCTTAATAAGTAACGTCAAATTTAAGGACAAATTCAAATTGTGTGTCACGGGCACCGGTCAAGCGGTCAAGCGTGGCGCTATTATTCCACCATAAAAAAAATCATGTATGCTATATTTCAAATTTAAGGTATATTTGAAATGCTATATTTCAAATCTTAGCAGATGAAGTTGCTAGAGGACAAAAAAATCATGTATGCTAAATTTTTCTTCCTCCCACCATAAGGTATAACTACATAAGGTATATATTAAAATATAAATATAATTGGATTTAATTTCAAATGTGTGCATTGCATGCTTGTGTTTTTCACCCACCATACCCTATAAGGTATATATATACATGAATATAATTGGCTTTAATTTGAAATGTGTGCAATGCACGGTTTGTGTTTTATGAAAATGTTTCCAATGGCTATAATTGCCGTGCTACTTTTTTCGAGCTCGGAGTTGATATCCGAGAAGGTTTTGATGAGGCCATTGTCATATCTTTATAATGTATAATATATGTTATTTATTATGCAACCTTAGGTAATGTTTATGCATTAAATTAAAGTTAATCAGACTATATTCAACATTAGGCTCAATTTAACAAGCTTGTTATGATTTTTATAATGGTATTATTAAAGTTGTTTCTAAAAGTAAAAATGGTGGACTAGATTGTTTGTTTAGTTGTTTATAAATGGGTATGAAAGGATTTAAATAAAAAGGTAAACAATTATAGCAAACGGATGAGAATTGGTATATACTCCGTATATGGCATACCACTGTTCACAAGTTGTAAAAGACTTTTTGGGAGTTGTGTTATACGGAGTAGCATATGGTGGGAGAGCAAATATGCTATATTTGTCATTATAGCTTGAGGTCCGTCGAGTATGCATTTAGACGATCTTAGTTTCACCGCCAGCTGGGACGGACGAGACTCCGGGTGTGACTGGGCAGCTAGACGATCACGAGACTCCGGACTGGGTGCAGTCTGTTTAGTCGGTCGATGATACGATGGAGGATGCCCCGGAGACTGTTGCGCATACTATTCACTCACCCGTCAGCGCTAAGGCAGACAGCGGTCGAGCACCGACTCCCGTCTCATCTGGTGCATTTCACGAGCATCCATCACCACCACGTGAGGACGTTCCTTCGCAGTCTGCTCCCCCTCCACCTACCCCCGGAGCAGGTTCTGGTGATCCTGAGTATTGGATGCCCGGCGGACCACGCGAGCGCGTCCTCCTGGTTAGTTACGAGACACACATCGCGCGGTATATTTACGAGCTGACTCCGATGGAGCTTACTGTTGTAGTGCCGGAGGCCGAGTTTCCTCCTCCCAGACGGCATTCCAGGCGTAGGAGGCGTGGAGCTGATGCAGGGGATGAGGCGGCAGGTGATGCTCCACCAGCAGTCCCAGCTCCTGCTGCTGATCCTGATGCTCCTACACCTCCGCGTATATCAGGACGCGCTAGACGCCAGATGGAGCAAGACTTGGTATGTTTAGAATACAAACGTTTCTCGACGTTATTTATCCACTGTATGTTAGCGTTTCTGATTTGTTTTGATTGTTTTTAAACCTTCAGGCTCGTAAGATTCTGAGAGTTCACTTTCGCACTGCATACACTGCTGTGCTGGAGAGACATGTTAGCCGTGAGCCGGGTACTTGGTTCGCGATTGCAGAGCGTAGTCGTCTTCTCGGACTTCGTACTGTAGGTGCCGCTAGAGCAGTTGATTCAGCTTTGATTTCTGCTTTCGTCGAGCGGTGGTATCCAGAGACGAACTCCTTCCATTTTCCGTGGGGTGAGATGACGATCACCCTTCATGATCTGCACATGATTCTTGGATTGCCTATACATGGGAGGAGTTGCATCTCCGCGGTCACAGACATTGATATACGGGCGCGCATCGCCCAGGATCTTCTGGTTGACCTCTCTCAGGTTCAGCGATGGTACAAGACAGGCGGGATTCCAGCGAGTGACCTTGAGGAGGCACTGTTGCGCATGGTGACGAGCGCGGATAGGGATCACAGCGTCATCGCATCATATTATTTGTTTTTGCTTCATGGGTCGACTGTCCTTGTTGACAAGTCGACTTCGAAGCTAAAACATAAGTGGATGGCGCTGCTTTTTGATCACGAGACTACTGGACAGTATGCTTGGGGAGCTGGTGTTCTAGCGTACGTCTACCGCAACCTTGGACAGGCGTCCCGATCCCGAGCACGGGGGATAGCTAGCTGTGGGATTCTCCTGCGGGTATATTTCGTTCATCATGAGTTCTAAGTAGAGTCGATTGATTCACACATGGTCCGCTATTTTTGTTATAACGATTACTCTCATGTTGCAGTCTTGGATTTGGGCATACTTTCCTCACTTCATTGGTCATTATGTGACCGACCCCTTAGCTCTGGCTGATCCGCGAGCAGCTACTAGGTTTGAGAGTAGCGTGCCACATCCGATGGATCCTGGCCGCCTCGTCTGATTCGGAGGATCCTGGATACGATGAGATTCCAAGAGGTACGATCTTTTCACCGTTTTCATAAACTGTCTTTTGTGTTATTTTATATGAACAGTTAAGGTGTGTTCGGTTGCACCAGATTATTGCAAATAATGCATTATAATCTCTCATTTTGCACCGTACAGACCTTTAGCGTTGATTCTGTACAGGTTGAGTGGCTTCCATGGAAAGGGAGAGGGTTGGACTTTGATGCACCCGAGATTTCACCCATACGATTTCGGGGTGTTCTGCGTATTGTGGATATAACTGAGGCGTACCATCCCGATCGTGTCCTTCGACAGTTCGGATTGGTCCAGGGCGTACCAGAGCCGCCTATTGAGCCCGTCTACATATTGCGCGAGGATGAGTTACGGGCTTACGTGGTCATACACTCCGCCGAGCAGCTGGATAGATGGGATGCAAATCCGAGGCCATTGATCGAGTTGCAGGGCCCACAGGCCCAACACGGCTGGGATCGAGTTCCACTGCCCCTCAGACCGCGGATGATAGCACGTTGTAGGACTTGATTGAAATCACTATGTCTATCTATTGAGTTCTTTTGGTTTTGAAACAATTTCTCTATACATTAAGTCTTCAACACATTGAAGGCCATTGCCCTCACTTTTGACCAAAAAGAACAGATATATGCTCTGTGCAAGCTGTGCATTGCAGACATTGCAAATTAAAAGTGAAGCCACTTGTCAAATCCCCTAGTAATAAAATCTGATTAATGGTAACCTCACCTAATGTCCCAGTTATAAATTCCCTTAAATAAAAACATCGACATACAGTTTTATTTTCGATACAATAAGCCAAAATATGGATCAAACGCATGATTAGCTATTGGGGTAACTACTACGGTCATTTCCTAAGTTTGTTTATTTTAATATCAAAACTGTGAAGAGGATATTAACTATTACGGTAATTTCATGGTGTGCGGTATAAGATAAATGTGTGATGGTGTTGTCGAGAGTTGTTTGTCGTAAGCAATGAAAGTATAAACGCTTAATTTTAGATTGTTTTGGTTGTATAGCACCGGAAACAGGTACGGAGTATAATCTTAAAGAAATACGTACGTAACTATGTTAAAGTTTTATTGCATAGCACAAAAAATTTTATAGTCGGAAGGTTTTGGATCAAGAATGAGTGGACTGCATAATTAAGTTGCTGCACTAGCTGTAACCTGTTCTCATTTTTTTCAGTAATGCAAATTAAAATCTACATCTATCAAATTGTGGATGATCTGAACTATTTTATTTAATTAGGGAAAACACGGCCGACTATTTTAATGTATATTACATTTAATACCAACAAGGTTATTATAAATATATTTAGTTAATCAACTTTTTGTTCATGCTTCACGGCTAAGTGAAATTATCTGTAATCTGTTTGGGTATGCTAACACTTTGTGTCACGTGCATGAACGTTTGTTTTGGGTATGCTAAGACTTTAAAAACATTGTATGGTATGTCTGTTGCTGTGAATAGCTATGTTCACTCGGTACATACTCATAATATTTTCAGATATTGTCAAAATAAGTTAGGCCATACAGTATTAATGAACAACATTGTGAGTTGTTTTTGCACATGACACAAAGTGTGCCAATAGGGCCCTTGTGCCCACTTTTACATCAACATTCTATAAAACAACATGCATTCATATGCTAAGCATTACAACAACACAACCAACAACTAATTCCAACATAGTCACTTGCAATAACAAAAGGTCGACATTGTCACAAAACAGCAACTAATACAACATCAGCAAGTTCTTAGAAGTGTTTTTCATCAAAACATCGACCAATACAGCCAAAATTAAGCAACAACCACACCCTAAGATGAGCACAATATTAAACCTTGAATGAGATTTCAATCTGTCAATTGCTGCATCCTTAGCTGCAATCTGTAATTCTAGCCCTTGACATTTGCTTTCCCACTGTTTTTTTTGGGTCACAAGTCCTTTGATAATGTCTGCTGCCTTAGCCTCGTATGGGGCATCCATCCATGCAAAAAACCACACCCTCTGCAACCTGATGGTGCATATCTTGGACAGTTAGCGTACCTTCTTCCATAGTTATCGGGAGTGTGTGCAGTCGCAACTCTAGCAACCAAGTGACAATAACAGTAAAGACCGGTGCTGCCCACGTAGCTATTACTGGAAGACATCCCTGAACAATTGTGAATCCAGATTTTGATTCTAATTGCATGAAAGAGCTGAAACGAAACTAAACGCAAGAAATATCTCAAAACTGAAATGCAGAATAGGGCTCAAGCGAAACGCACCTTCGACAAACTGTACCGATAATTGAGCCCTGGATATTCGCCTCGTAGAATCGAGCCTGAAAGCGCCCTAGGATCGAGCCTGAAATCGCCCTACAATCGCACCCAAATCACCCGGAAATTTCTCCCCCAAATCTCCTTCTCACACGAACCCTAGCTTCGGTAAAATCGATTTCACTGATTTCGATTTGGGGTAAACGGCTACGGAGTATTTATTTTGAGCTAAATGGAAATCATTTGAGGTGAACCGGCCGGTCTGAAATAGAGGGGTAAAATAGGACGCCGGGCTAAGATGTGGAAATTTACCAACATCTCTTCACCTGTGTACAGGCCGAAATTAACCTCCCAGTAATATTTGGAAAAACGTTGTGGCGCCAGAGTTCAAATGCAGACTTATTAGGGATTTTTTGTGGGTCCCACTCAATTAGATTATAAAGTACATGTACCTTGACCGATGCTGGAATAAATCTATACTACCTATAGTATAAAGTGGAGACAATGTCTTCACAAAAATTTGCGCCATGTGTCATTTCAATAATAAAATAATCAGTCGGGTCCTCTTTTATACAAACTAGATAGTTAGAATCTATAATCTTATCCCGTAAAAATTGATTAAAATTTATCAAAAACTCTGAATTATCCCGAAAATTATAAATTATCACTTACCAAGAATTAGTTATAATCTTCCCATCAATATTACTAATTGATGAAACGTGATATTTAACATAAAGTAATTTTTAAACAAATCCAACTTATTTATATTATGAGTTCATTTACTATTGATAAAAAAACAGTAATCATAATACGAAGATAAATATATATGATCTTATAATTTTAACATGATCATTGACATTACATATCTATATTAAATTTGATTTATAATCACATTACCCGGACATGGTACGGGGGGTTAAACTAGTTATTTTTTACTTTTTATTCTGATTGGTGAGTTTAGAGGGAAGTTAATTCTCTTCTTAATCTATGTGCATATTCCTCTAACGTCAGGGAGTAATAATTTATAAGTGCATTAACCGGGGCGAGGAGCTTGTAGAAGAAGCCAGGCCGTATTTCAGACCAAAAGAGAATCGAGGGCTACTTTCACACCAAATTCCTACATTATCGAGGGCTAATTTCCTTGTCATTCTGTTGTCAAAACAAACTCCAAGCACCTGGACGACGATGGGGAACGGCAGAGCATTGCGGCCAGCGAGATGTGAGATAGGTATCTTGCCAGACGAGGTCATCATCGACATCGCTTCGAGGGTGGCATCTTGTTCTCTGAGAGATCTGTTCAACTGTAGGCAGAGGTAAACCCCCCAAGTGCCTTATATTTGTTTGGTTTCACCTATTGGCCGGACTGTACTCGGTTCATACCACACAGATCCCTTTTGTAGTTGCAAGCTCTTCAACCGATGCGGGCGGGACCCCCTGGTTCTCCGGCAAGCGCCATCAAAGGAGATCTACGCGCGACGGTTCGAACTGGAGGAGCACCGGGAAGCCGTGTATGCATTCCTCTGACTGTGTGCGGATAGCGGGAACCCTGGTGCTTTATATGGCCAAGGCTTGGTAAGTCAATCTGCGGTATTGCACAATTTTCTCATGAAATGTTATGGAACATTTGCTTACCCAGGAATGTTGCGACCCATTGCGACCACAGATCAGGTATTTCGGGGGCACAGATGAACCCTACGGTCTAAAGTGCCTGGAGAAATCGGCTTCGCTAGGGCACACCCCAGCTGCTTATGTGCTTGCCGTGGTGCTGCTCTGCTCCTCAGAACAGGACCAGGACCAGGTCGAGAGGGCTATGAATCTGCTCCGTGCCCTCTGGGATTCACCTGCTGCCAATATCTTCGTATGCCGTCTCGAATTCGCCCTGTTCTTGCACTACAACCCGCCTGCCCGTATAGTCGTTGCACGGTTGAAACCACCAAAATGGTCTACGCACCCCGAAGTTAGCGGACGGAGTCGGTGCAATCATCTCCCGTTCTGTAGCTGGATTTATACGCTGCGCGGCGAGTTCGAGGAAGGATCTTGCAGTCTATGTACTCTCGAATTCGAAGCCAAGTTATTCCTACATGTCCTGAGGCAACGACGAACTTGGATGTTCATTTGAAATGAACGTCTGGTTTTGTGTTATTTTGTTGTGTTTTCTGTCGTGGATCATCTCAAGGATGAACTAAACATTTAGTGGCATAGCTGTCGTGGATGCAAAACGTTGATCCTGACCCTCATTGCACGCTCCAAATTGGATAGTTCCTTAGAGCATCTCCCCTCCAAGGCCATAGGCCAAATTTTTTTACCCTACCAAATGGGGGAATATACCCATTTGATGCCAATTTACCCTAAATCTCAAAATTTTCACTCCCACCCTAGGCCAAATCATCTAGGCTAAAATTATAAATATTTAATTCCAACAGCTAGTTTTACTCTTCCGCTATGTATTTTTATGTTATTGCATTTTATTTTGTAGTACTCTTTTTTCCCAGCTTGAAATTTATTTTTCAAGTATGGTTTTTAATGAGACTATTAATAAATTAGTTTATTTACGTACAAAATAATATTTCGTATTTATATATCAAATATTAGGCTCGTATAAAATGTTGTAACGAGACCATCATAATGATATAATTTTTATTATTAAAAACATTTAAATATTATGCTTTGTATAACTTATTAATTTTATTTAAATACATATAATTAATAACAAAAATATATAAAATGGCCAAGGGCCCACCATAATTGGTGGGACCCACAAATTTGGCCTAGCAAAACAAAGGCCAAATTTGGCCTACCAAACACGGTAGGGCATTTTTTTTGATGGGGGAATGTGTATATAGCCTTGGGTGGGTTATATAGGTAGGGTATATGGGCAAATTTGCCCTATGGGGGGAGATGCTCTTAACCGTGCATTGAACTTCTATCAGTATTAGTAACATGGTGGGGATTGTATTTGCTTATTACTTTATAAAAAAAACAAGAGGAAAAACTATATCAGGCCATCACTGATCTTATGTATTATAACAATGATTGTTCTCAAATATACCTTCTTTTTGTTGAGCACTGGCCACACACTTTCCGTGGAGAAGAAACAAACAATCCAAATAAAATGTATTTTTGTTCTTTTCCCACATACTCCGTATTTCATTTTTGGTCGAACTCTTTTCCCACATAAATTCACGGGAAACAAAACAAGTTTTTTTACTTGATCAATGGAAAGAAAACAAGTAAGTAGGCCCTACTACTCTTTACTCCGTATTATTGCTGCAGTTGCCGACGGTCAAACGTCTTTTTATAGCATTTACCGGGGCGGGGAGCATAGAAGAAGCCAGGCCTTGTTTCAGAACAAAGCCAAAGAGAAGCAACGCGTAATTTCCGATTAAATTCCCCATTATCAGGCATCATTGTTATTCTATTATCAAAAAAATTACTCCAGTCGATGCAGAACGACAGAGCAGTGAGGTGCGTGATCGGTATGTTGCCAGACGAGCTCATCATCGAGATCGTATCGAGGGTGGCATCTAGTTCTCTGAAAGATCTGTTCCGCTGCAGGCAGAGGTAAATCCAATAGCCTTAAATTTGATTGGTTTTACCTACTGCAATGTACTCGGTTTGTACAACACAGATCCCTCTTTTAGTTGCAAGGTCTTCGACCGATGCGGGCAGGACTCACTGGTTCTCCGGTAGGCGCCAACACATGAGAGCCACAGGCGACGGTTCAGACAAGAGGAGCACCGGAAAGCCGCGTATGCATTCCTCCGACTCTGTGCGGAAAGCGGGAACCGTGTTGCTTTATACGGCCATGGCTTGGTAAGTTGATTCTTATGTTCACTTGATTGGCATGAAATATTATGGAATATTTTCTTACCCAGGAAAGTTGCGACTAATTGCGAACACAGCTTCAGTATTTCGGGTCCATAGATGAACCCTACGGTCTAGAGTGCCTGTAGAGATCGGCCTCGCTAGGGCACACTCCAGCTGCCTATGTGCTTGCCGTGGTGCTGCTCTGCTCCCAAGAACAGGACCATGAGGTGAGGGGTATGAATTTGCTCCGTGCCGTCAGGGATTCACCCGACGCTGGTATCATGGAATGCCGTATCGACTTCGTCCGGTTCTTATACAACACGCCGCCCTGCGACACTAAACTCGTCGCACGGTTCAAACCACCAAAATGGTCTACGCACCACGAACCAGGACGGTGTCTGTGCCGTGCGAGGAACCCGTTCAGTAGATGCAACGACGTCGATGCAGGAGCATGCTTGCTCGGTAGTTGTGAATTCGAAGCCATGCTTTTGTGTTCCCTGTTTTACCTAATAAGATGGAGGTTGTATTGAAATAAACGTATCGTTTTGTGTTATTATATTGTGTTTTCTGGCTTGGATTGAGTGAAGGGTGAGCTAATTTTTTCGTGGCATAGATGCCGTAGTTGGAGAACTTTCATCCTGTCCCTCGTTGCACGTTCCATTTTGGATATATTCGATAGTTCCTTAACCGTGCATTGCAGTACTAGTAGTAACATGATATACGCGGATTGCCTTTGCGTTTGGTCAGAAGTTACATGTGACGAGGAGATCAACCGTGGTTAATTGAACAGGTACAACAAAACCAAGCAAATAATATATGTGTGAGAATTTACATGGAATGTGTGAGAATTTACAGTGTACGATGAGAAGAAACAAAACCAAGCAAATAACACCTTCATGCAAGCAAATTGCTCATGATAATTCAGAAATGGTTTTCACTACAATTGGTTTGACTTTTGTTCAATGTTAATTAAAAGTACGGACTTATTAACTGCCTCGTCCATAGTGAAGACTTGGTTTGATTTTTGTAATGGTATGATTTGTATCGGCAATAATATATACACTAGCTAGTAGTAACGTCAAATTAAAATGGATCATCCACAACCATAAGTTGTCTTGCTGCCCATCACCTATGGAATTGTTGCAGCTTCACCAAGGCTGTTCTTGAGGATCTCCTTGATTGGCTTCAGATCACCCAACGCGTCTCCTCCATCCATGGGTGGTTTGAATGGATCATCCACAACCATAAGGGAAATAGTACTCGCTCTCGGCTGATTTCTGCCAGCTTCACAACCTTTGTTTACTTTGTCTGGAGAACTAGAAATGATGTGATTTTCAACAATGGCCGTGTCTGCCACCGAAGCTGCTCCCGCACCATCATCTCTCACCTTAGAAGTTGTCTTGCTTCTCATAAGCTATAACGTCCGTTCATGCCGGGAGGTTTTCTCTTATAAGCCTTTGGTTCTTCCTCTTTTCTTTCCCTCTGCTGTATCTTTTGGTGCTCCGAACAATGGCTGTAACTTTTGGCTGTAATTATTCCTTTTATTAATGCATTTTTACCAATTCGAAAAAAACCGTCAAATTAAAATACAATTACATTGAACCAAATCCATGATATCATATTTAAGTAGATTACAGTGGTAGAAAGATATTTAAGTAGATTTATCAAGGCGACAATTGAATATAATTGGTAGAAAGAGTACTGAAGAAGAGTTTATCAAGGCGACAATTGGACCACTGGGTGGAGGAATACGGAAGAGAATACGGTAGTCTGGCAGAGGGTGTGATGGCCTACTGCATTAAACACACTTGCACAGCACTGTCGCAATGACGTGCTTTGCACTGACACCATCAGAGGTCGATTTGACATCGGCCGTCATGTTAAACAAATTTGGGGAGATTTTAAAGGAAGGGAGGGGGAGGGCAGGGCACTCGTCCGTTTGGTTGGTTTTAATCAAAGAGAGAATCAGGCACATTTCAGTCGAATAGCTAGTGGTGGAAAGAACTGCATGTGGAAGGGAAGGGAAGGGAAGGGAAGGGAAGGTGAATCTTCTCAAATCGGTGGAATTTCGACAGAAAAGTTGCACCTAAACTAAAACGTACTGTACTACAATTGGTTTGCTTTGACCTCCCACCAAAGGAAGGATGTAAAAAAACCATCCTTTTTACTACTCCTAAATAAGAGTTTAAATATTGTTTCAACCAAAAAAAAAGAGTTTAAAGATTGTCAAGGCAATGCAAAGTTTGTAACGAATGTTGATAAGATTGAGTTACGTACTGCTCCTACTATATAAGTATAATGCCTATGTGTTACCTATAGCTTTTTTACGGCTCCTTTATATGTTTGTTACGTATAAAATCATTAACTTAATTATTTGTATACATGTTTGTTACCTATAACTACTATAGATAAAATTGAGTTAGGCCTTCGGGCATTTAGTCAAAACAGTTAAGCCTCAAAGGGTAGTACCCAGAGGTCACCGGTTCATCGCTCATGGGCAGTGCCTCAACAAAAAAAAAGATAAGATAGTTAGCCATCACATTAGTTAAATTTGTTTGAGTTTGTGTTACGTTACTTGCTTATGTGCTCCTTCACTGAGTTTGCTATAACTAAAATAAATTTGTATACGGAGTAGTTAACAATTGACTTTGCCATGAAAACAAGATACTAGGGCGCTTATAGATCCATGTCGATATCCCTTAACGTTTGCATTACCCATAAATAATCAAAATTTTATTCTGTGCACAAGAATGCAAAATCGATGATGAATGTCTTGTACGTTCTTGCAACTGATTCCAACAATCTCCAACATGTACATATTATACATGTACAAATAATATGTGATTCATCCTATGGTCGTCCCTATACCCTAAACTAAAAACTATAAGAAATGCTTCAATGACTGCTTGTATAAGTAACGGAAACTTACTAGTCAACGGTTTAGAGTCTCAACCCAACAGTTTCGACAGCAGTTGGGTCGGGTGGTAGCCGTTAACTCAGTACATATAATCCAAACACATTAGTACTATTAGTAATCGAGTTTGATTTGTGTTGGCAACTCCTTGTTGCAGACTATCCCGACGGATAGTGCACGACGATTTTATAATTCCTGTTTGTTAATTTTGGGAATTTTTACTAATTCAAAAAAAAACGTTTCTACCACAATTCGTAATATTTTCCCCTCTACCCATAGACCCCCATAATGTATATATTTAGTTAAGTGAAAATTTAATTGTACATAATTGGTTGTACCATGCGGAAATTGGGTACACGTAGAAAATGAACGTTTTAAACCGCCCCTCTTTGGCCTTTATAAGGCTTGGATTGTGCTCATTTTTGGCCACAATTCAGTAGACATATTGCCCACGAAATCCACAAAATTTCAGCCTGAGATTCAAAGGGAATCTCTCGTAGTTTACTCACGAAGTTGAGGAAGACAGCACACCGTTGTTTGTGTGTATTGTCGACTAAGGGCAAGTAAGAGGTTCGGTTTTGCCTTGCAAAGTTCAAGGACGTTATCCAAGGATAAGGAGACTTTAGACAAGTCAAGTATGGAAGGAAAAATGTCATCTTCCATGGGATTCTCTGCCACAAGAGTCAAGGACGAACCAAGTATGTGTTTACATCGAGGTTTGGGTTTGCCGCCATTCCTCGGGTTTCTCCGGAACGTTTTATCTCACAACTTATTGTTTTATGAGTAGACCCATTTAAGGGTAGCCTCGTGGGTAGACTCAATGAAGAGTAATCCCTTAGGTGTAGACTCCAACGGAGTAATCACCACCGTTCCTTAAATTTAACTTGACCTAGATATCGGCAACGAGTCGTGTACAAGGCACTTTCCTTCAACGTGATTTGCCCCTATTCCATGCCAGGGTACGTATGCAAATAAGTTGTGAGATAAATCGTTCCGGATAAACCCGAGGAATGGCGGCAAACCCAAACCTCGATGTAAACACATACCTGGATCATCCTTGACTCTTGTGGTAGAGAATCCCATGGAAGATGACGTTTTTCCTTCCATACTCAACTTGTCTAAAGTCTCCTTATCCTTGGATAACGTCCTTGAACTTTGCAAGGCAAAACCGAACCTCTTACTTGCCCTTAGTCGACAATACACACAAACAACGGTGTGCTGTCTTCCTCAACTTCGTGAGTAAACTACGAGATTCCCTTTGAATCTCAGGCTGAAATTTTGTGGATTTCGTGGGCAATATGTCTACTGAATTGTCTCCAAAAATGGGCGCAATCCAAGCCTTATAAAGGCCAAAGAGGGGCGGTTAATTGACGGTTACTAGAGGATAACTTCTCCTTAATTTTAGGAGTTGGTTACAAGGGATAACCACCCTTTTTGTGCCATGCGGAAATTCGGAATGACTACTATTATACCTTTCCGGGTAAGGAATTTCCACACGAGTAAAATTTGTTTCGGGGTAGCCTAATAATAATTAGTTATATTATTTTATATAATTTTTATTACAAAAGATAATATCTATATATGTGTAATTATATTTGGAGAGAAAACAAATATTGGAAATGGAAAAAGTATGAATTATTGGGTGCATGGATTGAGTAAAATTTGGAGTGGGGTGCATAGATGATGTGGCAGAGAGAGAAATTGAAAAGGGAGAGTGCATGTTACTGTAGCGAGAGCATGGTCGCTGATGGTCATCAAAACATTGTTGTAGTGTAGATAAGACAATTCTCTCTCTGCCCTGGGACAATAATATTCAAAGCCTCGAACTCGAATGGGCCTAATGGCCTTCTCGAAATCGAACCCTCCGTCATCCCAAACGTTTACTGAAGGGTAATAAGAAGTCGAACCTAAACACTATTCGAACATGAAGAAGAGTCGAATTAGTCTTCTCGAACTCGAATGGGCCTTATTGGGGTATCCTCTGCCCAATAAGAGAAATCGAACCCTCGGTCATCTCAAACGTTCATTGAGGAGTTAGAATATAAACCGAAACAATATTTAGACATCGAGAAGAGTCGAATTAGTCTTCTCGAACTTGAATGGGCCCAATTGGCCAATAAAGCCCAATAAGCGAAATCGAACCCTCGGTCACCTTAACGTGCATTGAAGAGTAAGAACATAAACCGAAACAATATTCAAACATCGAAAAGAGTCGATTTGGCCTTCTCAAAGCCTTATGGAATAGGCCCAATAAGACTCGTTAGGCCCATTAAGCCCAATAAGACTCGACTTAGTTGTCATAGTAGGGTTTGTGATTAGGGTTTATAGTCATAGTAGGGTTTACGACTTAATAGTCATCGAAAAGAAAGAAGATGTCAAGAAGGGAGAGGGACAGTTGAAAGCCGGAAGAAGATATAGGAACGAGACTACAAACCAATTGAAATGTGAAACTTAATATCTTGCATTAATAACCAATTGAAATGTGGTATAAGCAAAGACAATCCTCACCATGTTACTAATACTGATAGAAGTTTTTTTTTTTATCAAAGTATACTGATAGAAGTTCAATGCACGGTTAAGGAACTTCCCATTTGATGTACTGACTTTTCCGTTCGGTGACTTATGACAAAATTAAAAAAACCAACTCTTTATTTATGGGTCAAATTAAAGTTTCTTATATTCCGTACTATTTAATTAATAACTCTACTACAAAGCACTAGATCAAATGACTCATGGACAAATAATTTTGGTACTTTGTACTTTTGTGAAGGTTTATGATATTAACTATAAATTGTAAATACATCATACATATATGCATACAATAATAATGTACTCCGTATTATATTGTCATATAAACATGATTCTCTCCGTTCTCCCCCTAATTGCACCAAATGCATAGCCTAGGCGTAGTAGGTGAAGGTCGATGTCAAATCGACTTCTGCAGGTTGGAGTGCAAAGCATGCATTGTGACAGTGGTTTGCAACTATTTGTCGAATTAAGTACGTCTGTTCTTCAACTTGACAAATCGCAGAACTAGCTTACAGTGGGTGCATTTAATGCAACGTGATTTGACACAATCACACCGATAACTAGAAGGCTCTCGCCCGTCCGCTGGACGGGCGAGAGCTGTGCATTATGCGACATTGTAAACTATATTTCGGTGGACCTTTGAACCGAGAATTTAAATGTGGTCAAACATGACCGCCACGCATATGTGGTCAAACATATTATCAAAAAAAAATGTGGTCAAACATGACCGCCACGCATATGCGGATTGTGTACAAACTACAAAGCCCAGTGGTGTCCATGGGCGTGAGAGGCTGCACTGTTGACTAAGCCCACGGGATATGTGGGCGGATATCATAGTACTCGGCCTCAACCACTTCATTCGACTCATCCAGCCTGACAACGTAACAATAGAGCCTGTTGGGATCACCGATCTCGTTATGCTTATCAAATTCCTTTCCAATAACCGTACCCTTCACAAAGATGTAACCTTCTTCCCAGTCTACAATATCCCCGATGTTGTATTCAAGGCCGTTCTCTCGTGCCTCAGCCTCATGAACAAATCGCTTGTGGACAACGTGGTATTGTTCTTGTTTCTGAATGTAGTATGAGTTATCAAGCGGCCTGTCAAGATACTCACCCGATTCATCCGGGTCTGTAACAACGTCAACTTCTACTACGTAGAATTCGTCCCGGATGGAGCAGACGATCTCTCCAAGCAACGAAAGGCCGGACCATTTATTGAAGCCCTTGATCTCCACGTCGTCACCAACTTCGAACTTTGACATGGTTCACCAGTTCCAGATAAGCGATCTACGATCCAATAATCTAATGAGACGACAATTTAGAACCTGAAAACATCACGAAGACTTACAATTGTAGGGGGATTCTACTCCAATCCAAACAGTTCAAGATAAACCAACCGGAGAATCAACACAGGCGTGAACTCCACCGAACAGGTTATTGTGTATAGACCTTTTGGTGTGCAGAAGAGAGTTACGCCCACTGATGGTCACACGACACTTTTTATAGCAAAAAAAAAATAACCGTAAAACAACCGCCTTGAAGTACAGTTTCCAATCTCTTTACGTACCAGCATCTGAATACTGGAGTATCATTTAATAGCAGTTTTCGAGGGACGTCCAGTCGCTTGGGCGCAGTTACAGAGTACAGAATACGCTACTTCAATTTAGGCTTCTACAATTAATTAGCGGCGACAGTTACACGTTCAGACATATAACGCAAATCTGTAACTGGCAGTGTAATGTATTACCAATACCCAAACATATTGTCCTGTATATAACAGTCGGCATAACGTTTTTGTACGGTCTGTTTTTGCGATGATCCTGTTGGAGATTTCTCCGGATCAAAAATACGGTTGGATACAGCAATATCTCCGGATATTGTTGTATATTTGGATATCGCGCTGGACGGGAGAGAGCTGTGCATTATGCGCCATTGTGTGCACTGCATGCTTGGGTTTTTCAGTTTTCACCCGGCCACCATATAAGGTATACATCCGTATATGGATATAATTGGCCTTAATTTGAAATGTGTGCAATGCACGGTTTGTGTTTATGTATTGATTTAAAAAGTAATCGCACTATATTTAATATTAGGCTCAGATTAACAAGCCTGTTATGATTCCACTAGCTAGAAAAAATTAGTTTAGCTCTTGGAATGTATGTTATTTTTTATATGATGCAAGTTTTATTGCATTGTCCGGGTGTAATTGATCCATTTTTAACAATTGAATTAAATACATGAGATAAAAAATAGTATGACAGAGTGATAAATTAATCATGACCAAACCTACAACCAAGAATCCAATAGCAAACATAATTAATCATATATGCGCTCGATCGATGACAGAGTGATAGATTAATTGATCTATTTTTTGTACGCCCCTCAGCCCGTACACAAAATACAGCACCCGTTTCCGGAGCAGGAAATTGCGCTCGATTAATGAAGAACACCACGATCCTAATCGGCCATCCCGAGACCGGCCAGCCCGCCACCACAGACCTGAACTAAAACCCTAGTATGATTTCTGTATGATTTGTTTGATCGTGAAAGATCAGAAGTATGTAACTGAAAATCTTTTTTTAATTTAATAATAATCATTTTCTGATCACCAAAAATAATAATTAATATTTTTTGATAATTGTTTTAAAATTAAAATAGCCTAATTAAAAGATCCACATGGCTTTTTTTAAGTGGTGGTACAAGATTGGTTTCACCTTAGGTCTCATAGGATCCGACCTGCTCCCCCCCCCCCCCCCAATCCGATTGAGAATCGAAGCCCATCCCCCCACAAAAATCCTGCGATTGAAACCCTCATCTTAGAATACATAAGTTCAATGATGATATAGAAATTAAGGACATTCAACAATACATTATCATAGGACAGCATGTATAAACAACAGTGGGTTATAATATAATGATATTACATCACCATACAGTCGGCAAAAAGTTTATTAGTTAGGGGTAATCGATCATAGGATTCATAATCTTCCTTTTTATATTATGCTTGTTAACAACAAATTTGATTACTTGAAAGAACGAAGGCGGCAGAGAAGGGAGAGAGACTACTGCAAGCCCGAATAAGATATAGGAACGAGACTGCGAACCAATTGAAATGTGAAACATATTATTCTTGCATTAATTACCCAGATATAATTTTTCCTCATTTTTTTTGGGTAATAAGCAAAGACATTAATCCTCTCCGTGTTACTGTTAGAAATGCAATGCACGGTTAAGTAACTATCCAGTTTATAACGTGCAATGCATGGTTAGTTCATCCTTCACATGATATACGACAGAAAACACAACAAAATAACACAAAACCAGACGTCTATCAAGGAAACATCCCCCATCTTAGTCGCTCGAACAGGGAACAGAATAATTTGACTTCGCGTTCCAGAATGCATAGCCAGCAACATTTTGCATCATTGAACGCGTCGCCGATCCGATAAATCAAGCCACAAAACGGGTTCTTCACACGGCACCGTCTACGTCCTGGTTCCGGGTGCGTAGACCATTTTCGTGGTTTTAACTGTGCGACGACTGTAGGGGCAGGCGGGTTGTAGTACAAGAACCGGATGAAGGGGATACGGCATTCCATGATGCCAGCGCCGGGTGTATCCCTGACGTCACTGAGCAGATTCATAGCCCTCTCGTCCTGCACCTGGTCCTGTTCTTGGGAGCAGAGCAGCACCACGCCAAGCACATAACCAGCTGGGGTGTGCCCTAACGCAGCCGATCTCGCCAGGCAATCCAGACCGTAGGGTTCATCTGTGCCCCCGAAATACTTGAGCTGTGATCGGAAAATTCCTGTTTAAGCAATATTCCACCACATTTCAAGTGAACATACGAATCAGCTTACCAAGCCTTGGCCGTATAAAGCACCAAGGTTCCCGCTATCCGCACACAGTTCGAGGAATGCATACGCGGCTTCCCGGTGATCCTCCTCTTTGAACCGTCGCGTGTAGATGTCCTGTGTTGGCGCCTTCCGGAGAACCAGGGGGTCCTGCCCGCATCGGTTGAAGGCCTTGCAACTACGAGAGGGATCTGTGTGGTATGAACCGAGTACATTCCGGCCAATAGGTGAAACCAAACAAATATAAGGCACTTGGATTTACCTCTGCCTGCAGTTGAACAGATCTCGCAGAGAACAAGATGCCACCCTCGAAGCGATGTCGATGATGACCTCGTCTGGCAACATACCTATCTCACATCTCACTGGCCGCACTGCTCTGTCGTTCCCCATCGTCGTCCAGGTGCTTGGAGTTTGGGTTGGCAACAGAATAAGGAAATTAGCCCTCGATGGGGAATTGGGTCAGATTTAAGGAGTTTTTGAACATCTAACAATCATAAAAAGGATAAAAAGAAATAAATGTTTTTGAACATACCACAACGGAGAAATCAGTAACTCCACATTTTTATTTTTATTTTGCAACCACATTTCTTAACAATTACAGTAGGAAAAAAGATAAACAAATTTAATAGGGTATATGGCAGATTTTTTGCAGAGAAACAAATCAGATTTTTACTGCAGAAGAGAAATCTTCTCTGCAAATTCCTCTGCACACATTGGTGAATTTTTTTTTTTTTTGTGTATTTATGGTTAATAAATCTTTAAAGTCTCCAGTGGGCAGTGGATGCTTCAGCTTTTTCAAGTTTTTACTACTACAATGCCAAATTCAATCATAGTCTCGCACTTCAAGTTTCAAGCAAAGCGATCTCGACACAATTTGCATTGATCTTCAATAAAGGATCTGGTCAAATTGTGCTTAATTTATATCGGTTTTTCTATTGTGTGCCCTAAGGGCAGACTTTAAGCGTATTAAATATAGAAACTAAAACCCTATAATGGAAATAGTGAACCCGTCACAAAAAAGTTTAAAAAAATCCAAAATTCAAGATTTACCAAATCTTTCCGTTAATAGCGGCTTATAGTGTGCCCTAAGGGAACATTATAGAAAAATCGAATTTATATTTAGACGTGAAAAAATAAAGTTTGCAAAGCGGGGATTTAGTACAAGACAATGCCCCCAATTTGATAAGCAGTATGCAAATATGACCTTTTTATTTAGATTTTCAAAAATGCCTACAAAATATTGTGATTATGCCTACAAATATTACATTCATGCTCAACATGACTAATTTTTATCATACAAAATAAAAACGGCGTATTTTTAACAAAATCGAAAGTTATTATTTTGATTCAGCAAGTAGTGCAAGCATTTGTTTGTATTGCTCAAATTACAGGGTTGCAATTGTTGAATGCAAAATCACACCGTACGCTGTGCAAACCAAACCTATCGCAATAATATAGTTTATTCCTTTGTCAGAGTGGTCACATGTACGAAGATCAAACCGAAGTATGGATTACACTTGCCACTAAATATAGCAAACAGTTTTCTTTGGACCGCAGACGGGTTTATCATTAACCATAAAACGAGGAATTGTTTAATCCAATACTAGTTGAAGACCCGTACCATGTACGGATGATGTCAATACAGATCTGACTTAATCGCTTAGAGAACAAATTTCGATCGAGACGACGTTGAAACAAATACTTAAATAACTCCAACAAAATATGCTTGTAAATAATGTCACACTGATACATAATCTAAATTAATTAATGTTAAGAATTCAACAGTTTGAAATAATGCTAAATAAAATATATAAACTGTAATCATATATTTTGGAGGACTTCATAGATAATATTATATATTCAATAATTAGTTACAAAATATTCATTATTTAGATATATAAGGATAATAGATTGGAATAGCGTACATTCTCATCCATTAAAACCAATTGGATTTCATCAATCCCAGCTGAGTGGTATGATACGCTCCACTGGCGAATAATTCGACATCGAATTTTCCACGTCTATTTGCTCACATCAATATTGGCAATATCATCGTACATGGATCTCACAATAGGCTAAACATTACCCAAAATGTCCTTCACAATAGGCTAAAAAACTGTTAACTAATGGTAAAATAATCTCAAGGTGATTCTTCGCGAACATAAATAAAGGTGAAACATAAATTTCGTATCCGAATATGTACGTATATGGAAATCGAATTCATATATAAAAAAAAGCTTTCAAGTACGTAATTTCATATTTTATATTTGGGGTAGGCTTTAATCTGGGGAATACATAATTTTTGGACATATTTTATGAGATCTCTTGGTAAGAGATAATTCATATATAATTTTCGGTATTTTTAAACATTTAGTACGGGATACGATTATGAGATTCTAACTACCTAATCTGTGGGATAGTTCTTGGTAAGGGATAATGACGAAAATTTTCGGTAATTTTTAAACATTTTTGTACGGGATAAGATTATATGAGATTCTAACTACCTAATTTATAGAATAATTCTTGGTAATAGATAATTCATAATTTTCGGAATAGTTCATACGATCCTACGGAAATTTTTAAGCATTTTTTATTCATCCCAACGTAAAGGTGAACAAAATAATATCTGTATATGAATATGTACGCATCTGAAAAAGCTATTCCATCTTTCACAATAAATATGTATACATAAAAATTATGTACGTGTGTTTTATCAAAGAAAAAAATTATGTACGTGTATGAAATCGCTATTTCATATTTCACTAGTACATATACGCCATGTACGTGTACGTAAATAATGTACGAAATGAAAAAGAAATTCATATATACGTAAAGTTATTTCTTTCTTTTGGTATACATAACTTCAATTTGGAGATATTTACTTATATGATTTCCACGACATCTCAACGTGATTTTCATATACGGTGATTTTTGGCAAGGGATAATTCATAATTTTGGAATAATTTATACATTCATATTTTTCGGTCATTTTTAAGCATTTTTATATTCAGCTTAGAATACGTGGCATTAATAGTATTTTTTTATTCAGTATTGATGAGGTGGCGCAAATGTATTATAGTCGATATGGTCATTGTAGTGCCTATCATGGATGCTTGTTTTTTCCGAAAAAACAAACTTAAGAGATTACCCTTGCCACATTTAACTTACCAATGAAAGCAATTTTTTATCCATATATGTGTAAATTCAATTATACAATTGGAACTTTTTTATCATAAATCTTGGTTTCTTTTCCTCTAAACGTACTCATCCATGTTATCTTTATATATATGTCGTTTTAACCTTTAATTATAACTTTTTTTTGGTTGAGTAACCTTTAATTATAACTAGTCTATATTAGCATTACAATACATCAATCATAACCATGCCATTGAGTCACCACAATTAAACTTCCTTTTACATTATTCTTGCATTAACAAAGAAGTTTGATTAATTGAAAGATCGAAGAAGTCAGGGAAGGGAGATGGGACAATTGAAAGCCGGAATAAGATATAGGAACGAGACTACAAACCAATTTACTGTTAGAAGTTCAATGAACGGTTAAGGAACTATCCAATTTGGAACGTGCGATGAGGGTCATAAATTCATAATACGGAGTTTTGCACACACGACTGCTATGCCACTAATGTTTTGTTCATCCTTCACATGATCCACGACAGAAAGCACAACAAAATATCACGAAACCAGACGTTTATTAAGGAAGCAACACCCATCTTTGTCGGTCGAACAGGGAACAGAATAACTTGGCTTCGCGTTCGAGATTGCATAGCCAGCACCATCGTGCATCATCGAACCCGTAGACAACCCAGTAAGACCATCCACATCTGGGGTTCCTCACACGGCACCGTCTCTGTCCTGGTTCGCGGTGCCCAGACCATCTTGGTTGTTTAAACCGTGCGACGACAAAAGGGGCAGGCGGGTTGTAGTACAAGAACCGGACGACCTGGCTACGGCATTCGAAGATGCCAGCGCCGGCTGAATCCCAGAGGGGACGGAGCAGATTCATAACCCTCTCGACCAGCTGGTCCTGGTCCTGGCCCTGTTCTTGGGAGCAGAGCAGCACCACGGCAAGCACATAACCAGCTGGGGTGTGCCCTAGCGCAGCCGATCTCTCCAGGCACTCCAGACCGTAGGGTTCATCTGTGCCCCCGAAATACTTGAGCTGTGATCGCAAAATACCTGTTTAAGCAATATTCCACCACATTTCAAGTGAACATACGAATCAGCTTACCAAGCCTTGGCCGTATAAAGCACCAGGATTCCCGTTGTCCGCACACAGTCGGAGGAATGCATACGCGGCTTCCCGGCGCTCCTCCAGTTCGAACCGTCGCGTGTAGATGTCCTGTGTTGGCGCCTGCCGGAGAACCAGGGGGTCCTGCCCGCATCGGTTGAAGGGCTTGCAACTAGATGAGGGATCTGTGTGGTATGAACCGAGTACATTCCGGCCAATAGGTGAAACCAAACAAATATAAGGCACTTGGATTTACCTCTGCCTGCAGTTGAACAGATCTCTCAGAGAACAAGATGCCACCCTCGAAGCGATGTCGATGATGACCTCGTCTAGCAAGATACCTATCTCACATCTCGCTGGCCGCAATGCTCTGCCGTTCCCCATCGTCGTACAGGTGCTTGGAGTTTGTTTTGACAACAGAATGACAAGAAAATTAGCCCTCGATAATGTAGGAATTTGGTGTGAAAGTAGCCCTCGATTCTCTTTTGGTCTGAAATACGGCCTGGCTTCTTCTACAAGCTCCTCACCCCGGTTATTGCACTTATAAATTATTACTCCTTGACGTTAGAGGAATATGCACATAGATTAAGAAGAGAATTAACTTCCCACTAAACTCACCAATCAGAATAAAAAGTAAAACATACATATTCCTCTAACGTGCATATTGTCATTATTACAAAAGCATTGGGATAATGGAGTACTTGATCAGAAAGTGTATCAACGTCACTTAAATTGAACAAAGATTTAGACAACACTTAAACTGGATCGGTGGGAGTAGTAATAGTAGTAATAATGAAGTACGGCCTAATAACCTGAAGTTTTTCCCTTTAATTTATGTGGGAAAGGAAAAGAATAGGGAGTACATTTTTTTCTTTATGGGGTCAAATTAAAGTTTCTTATATTTAATAACTCTAATACAAATAAATTTCATATGATACTTTTTTGAATGAAGGGGTGATTCAAAAACTCTGAGCACAAGAGGTCACAAAAAATTGTAGGGAATTCCTAGTTCAAATTTGGGCTGGTTACAAAAGTTCTCTCCGGTCTCCCCCGAATTGCACCAATTAAATGCATGGCCTAGGCGGAGTAGGTGAAGGTCGATGTCAAATCGACTTCTGCAAGTTGGCGTGCAAAGCATGCACTGTGACAGTGGTTTGCAGGGGGTGCATTTAATGCAACGTGATTTGACACAATCACACCTCACACTATAAAACCATGCCTTTTTTAACGTTTGCAGTTGATACGAAGTAGTATACATACTTGTTGCAATTTATACTCAAGACTGAAGAGGGTGCATATCAAAGTATTTGACTTCAACATAATGTCGTGTGGTTATATATTGCTCCCATTTATTACCCTTTCATAAGCTGTCATCTGTTTAATAAAGGGTATATAGAAATCACCTTTGTGCCCGGAGTCGCCCCGCATGCCTCCCCTGGTGTTCCCTAATAATCCTGGTCATTAAGCTGTGTCTACTCTTCTTTACACAATATATACAATGCTCGTGTATGAACTTAATGCTACTTTCGTGTATGAACTTAATGCTACTTTCGGGTATGATGAACTTAATGGTTCTTTACTACTTTCTTTTGGTGTGATTGCAAGGCCATTCTGATGTGCGAACCAGTTTTATGTTTTTTTGGGATGTATATCACAAAACTTGATATGTCAAACACTATTAGTGTAGGAAGTCTCTTTGGCTTATATGGGGCTAGTGTTGCCATGGTTCGAACTGGCATATTTCATATTATTTGCATTAAGCGCAACAAAAGTGGCACCACTTCTGCCATTAAGCACTACAAATGTGATTTATATATACCCATTATTAAACAGGGGACATCTTCTGGAAGGGTGATAAATGGGAGAATATATCCGGAGATTAACCACACGACATTAGGTTGAAATCAAATACATCTATATGCACCCTCTTGATTCTTGACTATGAATTGCAACAAATATGTATACCATGAACTGCAAGCTTTAAAATGCATGCTTATATTTTTTTTTAACTTGCGAAAATGCATGCTTTTATATTGATAGGTGTGAGTTTGGCAAATGACGTTGCATTTAAATACACCGCCCGCAAGCTAGTTGTACGACCAATCAAGATGAAGAACAAATAGAGTACGTACGTATTTATTTTTTCAGTATTGTTGCAGTTGCCCACGGGCGTACTTTAATTGTCTTTTTTACCGGGCCGGGAAGCTTGTAGAAGAAGGCAGGCCGTACTTAATTGCATTTACCGAGGCGGGAAGCTTGTTGCAGGTGCCAACTGACGTACTTCTCGTTCATTGGCTCTGCTTGTTTTTTCCCTTTTAGATAAGTAACCATGAATTGAAGACTTAACGTTTCTTACACTTATTAGGGAGTATTGTTTTATTGAAAATACTCCGTAAGGGTTTAGCGTTTAGGCTAGGGTTAGGGTTAATCTTCCACTGGAAAAATATGAAGCATCCACAATGGAGACTTCAAAGATTTCTTAGGAGAATTAAAAGATTTCTTAACCATAAATACACAAAATCAAATGAAACTAAAATCACCCACTTGTGCAGATAATTTTGCAGAGAAGATCTGACATACACCTTATTCTACTCAGTACTGTAATTGTTAAAATTCATAAGTAGTATTTGTTTACTCCGTATTTCCTTTTTTCCTTGTTCTAATTGTTAAAAAGCCAAACTCCTTATTCTGACCAAATGCCCCATCCAGGGCTTCCTTCATATTCTGTTGTCAACCCAAACTCCAATCACCCGGACGACGATGTGGAACGACGGCCCAGGGCGCCGTGCGAGGTGTGTGATCGGTATGTTGCCAGACGAGGTCATCATCGAGATCGCTTCGAGGATGGCATCTTGTTCTCTGAAAGATCTGTTCAACTGCAGGCAGAGGTAAAAACAACAAGAGCCGTAAATTTGATTGGTTTGACCTATTGGAATGTACTTGGTTCATACCACACAGATCCCTCTTGTAGTTGCAAGGCCTACAACCGATGCGGGCAGGACTCCCTGGTGCTCCGGCAGGCGCCAACATAGGACATCTACACGCGACGGTTCAGACGGGGGGAGCACCGGGAAGCCGCGTATGCATTCCTCGAATTGTGTGCGGATAGCGGGAACCCTGTTGCTTTATACGGCCAAGGCTTGGTAAGTTGATTCGTATGTTCACTTGATTGGCATGAAATGTTATGGCATACTTTCTTACCCAGGAAAGTTGCGAATAATTGCGATCACAGCTCAAGTATTTCGGGGGCACAGATGAACCCTACGGTCTAGAGTGCCTGGCGAGATCGGCTGCGCTAGGGCACACCCCAGCTGCTTATGTGCTTGCCGTGGTGCTGCTCTGCTCCGAAGAACAGGACCAGGACCAGGACGAGAGGGCTATGAATCTGGTCCGTGACGTCAGGGATACACCCGGCGCTGGCATCATGGAATGCCGTATCCACTTCGTCCGGTTCTTGTACTACAACCCGCCTGCCCCTAAAGTCGTCGCACGGTTGAAACCAGCAAAATGGTCTACGCACCCCGAACCAGGACGGAGACGGTGCCGTGTGAGGAACCCGGTATGTGGCTGGATTTTTCGGATCTGCGACGCGTACGATGATGCACGATCTTGCTGGCTATGCACTCTCGAACGCGAAGGCAAGTTATTCTGTTCCCTGTTCGACCGACCAAGATGGGGGATGCTTCCTTAATAAACGTCTGGTTTTGTGTTATTTTGTTGTGTTTTCTGTCGTGTATCATGTGAAGGATGAACTGACAATTAGTGGCATAGATGTCGTGGATTCAGAACTTTGATCCTGACCCTCATTGCACGTCCTTAACTGGATGTAGTTACTTAACTGTGCATTGCATTTCTAACAGTAACACGGTGAGGATTGTCTTTGATTATTACAGCGAAAAAAAACCAAGGAAAAACTATATCTGGGTAGTTAATGCACGAATAATAAGTTTCACATTTTGCAGAGGTTTGTGACAAACTCTCGTTCCTATATCTTCTTCCGGCTTGCAATTGTCTCTCTCCCTTACCTGACATCTTTGTTCGCTCAATTAATCAAATTTCTTTGTTAATGCAAGAATAATACAAAAGGAAGATTATGGTGATGTAATATGGTACTGTATGATATTATAAGTTATAACCCACTGTTGTTCATACATGCCATCCTATGATAATGTAATGTGGAATGTCCTTAATTTCTATAATAATTATCACTGAACTTATGTATTCTAACAACAATTGTTCTGAAATACTCCCTCCGTCCCATAATGTTTGTCCATCTTTCCATTTCGGTTATCCCAAAAAGTTTGTCCATCTTTCCAAACTTTCCATTTATATCACACTTTTCTTACCATATTACCCTTATTCAATCTTCTATATTACCCCCATTACCCAACTTTTTCATCACCTTTATCACTTTTTCCTATAAAGTTACAAAACTACCCTCATCCAATCTTATATATTACCCCCAATTATCCACCTTTCCCATCAACTTTATCACCTTTTCAACTTTTATACTTATATTTTACCCTAATTATTCAACTTTTCAACTTCATATTAATTACCGTGCCAATTGTTCTGTATGGACAAACATTTTAGGACGGAGGGAGTACATCTTATCCTGTTAAATCTTCATGTAATATTGTGTAACTTTACCATTGACCCTTATCTCCCGACGGTCATTTGTTTTTATACACAATAATTTGTATGGAACTCCATTTATACTTGCCTATATATTTTCTTGTTTGGTGGAAATAAAACAGAGTAATTTGTAATCTTGATATATGCCTACAAAAGACTTTTCACAAAACCATTTATACATGCATATATATGTATGCATTTGCAATTTGCATCTTCCAATCACAAACCAAGCAAATTCAATCTTGCTTACACAGACCAAGCAAATTGCCAAACTCAATTTTTTTTTGCAAATGACAGTTTACACAGACCAAACAAAATAGCATCAGAATTGGTCATACTACATTCACCATTGCAAATGACAGTTTACACAGACCTAGCAAAATGCCAAAGTTCACCATTGCTTACACAGGCCAAAAAAAAATAGCATAGCGTACTCCATTCAAGCAGTAAATTACAGTTTCCACACTAGATTGCCAACTTCACCGTTGCCACATTAATACACATGAAAATAAACATGACTACAACCATCATAATAACACGACTTTGGTCATAATGCTTCAATCCCCTAATCATAGCATCAGAATTAGTGTGCTTCTCAGCCTCAAGCCTCTCCAACAATGTCTTCTGCACAACAAGCTCTTCTCTCATCCTTTCTGTCTCCATTTTCTGACTCGTACAGCAATCCCACAATTGGCTTGTCTCCCCTTCTAGCTTCTCTTTCTCCTTCACCAATTTGTTGATCACATGTATAGCTCTCCCAGAATACTCTTCATCTCTCCACACAAAGAAGTTACATTTCCTTGGGGATCCATAGTGAGGACAACCATAAAACCTCCTACCATAATTCCTCTCCGTATCTGCCACGGATTCCTTTGCTTGTAGACCATAGTGACACACCATTTGTTCTGCTTTTGCGGATGCTACACTTGAGCTTCACATTGCTAACCTGAAATAAGTGTTTAATTTCACTCTGCTCAAATAGCTTCAACCCTTATTTCCACTTACATTGCCGATGCTACATTGCTAACCTAACATTGCTGGCCTTAATTAATTTGCCTTAGACAACCCCAATTGACAACCTTTCTGCACAGTGCAAAGCTCCACTTTTTTTTTTTGAATAAAAAGGGTTATTTTTATTCACAAGCGAATCGAACAAAATTGCTAGCGCAAGGCTAGTTAGTTACATCATCTCCGATATCTATACTAGCAAGGAAATTTCTCTCCTCTCTCGATCTTGCCTTACATCTAGCTTTAATGCAATTTCTTACAAAAATGATACTCTTCCTAACACAAATGGATTTCTCAACCTGCTCATTGTGAAAAACGAGCCTATTTCTAGCGTACCATAGGTAGTATATGACGACACTATGGCAGACGCACCAAACTCTAAATCTTAGAGACTTCTTGCCCTTCATGGCCTGAGATTGAGCAAGCCAATCATCCACACTAACTGTTTTCCTTTTGATCCCAGCCCAAGTGAGTACTTCCTTAAGCACAAACTTAGAATAACTACAGTTAAACCACAAATGATTTTCTGTTTCTTGCTGCCCATCGTTGCAAAGTACACAGCACGCATCATGCACCATACCTGCACGATATAGTCTTGCCTTTGTCATTGTACCTCCACACACCACCTTCCACAGATGGAAAGCCATCCTCGGTGTACAGCAACTCTGCCACACCAGCCCATTCCATTGAACCTCTTCCATCTTTGTTCTCCAACTGTTGTACAGCGCCTGAACGTCCAGCTTGCCTCTTCTAGCAATCAGCACAGCCGCGCCATTATCTTCATCCATCGACGGCTTGATCTCGTCTCTAATGCAGAGGACAGCGCGCCATGTTGCACTTGCAGTCTGCTTGCCTTCAACCTCCCAAAAATCAGCATCTCTAAGGAAGTTTTTCTTCACCCACACATGCCAAATGGAACCAGCTTCAGCACCCTCAACTATATCATAGATCAGCCCAGCAAAGTTGGCTTTGTTCCACACCTTCAAATCTTTCAAACCAAGGCCTCCTTCCTCCTTTGGACAGCATAATCTTTTCCAAGCAATCGGAAAGATCCACTTTCAAGCTTACTCACTTTCATTCCACAACATTCAATCCAAGCCCTAATCAACGCAAATTGTACCCCTAGACCAATGAACAATATCCCCTACATTAAATCGAAGCCCTATTCAAAAACACTAAAAAGGTAGGGTTTAGGATTTTACTTACAGGTGAGCAGTCCTCGTCCCTCCTAGCTCAAGGGCTCTCGAGCTTCCTTTACGAAGGGGATGACCAACTGACCAAGATGAGGGTTTCAATCGGGGTTTTTGTGGGTAATTTTTGGGGAAGTTGAAATCGACTTTTTAGGAGAGGGAAAGAAAAGGCAGAAAAAAGTCGAAAATATGTCGCTTTCAAATGCCGAGTCTTATTACATACGCTACCGCCCAAAAAAAAATCGATTTTGGTCATGATGGTGTGGAGAAATTACATGCAATCCCGGAGGTTAAAAAAGGAGGAAAACCTATACTTTCACCCTACGGTCAATAAATTACAGTATTTTGAACGTCCCAAGTCAGAGTTCACAGTTCACAACCCTTCCGTCCCCCGAGCAGAACTCCCCATCAAGCCAGATCCCCCGAAATTGACATGGACTGCAGTAATGGATCGGATGGACTACCAAATGCCGAGTCTGAACTCCGCAATCTGCTGGCCAGGGTTGCTTTGTCCGAGATGGCGGACCTTTACAGGCTCTCGATCCGGGAGGAGGGGAGGCTCAACAGCAGGATACGTGAGTGCAAAGTGGGGATTAGTAGAGCCAGACGACAACTCACCGAGCTCCAGGACGATGAAGCCGCCCTCAGAGACCATTACGAGAGCTGTGGCAGACTGCAGATGCTTATGGAGGTGTGGTTTCCACGACTAGGTGATGCGCCGTTGGGATTACCAGGCTTACCAGTTACCGAATGTTGGGACGATATTAAGGACGTCAGTCGTTAATATCTAAACCAATAAAAATCGTCCCTTGTTTTGATAATGACAAACTCAAATGTATTTGATAAGTTGTCCAAGTTTTGATCTCAGGTAAGTCCAGTGGACGCACATGAGCGAAAAGGACAACAAGTGAACAGCAGTCCCTATGCTGTAGGGACGCATGTTACCAGAACTTCCAAAGCTAAACGTAATTGGCGGAGTCCCTGCGCAAGATAGGACGGAGTCCTCATCAAGAAGGGACGCGCGCCAAAATACGGACGAAGTTCAAATTCAAATCAAGGCCGCCCCAACATGATTACATCATCGTCCGGCCTTAGTCCTCAGAAGGAAGCTTCCTTTGTCTGGGCACGTGTAGACAATGCCAAAGACGTCGCTTTCCCAGCGATGGTCCCCTACCCACGCGGAGGCTTCCCAAGCGTCAACAGAGTTGACTTCCTCAAGACGCTCATCGCACCGTTGATCAAAGATCGAGGATCCTGCCAAGTCTCAGAGGACGCTAGAGGACAAGAATCACTTCCGCTATAAATACTCTCCAAGGAGTATGCATAGCGGCATGTGGGTGCAAGAGTGGACTTTGAAGACTTTCTCTCAAGCTCTCCCGAAGCATTCAAGAACACGAACGAAGATCAAGAAGATCAAGTGAGCTTGAAGCAAGAGAAAGAAAGTCCAACCACATCAAATCCAAAACAAACCACAAATCAATTAGAGTTGTAGTTTGTCTCTCACAACGAACCGTGAGAGATGTGAGTGATAGCTTCTTATAGCTAAGAGTGTTAGGTTACTTGTTTGGTTGAAAGGAGTGTTACTAGTGAGGCTAAGGACGGACGCTTAGCTCAGAGAAATGTAACGACTCGCCTAAGTTGTAAGGACTCGCTCTTAATAAGATAAGGGACGGCTATTGAAAATCCTCCAATGGAGGTAGAGGTTTACCCATAAGACTAGTTGGTCTTAGTGGGGTTCCTCTATAAATACTCGTGTCCACTTATCTTGTATTCTGTTAAGTCTATTTTCCGCTGCACTAAAGGACGCCCTTAACCCAGTTAAGGACGCCCTCATTAACTGACTTACGATCCATCAATTGGTATCAGAGCAGGCGCTTTAGATTTTTGTTGAGTTGCAGGTACAAGATGGACATGGAACCTATTGGAATCTCTTTTGTAAAGCCTCCTCGTCTGACGGACGGCAACTTCAACCGCTGGAAGATCCGCTTCAAGAACTTTTGCAGAAGTCAGAATTATCAATGCTGGAGAGTGATCATGAAGGGTGACCTTACCATCCCTGATGACAAGAGAGACAAAGAGGACGAGTGGGGTCCTGACGAATTCAAGCTTTTGGAAACAAACGCTAAGGCTATATGCTTCCTTCAAGCGTCCCTCAGCGAAAGGGACGCCACCCGAGTTAGCAATTTGGCAACAGCCAAACTACAATGGGAAGCTCTTGAGAAGTACCATGTGGGTACGGCAGAGATGAAGGAAGACGTCAAGCTTGAAATCAAACGAGAGTTCTATGCCTTCAGAATGCTTCCTAACGAATCTGTCAAGGACTACTCATACCGCTTTGAAGCTCTTGTGACCAAGATGCGAAATTTAGGCATCCCAGAAGCTGAAGTCTCAATGAGAAACAGAGTCGGAGTAGTCATTGATGGGCTTACAGGAAAATGGAATTTTGATAGGACTACGTTCAAGGAGAACACAGCCAACAAAACCCTGGATATGGAAGAGATCTATGGGAAGCTGAGAGGCTATGAAGCGAGAAGGGAAGCTGATATGGCTGAATTGGCTAGAAACCCCCAGACAGATCTTGCTTTGATGACGTCAACTCCAGAGTACGCTGAGTATCTGCGCCACCAAAGGGATATTGCCCTAATGGTGGAAGCAAATAAAAATGAGAATCGTGAAAGGATGCGTGCTCAAGCTTTGAAAGAAAAGGAAAGCAAGACTAAGGAACAGCTGGAAGAAGAGGAAGAGATTGCCCTTCTACACAAAGTTGCTCGCTTATGGGGTAAAAAGGCTAGAGATTCCAAGAAACACAAGATGCCTTACAAAAAGGAGAGTCCCAAGTATACAGAGGCAGAGATGAAGGAACTTACTTGCTACAAATGTAACAAGAAAGGACACTTTGCTAAAAGGTGTACTACGGGACTAAACTCAAAAGAAATGAAGATGAAATCTCTCTTGGGAGCGTGCGAAGCCGCATGGGATAATGTGAGTTCTGATGATGAAGAACCAGAAGGACCAGTGGCATACATAGCCGTAGAGGACGCCTCAGATGATGAGCAAGTGGCGTACATGGCTGTGGAGGACGCCCCAGTCCTTGAAGAGGACGCTTCTGAAAAGGAACAAGAGGTAACTCGTGAATCCATGATGAACTCCTTAGAGAATTGTTCCAAAACCAAACTTATTAAGCTCATTAAAAGAATCATGGAAGAAAGCGTTGTTATGCAACATAGAATGGATGAACTTGAACTTGAAAGTGAAAATAGGCTAGTTGAATGTGAGAACTGTGCTACAGTTTCGTTACAACTAGAGTCCTCGTATGTCGAAGTTAAATCCCTGAAAACTGAAGTGATGTGCCTTAAGCTAGAGAACGCTAAGCTTAGGGAAGAGGTGAAAGTGTTAGGGAAGAGCCCGGTAACTGAGGTAGTTCAACCAATGGTGTTTGTCCCAGCCAAAAGAGGACTAGGATACGAGTCTGACACTAGAAACTCTCTCCCTAGTGACTTTGAGGCTAGCAAAACCTCAGAACTTGAATTAGAAAGGGAAAAGACCAAGAACCTTCTTGAAAGAATTCGAGTCCTAGAGAGTGGAGAGAAAGGTCAAAGGGACTATTACACTAACTCCACTAGTCATAGGATCTATAAGAAGATTGCTAAGGGGGGAGGTTCAAAAGTTTGTAACCCTCAAAAGATGAAAAAGAACAAAATCCAACGTCCCAACAAGAAGTACTACCTTGGTACTTACTATAGGACGTGTTGGTACTGTGGAAAAGGAGATCACTTCAAATATGATTGCCTGAAACTGAAGAACGACATTGAAAGTGGCAAAGCTGCTAGGAATAACATTGAAATTGATAAGTCCGTCCCTAAGGCTAACCCTAGACGTCCTAGATGATCTAAGAGTTCTTTCAGAAAGCATGCTATTTCAAATGATGTGAATACAAGTGACTACATGCCAGAACCAGAGTTCTATTTCTGTAACGAACCAGGTAAGGAACACCTTGCCTGGGTCGCCATACACTAACCTTGTTTTGGCAGGTGGAAGTGAGGGGACGCCCATGGATCATTGATAGTGGCGCCTCAAACCATATGACAGGAAGCCAGATCCATCTCACTTCTATCCAAAGTAGCGCCACGGGAGGAACTGTCTCGTTTGGCAACAAGGGCAAAGGAAAGATCAAAGGGACGGGAACTGCTATTCTCAATCCGTCTATCAAAGCGACAAATGTTAGCCTTGTTGAAGGACTTGGCTTCAACCTCCTAAGCGTCTCTCAAATGTGTGATCAAGGTGAAAACTTAGTCACATTTGACTCAAAGGAGTGCCTCGTCATCAACAAGAAATCCAACAAAGTCGTCCTCAAAGGAGTCCGAAAGAACAATGTCTACATCTTCAATCAGGAGTTCAAGCCAAAATCTGAGTTGTGCTTATCTGTGTCAAAGGAGGACGCTGACCTCTGGCATCGCCGACTTGGCCATGCTGGACCAAGCACAATCCTCAAGCTTCATCAAAGAAATCTTGTGAAAGGTCTTCCCCAAATTGATCCTGAGAAAATTGAACAGTGTGAAGCATGTATCAAAGGGAAGCAGACAAGAACGTCCTTTAAGTCAAAGAACGATGTCAGCACAAAGAAACCTTTGGAACTTCTCCATATGGATCTTTGTGGACCAATGAAGACGTTAAGCTATGGTGGAAAGAGGTATATCTATGTCCTTGTAGATGACTTTTCTCGATTCACCTGGGTTCTTTTCTTAGCTTCAAAAACAGATTGCTTCAACGCATTCAAAGTCTTCATCAAACAAGTGGAAGTTGCGCTTGAGACGCCTCTCAAATCCATAAGATCAGACCATGGGACGGAGTTTCAAAACTCAGAGTTCGTGGCCTACTGTGATCAACATGGAGTCTCTCACAACTTCTCAGCTCCAAGGACTCCTCAACAAAATGGAGTGGTGGAAAGAAAGAATAGGACGCTGGAGGATATGGCAAGGACTATGCTCTTAGCCAATAGCGTCCCCAAGTACTTCTGGGCTGAAGCTATTGCTACAGCGTGCTACATTATCAATCGAGCCATGATCCGTCCTTTGCTGAAGAAGACGTCCTATGAGTTGCTGAATGGAAGAAAGCCTCGCATCGACTATCTCAGAGTCTTTGGATGCAAGTGCTTTGTTCACAACAATGATAAAGAAAGACTTGGAAAGTTTGACGCAAGAAGTGACGAAGCCATATTCCTTGGATACTCCCTCACCAGTAAAGCGTATAGAGTTTTCAATAAACGAACTCTAAAGCTTGAGGAGAGCATTCATGTTGTGTTCAAAGAAAGTTCTTCTCACAAAGATAAACCAAGTAAGAAAGAACGCTCATCTCCTCTGCAGCAGGATGACTCCGATGATGAAGTTGATTTCGGGTCCTCTGGAAAATACTATGTTCCTAAGGACGCTACTCAAAATCCTGAAGAAGTCTCAGTAGAAGTTCCCAGTGTTGTTCAGGAAGTTCCATCTCAAAGTGAATCTCCAGCTCAACATGAGGTCGCTGAATCAAGCCTACAAGGAGAACAGCGTCAAGAAGAGGACGCTCAACCTGAGGGGGAACTCTATGAAACTCTCAATGAAGACGACGGGTTTGACGCAGATGAATCTGATTGGACGGACCCTAGATGTACTCCTGTAAGGGACGATACTCATAAGGGATCCCATCTTTCGAGACTTCATTCAACGGATCAAATCATCTCAGATATGTCAAAAGGAGTTCAAACAAGATCAGCCGTGAATCAATCCCTTAATGCTAACATAGCGTTCTGTGCCTTCAACGCCTTTGTGTCCTTGGTTGAACCTAAGAACATAAAGGAAGCACTCCAGGACGCTGATTGGATTCAGGCCATGCAAGAGGAACTTAATCAATTCGAAAGAAATAAGGTTTGGACCCTCGTCCCTCGTCCGAGAAACAAAAACATAATAGGGACGAGATGGGTCTACAGGAACAAGCTTGATGAGAATGGTCGCGTGTCAAGAAACAAAGCAAGGCTTGTGGCTCAAGGCTATAGGCAAGAGGAAGGGATTGATTATGATGAAACCTTCGCTCCTGTCACCAGGATTGAAGCCATTCGCCTCCTCATCGCCTTTGCCGCTCACAAAGGGTTCAAGCTTTTTCAAATGGACGTCAAGACAGCCTTTCTCAACGGCAAGCTCAAAGAAGAAGTGTACGTCGCTCAACCTCCAGGATTTGAGGACGCTGATCACCCAGATCATGTGTACTTCTTGGACAAGGCACTCTATGGACTCAAGCAAGCCCCTCGTGCATGGTACGATAGGTTTGCGTCCTTCCTTTTGTCCAACGGGTACACACGAGGTAACATTGATAAAACCCTGTTCTTAAAGAAAGTTCTTAAAGATGTCTTAATTGTCCAAGTCTATGTCGATGACATAGTCTTTGGAAGCACTAACATGAAATTTGTAGAGGAATTCAAGAACTTGATGAGTAGTGAGTTTGAGATGTCCCTCATAGGAGAACTCAACTTCTTCTTGGGACTCCAAATCACTCAGCTCAAAGATGGGACGCGGATTCATCAACAAAAGTACATCCGTGAAATGCTTGAGAAGTATGGGATGAACTCTTCAAAACCCATTGATACTCCCATCTCCCCAAACACTCGCCTCTATGCTGATGAAGAAGGCAAGAGTGTAGATCAAAAGCTCTACAGAGGAATGATAGGGTCCTTGCTATATCTTACGGCAAGTCGTCCCGACATCATGTTCGCTGTATGCTTGTGCGCTCGATTTCAAGCAAATCCAAAGGAGTCCCATATGCAAGAGGTCAAAAGAATCTTCAGATATCTCAAGGGACGGGATGACCTATGTCTATGGTATCCCAGAAGGACGTCCCTGACCCTGGTAGCTTACTCTGACGCAGATTACGCTGGCCATGTGGTGGATAGGAAGAGCACCTCAGGAATGGCACAATTCCTTGGCTCATGCCTTGTATCTTGGGGATCCAAAAAGCAAAACTCCGTGGCACTATCAACCGCGGAAGCTGAGTACGTTGCTGCTGCTTCGTGCTGCTCACAAGTCCTATGGATCAAGTACCAACTTGAAGATTATGGTACGTCCCTCAACACAGTCCCTATCTTGTGTGACAACACCAGTGCTATAAGTATTGCCAAAAATCCCGTTCATCATTCTAGGACGAAGCATATTCACATAAGGCATCACTTTCTTCGTGATAATGTTGAACTTGGATTAATTAGAGTGGATCATGTTAGGACTGAGGACCAAGTGGCCGATATTTTCACAAAAGCACTTGATAGACGTCCCTACGAGCACCTCCGGTTGCTCTTGGGGATGATAACTTTTAAATGATCAAGTCCCGTTCTATTATTCCCTCCATGATTGGCTATGTCTTGTTGAGAACTTGTTTTAAGATGTGTCATGCATTAAAGTCATCTTTAAAGGACGCTAGTCTAAGATATGTGTATTCGCTTGTGTCCTTGAATGGTATTCATTTCGCTTTTCATCTCAAGAGTATCCCTGATCACCCTACCCTCATCATAAGCCGAAATGATGGGAACTCTAAACTTACCCAAGCCGAGAATCTTGCAAACGCGTCCTATGAGCATTCCTTGTTTCACCTTTACGGGACGTACTTGCTTGATTTTCAAAAATGGTTCTAAGTGATCAAAGGGACGCGTGCTAAGAGCTGAGAGTTGTCTGTACAGAGTTCTAATTACAGAGGTTGAGATCAGTGAATGGGACGCCGTGGTTCAGTTCTGTGTTGTGTAGTGTTGTGTGTTGAAAGGACGTCAGGTCAGAGTCCTTTGCAGTTGTGAGAAGTTTGAATGGGTGAAATTGGGAAGGTAAACCGTTTTAACGAATCGTCAGCGAAAATCTCGGGATATGCGCAAACAGTGATCAACAGCTGTATTCCTTAGCAAAGAAGAAAGCCACGTGTGGGAAGGCGGGTGGAGGAAGCCGTGTGTAAAGACCCTGTTACCCCTGACCGTCCAACTTCGTCTTCTTCCTATATATACCCACCTGTGCACTCCGAAAACCTTTCTTCGCTCATCTGCTGTTTGCACCCTTTTAGAAATCTCAAAGATCTTCCAAATCTTCAACCGAATCCCGAAATCTCTCTCCAAACCCTAATCCTCCCCTATTTAAACCATCTCAAAAATGGCCAACACAAGAGCCTCAAAGAATCCCTCACCCTCGTCGGCAGCGAAAAACACTAGCTCTTCGAGATCTCCTCCGGTGAAAGGCCGGTCATTAATGGAGTCGAGAGGCAGACCTTCCGGCCGACAAGAACCCCCTCACCACCATTCCTCCTCTCAAAGCACCCAGCGCCGCCACTCCAACACCCCTCCTCAACCCCTTCGCTCCCAACCTCCTCAACAAAAACAACCATCCCGCTCTCAATCCAAAACCCAGCCGAAGAGGTTCTCATTTCTGGAGAAGCCCTTCAAACCCGAGCCTGAGCCAGAAAATATCACCAAAGCCTCTGTTTACAGTGGCTCAATTGGCCGGCTTCCCTCTCAACCCAAACGCCGTCCTCCCCTTGACCCTCTCATTGAGGACTAGCTTGAAAAGGAGCCTAGGACGCTCGCCAACATTTGTCTTAGGGCGTCCACTCACGAACATCCTCCTAAAATCCAACGCCTCCTCCACTACTTCATGATCACATATGTCAAGCCCCGCCTTCAAGAAACCAATCACACCAACCCACCGTTCATGGGGCCAGGAATCATTTCTGACTCATTTGGTGGAACCGTGGACGAGCTCGCCAAACTACTTCCTGATATAATGGAGTTTGTTGTGGCTCCTACGGGCTCCGTCCCTTCTCAAAAAAGGAAAAGGCCTTCCTCTCCCCCTCCGTCCAAATCGCTCCAAATTAAAGGCCCTTCCTCCTCCCCACCAAAGCCAATCCCTTCCTCCCCTCCTCCTGCCCCAAGACCTCTGCTCAGCTTGAGGGCGTCACGGATGAAGAAATGGCCGCCATTCGCCTCTCCGAAATTCAACTGGCAAAAGAGGAGAAGGCGCGCCAAGAGCAAGAGCAAGCAGAGAAAGCAGCCGTTGAGAAGGCGATCCAAGCGAGTATGCAGGACCTTCGTCAACTCCCTCCTCCTCCTCCAAGGGTAGAGGACGCTCCTCAAGTCCAGGCCAAGGACGCTCCACAAGTCCAGGTCCAGGCCAAGGATGCTACCCCTGCTACTCTGCCGCCTCCTCCCTCTGCTCCGCTCAAGGTGAAACCGATCTCAGTGGTTCCGCCCAGCTCCTCCTCTGCTCCTCCCCCAAAAGCTAAGCTCCGCACTCCCTCTCCCTCTCCCCCTAGAGCTTCACCTCCTCCTCCTCCTCCGCCTGCTCCGGCCGTCGAAGAAGCTGCTCAAGTTCAAGGGACGTCTCCTCCATCCGTTCCCACAGAGTCCTTGGCAAGGACTCCAGCGGTGGACGCGCCTCCCACAGAACAGGCGTCCACAGCTGAGGACACTGCAATGGTTGAGTTCCAAGAACAACGGAACGAAGCCTCCGATGACGAGGACGCCCCTCCCCAGGATGAGGAACCTGAGGAAGAAGAGGGAGATGGAGATGAAGAAGATGGTGGTGATGAAGTGATCGTGAGCAATGGCTCCAAGCAGAAACGCTTCAAGAAAATCCTATCGCCGCTCCTCTTCACCGCCGAGTTTCTGGCAGAGAACCAGCGCCAAGAGTTCTTGGATCTTCTTGAGTTCCAGGGTTGGACGCACTTGGGCGCTGAGGCCGCTGATGTTGACCCTGATGAGGTTCTCCGTTTCTACTCAAAGTTCGAAATCACAGAAGTAAACGGGAAGCCTCAGGGGACTTTTGAAATCGATGGGGACGAGTACTCAGTTGCTGAGGGCACCGTCCGCAAAATGCTAGGCCTGCGTCCTTCTCCGCAAGATGCTCTGCACGATCTGCCGTGCAAAAACTTTGGCCGTTTCTCCCAAGATGAAATCCTCAACAGAATATTCAATGGGAGACAGCCAGCTGCTAAGGACAGAGTTGCTCATTGCCTCAACAAGACGGGCGTCCTTGCACATCACTTCATTGTGCGCATGGTCGTCCCCCGCCAAGAGAAGAAGTCCATTGTTCAGATCACCGATAGTATTCTCTTGGACGCTTTCTTGGAACGCAAGCCGATAAACTTGCCCCGAGTAATCTTGGAACACATGGGCAAGTGCACAGGAGGCAGGCACTCTCTTCCTTTCCCCGGCTTGGTCAAGCAAATTCTGAAGCAGCAGGGACTCTATGCTCCTAAACAAGAGCGTTCCTTTGGCATTCATTGGGACGTCAGGCAAATTACACTCCCTCCAGTTGGGAAACTCAGGTGTGATGAGCCCCTTCCGTCCGTTAAGCGCCAACTGGACAAGGAACGGAAAGAGGTTGAAAGGAAAGCCGAAGCTGAGAGGAGAGCTCAAGCTGCTGCTGCTGCTGAACCTGGAGAAGGAGATCACGAAGCTGAAAATGTCCAAGTAGTTGGGACGCCAGCTGAGGACGCTGCTGATGACGAGGACGAGCTCGATGGTATGAGCGTCCCTGATGAGGCTGAGAGGCACTCTACGAAGTATCTGATGGGCATAATGATCGAGAACCAATGCATCATGATTGATCTAATTCAGCAGGTTCACGACACACTTCACGTCCACACAGACCTTCTTGAGCGCAACAATGAGCTCCTTGCCCAGAACAACCATCTTCATGAGCAACACCTCAAAGCCCTTGGCAAGCGTCCCAGAAAATGATCACCTCCCCCTTCTCTAACCCTGAAACAATTTATCATTTCTTGAGTTTTTGTTAAGACAATGGGACGCTGTCCCCGTTTTGAGCAATTGTTGTGAATGTCTGTAATGAACGTTCTCGTTTCTCATTCTGAATGCCATTCACTACATTTGTGCTTCATTTTGTCTAAGCGTACCTTTCTTTAGTTATGACTTTGTGCTTGCATGCTTTTCGACTTGTTCTCCTTTTCGATGATGCCAAAAGGGGGAAGTATAGTTTTGCAGAGATGCGATTGTCCTTAAGTTATCATAGAAAACATGTGCTCAGGGGGAATTTCGGCCAAGTCAAAAGGTCGTTAGTTAGGAATAAAATAGAACGCACTTAAAAGAATGTGTTGCATGCCAATCTAAGCTGAAAAGAAAATCAAAGTGTAGTTCCTCATGCTAAAAGCTTTACTTCTGTGTGTATTATTTGAAAGAGTTTGTCATCATCAAAAAGGGGGAAATTGTTGGGACGATATTAAGGACGTCAGCCGTTAATATCTAAACCAATAAAAATCGTCCCTTGTTTTGATAATGACAAACTCAAATGTATTTGATAAGTTGTCCAAGTTTTGATCTCAGGTAAGTCCAGTGGACGCACATGAGCGAAAAGGACAACAAGTGAACAGCAGTCCCTATGCTGTAGGGACGCATGTTACCAGAACTTCCAAAGCTAAACGTAATTGGCGGAGTCCCTGCGCAAGATAGGACGGAGTCCTCATCAAGAAGGGACGCGCGCCAAAATACGGATGAAGTTCAAATTCAAATCAAGGCCGCCCCAACATGATTACATCATCGTCCGGCCTTAGTCCTCAGAAGGAAGCTTCCTTTGTCTGGGCACGTGTAGACAATGCCAAAGACGTCGCTTTCCCAGCGATGGTCCCCTACCCACGCGGAGGCTTCCCAAGCGTCAACAGAGTTGACTTCCTCAAGACGCTCATCGCACCGTTGATCAAAGATCGAGGATCCTGCCAAGTCTCAAAGGACGCTAGAGGACAAGAATCACTTCCGCTATAAATACTCTCCAAGGAGTATGCATAGCGGCATGTGGGTGCAAGAGTGGACTTTGAAGACTTTCTCTCAAGCTCTCCCGAAGCATTCAAGAACACGAACGAAGATCAAGAAGATCAAGTGAGCTTGAAGCAAGAGAAATAAAGTCCAACCACATCAAATCCAAAACAAACCACAAATCAATTAGAGTTGTAGTTTGTCTCTCACAACGAACCGTGAGAGACGTGAGTGATAGCTTCCTTATAGCTAAGAGTGTTAGGTTACTTGTTTGGTTGAAAGGAGTGTTACTAGTGAGGCTAAGGACGGACGCTTAGCTCAGAGAAGTGTAACGACTCGCCTAAGTTGTAAGGACTCGCTCTTAATAAGATAAGGGACGGCTATTGAAAATCCTCCAACGGAGGTAGAGGTTTACCCATAAGACTAGTTGGTCTTAGTGGGGTTCCTCTATAAATACTCGTGTCCACTTATCTTGTATTCTGTTAAGTCTATTTTCCGCTGCACTAAAGGACGCCCTTAACCCAGTTAAGGACGCCCTCATTAACTGACTTACGATCCATCACCGAACAAGGTAGTGATTCGCAAATCCTTTAGATTAATGGAACGTTGTGCTTTAAAGTTATCGCAAATTGTTTGATAATTAATATAATGTCCACTGTCAGCGTTAATATAGATTCGCTAATTTCATCAACTGTGATTAAACTGCAGCAGCAGACGTCCTCCCAATCTATAAGATGAATTTGACTACCTCTGGCGGGGATGATTTCGGAAATCAGGAAGAAACCCTGACTACAGGCGAATTGGATGGACGTATCCGTCGCCTGGAGTTTCTTCTCAAGGGGGTTTATTGTGAGACAGATCAGCGTACGACCCATGACCAGATTCGCAATGATTACTTAACAAGCGTTCAGAGGCGTTTGACTTTGCGGACCCAGTTGGGCCATATAGAGTCATCCCTTGACAAGATTCAGCTAGCCTTGGCGGCCACCCAGATTGCGCATGGACAACTCAAGGACTACTACATATGCTGCGGTCGGATCGAGGTGATGAAGGAGTTCGGGGTGAATGCTTGGATGGCGGCAAAAGACAGACTGGTGGCTGACTACCCGGAACCGCCTAGCCTGCGTCCTGTGGCAGGGTAATCCAGGTAATCTATATGTCCTTATGAAAACAAATGCTCGTGCAAGAACTTTCAGCCACATCTCCACATGCTAGCTACGTTGAATTAAGATTGTGGTTTCTTTTGTTGCTAGTAATAAGAAGTTTTTATCGTGTATGCTAATATGATACTCCGTATTCCGTTCCACTAAGTCTTCATGTACGGTCGGTCTAAGATGTGGAAATTAACCAATGTCTCTTCAACTGGATACAGCCCGGAAATACAATTTCTTGTACAAGGTATCAATATATTTTTGGCAAAACTGCTTGAAACCGGAGTTTAAATGCAAAGTTATTAGGGATTTTTTCCGTTTCACACTCAATTATATTGTACATCTTTGTTAATGCAAAAACCTCAGCTTCAAATAATTTAACCCCTTCAAGATTGTAAAACTGTGCAACCCATGATGGGGTGTGCTTTTCACGTGTAGGTGATTACTGTGCATTTGAAAAATGGTACCACCAACAGCAGGTGGGCATTTTAATCTACTATGGAGAAATTCTAGCAATTCATTAACTAAAAGAGAAAAAAGGAAAAGGAAACAAAAAGGAGAAAAAGAGAAATTTGTCTGATTTGTTCTGACATATCCAAATTTATCTTTTTTCAATTTGTTAAGAAAATTTTCCAAGTCTCCATTGTGGATTTGTGGATGCATCGCTAATTACTCCTATAAAAAGTTGACATACATGTTCGAAAATAATACTATTTATGGAGGAACAATAAGTGATAACACGTTATATTAGTAATGCTATATATATCACCCCAACAAGTAAAACTGGCGAAATAATTACTCCCTCCGATTTACAGTAGTAACAAAGATGACGGTTTTTAGAGCCGTACAAGTGACGTTTAATTGTGGAAGATTTTTAAACTGGTAAAGAAAAAAGAAAAAGGAATAAAGTCAGAATTTTGTCAGGAGAAATTAAGTCAAAATAAATTTGTTCCAGTAGAATATGAGAAGGAAAGAGCTAGAGAGAAAATTTCTGCTACCACCAAATTTCATTGATTTTATCTTTTTATTTTTTAGTTAAGATTCTTGGAGATTTCTCCATTACTTCACCCAAATATACCATATTAGACCATCTCCCACCGTAAGCTATAATGCCAAATATAACATATTTGTTCTCCCAACATATGCTATAACACAACTCCCCAAATTGTTTTTTACAGATTGTGAACAGTGGTTGACATTTTTAATTTGTCCTTTAAGTTGACGTTAATAAATTTTGTTAATGATAAAACATATACCATTATAAAAATCATAACAAACTTGTTAATTTGAGCCTAATCTTGAATATAGTCTGATTAATTTTTAATTAAATACATAACAAACCGTGCATTGCACACTTTTCAAATTAAAGCCAATTATATTCATATTTTAATATATACCTTATAGGGGTATGGTGGATGAAAAACACAAGCATGAAGTGCACACTTTTGAAATTAAAGCCAATTATATTTATATTTTAATATATACCTTATGTTGGGGCAAAAGGGGAATACCCTCCCCCCGGGGGCCTCCCACCGCCGGCCCGACATTGTTGGAGGAGTCAATCACGGTGACCCAGTGGCTCGTAGACAGGAGGCTCAGCAGGGCCAACTGCAAGGACCCCTCCAGAAGGGGGAAAATCCCACACTGCAGCTGTCCCGATTTGACCCGTGCTCATTGGGGAAAATCTACTGCCCACTGAGCTACGCCCGTGCGGGCAATATATACCTTATGTAGTTATACCTTATGGTGGGAGGAAGAAAAATATAGCATACATGGTTTTTTGTCCTCTAGCAACTTCATTTGCTAAAATTTGAAATATAGCCTTTCAAATATACCTTATGTGCGCTCAACGAATGCTATAGCACTTCAACCAAAAAAACGAACGATACAGCACAAGTCTCAGAATTTGAATGCATGTTGCAGTCCGATTGCTATATCTCTTTACCACTTTATTTTACAAACAACTACGGTATATAGACCATCTATTCCATCTATACCCTTGGTAATTTTAGACACTGACAATTTGAAATTGTCCTTTAATTTATCATTTAAATTTGGAAAAATTACTCAAAATAATATCAAGTATCAACTTTCAACCAAAAATTTTCGACAAGTTTGAAAATCATCACCAGTGATCCGAACTATCATGAAATTAACCAAAACAGATCCGGAACCTTTTTGCGACGAGTTTTCCGGTGGATTCGAAGGTGTGGGACTAAAAAATCTGACATAACAACTTAATATTTTACACTTGGTTGAAATATTTTCAACCGTCATATCATCGAATCTTATCTACCGGAAAACTTGTCGAAAAATGATTCCGAAAAGTTTTTGGTTAATATTGTGATGGTTCGAATCGTTGGTGATGATTTTCACACTTCTGATCATTTCTGGTTGAAAATTGATATTATTTTGAGTCATTTTCCCTTTAAATTTTGTGAATGATAACAATTATACCATTATCGGTATCATAACAAGCTTGTAAATTTGAGCCTATATTGAATATAGTTCGATTAAGTTTTATTGTAATACAGTACACACGCATTAATTAAGGATGTAGCAAAAACATATACTATTCCTACATTATCTGTTTATATGTACCGTATGTAAATACTAAATACTGGGTATGGTGGGAGGAAATTAAAACACAAGCCAAGCCATGCATTGCTGCCATTTCAAAGTAAAGCCAATTAGGTATAATTATCCCAAAACAATTATTCTTTGTTATCCAATTGTATTTTTTTTCTTTTTCGAATGGCGGGAGGTTTTCCCTTATAAGCATTTCAACCCTTTTGCTATCTCGTCCCGATGGCATGTAACAATGAACTGATCTGTCTTCTCTCTGTATTCTCTTTTATTTCATGAAATTGTTATCCGTTTGGTAGTGACGGGCTAATTATCTTAGTTATACCTAATGTATATTTCATGATATGGTAGTTACGGGCTAATTATCCTTGAACAATTATAATTTGTTATACATTTTTATAATTTTCAACTAATAGAATATTGTCATTTGTTAAATGTTAATTACAAGTACGGACTTCATAACTTATTCTTCCATAGTCAATACTTGGTTTTTATTTATATAGCGGTATGATTTTTATCATTAAATAATATATACTCCATTGATAGCAACATAAAAATACAGGAGAACTACATTAAACCAAATCAAAATATTTATTAGGCAGAATTATCAAGGCAACAATTCGACGACTGGGCAAATAATGTGGCAGACTGGCCGAGGGTGACGATGACCTGCATTACTGTGTACCTACTTATTACAGTACAATAAATTAAAGAAAACAAAATACTTGCAAATTACCATATCAAATGCACGGCAACCTGCAGAAGTCGATTTGACGTCGGCCGTCATTTGATACAATAGGGGAGACCGGCAGAGAGAGAGAAATCAACCGTGAAGTAGCATTAATCGCTTCCACAGTGGAGTATATTCAATGAAAACAGAGAGATGTCAGGCTTTGTGGAGAAATGTGGAAAAAAATTCAACTCCGAGAGTAGATTCTGATTAATAAGTAATACGGAGTACATTACAAAATCCTGAATGTATTTACGACTAGGGGTTTCACCGTTTAAAATCTTGTTGTTACAGATTGTATACAGTCGCATTTTTTGTTCTACAGTTTCTCTCTAGTCGCATACCAAGTCGTGTTTGCACATTCATCTACAAACACGTTTTACACTTTCATCTACAAAGCACTTCAATTGGCGCAACTTCTAGTAGTCGTATTTGTTCGTATGATCTTGACTATGAATTGCTGCGAACTCTTAAAGAATGCATGCATGAAGTGATAGGTGGTAGGTGTCAAATCACGGTGCATTAATTTAAATCCCTTTTGCAAATTCTCCGTCTTAAGAAAACTAAAAAGTTGCATAGCACAGTCACAACGTATGCTTTGCACGGCATCCTGCACAAGTCGATTTTACATCGACCTTCAGCTACTTCGCCTAGGCCATTCATTTGGTCCAATTAGCCAAATTTTAACTCCAACGTTCGTACATAGCATCGAAAGGGATGAAACTTATTGAAACCAAGTTCATAAGGAACTTATTTGTATTTATCAAATATAAGAAACTTTGACCCCATAAATACAAAGTGTAACTTTGTTATACTAGTCAAGTAACGAAAAAACAAATAACATCAAATGGGGAGTTTGGTCACACACTTTCGGCTACGTACAAACAAACAATCCAAATACAATGTACTCCAGTATTATTTTCTTTTCCTTAATAAAATAGAAGGAACAAATACAAGCTATTAATACGGCCGCACTTCTTTTTGATTATTGTTGCAGTTGCCCACGGTCGTACTTACTTAATTGCATTTGCCCGGGCGGGAAGCTTGTAGAAGAAGGGAGGCCTTATTTCAGACCACAAGAGAATCGAGGACTACTTTCCGGCCAAATTCCCCATCGAGGGATAAATTCATTGTCATTCTGTTGTCTAAACAAACTCTAACCACCCGGACGACGATGGGTCACGACGGAGCAGTGCGCCCAGTAAGGTGTGTAATCGGTATGTTGCCAGACGAGCTCATCATCGAGATCGTTTCGAGGGTGGCATCTCGGTCTCTGAAAGATCTGTTCCGCTGCAGACAGAGGTAAATCCAAGAGCCTTATAATTTATTGGTTTTATCTACTGGAATGTACTGGGTTCATACAACACAGATCCCCCTTATAGTTGCAAGGTCTTCAACCGATGCGGGCAGGACTCTCTGGTATTCCATCAGTCTTCAACACAGGAAATCTACGCACGATGGTTCCGACAAGAAGAGCACCGGGAAGCCGCGTATGCATTCCTCCGACTGTGTGCGGAAAGAGGGAACCCTGGTGCTTTATACGGCCAAGGCTTGGTAAGTTGATTCGTATGTGCACTTGATTGGCTTGAAATGTTATGGAACATTTGCTTACCCAGGAAAGGTGCGCCCAATTTCGATCACAGCTCAGGTATTTCGGGGTCATAGATGAACCCTACGGTCTAGAGTGCTTGGAGAGATCGGCTGCGCTAGGGCACACCCCAGCTGCTTATGTGCTTGCCGGGTTGCTGCTCTGCTCCCAGGAACCGGACCAGGATGTGAGGGCTGCGAATCTGATACGTGACGTCAGGGATTCATCCGGCGATGGCATCATGGAATGCCGTATCGAACTCGTCCGGTTCTTATACTACAACCCACCTGCCCGTATAGTCGTTGCACGGTTAGAACCACCATAATGGATTACGCACCACGTACATGGACTTATTAAACGGAGATAGAGACATTTCCGTGTTCGGACCCCGTACATGGGCTATGTTTTTAAGGCGAGTGACGGGCTCGATGCAGGATCTTGCACCCTATGTAGTCTCGAATTCGAAGGCAGGTTATTCTGTTCCCTGTTCCGCCGAATGAGAAATCCTCGCGTGCCTATATCTTCTTCCATCCCTCTATTGTCTATCTCCCTTGTCCGACATCTTCGTTCTGCCAATTAATCAAATTTTGGCGATTATGAATCCTTCGTTTACCATTCATTAATAAACATTTTGCCGACTGTTTGATGATGTAATATCGTGTTATGGTATAACCCACTATTGTTTATACATGCAATGCTATGATAATGTAATGCGGAATGTCCTTAATTTCTATATTATCACTGAACTTATACAATAGACTGTAACAATACTTCAATTTAATATTCATGTAATAATGTGTGACCTTACCATTGACCCTTGAACCTTATCTCCTGAGGTCATATTTTTTTGATATACGATAAGTGTTTGTATACAATCCCATTTGTATATATATTGTCATTTGTCATTCAACCAAAAATTATATGTACTTATCTTATTACAGCAAAATATTTTTTCTTTTTTCATAAAATTAAAATAATACAGAGTAATTTATAAGCTTGCGATAATATACGGCTACAAAAGAATTCATTAAATTTGGTGTAAAACTACTAGAGAAGGTGTTTACTTATTTAAATAGGAAAGAGAAACGACAAGGATATGTTGAAATACTTTAGACGGGCGAAGATGATGTAAATACAGTATAAAATAAAACTAACACCAGAGTAAAGGCATGTTGACTTGAATTGCAAATTATTAGCTGGTACGTACAGCATGCGCTTGTGGAAATTAATGTGCCCAATTTGTGGATGCCCCCCAGGTTTTAGAGCACCACCCAAATTGAAATAGCTTTCATCAAATGACATGTGCCAGGTAATGTTTGATATCTTTACAATGACTACTATAACATGTAATGATTTTATTTATTTATTATGGATCTAATTCCCGACTTTTAGAAATAAATAAAGATTGTAGTTGTCATATTTTTGTTCTCTATATAAAATGAATCCAACACTGCTTATTTTTCTTTACATCATAATATATACGTGATTCTATTTTTCCTCATTTCAAAATATATTTTCGGGATTACTAATTGTGACAGGTGTGATGAATAATGTCATCTAAATTTAGTTTACAACGTAATTATTTATATCATATAATGTAATTTTGTAATATAACTTTTTGATATTATCAAATACGGAGTATTATAAATAATTGAAACTATTATATTATATTGACTATAAATTTAGCAAATGTTTTCCTAAGTATATTATATGTACATATCAATTAATAAAAGAAAACATAGCATTTAAATATAGTTAAAGTAGACACATTTTATGAATTGCACACTATTTAATCATGACAGGCATCTTTGCAATGTTAATGCACGTGATTTAGATGTGCATGACTTAACACCTCGTTGCCAACTTGTTGATCGTTATTCTAGAGTCTGCATTTATCTACCTTAATGTTTGTACATTTATGAGCTCCACTTGAACCTGTATTGCTTGGTTCATTTCTTAAAGTAACGTAATCTAGATCTCCGTCCAATGCTTAAAAAGAAGCGTATTTATACAGTTACACCGATTGTAATATTGTACTACCAAGCAGTGACACCAAATTTACCGGGTTTTTTATACACGTAATCCTTGATGGCATGTACAGTGTATTCAATACGGAGTAACCCGTAGTATTTTTAAGCATAAAGGTAATGTACACGCTTTGCTGCGGCAGTACATCTTATAGCCATATCCTCGCCGCTTTATTTTGATTGTCGTGAATAGCGACCTTGGAAAAAGGAACTGTGTAGAAAACCCACAACATATAAAGCGTCCTTGTCTGCACAAAACAAGGTAACAAACCAAATTCAATGGGGCCCACAGGGATTTCATTCCCCGATAGAAGTATCCTGGCCCTAGTTCCTAGTCTTCTTCCGGCTCAGCATATAACTGAGCGGATCGGTCCTCACAGCTGACAGTAGTACGGAGTATTTAAAAAGAGTCGTTGTCTGCACAAAACAAATACAGTAAACAAACCAAATTCAGTGGACCCCACATGATTTTTTTTCCCGTCAAAAGTTAGATTATTTAAAATTTCTTACCCTGGACCCTCTTCTTTTGGATACAGTGTATCCAGATAAAGCAATTGGACTTTTCCCGCTCCCACCGTAAGCTATAATGGCAACTATAGCATATTTTTTCTCCCACCCTAATATAACACTACTCCCAAAAATTATTATCGGTTTGCTATAATTTTTTACCTTTTCATTTAATTCGAATCAAACCTTTTTTAAAACAACTAAACAAATTTACCTATTCCAGTTCTCAAAAAAAAAACAATCTATTCCATATATACCCTTTGTTCTTTTAGACACAAGTTTAAATCGTCCTTTAATTTGACGTTAATTAATTTGGTTAATGATAAAAATTACTCCGTAAATCATTATAAAAATCATAACAGGCTTGTTAACTTGAGCCTAATATTAAATATAGTCTGATTAACATAAACACAAACCGTGTATTGCACACATTTCAAATTAAGGCGAAATATATTCATATACGGATGTATACATTATATGGTGGGTGAAAACCCCAAGCATGCAGTGCACACATTTGAAATTAAAGCCAATTATATTTGTATTTTAGTATATACTCTGTGTAGTTTCATAACTCGTACTTACGTTTCATCGGCCGACTATGGTACCCTCGCAAAACCTAGCGAAATCCACATGATGGACGCACAACGAATTTAAAGGTGGGGCACGACTTGTCTCGGAGATTCAATCGAATTAATAATAGCCGACAAATTTAGTTATTTAATACCTTAAATAGTACTCTCTCCGTTTCAAAAAAAGTGTCATATCTTAGTGTCATAGAATATGAGCTAAATCCACTCGCGATATGGTGAAATGCGGTAACTATAGTCCTGCTCGATTTCACCCGAGTCCTCTAGTATGACGGTGTAGGTCCATTGTTCATTCGGATGATTTAAATGTTCGTTCACGTAAAATGTCTTGTCAATAACCACGGCTTTCCTTAGGGTGCATATGTCGTCCCAAGCAACGACATCGCCAATATTGAAGTGTCGGCCTGACTTTTCTGCAGAAGTGTCGCGGATAAAGTGTGGGTGAATTATTTGGAACAGATCTTGTTTGATGAGGTAGTACTCATCATCTCTCCGTCCATCATCATAGTTGCCTGTATAGTCAGGGTCAATGACGCTCCAAAGGTTGATGATGTAGAATTTTTTGTTGAAGTAACCTACTACGTTCCCAACTAAAGTGGTCCCAAGCCACCTTCCGAAGCCCTTGACCTCCACAAGTTTCCCAATTGGAAACATAGTTAGTTTCCTGCAGTCACGTGGAAGAAATTAATGTGTGAATTCATGTTATGGTTATATCAGAAATGAGGTCAGGAATGGGTAAATTGACTACAGCTTGTGCAAATTAGGTCAAACAGAGATGTTGCGATTTGTTGATATATGACTGAATTGCGCTGCATTAGATTCTAAATGAATGGTATTCCAACATTTAGTTGCCAATCATTTACGAAACTGGTGGGGAATGGTAAAGATTGCAAGCGATAGTGCGTTAGGTCTGCCTATATATGTACATATGCGAGCGAAATCGGCAGCAGTGTATCGGATACCAAACGTTATCAATTCAGACCCTAATTTGGAGCAAAAACCAATAGAGATACTAAGCAATAGTAGATTACCTCGTCTTGTACAACGATTTCATCGGAGAGGAGGAAGATTGATCCCAGGTTTCGCTTGGATAGTCGGAGCAAAGTAGGGAATACCAGAGTGATGGTGCAGCGGATAAGCGACGTAGACGCGGAGAAGACATCGAAATGTAGCAGAGTTCTTTGAAGCCGAGGCGGCGCTGGTGCACCCCTAGTTCCATGATCCTGTGCCATAGTTCATCAGGGAGAGAGGAAGCCATGGTGTGCCGGCGGAGGTTTGTTTTGAGGGGTTTGTTATGCTACTTGTATCGAAAGAGAAGTGTATGATGTTGGACGGTTTTCCTTATGCCTTCTTTTTATAAGCCCAAGAAATGGGTAACCATCGACATATTTTGACCAAGTTCAATGAATAAACAAATTCATTTATCCTGACTTCCCACAAACGTATTTTGACCAAGTTCAATGATACTATTTGTACGACACTGTCACAGTTTTTTATGGTCAAACTCTTTTCCCACATACATTAAAGGGAAAGAAAACAAGTTTTTTTTTATGATCAATGGAAAGAAAACAAGTAAGTAGGCCCAGCCGCCCAGGGGCTGCTAGAAGCTCGCGCTCTTAGAGAGGGGCTGCTAGAAGCAAAAAAACTCGGTCTTCATAAAATAGAAATTGAGGGTGACAACCACACAGTCATAAATGCGACCCAATGGCTTAGACAAAGTCCGTGGGAAATTGATATGATTATTGCTGACGTCTAGATGCTACTCCGTCATTTTTCGATGGTACGTATCCCACATGTGAATAGGGATGCGAACTCCGTGGCCGACAAAATTGCTAAACTGGGGCCGCAGTCACCCTATTGATCACATTGCTGATAACTCAGAACTTATGGTTCTCATCTGTCAGGATGCCCTAGTCCGACCCCCGTAAGGTGGGTCCGTCTAATCCTATCATTATCAAAAAAAAAACAATTAAGTAGGGCCTACTTTTTTTGAACAAGTAAATAGGCCCTACTTCTGTTGGAGTACTCCGTATTATTGCTCCAGTTGCCGACGGTCAAACGTCTTTTTATAGCATTTACCGGGGCGGGGAGCATAGAAGAAGCCAGGCCTTATTTCAGAACAAAGCCAAAGAGAAGCAACGCGTAATTTCCGATTAAATTCCCCATTATCAGGCATCATTGTTATTCTGTTATCAAAAAAAATACTCCAGTCGATGCAGAACGACGGAGCAGTGAGGTGTGTGATCGGTATGTTGCCAGACGAGCTCATCATCGAGATCGTATCGAGGGTGGCATCTAGTTCTCTGAAAGATCTGTTCCGCTGCAGGCAGAGGTAAATCCAATAGCCTTAAATTTGATTGGTTTTACCTACTGCAATGTACTCGGTTCGTACAACACAGATCCCTCTTTTAGTTGCAAGGTCTTCGACCGATGCGGGCAGGACTCACTGGTTCTCCGGCAGGCGCCAACACATGAGATCCACAGGCGACGGTTCAGACAAGAGGAGCACCGGAAAGCCGCGTATGCATTCCTCCGACTCTGTGCGGAAAGCGGGAACCGTGTTGCTTTATACGGCCATGGCTTGGTAAGTTGATTCTTATGTTCACTTGATTGGCATGAAATATTATGGAATATTTTCTTACCCAGGAAAGTTGCGACTAATTGCGAACACAGCTTCAGTATTTCGGGTCCATAGATGAACCCTACGGTCTAGAGTGCCTGTAGAGATCGGCCTCGCTAAGGCACACTCCAGCTGCCTATGTGCTTGCCGTGGTGCTGCTCTGCTCCCAAGAACAGGACCATGAGGTGAGGGGTATGAATTTGCTCCGTGCCGTCAGGGATTCACCCGACGCTGGTATCATGGAATGCCGTATCGACTTCGTCCGGTTCTTATACAACACGCCGCCCTGCGACACTAAACTCGTCGCACGGTTCAAACCACCAAAATGGTCTACGCACCACGAACCAGGACGGTGTCTGTGCCGTGCGAGGAACCCGTTCAGTAGATGCAACGACGTCGATGCAGGAGCATGCTTGCTCGGTAGTTGTGAATTCGAAGCCATGCTTTTGTGTTCCCTGTTTTACCTAATAAGATGGAGGTTGTATTGAAATAAACGTATCGTTTTGTGTTATTATATTGTGTTTTCTAGCGTGGATTGAGTGAAGGGTGAGCTAATTTTTTCGTGGCATAGATGCCATAGTTGGAGAACTTTCATCTTGTCCCTCGTTGCACGTTCCATTTTGGATATATTCGATAGTTCCTTAACCGTGCATTGCAGTACTAGTAGTAACATGATATACGCGGATTGCCTTTGCGTTTGGTCAGAAGTTACATGTGACGAGGAGATCAACCGTGGTTAATTGGACAGGTACAACAAAACCAAGCAAATAATATATGTGTGCGAATTTACATGGAATGTGTGAGAATTTACGGTCTACGTTGAGAAGAAACAAAACCAAGCAGATAACTCCTTGATGCAAGCAAAGTGCTCACAATAATTCAGAATTGGTCGAGCATTTACAATTGGTTTGACTTTTGTTCAATGTTAATTAAAAGTACGGACTTATTAACTGTCTCGTCCCCTGTGAAGACATGGTTTGATTTTTTTGGTATAAAGAGTACTCATGCACAACGCTGATCCAGACGTTTGGATTTTTAACCCCTCAACTATCTTATTTACTTTTTTAGAATTATTTAAACTTTACTTTTTCTAGTGGAGTCCACCTTCTCCCGAGTAACTTCTCCTACTTTTGTGTTTTTAGTTCAAGAATCTGGATTAGAGCTTCATTGCACAAGTTTTTATGTAAAAGCCACTATTTATAAGATCTTTATTACAGTATTTTTATAAGTTTAAAGATTGTCATTGTGGATAAGAAGAGTTTAGCAAGGCGACAATTGGACCACTAGGTGGAGGAATACGGAAGAGAATACGGCAGTCTGGCAGAGGGTGTGATGTCCACTGGGTGTACGTACTCACCAATGCAATTCGCAAACTCACTTTGAAGAACAAATACGTATGGCCTACTGCATTAAATACACTTGCACACCTCTGTCGCAATTAGGTGCTTTGCACTGACACCTGCAGAAGTCGATTTGACATCGGCTGTAATAAGCTTGACAATCAGGCACATTTCAGCCAAACAGTGATGGAATGAACTGTGGAAGGGAAGGGAAGGGAAGGTGGATCTTCTCAAATCGGTGGAATTTCGACAGAAAAGTTGTATTTAAACTATATTATGAAGGATGTAAAAAAAACCATCCTTTACTACTCCTACGTACTGTATATTTTTAATTTCTATCACAAAATGAAATCATACCCAAAAGACATAAATAAGAGTTTAAATAGTATCAAGGTAATGCAAAGTTTGTTACGAATGTAGATAAGATTTTATTTTTGGTTGAACGAATGTAGATAAGATTGAGTTACGTACTGTTCGTACTGTGTATATATACTGCGTATTTGTTACCAATATCATTTTTACGGCTACTTTATATGTTTGTTACGTACAAAATCATTAACTTCATTATTCGTATACATGTTTGTTACCTATGTCAACTATAGATGAGATTGAGTTAGCCATCACATTTGTTAAATCTGTTTGAGTTTGTTACGTTACTCGCGTATGTGCTCCTTGACTGAGTTTGTAACGTATAAATCCAATTCGTTACGTTTAAGGCAAAACAAAATTGAATAGTAAAGTCAATATTTGGTGTGGACAAAAAAAGGTAAGACTGAGTTTGAAATTGGGTGTTTGTTAATTCATTTATATGTAACAAACTGCGAAAACCCATTTAAAAACACACCTATTAGATATATTCAATTTGCTGATATGTTTAAAATTAATACTATAAAACAACGAAGTCATAATAGTTGTTTAAAGTAACCATCCTTTATAGGTTAAAGAATAAAGGGAAATTCTTTTCATACCCTTCCCTTTTATAAACAAATAAACAAACAATCTATTCCATATATACCCTTTTGCCTTTAGCCACAATTTTCATTTGTTCATTAATTTGACGTTAATTAAGATTTTGTTAACAAAATAAAACTATACCGTTATAATATTAGGCTCCATTTATGTAGTCCATTTTTTGCCTCTTTGATTGCACATGCCTGCTTGTGGAAGATTATGATACTAAACCCTAAACCCTTTACTCTTCTAAAAGGAAAAACAAGTAGACCGGACCAATGAAGAAGAAGTACGACAGTGGGCAACTGCAACAAGCTTCCGCCTCGGTAAATGCAATTAAGTTAAAGGCCTGCCTTCTTCGACAAGCTTCCCGCCCCGGTACTGGTACATGCAATTACAGTATTTACAACTATTTGTCGTAGTACGTTTTTGTTCTTCATCTCGCTTTTTCGAACAACTAGCTTGCAGGCGGCGCATTTAATGCACAACGTGATTGCTAGACACACTCACACCTATCACTATTAGAGTATGGATAGTGACGGACCAAGTTATTTGGTCATAGGATTATAATAATATTATTTTAGCTATCCACCTCATCTTTGGCCAAATGATGACCAAATGTAATTTTTATACTCTCAATGGTTGGCCAAATCACTTTGGTCATCAAAGCTTTTTTTTTGCTTTTACCCTATCCAACCATATATATTTTTACTCTTATCAAAATTCAAATACACTATTAAAATTGTAAATATTAGAAAATAGCTAGATATATTATAATTGATTACACAATAAATCTTTTTTTAATAATCTTTATCATGATTAATTACATAATTATTGTAGCTTTGACCAAAAAAATAGATATTATTATAATTAATAATTAGTACGTAGTATTACTAATAATAAGTCATACAATACATTGATTACTAGCTACCACAAATAAGCTAACGACATAATTTTACTATATTACAACACTTACGTAAATAGGAATATTTATAATACATTATTGTCTATTACACCCAAATTTAAGCCATACATTTTCTACAAGATCTGATTTGAGGCGTCGATGCACATTTTGGTCCCGAACTCGAGCTCTATTACACATGTACGTTTGCAAACTCGCGATGCGATCTCCATTGTTATAGTACTGAAAAGGCTCATTATCAGCATTCCTTTGATTTCTTGAACTTGTTGACGGCATAACTTGCTCATACTCATCATGAGGATCAAAATATAGAGAATATAAATCTCTTTCATCTTCAACGATCATGTTGTGGATAATGATACAAGCAATTATAATTTTCCCTAACATCTCTTTATCATAAGCCAAAGCTGGTTGTCGAATGATAGCAAAACGAGCTTGTAGTACTCCAAATGTGCGTTCCACATCCTTTCTTACACTTTCCTGACGTTGTGCAAACAAGCTCTCTTTTTGATTTTGTGGGAGAGAGATTGTGGGAATGAATGCCGCCCATCGAGGATATATACCGTCGGTCAGATAATAGCCCATATCGTGTTGATGACCGTTAACTTCATAATTAACAAGAGGGGCACAACCTTGAAAAATATCATTAAATAAGGGAGACCTATCAAGAACATTTATATCATTGCATCTACCCGGTGTCCCGAAAAAAGCATGCCAAATCCAACAATCATATGATGCAACGGCTTCTAAAATTAATGTGGGCTTTCCAGGTCTACCTGAATAGAGGCCTTTGAATTTCAACGGACAATTTTTCCATCGCCAATGCATGCAATCAATAGATCCCAACATACCTGGAAATCCTCGTTGTTCTCCAGCATATAAGAGTCTTTGTAAATCCGTTTCGGTAGGCCTCCTCAAGTATTCATCACTAAAATGTGAAACTACTCCCTCAACAAAATGTCGCAAAGAATCTCTTGCAAGAGAACCACTAATTCGTAGATAATCTTCAATAGAATCAGCTGCAGTACCGTATGCTAACAACCTCATAGCCGCAGTACATTTTTGCAATGCTGATGCGCCTAATCTCCCAGTAGCATCTGGCCTTTGTTGGAAAAATGCATTGTGAAAGCTTAAAACGTCCACTATACGGGAAAATATCAATAGTAAATTAGAAGCTTCAGAGAGATGTCAAATTAGCATATGTACAAATTGATTCGCTTCCCCTAATACAAACTTGTCAAATAGATCAATAGTAAATTAGAAGAAGGTCAATTTGCATGCTGTACACAACCAGCTAAACTGCGGGAAAATATCATTAAAGCTGTACAATTTGCTATGTACAAAATTGCAATCTCAGTTCTACCAACTTATATTTGTGCAAATATGATCACAAGGTGCCAAAGCTGCAGCCGACGTGCTTGTCGGTGATGACCTCTAGACGCTCTTTCATTACTTCCTTTGAGGGATACTGTGGCACACACAACCTCTGGACGATCAAATTTAGATGAGCTTGAAACCTGAAAGAAACCTGAAAGAAATATAGCCCTGACCTCAAATCTGTTTGACCAATAGAACTCAACAGGTTCAGAAAGACGATTCAATTGACAAAAATCAAGGGATTTTTGTGAAGTGGTCCAGGTTCTAGTACAACAATCACCTCTTAAGTCTCTGCCCTGACCTCAAACCTATATTCTGAACCTATACTTCTACAAATTAAGTGTTTTGGCTTGACCAAAAAAAACAAATTAAGTGTTGTGGATGGCTTATTATAGACGATTTGGGGTAAATTGATAGTGCACTTGAGATTAAAGGGCTGCAGAATTAGAAGGGTTTGGAGGATGGAAGATTTGGGGTTAGATCGACAACATATGAGATCTTAATGGTTACCTTGTAAAAT